>JAJSOF020000035.1:27134885-27792705 GCA_025594305.2 Periplaneta americana | reverse complement strand
GAATAATGTTCTTAAAACTTATACAAATTGTATTTGCTCTGATATTGTGTTTGGTTGTGTGCAGGTGGTGTGAAATTGAGTATAACCAACTAAGTCACATCATCGTTCTGTTAATTGAGGGCTTTCCTGAATGACTTTCAAGCTCATGAGAGTTTATTATCACTGACAACTTCAAGTCTAAACTTGAAATAATAACACCAATAGCATATAGTGGATGTACTATAGAGGAAATGGCAAGAGTTCCTTTATTGTGCACCCAAAAAGACAGGCTGCTGAAACGTGAGTACATCATAGTCAGTTTCTCTCTTAATAATTGTTTTTTAGGTAAGCTTGCATGTGGTACACTGCTGTGTAGTAATGGTTAGCTTTCCTGGCCGTGAAACGAGCTAGCCTGGGTTCAAATCCTGGCTGGAACAAGTTACCTGGTTGGAATATTTTCCGAGGTTTTCCCTCAACCACTCGAAGCAGAATTGCTGGGTAACCTTCGGCATTGGATCTCAGACTCACTTCGTCTTCATTAGTATCATTTCATTAATCATTTTAATAGTTACAAGTTGATTAGGGTCCACACCTGTAGAGTAACAGCGCATCTGGCCACGAAACCAGGTGGCCCAGTTCGATTCCCGGTTGGGGCAAGTTACCTGGTTGAGGTTTCTTCCGAGATTTTCCTTCAACCCAATATGAGCAAATGCTGGGTAACTTTCAGTGCTGGATCTCAGACTCATTCCACCAGCATTATTACCTTCATCTCATTCACATGCTAAATAACCTAAGATGTTGATAAAGCGTCGTAAAATAAAAAAGTTGATTAGGAAACATGGCGGACATGATATCAGGATCTACCTACAAATGGCATCTGTCTGCGGGAGCTGGACACATCTGGAGAAGCCGCAGGGGCTTTAATAAGTGGACTACAGGTGACCGGGGAAGTGTAGCTCCCTCGGATAGATGGCGCCTTGGTGAGTCATGGAATCGATGATGGCATGGACTTCTGGTTGAAGATGCAGCAGATTCAGGCACATGAATTGCGAACAGATGCCATCGATCTGAGGAGCTGCAAAACAACATCGCAGGCAGGCGAAATGGTCTCCAGTCAGAACTGGATGCTGTGGCTGAATTGATACAGTAGCACCATGCAATGAATCATGCGCTTGAAGAGCGATCCTAAATGGACTTCAACAATCATTCCAATATAAAGAAGTTGCACATTAAGCCTAAAGCTGTGGTACTTGCCTGTGGGTTCTCCTCCTCTCCGAAAAATAAAGCTTGCATGTGTACATGTTGTCATGGCAGAATATCAGAAAGTTTTTATTTCATCAAATTGGAGGCAGTAGAAAGCGACACTGTTTTAAAAAAACAGTTGCTGATAAAATTCTAGTTTTATTAAAATTGTTCAATTATCTCATACCTTATGATAAAAGGTTGCATTTTAGTCAATGAAACTCCGCCATGGACGTGGAAAAGACCAAAGTGTTATATTAGTATCTCTGGCGATTATACTAAGAATGATGCACCACATGTTTTAAAATCTAGTGTCATGGAACTAATCTGTAACAAATATGAAAATTTTCTTTATATCTATACTGATGGATCACGGAATCCTGATGATGGACTTATATCATGTTCATCTCTCTCTAGTCTCGAAACAGAACTACTGGCCATAGAGGCAGCTCTTTTACATCTCTCTTCTTTATCTGATAAACTTGTATGCATTTTTAGTGATTCGATGGGAGCTATTCTAAATATCATGAAATTTACTCCGACTTCCTTTGCACAAATTACAATCTCTATACAAAAATATTAAATAAACTAAATTTTCAAAAAGAAATAGTATTCCAATGGATACCTAGTCATTGCAGCATTGCTGGAAATGAGATTGTTGATAATATTGCTAACAGGTAACATCTTTGGGGCCCAAACCTATGCAAACAACTTCTTTAACCTGCGCATATTCTGCAGTTAATTCTCATTTAACAAATTTATGGGTCGAATTATGGCTTTCTTCCAATAAAGGCAAAGTACTTCAAAACATTCAAAAGAAACCTAATGATTTACAAATGTTCCGCAACATTCCCAGACACATACAGACTTTCTTAGCAAGAGCCAGAACAGGCCATATTATTACTCAGAAGTATCTTCATCGCTTTAATCTTGTTGACTAGTAGTTGTTGCTGGTGCAACAATAACGAAGAAGATTTGGAACATATCCTCTTAAACTGCCCTATCACAACCATCCGTAGAACTAATCTAAAATCTGCAATCCCTGTAACCTTGGACAATTCTCTCCAATATAATTATACTGAATACACCTCATCTGCTGCTGAAATATACAACCAGCATCGTGCTTTTTACCCATCATTTGTAAGAAGAGGAAATTCATAGTGAAACATAGTGGAACACGTGTTGTTAGCAAATAGCTGGATACATTACGAAGATAGATAGAATTTATGGCTTTTGCATCAAATATCTGAATATATCATATTTACCCGCGTAATGGATGCACACCAATTTTTCGCGTTAAAATAAAAAAAATTCCCCGCGTAATAGACACATAGAGGAATATGAATCTGTGACAAATGATAACAGTGATGCTGAACCTGAATGAGGTAAGGCTAGTGTTAATAATAACAATAAAGTGTATTGTCTTATTGTCGCTGTATTCATTGTTACAAGTTATCTGTTTATACAACTGCTGCTAACTATCGATCGTCTTGGTGTAATGCAGTTGATATATAAATTAGTAGTGGCCAATATTTCATTCACCTCTGATTGATGTTCTGGCTGATATGTACATATATTAACAGTAGAGCTAGGATATATATGTAGTATATAGTTAAGAATGACGCCGAGTATAGTTGGGTTGATGTGATGCCGGTTAAGAAGATTTTAAGTTTGGTTGACAAGTCTCGAAATGCAAGAAAAGTCACAAGGACTAGACAATGCAGCTTTTAAACCCCCCGCTGTTTTGTAAGTGGTGGTTAAGAGGATTAAAGACCCTTAGCGCTAACTAATGGAAGTACTGAATGACGAGAATGGCAGTATAAGGAGTGGGGGGTATGGCTTGCATGTTTATGAACTATACCGACTAAAAATATTAGCTTTTACTACATACGAATCCTAGCTCTAATTATCAGGCAGTGCACCTCACTTGACGATATGTGTCAGAGGAAGAACTGCATCAGAAGTCTGATTAGTGTAATATATAGCTAATCAGCAGTGTATGCAATGGAGGGAGAAAGGAACTGGCCATCCTACGAAATAATCTCCTGGCCTAGTTGCCTCATAAGTGGTGATTTATTGGTATCACTTGTGAGGTTCAGACCTGTCTTCAGACAGTTGACAACAATATATAACGTTACATATTCTATCAATTATTTCAGCATTCGAGCTGGCACACCTTTAATACGTGTTTTTTTTTTTTTTTTTCACTAAAATTTTTTCCTCGCATAAAGTTTTTTCTTATACAATCGAAAAGAAAAGTGCGTCTATTATGCGGAAAAATACAGTAATATATTCAGACTTGTAAAATTTTGAGTATCACAGAAACCCTTTCATTGTTTAATTTATTGTTAATTAAAAGATGAGCTTATTTTTGAGAACTTGATTAAAAATGATGATAATAATGATAATAGAAATAATATTAAGGTAAGTTTTATTTGAGTTATTGTTAAGACAGTATTTTTACCATTTAACGAATGGTTTCAAAACTTTATACCATATAGAATCTTAGAATTTTGAGACGCCCATTTCCTAAAAATGAGACTGCATTGAACATAAACTACATTAATAATTTTGTATATCCTACTCCTTCTCACTTTTAAAAAGTTCGAGAATGCTATTCAGCATTAGCTTGCTTAAATTAAGATTGAGTGATTTTTGTTCAGACGTTACATTTTTGGCTTGTATAAGTCCTGGTAATTAAAATTTCCTTAAATTTGATAAACTATTAATTATAATGAGCAGGAACGGTAAAAATATATGAAATATGTAAATATATATGTTTATTTTTACAAAATATGGAATTAAATATGGATTTTTACCAAAATATGGAATTAAATATGGACTTAAAATTATAAAAAATGACTATGTACGTTAAATATTGATCAAACTAAACAAAAATATAATGGACGTACCTTATCTTCCAATGTAGTTTCAACAAAACACAATTTTTATTGTCTGTTACCATAACAATAGGTTACAAACATTTCTTTCAAGTGCTGAAAAGTGAATCTTCTTCTATTGTCTCTGAGGATAGATTTATACTGACTAAAAGAGCGTTCGACGTCACAAGAAGTAACTGGTACATAATTCAATTTCACAATGTCTGCTGGGGATAAGTCCAAGTTAATCTTCACTGTTGATTCACCACTCATCACAGCAACAACCTTTTGTAGTTCTTCATATCCAGGGTTTTGAAAGTACAGTGTCCACCTTAGCTCTTACTGCATCTGCAACTTTACCTCTACCACGATTCAGTTGTTCCACAGTACTATTTATAATTTCAAAACTTTCAGATAGTGAAAGGTGCCTATTTTGGAGACTTTTGAGCGTTTTTATGATGCATGAAAATGTATGCTGAATGTGAGCTAAGTCATTCTTCACACTTATGTCACAGGTAACTGTTTTCGCAGTATCAATTGAGACTGCATCTTCAGAGTCCAATGCAAGGAGAACATTGTTAATAGAGTCTATATGTTCGGCATAATATTCAACTGCTTCTAGCCATGTACCGGTACCCCATCTAGTTAAAATTGGCTTTGGTGGCAATGGAATTTCAGGGTACATTTCTTTCAACACGTTAACTCTACTGGGAGCTTTGAAAATACTTTTTTCACTGATGAAATCAACAAATCTACTTTAGGAAATTGTCTCTGACCACTTCTGCCACACGATGAAATGCATCCACACAAGTAAAATGAGTCAATTTAGGATATACAACAGATAATGCTTGTCCAGCTTTGACCATATAAGGGGCAGCATCGCTAATAAAGAATAACACATTATCGTACATAATACCCTTTGGCCACAGGATACCCATAGCTTCGTTGAACAGTTTAACTATAGTTTTGTTATTGCACTTTTCTAGAACATCACAATGTAAAAGAATTCGTTCAGAATATTGTTCACTTAACAAACCGATAACTACATTACCAACAAGTCTACCTTCTTTGTCGGGAGTCTCATCAATGGAAACCCAAATTGAACTATCTTTAATTTCATCTCTTATCTTCTGTATTGTCTCATCGTAGATGGATGGAGCATACGTCTTCCTAAGTGTTGACTCATCCGGGATTGTATGTTGAGTACATTTTTCAAGGAATTCCCTGAAGACCTTATTCTTTAGTTTGTAGAGAGGAATATCAGCAGAGATGAGAGAACGGCACAGGTCGATGTTAAACTCAGATCTTACATTCGATGTTGTTGGTTGTGTTAAAAACAATTGTCTCTGCTTGGAATTTAGTTGTTTGTTGGCCTGATGTTTACTAGTTGTAATGTGTTGTTGCACCAGGAACTTTTGTGTAGATGATACTGCACACTGACACAAATTACAAAATAATATTTTATTGTCAGTTGATAAACCATCTTCTTTAAATTCTGAAATGTAACTTGTTAGTTTTGATTTTAAATTGACTGAATGACGTACTTTTGGCATATTTACCGTCTTTATAGTATGATTTACAAAACTGAACCTATGTGTACTCTGACTGGCATTTAACTGTTGAGCTGCACAACTGAAGTCTGTTAAAAATTTTAAATTAAATTAATACAGTTTTGTAACTTACTTTCCCATTGTTGATAGGACTGCTAATTTTCAAATAACTCTGATGTTAAAGGGATTACTGAACATGTGTTTAAATCTCTATTGTTGAAATGTATTTTTAAAAGTTAATGGAATTTTGTTTTTTTTTTATTGTTAAACCTAATATAATATGGACTGTTTTATATGAAATATGGAAAATATATGGAAATTAACGAAAATATGTACTAAACTCTAAAATATGGAAAAATATGGAAAATAAAAGTAGGATTTTTCAACCCTACACATTGTGAAACATAAAGATAATGCAAAATATAAATTATATTAGCTTTATAAGTAAATATGTATTTACATATAAATCCTTTCCCTGATAATGAGGTTATCTGTGCACGATGTAATAATTTACACGCACCAGTATTATATTATTATATTTTTTTCCTTCTTTTTCAGAGTTTGGAAGTAAGGAAAAGGAAGATTCATTAAAAGTATTTCGTGCTATATTCACTATTTCTGAACCCTCATCGTCAAGTAGTCAAGTGAAAATTGACAAACACATTTTCAGGTCAGTTTTATCGTGCCTATAATTTCTAAACTGCACTAATATTGCAATGAAGTAAACAGCGATCAATAGATGAAGGATCAATGAATTTGATACTTGGCAAAATACTCATAGTGACTAGTGCCAGGTTAATGCACATTCAAAACAGTTACATTTAGTTTGGCTTCTCAGCCTAGTTGAGAAGCATATATGAATGCCTGCATAAGCCTGTAAATGTCTTCGAACATTCACGTGAACATCTGTTGTGATTTATCTCGAGAAATTGAAGAATGCATACATAAGATCGAGCTTCCTAATATATGTCTCCTGTACAACCTCGAGTCAAAATCTCAATTCTGCCTTCTGCCTATATAAATCTTATGGACTACGCCTATATTTGCTACAGCATGTATGTGATAATATTAATGCTTTACTTCATATGTTGATTTCCCTGCTGTGTTGACATATATGCAGATTTCATTTTTACTAAGGATATGTATCATGAAATAACTGAATCCTCGCCAATGTTCGGATTGGATTGTGAAATGTGTTCTACCACTTCTGATGAACAGGAGCTCATCAGAGTCTCTATTGTTAACGAGAAATTGGAGGTAAGTGTTCGATTATTAAGTAAATTGAAAACCGCTTTTACAACAATTCTCTTTATTGAAATATGTTTTATTCATTAGACTGTATGTTATCATTCTATTGCCCTGCTTTGAATGAATGGAAATTTTGTTACTGTAGCCCTGTGCCTGTATAACCTTGCATTTTCAGTTAAGAATGGAAATTATATATGAGGCTGTATAAAAAATGCTTCTCTGTCCCCAATTTATATTTCACTCTGTCTAAGCAGTCTTCTTGAAGTCTTCTTTTCTTCATAGCTTCTATTACATCATTAACCAATTATGTCTGGCCTGACTCTGGACTCTCTTCCCTACTACTAATATTACTGCTACTTTCATTATACTACTGCTTTTGCTTATTTCATGTTCCTATACAATACATATTTGCATGTATTACCGTATTTATCCGCGTAATAGACAAATTTTTTATTTTTTATTTTTACAACAAAAAACTAGGGTGCGTCCTTTATGTGAGGAAAAAATTTTAGTAAAAAAAAAACACGTATTAAATGTGCGCCAGCTCGAATGCTAAAATAATCGATAGAACACGTAGCAAGATATGAGCTGTGACTAATTTATATATCAATTGCATCGCACAATCGACAGTTAGCAGCAGTGATATAAACTTGTAACAATGAATACAGCAACAATGAGACAAGACACTTCATTGTTATTATTAACACTAGTCTCACCTCATTCACTGTCAGATTCAACATTCCTCTACACATCTATTATGTGGGGATTTTTTTTTTTAATTTAACGCAAAAAATTGGGCTGCGTCCATTATGCGGAGGTGTCCTTTACGCGATTAAATACAGTATACTATGCCTGTAATTCATAATTAATTCAACATTACATATTTGAAAGATTAAGCTTTACATTAGACCAGACTATTTTGTTAGTGGCTTATTTTATATTTTAATTCAAATTAGCTTCATAATTCACTCATACCACGTTTTTCATACATGGATGAAAAAATAACATCAAGATTTATGATTTTATGATATTAGCATACACACTCATGTTCTGGTAGACTCTAAAGTAGCTGAGGCGTATTTTTGATAAGAATATAATCAATTATATTACAAGATCTTAATGAAAACCATCATATAGTTATTCTAGATATAACTCAATTAAACCCTTATTAATTAATAAAATTTGACTACGTATATGCTCATAAGAAATATTAGCCAAACAAAATGAACCAGAAGAACATAAACTTTGGTATATCATTTTTTAACACCTAAATCAAATTGTCAAATTCTTTCTGAAACATATGGTTCTTTCATGATGTTGTTCTATTCACACTCATCATCAATAGCTATCAGGGTTTAGGCCATTTGGCCTGTTCCGTCTCAGGTGAAAAGCTGGTCTCTCCATCGCTTCTTCGGGCGTCCACGATCTTGGTATCCAAGGGGTCTGTAATTTAATAATCTCCTGGGTAGTCTATCATTTGGCATCCGTAGAACATGCTCATGCCAGTTGCTCCGATACTTGTGGATTGTCTCTGTAATGGCTGCGATATTTAGTTCTTGTCGGATGTGTTCATTATATTTATGGTCATAGAGAGTGTAGCCTGCTAGCGGTCTTAGTAATCTCATCTCAGCTGCTTCTATTCTTTTCAGTTGACTAGTTGTTAGAGTCCAAGTTTCTGATCCATATAGCAAAGTTGGAATGGCCATTGTTTTGTAGAATTTCAAAATTGTGTCTTGCCGGACCTTCTTAAACAGTGTATTTCTAATTGTTCTTAGCAGCTGTTGAAATTTGGCTAATTTATTATCTATATCTCGAGAATGAATATAGGAGAGATTACAGCCAAGATAAGTAAAAGCATTTACTTGCTCTGCTCCAGAGTTATTGATAACTATTCACACTGAGTGTTTTAAATTTTCAGTATTTCAGTTTGTCTTAGAAGTTGAAATCAGCCATCATTTTTAAAAGTAACATATCTGTTCCATTCACATACACCATGTGTTTAATATCTTACTTTCACTAGTTGAAACTTAATTTCACTCACGTAAAATATAATAAGAATGAAAGGTTTGGCCTAATATGTCCCATAGGGATGATGTCTAAGTATGAATAGCTCATTTATAGAATTTCACGTGGTGAGCTGTGCCACGTAATAGTATGCATAATTGATACATATTTAAGGATGTACTCGTATATTTATAAGAATTCTTTTATGTTTACGTCAAGATTAATTTTTGATCCTACAGAATTTATCTGTTATCTGTTTGCCCAACAGTGGAATCCCGGCCACTAAGTCACTTGTATACTGTAATGGCAGTTGACGTAATAACATTATATTATAATGTCAACATATGTGTCGAACATGGAGTACCTAAGGCCACAAAAGGAAAAAAAAAACACTGCAGGAGGGGGATTCAATCCGGTGCTGTGGATTGAACTTTGGCTTAGCTCAGTGGTTAGAGCACTTGGTACGTAGAACCAACGACCCGGGTTCAATCCCCAGCGCCAGAGCAAATTTTTCTCCTCTAATAACTTTCATGTTGTTTAGTTATATGTAATGTACCATACCTATGAAATATCGGAGCTGGTTTTAAGAAAATCATTTTGGTCTCCAAAAAGGCCTTATAATTCGATAAATAAGGTATTTTTGTTTTATTCTCTTTCAAAGAACACGTACCTAGTTCTGCTAAAACACCTTGATTTTTGTGATTGTTTGAATTTTATAGGTTGTGTATGACACTTATGTGAAACCATACAATGAAATAACAGATTATCTAACAAAATACTCTGGCATCACCGAAGAATTACTCCGTGATGTTATTGTAAGACTGGAAGACGTCCAGAGGGATATAAAATCGCTCCTGCCACCAGATGCAATATTGGTTGGACAGTCCCTCAACTTCGATCTAATGGCACTTAAGGTAAAGACTTACAGTCATTTACGAGGATCACTAATTATTTTGAAAGGAGCCATGCAAAGAATTTTATTATACTTAAAAATGTATTATTCTTGGTCAGATTTGAACCAGTCAATCTTTAAGTAATGATAGACTGGGCAATCAAACAAACATTCACCATAACTGATATATATTCTTACATTCAAAATATCTGATTATTCTATAATAATACATTGGTGTTTCATATTTTATCCGGACTTTTTTTCTTGGAGTAAAGTAATATTTACTCATAATAAGTTCACATAGATGTAGTTTATTATACAATATTTCTATTTTTCCATTACCTACAATGTTTTCCTGTCCATAATTTTATTAGCAGTAGAAAACAAACATCGAAGATATGTGTTTCTCAAATAATATTGCAGAAAGAATTATCATCATCAAGTTTCTCAATGTGGAAAAACTGTTTGTCTCATTCCATAGTCTTTGAATGGTGCAATTCATTTAAAGATGGGCGAGCTATAGTTTTTAATATTTCACATGCTGCACATCCTACAACTTGTGTCGAGGAATGAAAGATTCGTTACATGAAAGAACTTATTTGGGAAAACTGATGATAGGTGTCTGTGAATTGGCCAAGAAAGTAAATTATATCAGTGTTGATTATGGATACCGGCAGAAGGGTGCAAGGGGGTGCCTAGGAAACTTGCATGAGGTAAACTCGGTGAAACGTTTGGATTGAAATTGAACGATCGTGCAGAAGTGTTTGACAGAAAAAAAGTTTTTTTCGTGTTTAGTGATGCAGGAAATATTGTTACTAAACGTAGAGTGTGTGAATGCACTCACATGTTTAAAATCCTGGATGAAGCAGTATTAACTAGGTGAGTCTTCATATGTTTTGTTATTTATGTTTGTCTAAAAAATTCCCGGAGAAATTGACACAATAAATTATAAGTCTCATAATAAATATGTTAGTAAGTAATTAAAATAGTTGTTTTGTAATATAACGATATAATATGTACAGATATACAACATTAATTTAATATTTAATAATTGTGTATTACAGTATATTAAAACATTTTTTTCAACTCGATCAAAACTCGATTAATTTGATAGATTAATCGATTAAATTCAAATAGTTAATCGATTAAATATTTTGATCGATCAACAGCACTAGTAAAAACAGAGTCCTCATCCCTTTTCCCACGAAGTGGAAGATCATGTTTCTCTCAAAACAAAATTGTTGATATAATTGAACGAAGTTTCACCCTGTTCTCTTCAACTTCTGTGTGATATTTAACATTTTTTTTTTAAATTTTAGTAGGTTATTTTACGACGCTTTATCAACATCTTAGGTTATTTAGCATTTGAATGAGATGAAGGTGATAATACCGGTGAAATGAGTCCGGGGTCGAGCACCGATAGTTACCCAGCATTTCCTCGTAATGGGTTGAGGGAAAACTCCGGAAAAAACCTCAACCAGGTAACTTGTCCCAACCGGGAATCGAACCCAGGCCACCTGGTTTCTACAGGTGTGGACTCTTTGTGATATGCAGAATGAAAATCTTCGTGAACACTGACTTGTTTTCTGTCCGTAATATTCTGAAAACTTCTGGAAGACGCAGTTGCACCACAATGCCACTGACTTGCTGCATGAGCTTGTGCAACTTCGTGAAACTTATATTTAAGGCAAGGGAAGGCAATAAATTGTCCTTGAAGTCCCCGTTGAGTCGAAGGTCGAAACAACACACATACTCGAAAAAGAGACCCTTTAGCAGTAGCTGAGTAAGCTAACCAGGGATATGCTGTCAGCCATTCAGACCGAAATGCCCATTTCGTTGCGTCAACGTTGTTTTAAAAATTGTATGTTTGACATGGAGCCCAAGGCTTCTTCAATAATTTTAGAGAATTTCATCATTAGCAGGAGAATTCGAATTCAGATATAACCCAATGTCCAATTCGTACCAGTACACAAACACAAATGAAAAAAATCATTACATTTATCAAAGAGAGGCAGTATACCTTTGATAAGCACTCCTTGCGGAGGCTGGCGGTACTATAAACTGCCATGTTTTGTAGGGAATGATCCATAGTACTGTCAGCCTCCCCAGGGAGCGCTTATCAGAGGTATACTGCCTCTCTATAGTATCTAACTCGTTGCTATTTAACATGTTCGGCTCTTTTAAGATTAAATTTATTACTGCAGTAATAGAAGCCAATATTAATTGTCCACCATTTTGCAGTCAGTTGACCTACTTACGTTTTTTTTCGACCCTCATTTTGCTGCAGCAAAGGCATGAAGCCTTTAAAAAAAACGCAAGGATAACCACGCACACTTCACGTAACAGGTGTTCCGTGCTGTCTCTTCTCACTTTATAGATCTCTTGGGTATGGAACAACAAGTTTTGATGGAAAAATCATTGCAATAAGTGAAAGTCTCAGGAATCTTCTATGCCACATCAGTAAATTTAGGAATGCAGTTATATTGTCAGACTCCAAAGCAGGTATTCTATCAATCGTCTCTAAACACACACCTTCATCTCAAACAGCAGAAATAACTAAAATGCTCTCTCAATTAATATCACTCAATAAAATAATTGTAAATACCATCCCATTGTGGAATCCTGGGAAACGAGAATGCGGATGCTTTAGCAAAGAAGGGCAGCACTGCTACTTACAGACCTGTTACTAAATCTGCGTATTACTCTGTAAAAAGATTTATTAAATCTACATACTTAGACTTCAACAAACAAAATTTGATAACACAATCCCAAGGGAAAAAATGGAACTCTCTGCATCAAAATCCACAGTTAATTCCCGATTTACCACGAAAATCGTCTGTAGCTGCATTTAGATTGGCAACAGGCCATGATTGTTTGGCCAAACGCCTGCATAGAATTGGAATATATCAGTCCCCTAACTGTCCATTGTGCAACTCAAACCAAGAAATGGATTCGGAACACCTCAAAATCTGTGCTTCAGTGGCTGGTCATGATAATATCTTTGAAAAATATTGGAGTGCAAGAGGTCAAATGACTTTATTGTCAAACGCCTGGCATTAGAAAACAACAACAACACAACAACAACTTCACGTAACAACGTGTCTTCTATAAGTAAAGTTATATATATGTAAACAGGTTGCCTCATAACCTTCGACCAATGAAAACGACCAAGTATGCTACGTTTGAATTTTCTCAGCTGAAGTGTATTCAACTTCAGTTCGCATGACAGTAATAACAATTAACATGCAACTAAAAATACTTCGTACCTTCAAATTACTTACCAAATGATGTCTTCTGTTGATATTTTTCAGTGAAGTCAGCCGAGGTACTATAAAAACTAATTTTCACTGAGTTTTGTTTTACTATGCTTCTTAGTTCTCTGAGTGAAATACTGTAGTACTGATATAATGCTTGTAAGTGTTCAATGTTAACACAGTAAACAGTCCTTTTAAAATATTATATACAACATAAAAAGGATACAACATTACAAGAATTTCAGTTTGTATTACAACAAGAATTTTATTCATTAATTTTCTTATTTATTTTTCTTCCTGTATCGCCATCAAACTTCCTCTTAATAGAAATAGTGGAGATTCTGTTCTTCATAATCTTGTTCAGATAACGGATTCGAATGAATATTCTGCACTAATACAGAAGGAATGTTTGGCTTATTCGAAGAAAGGAAATGAACTGTTTCCATTGCAATGTTCCTGCCTGATTTGAAATAATCACCATGAAACTTGCAAAATAACATGTCTATTTCTTCACATTGTTTTAACCAGCTATCTGATGGTTCAACTAAGCCGCCAAATGATAAACTCCTGACCCATAAAGGCAGCTGTAGGAGTGAAAATTATTTGCTGCCTTGTACATATGGAGACCCAGTTATGGAAATTTATCTAAATGTTTCTTTGCTAAGTATCCAGCGATATATTGCAGCCCACCATCAGAACTAGTTGTTGCTGGTCTTGGTGTCTTTTGTTTTGTTTCGTGTGGAGGTGTGTTTGTGTAATGTAATGTGGAGTCAAAGATTGTGTGTGTTCTGTTAACAAGGTAACATAAAATTTAACATGTGAAAGACACAGAATACGTTTTCCAAAGTGATATAGTGTTAAAAGTTGTGTAATCAAGATGAACATTACTTACTTAGTGTTCACTCTGTATATAAGGTTTGATCAAATTTTAAGAAAATATTTTTTTTTTTTGCCAACAAGTTGCAGCCCTGGGCAGAACTACTGCTGCCTTTGGTACTACAGCACAAGTGTGATCTTTTGCCAACTGTGCAGCCCGTCATTTATTGTGGGACAGCCATGTTATTTGCACTTGTGACTCGTGTTTATCACATTTATGTTCCGAACCAAAATGACCGAACATATGAAGCAAAAGATTTGCATTAAATTTTGTTAAAAATCTTGGTGATACAAAATCGGAGATTATTGAAAAGATAAATAAGGCTTTTGGTATGAAGCTGTGGTTATTATGCAGATTAAGGAGTGGTATCATCTTGTAAAAATGAACGAACTACTTCAGAGTGACGAACATTTGCCAGACCCTCAACCAGCAGAAACCCGAAACATTCAAGAAAGTGCGCCGTTTAGTGATGCAAGATCGTCAAATAACTATTAGAGAGATTTAAAGTGAAGGGGGAATTTCGTTTGATTCATGCAATATAATGGCATGCACCATGTTATGACAGAGTTTGTTCTGAGACTCTTTGCTCATCATTAACAAATGGCAAAATATAAAAGAGAACAACCACTAGGATCTCCAATATCGAAAATGAATTTTTTGGTAATGACTGCTAGATGGAAGTACTGCTGCAAGCTATTACTTCATGCAATTCCGTCAGGGCTATAACGTGACTTCTTTTGCAGTCACTAGATGGCAGCATAGTGAAAGTGATAAAAGTTGTTGTCTTGAAAGTGCATTAGTTTGATCAACCTGTTATATGTGATCAGGGTGAAGGTCATGGCGACAGTTTTTTTTCAACTGCCAGCAGGGCGAAGTTCATTACGAGTATGCTCCCCAGAGACAAACTGCCAACAAGAGTACTACTTCACTGGTCTCCATTGCCTGCGAGATGCTGTTCAATGATAGGAACCACAGCTCTAGCACATCTATTATGATAATGCTTTTGTCCAGTGGGGGAAGTGGGGAAAAAACCAGAGGCAGTATGCTACCCCAAGATTTTCCTCTGGCATACCTCGATTTAAAAAATGGCATCCCCCCCCCTTACAACATAGACATAAAATATGATGGATATAATAAATTGTTTCGTGCAGTCAGTAACGCGAATCTTTGAAGCGTTAAATTTCTTAATAAAATAATTTGAAGTTACTTCGGTTATTTACTAGATCTTTTTACAATGTCCTTTGAGACTTATCATTTAAAATAAACTTAAAGCTTCAAAGTGCATTACTTAATTATTAATAAAAAGTGAAACAAAAAATGACAGTCACTAAATTGGCAACAATGACCACCACAAGGTGCAGACCACAGCCTTTTATACTTGAAATACTACCGTTGTAAGCATTCCAGGAGTTGAGCTTATCAAATAAGCGTGTCTAAATACACACTGAATACAGTTCCAGAAGGCTGTGGTTTAGATTTACGAAGCAAACACATAATACTCTTTGCTGTGAAGAAATGTATAAACAAATTTTTATGATCACATTTTTTCAGTGACTGTATGTCATTTTTCACTAATGGTATGTTTTCTGGCCATAGAAACCAGTGCAGTGCATATCATCTCACTTCCCTCACTGCTTCTGTCCATGCATCACATCTCATTCGACATTTTTGACGACACATGGCATTTCATAGGTTTGGTACTCCCCTCTACTCCCCAGACAAGGCTATTTTTCAGACTCAAGATGCAACTCAAAGGACACAGAAAAAATCAAATCCAATGCAAAAAAGAAAAAAAAAAAAAGCAAAACGCACGTGATTAAGATTCCCCTCCTCCCACCTAAGAAAGAAATACTGAAACTATTTCCAGCAGTGAAAGTACCGCTTGGAGAAAGGTATTAAGGGGACCCGGTAGGTAAAATTTCTTGAAAAAAATTTTTTTCCGATTTTTATGCTATATAATTATATATTCTTTTCTGTTCAATTTGACATATATATCATTATTTTATCTTCCCAATAACTATTTCTAAAACAAAATTGAATAAGGCCCTGGGATGAATATTAAGTTTAGTGAATTCTCTTATGCTTGCATTTAAAATTTAATATGAATTGTTATAAAATTCTTACAATTTTTATAATTATGTATACAAATAGGTATTAATTTCTTTCACATTTTATTATTTTTTATAGTTATCTTTGGAATATAATATAATAATAATATAAATCATATGATGGTGTAATCACACGAATAATGAGCAGGCTTTATTTAATTTGAAATAGTTTTGTGGCAAAAAATATTTTCTATAGCTGTTAGTTCACTATATTTTGATCATATGTATTGAAAATTTAGATTTCATCAAGAAATCTAAATTATGAAAATAATTATGTTCTGATATATGTTGAAAAATGTAGTTAAATTTTGGACCGGAACAAAAAAAAAAAATTATATTTAATGTACTGTGAACTTTTGTTTCAAAAGGCCGTGTTAAATTCAAGTCAGTATATATAACAATAACTTGTAAAAAAATCAAGTCCCTACTCCTAGCACTTTCTGAGAAAGGCTTCCTGAAAAATCATGATTTTAACATAGCCGAGATAGGACATACCGGGTCCCCTTAACTCAGAAGGGCCCTATTTTAAAGGGAACTAGGTTTACAACTAAATAGAAACTTTTTCTTTTCTGATCTATTGTCGTTTACTTTTTGATCAAGCCTTGTATTAGTTCATTCAGCCTACATAAAATACATCTATTTTTCGCATATGAATGAAGGAATATTTATACATTCTTATAAGAATTAAAGACTATATTACTTTTATTATAGTAGTTATCATTACCATATAATTGATTAAAGTCACGTACAAACTAAGCGTGTAAATTAGTTTAATAATGCGGTCAAGCAAACGTTTTTTTGTGCCTAGAAGTTTTAAGTTATATTTCTAGAAATATGAGCATGTATATACATGTGCGTGTTCTTTCTTCGGTTTTGGGGATGGAGAAATAGTGAGGCATATGAAAGTATAAGTACATAAGAATTTTCAGATGATGTACAGAAATTGTGTTTGCCACAGATCTGGAATTCGGAGACGCAGTTCAAGGTGGAGCACAGCAAGTAGTAGCAGACACACTCCTCAACACATCTGACAAAAAGAATTTGGGTAAGTCAGGTAAGTTGTCTTTATTAATCCTCCCATATCTTCCCATCATTCCCATTCCTTGCCTGTCTTGTCTTTCTTGTATCTATCTCCTTTGATTTTCTCTCATCTTCCCTATACTTTCCTCTCATGTACTCTCCCCTCACTTTATAGTTATTTGAATAAAGAAGAAGCAGAAAGAAAGAAAACGAGGAAAAAAGGGAATTAAAATTGAAAGAGAAAATCAGCAGGAGAACTCGTTTACTTGACCACTGCTTCTCTCCCCTCCCTCCTGCTCACCTCTCCTCTCTTCTAACTTCCCCTTTTTTCTCCTTCCCTTCCTCTTTTCTTTCTTTTCCTCTAGTCTCACTTCCTCACCCCTCCCCTCCCTAGTTCCTCTTCTGCCTCTCCTCTTTCTTTTCTTTTCCTTTGCTTTCTTTTCCTTCCCTTTCCTGTCTTCTCCTCTCCTATTTTCTTTCCTTTTCCCTCCTTTTTCTTTTCTTTCCATTCTTTCCCATTTTCTCTTTTCATGTCTCTTCAGCTGATTTACTTTTATTTCATTTCTTCTCTTTCTTTTCTGAAGGAATTCTACAAAACATGGTCCACTATATTAGGTTGATAATTTCTCCATTTCTGTAAGCGTTTTTGATTCCCCATTGTAGAAAGGTTAAATCATTGTCTACAATACTCAACAGTACCCACTTTTATATAAAATTTTTTGAGGAAGGATGCTACAGTTTTTTTTATAACTAATAGATTATTTAGCGTCGATGGTATTTGGGGAGATGAGGTCGAATATTCGCCATAGATTACCGGTCATTCGACTTATGGTTGGGGGAAAAACTCGGAAAAACACAACCAGGTAATAAGCCAAAGCGGGTTTGAACCTATGCCCAAGTGCAATTCAGGATTGGCAGGCAAGCGCCTTAGCCGACTGAACTATGCCGGGCCGTAGTTGTTTTTAGATCAATAGAAGAACATGATTATTATCTGTATAAAATATGAATTTGTGGTTCATGATCATCACTTGTAAAAGAGTTCCAAATCGATAAAGTTGAGTAACAATAAACAATCTGTTGTCTACATGGGGAAGAAGAAAAGCAAATGTAATCTCCATAAGTCTAACTTGATAATTCTCGTTTTCCTGTACATTTATGATTATATTATATCCTTATAGATATTCTGTTTAAGACCATTTTGTTATTACTTTTATTAATTATGCTTATTTTAGGATTCTTTGCAATTGAATTAAAATGTACGTTGTTACACACGTTAGTGCATTTTTATGTACCAAAAGGAAATAGTTTGATTAATTGTGTTATTTCATGTATTGGTTATTTCTAACTATAAACCTATAACTCTAAATCACAATGTCATTCAAAACAGAATCTTCATGAATATAAATATTTTCATTGCAAGTTAAAGAAATTCTGGATGTGTATGTCATTTCCGTTAAAGATTGTGTGGTGAAACTCAGTAATGGTTTATCTTGAGCAAGTGTATATTTACTTGATATTAAAATGATTTTATGATTTTAAATAAAGGCCCCTTAATAAGAAACCACATGAGATCTGATGTCCTTCATTGAACGTTTTATAAGTTGATTCAGTAAAATTTGGGTCATTCTTACTCTAGTCAAATTTGTATGATATATGTTTATAATTTACATTTTTATGTTACATTCCAGTTGCCATTGTGGCCTGTAAGAAGGTAATAGATCAATATTCCAGTTACATAGCAGAATCAGTGATCAGTATTGGTGATGATAGTCACACTGAGAATAAAGCTGTGGAGTATTTCGTGGCAGAAAATGAGACGGTGGCATCACAGACTTGTGACATCGCACGAGACTACTCCTTCACTATAGCTCATATTCAAGTAGATCGAGCTGAATGCGACAACGAAATCAAGATGTTCGAACGAGTAAACAGATGGTGTCGAGCAGTGTGGGAAAGCATTGCGAATAATGGTATGTGTGTAGTCATACTCAGTGGTCAGCAGGGAGCTGCAAATGGAGCGTGCTTCGTGCAAATTAAGTAACCCCCCACAGCAGATCATGCTCTGAATACATTCAGATGTCAGAAAAAACAGTTATACTTGCACAATCTTATCCAAGTTATGTTATTCTTTAACCCAGTTTACGTTATGTAAATGTAAATGTTGTGATTCACAAATATATGTAAGGAAATTAAAGTTGTCGCAATAAACTATCATCCCCAAATTCTCATTCTGGTATATAATTTATATATTGTATTTTTTTTATTTATTCTTAGTTGTCCTTGTTGCTTTCAGGAATGAATATAATACCAGTATATCTGAAATCTTTATGTACCGGGTAACAAATGTATAATAAAATATTGTGTTATACACATTTATAAAAATGTTCAAAATTTGACTACATATGTATAGCAAACTATTATATTAAATACTGTTTTTCTGTAAAACATTTAGACTAATTGTCATATCACGATATGCAGCCAGGAAGATATGTCATTGGTACTAGGACCAGTAATTGATTACAGCAAGCACTCTCACTGCCATTGCTTTGACAAACCCCAAACTATTAACATTAAATGTTATTAAATATAGGCAGTTAAAAGGTCATTGCCCTCTTGTTCCAAACATTTTGGCGCATGCTTGAGAAATGACACATCACTCACTGTAGTTTCCTTTGAAAAATGAAGATGGTGTTTTCCCGAATGCTATTTTTCAGCTCTTTCAGGATAATATATGGATTAATTTCATACACTTTATCTTTTTAAAGTTCCTTCGAAACAAGTCATTAAATCGCTGGGAGGTTGAGTTTAATTTTGTCGAATCACCAATACCGCATTGTCTCCATAACCAGCATATGGGAGCACAACAGGGGCCTATTCCACAAGGTAATGGGGTTGTATATTACAAGTAAATTCTCTAGTAAGTAGTAGAAATACTAGAGTTTCTGTCCCAGAGAAGACTTTTCTACAGTAGTACCACAGCGTTTAGAACAGAAAGTGTGGTAACTCAGCAAGAGTCTAATGGGACTTTCAAACCTCCTGGTGTCACCACGGCAACTGAGTGAAACATTGGCGTGACGATTGTTTTAAGACTGCAGTTTTCCTCTTCATACTGTGGACAGAGCAGGTAGAGCTAACTCTGCTATGGAATTAAGGAGATATTTCTTGTGGTGTTTGGGTGATTTTTATTGTGCCATATATGTGAGCAAGTAGTAATAATACCTAATTGTTTTGTTCTTGGTGTAAATCTGGTTATGTAATCTGCAAGGAAGTAAGACGTTTCTTTTTTCCACCCAAAGACTAGGCTATTTTTCAGAAGTGGTGTAGAGCAATCCACGAAGAAGAACCGATACATTTATTATTCAATAATAACACGCATTTCCCATATTTATTCTGCATTTAATTTCCTCCCGAGTGTCATTTATATTTGTTACTTTTGCTCCAAGATATTTGAATTTTTCCACCTCTTCGAAGTATAAATCTCCAATTTTTATATTTCTATTTCGTACAATATTCTGGTCACGAGACATAATCATATACTTTGTCTTTTTGGGTTTTACTTCCAAACCTATCGCTTTCCTTGTTTCAAGTAAAATTTTTGTGTTTTTCTTAATCGTTTGTGGATTTTCTCCTAACATATTAACATCATCCTCATAGACAAGAAGTTGATATAACCCGTTCAATTCCAAACCGTCTCTGTTATCCTGAACTTTCCTAATGGTATATTCTAGAGCGAAGTTAAAAAGTAAAGGTGATAGTGCATCTCCTTGCTTTAGCCCACATTGAATTGGAAAAGCATCTGATAGAAGCTGACCTATACGGACTCTGTTGTAAGTTTCATTGAGACACATTAATCGAACTAGTTTCTTGGGAATACCAAATTCAATAAGAATATTATATAAAACTTCTCTCTTAACCGAGTCATATGCCTTTTTGAAATCTATGAATAACTGATGTACTGTACCCTTATACTCCCTATTTCTCTAATATCTGATCAATAGTCGATCCATTACGCCTAAAACCTCACTGTTGATCCATAATAATTTCATCTACATATGGAGTTAATCTTCTCAAAAGAATATTTACTTACTTACTGACTTTTAAGGAACCCGGAGGTTCATTGCCGCCCTCACATAAGCTCACCATTGGTCCCTATCCTGAGCAAGACCAATCCAGTCTCCATCATCATATCCCACCTCCCTCAAATCGATCTTAATATTATCTTCCCATCTACGTCTCGGCCTCTCCAAAGATATTTTTCCTCCGGCCTCCCAACTAATATTCTGTATGCATTTCTGGATTCGCCCATACGTGCTACATGCCCTGCCCGTCTCAATCTGGATTTAATGTTCCTAATTATGTCAGGTGAAGAATACAATGCATGCAGTTCTGTGTTGTGTAACTTTCTCCATTCTCCTGTAACTTCATCTCTCTTAGCCCCAAATATTTTCCTAAGCACCTTATTCTCAAACATCCTTAACCTATGTTCCTCTCTCAAAGTGAGAGTCCCAGTTTGACAACCATAAAGAACAACCGGTAATATAACTGTTTTATAAATTCTAACTTTCAGATTTTTTGACAGCAGACTGGATTGATAAAAGCTTCTCAACCGAATAATAGCAGGCATTTCCCATATTTATTCTGTGTTTAATTTCCTCCCGAGTATCATTCATATTTCTTACTGTTGCTCCCAGGTATTTGAATTTTTCCACCTCTTCAAAAGATAAATTTCCAATTTTCATATTTCCATTTCGTACAATATTCTAGTCACGAGACATAATCATATACTTTGTCTTTTCGGGATTTACTTCCAAACCTATGTTGTAAACCACAGACTTACTAAATAACCGCTAGACCGCTCACTGGCGCTAGTGTTATGCGGGCGACGGGCGGCCATTTGTTTGGTTGAGCTGAATAAGTATGGTTCGTTCGTGTGCTGTTTTTAATTGCAGCAATGCAGACGGCTGTAAAGATAAAGAAGGAAGGAATGTTACATTTCATTGATTAGTTAATCTTTCATTTCTAGGACGATTTTTGCTCCGTATTATGTTACAGAAGACAAACTATTGTACTTGTTTATGCTTCAGGTTTCCTCTGAGTAAAGATTCCCTTAACCGAAAGTGGATAGGTGCAATACGCAGAGAGAATTTCTACCCTACAATGAATCATTTAGTGTGTTCAACTCATTTCGAAGATAGTTGTTACATTTCAAACTACGTTATTACCATATACATTGTTATTGTTCTTCATCCAGTCCATATCCTTCATTTTCTGCAACAGCTGTTTTTTTCAGGTCATACATGAAAAATTATTCGCTAAATTTAAAGAAACTGTATAAATTATAAAAAAGTTAATTTTTTAATATGACTGAATGAAAGTAACTCTTGTCTTGGTTTCGGATTAATGAAACAGTTTCTTATACTACTACTGCTACTACTACTACTACTGCAAGGCATAATAATAATAAATAATAATAATAATAGTAGTAGTAATAATAATAATAATAATAATGTTTTTTGATTTCACACAGCAGTTTAACCTACAGATTAAATTAAAACGTAGACATTAATTCTTTTATTAACCGTGGTTATGAATATTCACATTCAGAGTTTCTATGAAAATGATGCAAGCCTGACAGCCAGAGTTGCTGGATATCCCAATTTACGAGGAATTCTCCCAATTTCGTCGTTGAATCCCCATAAAGCGAGTCGGGATTGATAAAAATCCCGATTTGAGAGATAGTATCCTAGAACATATTTTAACAAATTAGTTTACAATTCCTAGTATCGGATATTCTTACATACACAAATACAACCACACAGGCGTATACAAACTCAAATGTAACACCTGCAACAACTTCTACATTGGACAGACAGGCAGATCATTTCAAACATGTTATAAAGAACACATCACAGCCATAACAAAATTACAAAACACCTCCACATATGCAGAACACATCACAAATGCCAACCACACCTACAGAGACATCAACTCAGACATGGAAATACTGCACATCCAACCAAAAAGCCAGAAACTAAACACACTAGAGCAATATGAAATATACAGACACACGAAAACACACCCCAACGATATTCTCAACACACAACTCAATTTCAAAACACACACACTCTTTGACTCTACACTACGAACGCACCCATAGAGGAAACAAGAGGCGCCAATACCAACAACGACCAGTTCCGAAGATGACCGAAAATAGGTCGAAACATGTTAACAAGGTACGTTAATAATATTTAACACAAGAAAGTTCTTATCATACATATTCCAAACAGATATTTTTATTTATATACTAGCCGTACCCGTGCGCTCTGCTGCACCCGTTAGAAATAAATATAAAGTAATTACATAATTAAAATAGGAGATTTGATCCAGGGAACATTCGTGTTTGATAGAAGGATAAATCGTTTAATATGTTACTTAATTTAAATTGCATCCAAATAATTAAAATGCGATCATTTTGGTCCAGAGACACTCATTTGGTGCAATGACAATTCCTTTAACATGTTTCTAATTTTTATTACATGCAACCATAGTTTAATGAAGATTGACATCATTAGATTTAATGTGTATATTTTATTTTACTTGTTATAGGTTTCCATTGAATTATGGTAATAACTTAATTTTAACCCTTGTTTTCTACGTATTCAGTAAATGTCGCTTGGCCCACTATGGTTGTGAACCCTTCAAATAACTTAAATTATATTATATTATATGAGTAGTTTAATATCAAAGACGGACATCTGTCATCTCCATAATTTTGATCTAGAGGCAATTTTTTAATTCACAGTGTTCTTTGTAATATTTAACACAATTTATTTTATAAATGTAGTGTTAGAATTTGTATATGGTTTCATTATAACTGGAAAGAACATGAAAAATTGTATAAAAAACCACAGCTATCTAAATTTCGATTGAGGCCAGATGTCCGTCTTTGATATTAAGCTACTCATATATTATATTATATTATATTATATTATATTATATTATATTATATATCAGAAGCTACTGTAATAACATTATAGCATTATGTCCATCTAGGGAAACTACACTTTCCAATGGTGAAATAATAATTAATTATACAAATCGGTTAATTTAGCATCCGATATTACTTCATACAAACACAGAAACATTCTCTGTAGGCTATCTTTCATAGCTTTCGATTGTTGCTGTCCAAGGCCCCTTATAGACGAAGTCATTTGTTTTTTAATTCATTACACGACCTTAGATGGCAGTTATTTTAATTTTAAAACTCATTTATCTCATTAAATATCAGTCCTATCAAAAATTTTCAAGGAATAAAACTTATCGAAAATTATTTTTAAAGAAACGTTTGTTATGTAACTTTTTCACAAAAATCAATAATAAGCGAGATATTTCGATTTATTTAATTCAGGCCCCTATTAACCCCCCTTTTAAATAATGTATTTTGAATGCCATATAGCCTAAAATCTAAGTTACAACGAACTTAATTTATATTCCAATTTTCATCGAAATCCGTTCAGCCATTATCGCGTGAAAAGGTAACAAACATACAGACAGACAGACAGACACACAAACAAAAATTTCAAAAAAGCGATTTTCGGTTTCAGGGTGGTTAATTATATATGTTAGGACCAATTATTTTGGGAAAATCGAAAATTACCAGAAAAATTTCGGCTACAGATTTATTATTAGTAAACCTAGATTGACTCAAATGATAGCATTGTAAACACAGAGGTAACCCGCGAAAATTTAGTAAGTCTATGAGGTATCCCAGCTGATTGCCGTATGGCAACTCTACTCGCAAAATAATAGTTCCCCTAATTCTACCGCATTGTTCATTAATCCGTTTCGGTACCTAGTTGCTGCTCTCGCATTTAATAGCCTAAACATTGTGTACTTTAGGTGCGTTGAGTGGCAAAAAAGATAGCGTTTTGATTTCGTATTTTACATTAATAAGAGACACATACAATTGCTGCGTTTTATAGTTTAGTGAACTCTGTTTAAACATGGATTCATCGTCAGAGGTACTGTTGCAGTACCGGTTCCGATAAAAAAAATTGCAAAGTTAATTTAGTAGCGAATGGTTAAAACATATTCGTGGCTAATAAAAGAAAAACGATTAGCCTGTATTATTCACTGTATATGTATCGTTCGTATTTTAGTGTTTCTCAAGGAGGCGAATATTATATTTAAAACACGCGAACACTACTTTGCAGAAAACAACTAGAAATCTTATTTCTTAAGTTATAGTCGGGACGCTGTTATTCCCGGCGTGACTCCTCTTTGCTTACGTCTTAGGAAGTGAAGGCTCCATTAGGTAGGTAGTATCGTTCGCCATTTTTATTCTTTCGTTGCCGAGCTACCAGATGAATATATTTGCTTCACCGTTAAACATTATCATGTCGTAGCTCCTATGATAATAAATAAAACGCACTGTAATTTAGCAAGTAATTGAGCGGAAAATGACGTCCTCGTGTGATTTCTGCGAACGCCAACGAAAGAGCCAAAATGGCGGGAGATTATATTAAGTATTTATCGAGCCTTAGGAAATTCATTACACCATCAATAGCGAATGACAAGACGCACACGTTTAAATGTAGCCGACCTGCAACGTGATTGGCTGACGGGACTATAGTATAGTAATGAAACGAGCTATTAAACTCCAAGAACAGAAATCAGCCATAAATCATCGTCATGAAGAGAAAAATGACATAAATAAATGTAAGGAAGCCAGCTATCTAGTGGCGAACGAAATACTGTAGCTCGTTCTCTGAAGCCTTCCAACGAAGGAGAATTTTTTTAAAAGCGTAATGATGAAGGTAGCTGAAATAATTTGTCCAATGAAAGTTGTTAATTAATTTTGAAATCTGCGTTTTCTCGATTAAATATCCAGGAGAGAATTCAGAGATTTCTCATTGTGTTCGTCAGGAATATTAAAAAAAAAGCAAGTAAATTTACTGTATATATAATATTATTATTATTATTATTATTATTATTATTATTATTATTATTATTATTAACTCTTGATGACAGTAGTGACATTACTGATGCAGCAAAGCTTGCGATTTTTATTAGCGGGGTTGATGAAGAACTCAATCTCAGTGCGCGAACCATCACTGGTTGTAGTTTTCATGCCAAGTACCTCTCCTCCGTCTCCTTACTCCTTAGACTGTCTCTCGCGTGTAATCACTGCCGTTCGAGTTTTGGTCACCGCTGACGTAGATCTTCAAAGCTATTATTGCTATTACTCATGGAAGAAATGCGGTTTTTTCCCTTTATTATACGAACTTCTCATTCACCTGCACGTACGAGGACGTCCATCATTCTCTGAAGCGTCATCAGATTGCCCATCGGACCACCTGCAGGTGGAGCTCCACCAGTGTGGCAATGGGTCGGGTGAAAACACGTCCTTTGATAAATCCACAGACGAAGTCGCACGCCGTGCAAACTCCTGGCATGCAGGTGGTACAGAACCTGCAGCTGGTACGGCTTCTTCAGCGTGAAACGCAACAACTATGCACCGTCGAACGCGGAATGTTCAATTCCTGTAACAAACGCCGCACTGATTTTGGACTATGTACGATGGACAATCTGATGGCGCTTCAGGGGATGATGGACGCTCTCGTACGGGCTACGTTGTGACAGTCGGAGTACGCTTAAACTTGATCTCCAGCGTGCGAAGTGTTTGTCTGTGCGTTTAGCTTCATGGAATCGGCATGGATAAATATATAATAGGATACGAAACTACGGTCAGCACCATCTGGCGGCGGGGGGGCTGAAATAAGATGATCAGCGCCCAACGTCGTACGTGGTGAACATTAGAACTACATGTTGGGTACATTACCCAGAGTTCTCTATTTATCCATTCGAGATATTGTTCGAGGAGACAAGATGGCAGACAGAAACTTGCTAATAAGTGAGCATAAAGTGATACTACGTGTGTGTATAAGCAGTGTATGTTAAACAGTGATGTTTATGGACGTTGTAAAAATAGTGTTGTTTAATGTATTGTAAAGTAATAGTAATATAATAAATTGAACTATCTAAGTAGTTCTTGCAGACTTTTCCATTGCGCTGTACAATAAATACCCAAAGAATACAATCCCAATTATCTAACCTCTTGCTTTATTTTCTGTCTCTGTCTGGTTATATTTTAATTGGGTAGTGTAAAATAGATCGTCTCTTTTATCTTCCTGTTGGCTCCGGTAAGAATTTTCAGTAGAAGATGCTGTGAGGAATAAAAATGTAAATGTTTTATTTTAAATTGGGTTAGTTTAGAATATCGATGAGGGTGGGAAGGAATACTTTCTGCACAGTTTAACATTTTCGTCACCAGGTGCGCTGCTAAATGCATGGAGTAATTAGTTACTCTTTTCGCTACTTGGTGCGCTGCTAGGTGTAATAACGCCCCTCCCCCCAATAGGTGGCAGCAAGATCAATTTCTACAACAGCGCCTCTAGTAGTCTATGTGTTAAGGGAAACTCAGTAAGTTTCGTATCTTATTATATATTCATCCATGGAATCGGCGTTAAAATTTTGTCCGAATGTCGCCATACGACGACCCCTCCACATCACCATAGCAACCTTTTCTGGTAAGCTGAAATCTTGCAGATTCAGGTACTTGTAACTACAGAACACAAAGCCGATGCATGGACTCCAGCAGCAACTACACACTTCAGAAACAGTGTACTTGCAATTCATTATCATACACATCTTATCCCTAAACGCCCTATTTCTACAAAATAGATACTTAATTTCTGGACAGTCTGTATTTTCAGTATCTTGTATGCAAGCCATTAGCACGGATGATAACTTACAGATGTGTCAGCATTGAATGAACCGAATTTCTCGTCGTTTCAGGGGAAATTTCAGATCACACATCCAAGAACCCTCTTAAATTCCTCCTAATTAAATGGGCGACGCTTGGCCCTTTCTCTTCCAAGATATTGCCACAAATACTCAATAGGATTCAAATCTGGGCTCTGTGGTCGAGTAAGAAGTCTTCTGGAGGCATTATATAGTAGCTGACTAGTGTTTTGCAGTGTTCGAACATGAGAGGGGATATCAAGATACTACGAACTTCGCCCTACTTCATAGGCATCCCAACAGTTAGTGGAAATGAAGCATGTAAACCAGGTATGCTCAAAATTGTAAGAGCCCCGATTACACGGATGATGCTGCACTGCATAACACACACTGTTTAAGGACTGGGCTCCGCAACTACATTGCAGCACCTTCCGTAGCATAGTTCTTACACTCTTACAAATACGCATAATAAACTGAATTTGAAAAAGAAAGGAGTATACACTGCAATATTCAGTTATTACATTATTTATTATATTTAATATAGTTATGATATAATAATATCATAGATAATAACATTTTCATATTCCACCATATAGTCCACTTTGCGGTCTATTCAACATTGCATTCTTTTCTGCAAGTAATCGGGAATCTATTTCCAACGAATTTACTGCAATGCGCTAAAGATGCTCATCTGTTAATCGGGACCTATGTTTGGATTTAGTAACCTTCATTCTCAAAAGCAATTGTTCACACACTTATGTCGAGGCGAAGGTAGCTAACATAGTGGCAACGAATAAGCTCATCTTGTAATATTTAGTTTTGTTAATTTTTAAAATAATTCTATGCTTGTCAAGTCATATTCTCTGCATTTAGTTGTGCATTCTACGTTACTTAGTAAATTAATTAACTCGTCCTGGAACTGCACTCTCACGGATTGTACTAAATTTATGAAAAGATTAACAAAAAATACTAATATCACTCTCCATACGTCTAAAATCACTAAAACTATGTTCTGTGAATTCACATTTGAACTGTTGCAGTACAGAGACATAATTAACTATATTTTGTTCAGGCACCATACATCTCTTTACAAGTTCACCATCCGTGAAGGGTTTTAGTGCCTTAGCTAATTCCCAACATACTACATAGGCTAACTTGCTCCAAAACATAGACTCTGAATTGTTCGACTCTCTTCAGTGTTTGGCCTTTCATGAAGTGCTTTCAATTCTTGAAGCTGTAGTGACGTTGCACCCCTGAAAAATTATTTCATCAAAATATCTATTTCTGCTGGAATAAAATCACCACAATAACAATAATAATAGTAATAATAATAGGTCTAATAATAATAATAATAATAATAATAATAATAATAATAATAATAATAATAACGTTGGTACATGAAAATAGGCTATATTACAGAAAACAGCTTCTCTGTCACTTCGGCATGTTCTGGGTAGCAGAGCCTATAATATAGTTTTACGTTGCTCAGTAGTATTCCTGACAGTACCTTACAACATAGTAATCACTTCCCGTTTTCACCGAACGTACAACAAAACTAGTCTTCCTTCCACACTGTACGGAATGATCGTTTGCTTACAGAAGGTTTTGACTGTCATTGTCCCGCACTGTTCGTACGTTACTAAGTACTTGAACTACCTTCTGCATCCATCCGTCGAGCTTCGAACGAGGAACAGCACGCTCTACATTCGAAGGTTGTGATTACAGAACGTAATCGGGAGTCAGAGAATGAGCATACCTGATGTAAACTAAAACAACCGAGTCTATTGAAAACCGGTCAGAGCCCTTATGTTCGGCTCAAGTTTGCCGAGTCTCTGTACAACCGAAGCCCCCTTTGCGTTTGTTCAGACTGTCCCCTTCTGTGTCTTTCTCCTTAGTTCCTTATCTCCTTGACTTTATGTTTCAGCTGCATAAGAATGTGAGACACATATCTTGCGAAGTTACGCAAAGTTCTGAAATTAGGTAATTTTCCTTATTATTATTACTAGACTTCGTTGAATTGCCACACGCAGCATGCTATCAGGTTGCCGATGTACGGTAGTATAGAGGAGGTGAGAAACCGCCCGGTCTCGTAGTACAGGAACATCATTTTATTTTTACTTCAATTTTTATTGTACCTGAGTTTTTGAATGTACTTCACTCCCACCCCTTCTACTAACGAAGTTCAACCGTCCTCCGAGATCGCATATACAGTCATAGTAGCTTTATGTTCAGCGTAAACAGTACGTTCCAAAAATATGTTCCCGTTTTCCAGTGACGAAAGAGCTTTCAATATTGAATCATTTTCGCTCAGGTACTGTCGTCCATTTGCCTACGTCGCATCCCGGTTTCCCCCACCCGCTTCTATTCGCCTTTCTGTAAAAGCTAGTGGCTGGGCTGTCTTAGCTCTTTTCTGAGAACATTAATTTCTGTTAGGAATTGGACGTCTACGTAATATTATGCCCATACAATTGTTTAAAATAACTTAAATAAAAGGGCCTCCTTAAGTAATTAACTGTCACGTGATTTCCTCCCCTTTTACGACCCCACGACATAAGCACTTGGACGGACAGTAGATAGTATGTCTGAGTAATTTTGTCTTTTCGGATCGGGCAGAAGTGAAGATTGAATTTACAGTACGTAAGGTACTCTTTTATAGAGTAGGTACAGAATTATTTCAACATGAGTTACTAGTTACGAAGGACGAAACTGGTAATTGGAATTAGGTACAATAGTCTATAGTGCGATAATATGCACATTAGAACTGAAGCCTGTATCGAAATGAACGGCCACCATTTTAAAAAATGTGTTTCAATATCCATATTATGATTATTTTTCAATTTAACTTCATTCTCTATATTGTATGTTAATGTGCTGTAGACAGTATACAGTAATATACACTGCATAATGAATACGTCCATATGGACAGCTCAGTTCATGAGTAAAAACACTCATTGTTAATACTATACTGTATTTTGATTAAACAAAAACCTAATAAAATTATCAAACTCAAAATCGCGATATTTCCTAGTTTACGTAAATGGATGAACTACCTTTCTTCCCTCCTATACCTAGTAAAGTGATTTGTTTGTACATTACGCCAGTATCATCGAACTCCAGTCGTGGAAGGGAGTAGCAAACGGCGTTGATCCAGAGGTATAGCCAGGCTAATATTAGAAATGTTAGTAACAATAAAATGATGTCCCTGTATAAGCAGTTCATGTTAAGAGTTGTGACCGGTCCAAATAGATAGAGCAGCTACAGCTAATGTATACCTATGTAAGCACTTGTTTTTGCATTACTGTGGTTGGAATAGTCAAAGCTTAACATTTGTTCAGTGCAGGCAAGAATTATGCAGAATATTACAGTAAAATAATGGCGGTAATTGATGCATTGGATAGCACAGACAGTTCGCTGTTGCAGCTGTAAAATCATTGCCTTCTGAATATTGGAAGATATTGTGTTCACTGACTCTAATTTTAAAATCGTGTGCAAAAGCATCACCCTGTTAGAATCGTCTAAACTAAAACTCTCAGAAGCCCTAAATATAGTGGATAAAGTATCACAAACCGTTATCCAAAATAACAATTCACTAATTTCAGAAAAAGTGAAATGTAACTTGAGAAACATTATTGCTAACAATTCTGCCTATTCACAACTTCGTATTATAAATTATGTACTATCAGGCCACGACAAGATGTCTGAAGTTGGTGTACTAAAAAGTAGTGACTTTCCGTTCTTCAAATACGCACGTATTAAATCGTGTGATGTTGAACGTACATTTCCCAATATAAAAACTGTTTAAGTGACCATCGGAAGAGATTACTTTGCAGTCGCTCAAAATGTACGTAACTCTTCACTACAATGCACATATTCAAGAATGATGTATCTTACATTAAATTTTAAAAGTTAATATATCTCACTATAAAATAATTGCGTACTTACATGTTTAGACATTTCCTACTTCAGTGATCATTCATTATATTTCTTGAATGCAGGATACAGGTTTTATTGTAACCGCAGTATACTGCTCAGTGTTTACATCAGAGGCATACTCCATCCTTTGCACGCCCCTTTCTCATACAATCTATACCGCGTGCGCAGTAAACCTTGCGATTCTCGTGGCAATTCCACGAAGTCTAATTATTACTAAATATTTAAAAAAAACATATACGTATAAATAAATCAAACGAAATCTATACTAATTTAGACTTCGTGGAATTGCCACGAGAATCGTATGATTTACTGCGCACGCGGTATAGACTGTATGAGAAGGGGGCGTGCAAAGGATGTAGTATGCCTCTAATTTAAACATTGAGCAGTATACTGCGGTTACAATAAAATCTGTATCCTGCATTCAAGAAATATAATGAATGATCATTGAAGTAGGAAATGTCTAAATATGTAAATACACAATTATTTCATAGTGATATATATTAACTCTTAAAATTTAATGTAAGACACTCACATCATCCTTGAATATGTGCATTGCAGTGAAGAGTTACGTACATTTTGAGCGACTGCAAAGTAACCTCCTCCGATGGTCACTTAAACAGTTTTTATTTTGGGAAAATGTACGTTCAACATCACACGATGTAATACGTACATATTTGAAGAACGGAAAGTCACTACTTTTAGTACACAAACTTCAGATGTCTTGTTGTGACTTGATGGTACATCATTTATAGTACGAAGTTGTGAATAGGCAGAATTTTTAACAATTGGACACGATTTTAAAATTAGAACCAATAAACATAATATCTTCCAATAATTGTTCAGAAAGCAATGATTTTACAGCTGCAACAGCGGAACTGTCTGTGCTATCCAATGCATCAATTACCTCCATTATTTTGCCGTAATGTTCTGCATAATAATTAACAGCATCCAACCACGTTCCCTAACGGGTCAAGACTGGCTGCGGGGGTAAGGGTATTCCAGGGGCAATTATTTGGAACAGCAACACTCTCATTGTAGTATGTTTGATTGAATTCTTGTCTGCACTGAACAAATGTTAAGTTTTGACTATTCCAACCACAGTAATGCAAAAACAAATGCTTACATAGGTATACATTAGCTGTAGCTGCTCTATCTATTTGGACCGGTCACAACTCTTAACATGAACTGCTTATACTACGAGACCGGGCGGTCGCTCACCTCCTCTATACTACCGTACATCGGCAACCTGATTGCATGCTGCGTGTGGCAATTCAACGAAGTCTACTAATAATAAAGCCGTAACTTAAATTTTTCTGGTAATTTTCGCTTTTATAAAAGTAATCGGTGTTAACATTGTATAATGAACGGTTCTGAGACCGAAAATAGTATTTCTGATTTTTTTTTGTATGCCTGTATGTTTGTTACCCTTTTCACGCGATAATGGCAGAACCGATTTCTACGAAAATTGGTATGTAAAATAAGTTAATTCCCACTTAGATTCATTCAAACTAGGCATACTTTCTTTGAAAGTGGGGGGCTTGTAAGGAGGACTGAAGTAAATAAATCGAAATATTTAGCTTATTATTAATTTTTTAGATTAAGATAATATTGCATAACAAACGTTGCTTTAAAAATGTTTCCGACAATTCTTACACCGAGAAAAATTTTTATTAGGGCCTATATTTAACGAGATATGAGTTTTCAAATAACAATTCTTTTCATATCCTTGCTACCTCAATCAGACTGAGAATGAAAACAAATGGGTCTGCGATTATATTTAAGGTGGCCTTGTCTAACAAGCGGTTGTTGATGTTGTTTAGTCAACTGTTCGAAGACAGGTCTGAACCTCACAATTGATACCAAGATACCACTTGTAAGGTAACTAGGCCAGGAGATAATGGGATAGGATGCCCAGTTCCTTTCCCCCTCCATTGCATACATCGCCTATTAGATATACATTATACTAAATTCATTTAACATTTTTTTTAGTTTATTGAATAAACCCGATCGAGTAAAACTCGTATTCAGGGGCTATACAAGAGCAGACAAATAATATATATATATATATATATATATATATATATATATATATATATTTTTTTTTTTTTTTGATGTACCGAAGTACATATGATATTTCCATGCAGATATTCTGCGTCATCATATAATGAAAGAGTGATGGAACGGAGAAAAATTCTCTCCGGCCGCCGGGATTAGTGGATAAAGCATCAGCACGTAGAGCTGAAAACCCGGGTTCAAATCCCGGCGCCGGAGAGAATTTTTCTCCGTTCCATCACTCTTTCATCAAATAAAATATGTTTTACAACATATTAAGTCGACTGTCCGAAGACAGGTCTGAATCTCACAAGTGATACCAACAGAGCACCACTTATCGCAGACTTCGAGAGTTGGGACCCGACACAATAAGTTTACTGTGCATGCACTATAGGTTGATGACTCGCTGCAGGTAGTGAAAGATAGAGATGTGTTGAGGTAACAACGTTGCTATTTAGGATAGAGTACGACAGTATGGGGGAACACACACACACATATGTGCATTCTGAAAGTAAATATACATTACACAATGACAATGTCAAAAGAATGTGAAAAACATTTATTTTCCTATCTGTTATAAACATTTGAGTTTAATTATACACAGTGTTAATGGTGGAAATAAACATGAGTAATTTTAATTTCTTCATTTACCCTATTGGTCGTCTTTAGGAAGTGCAGTTACAGTACCGAATTGCAATGTACGACAAGATACATTTTCAGTGTCTCAAACGTAAATCTTTTTCGGCTATCTGCCAAACACAGTTTGTACTGCGAAAAGCAGCGCTCTACGTCGCATGACGTAATAGGAGCAAAACGAAAAAACCTAACTTCATTGCAGTCTCTAAGAGACTCCTTTATTCTCGGGTGACTCTATGTCCACTAATTTGCTGTTTATATTACACAGTGTTCTACATTCATTATTTTTACATAAAATTCATTTCCACTTCTGTTTACACGTTCAGTAACCGGTGTACTTGGTGTCTCATTAAATCTGTGTAATTTCTTCAACTAATTTGAGGGCTTCCGGCATCTCTTGCTCTGACTTTTCTAACCGTGTAATAGTTTCAGACACAGTTTGAAAATGGGTTTGTATAAAAAGCAAATTATTCGACAGAACCTTCAAATCCGAGCGTTTTCCTTTGCGTATTTGTTGGCATTCATTCTACAGTACCCTCACCCACTGTACGCTTTACCACTACACTCAGTACGCTGTTATGTAGATTTCCTACTGGACTGCTCTATTGGGTTCGAAGTCTCGAAGTCTACTTACAAGACAACTAGGCCTGGAAAGTTGGGGTAGGGTGGCCAGTTCTTTTCCTAAGTTACAGTCTGTGAAAAACATAAAACATGACAAGAATTAAAGAAATAAAATAAATAAAAACAGTAAGGTATCACTGAAGTTTTAGAGAGAAAGAAGAAAACTTATGAAACCATTAAATAAATAAAGCAACCGAGTAAAATAAATAATCTTGCCAAAAAGTTTTCTTCTTAAACATTTTTTAAAACTCGTGGAATTTGGTGAAACTTTGTATTCTAGTGGGAGTTGATTATCGGTCGTTATTAAAAAATCCTTAATCCCTTTTGTACCATAAGTTACTGAGCCATTCTGACAGAAAAAAAAATCTGTTTTTAGAAAGTGCAGCGAAGTACATAGGTATGGCTAGTATTGGTCTAACAAACTACTTCTTCTTCAGTCTTAAGTTTTTGCGAAAGTAATTTTGCAAGTTTTTGGCTGTTTACTGGAAATATTTCACTAATAACTCAACACATTATTTACAATACCGCTAAGCCACTATTTCACTTCTTAACTCGCCGATAATTGACCAACTCCTAGCAGTAGCAGTAAGTTGCCAACGTTGCCATGATAGAAGATCCATTAGCCGCAAGGCTAGCGAGCTGTTTAAAATCGAAAGAAATATCAAATTCGGCTTAAGTGCACAATACCGGAGCTGGCGTATGGTAATTGTCTAGAAGTCGCCAGTTGTTGACATATGTGCCACTTTTGGATACTTACATCTCGTAGGCATTACTTTTAACACAGACACTCTTATCTATGTTTATTGTGCGTTTGTTGTTTTCTGTAGTAGGCATTGTCGCATGTCCTCGGACCTTGCTGTAAAGACGTGTAAGTTCGCCGGAAATACTAAGTCTCGGGTTGTAGAGGAAACCAAATAAAAGTTTATTTACAAGAAAACTGAATTTAAGTATAACTGCAGATTTAAGTGATTGACCAAGCTGGGGTGACGGACAGACAGAGAGGCGTTTGTAGAAGTGAACTGTTAATGTTTCATATAAAACAATTTTTATCTCGAAACGGAAGTAAAAAACGAGTAAAATTGTATTAAACTTTTTTTGTTGAAATATCTCAAAGAGTAACCCTCTGAAATAAATCACATTACTTATTGCAACTTATTGCATTATTTGTTCATATTTTACCGCCTTAAATTACTGAGTGTAATAATAAATGAGTGAGCGATGAGATGGAACACCTAGGTGCCCAGGACATACGAAATTTCCACTGTGTTCTGCTTTAAGCAAAACATAAGTTAGACTGAATGGCAGTAGTTCAACAAATCTCAATAATATATATATATATATATATATATATATATATATATATATATATATATATTTGAAATGGTAATGGAAATTACGGGAAAACGGCTGAACGGATTTTAATAAATGGCCCCTCATTTTGAAGCTTGAAACCCAAAGTTTTTCGGAAAAGTAGTAGTTTTCAGTGAAATGTCAATTTTCCTACATAATTTTCCTATTTTCCAAAATCTATCTGTTGTCAGTTTTGAGAACTAATTTTATTGAATCACGGCCGACTTGATTGAATTTCAGAACAAAACACACACTACAATAAACAATAGGCTATTACACGAAGGCCATGACCTGCAGGATTGCCGACATATTTAGACCTCAATTCAATTTGTTATTAAAAACTGATTCTGCAGTGTAGGCCTATAATTTTCTGAGTACAGCTGTGTATTGGATATTCAAATCTACGAAACTTGAGGTGGTTTGATGACATTAGAAATTAAATATTATTATAGTTAATATCATGATACGTCTATTTTTCATTAATTGTACATAATATTGATGCTATATTGACGACATGAAAGTGAAACGTTTTGAGGTTATGTAATTAATGTAGAGAATATCTTAATTTAGATCTTTATTTCTTTAATTTACTGAGTGACTGCTATATATAACTACAAAACGTAAGTAAGATAATAATATTGTCATTAAAAATCAAATATTTTTATACTTATTAACCCAGTGGGGTTGGGTCTTTTTCATATACTTAATGGCGGTGTAGTGTAGATATTGATATGTATCATTGTCTTCAGTATTGGCTCGAGAGAGCGCAAAAATTACAGTTTCTAAGGAAAGATAAAAAGGTATTAGGCCTACTTACTGATAAAATAAGAGGCGTAGAAAATTTTGTAGTCTCCAGATCATTTCAGCAAGATCTCTTAGTAGGATAAAATGATTTTACGCTCTACATTTCAAGTTCTACATGCAGCAGCTATACGAAAATGCTATTGTTCGAAAGCTTAGCAAACCTGATATTTTTTTAACTTTTGCCTACAATCCACAATGACCTGAAATAGCTACTGCTATCGTCCTGACATTGATACTTGCGTTTTCGCGTTGAAACTCAAAAACTGAAGTTGGATAGGTTCAAGAAAAAGTATTTGGCCTAAAAAATCCATTCAGAGGGAGTATGTTTCATTATTATGGAAGCAAATAAGAAATAACTATCAAAAAGACAAGTATTCTTCATTGAAAATAAATCTGAAAAATTTTTATTTGAACGTCTAACGAACTTAGTTTGCAGCAGCATTTGCTGCACAAGCCACTAGTTTTATTTATTTTCTTCGGTAATAAAACATTCGTGGAACTTCTTAGCTATCAAAACATTCTAGACCTGTTGTGAAGCTTCTTAGTTCATTCTACGTACGTATATAGTCCCGTCGCTCTAATTTCCGGCGGCCAATCGCGTTGCAGGTCGGCTACATTTAAACACGAGTAGCTTAATATCAAAGACGGACATCTGACCTCAATCGAAATTCAGATAGCTGTGGTTTTTTATACAATTTTTCATGCTCTTTCCAGTTATAGTGAAACCATATGCAAACTCAAACACTATATTTATAAAATAAATTGTGTTAAATATTACAAAGAACACTGTGAATTAAAAAATTGCCTCTAGATGAAAACTATGGAGAAGACAGATGTCCGTCTTTGATATTAAGCTACTCATGTGCGTCTTGTGATTCGCTGAGGAAGACGTTATTCATTTCTTAAGGCTCGATAAATACTTAATATAATCGCCCGTCATTTTGGCTCTTTCTTTGGCGTTCGCAGAAAGCACACGAAGACGTTATTTGCCACTCAATTATTTGCTAAATTACAGTGAGTTTGATTTATTATCATAGGAGCTACGACATGATAATGTTTAACGGTGTGGCAAATAGATTCCTCGTATGGTAGCTCGGCAACGAAAGAACAAAAATGGCGAACGATACTACCTACCAAGACTTTATAGAGCCTTCACTTCCTAAGACGTAAGCAAAGAGGAGTCACACCGGGAATAAGAGCGTCGCGACTACAATCTATTACTTCCGCTTCCTTTTCTGACAGATTTGGAATATTCCATGTCCGAAATCATAATTCCCTTTTCTTGTCATATTGTGTTTCTTTCCCGAGGGGCGCGAAAGTTTATATTGCAGCCCAACATTTATTGAATTTACCATTGCCATCGTAGAAATCTTGTTGGAATCCGCAGCAAACATTCTTGCTTTCATTTATTGTTCGAGAGCAATGCCGTTTTCCATCCAATTTGTAACTTAGCCGACTCCCGATAGATGTCACAAGTGATTCGGATGCAGGATTGCACGTACATTCGTAATTTCGTGGTAGTAGCAATTTCATCCAACAGGGCGCAGTAGCGAACGTTATCCGATGTCAGTTTTAATAAAATTTAAAATTCATTGAAGAAATTACATTATTTCGACTTAGCACTGCTCATGCAGGTTTTTAACATTATACGTTTCTTATTTTTTCCCCTTAATTTCTCGTCTTCCATATAGGTCTAGCCTATTCCTTCTCTCTCCCATGTCGATTTTTCCATACCAAAACTTTTTCTTCTAACCATGCTCCTGCATTTCACATCTCACTTGTTTCCCTCATGTTCCCTTTCCCTTTATTTAATTTCAATTCTCTCCACTTTTATCTCTGTTCTCTTCTTTCCGGTATTCTTGTTTCTATTCTCCTTCGCTTACCTTCATCTCTCTTCTTCTCTTGCTCTTCCTTCGCGTTTTTTACCCTTTCCTTTTCTATTTCATTGTCATCTTTGCATTTTACTTTTTTTTCTACTTACTATTTAGTCTTCTTCTTCATGTTGATTTCAATGTCTGCTGCTTTTTGTATTTATTGCTGTCGTTATGTTTAACTTTCTTGTTGCTTTTCCTCTATTTATACTCCTTTTCCTATTTATTGCTGTTGTCTTGATATAGTTTCTAGTTTATTTTCCCTCTATTTCTAATTCTCATGCTATATTTATTGTTATCAAGTTTCTCCTCATTGTTGTTTCTTTACTTTCACTTCTTATACTAGTTATAATATTATTTATATAATTTATTATCGATTCACTTTATAATAATAATAATAATAATAATAATAATAATAATAATAATAATAATAATAATAATAATAATAATAATAATCACAACAACAACAACAACAATAATAATAATAATAATAATAATAATAATAATAATAATAATAATAATAATAATAATAATAATAATAATAATGCTTTATTTAACCTGGCAGAGTTAAGGCCGTAAGGCCTTCTCTTACACTCAACCAGGATTAAAACTTGCTTACATAGTTGAACATAAAACTGGATCGGAATTAAGTAATTACATACTGATACAATTGAGTTACATAATGAGATCAAAAGAGGTAGTTACATAAAATGTACCTCATAAAATAAAAATAAACATAGTGGAATACATATTAATGTTGTTAGAATCAAATACGAATCACATAAAAACAGAAGCCGATAATTCAATAAAAAAATGTACACAGTAAAAATAAAACTAAACACATTAGTATACATACTAGTATTAGATTACAATTTAGTAGGATTTACATAATTAAACCAGAAACCGACAATTGAATAAAATGTACACAAAAAATAGATTAATAATAAAAAACAACACAGTGGGATACATATTGGCGTTAAGTGATAAATAAACACGATTTACATGATTACACAATAAAAATAAGAAAGAAAAAAAATAATGAAAAAAAAAAGAAATAAAATAAAATAAATACAGTAGAACACATTCAATTAAATATTTGCAACGCGTTAGATCTGGCAACTCATCATAAGATATTTTTCTAATTTACATCTAAAGGAAATTAAAGTTCGGCAGCCCTTGACTTCGGGCGGCGGAGAATTCCAGTGACGAGAAGTAGCAACAGTGAAAGAAGAAAAATAGAGAGATGATGTGTGGAGTGGTATTTCTAGCGTGTTATCATATTGTGACCGAGTATTTAAGTTATGATACCGAGAAAGACTGGAATCGGACAGATAAGTAAGAGGGAGTAGAGGTGTGCAAAATTCGGTATGAGAGAGAAAGGGAATGTAACTTTCTCCTCTCATTTAACCTGAGCCACAATAATTTATCGAAAGAAGGCGAAATGTGATCGCAGTAGCGGACATTACAAATGAAACGAACGCACGCATTATGAACACGTTGCAGTTTCTGGGATAAATCCACCCTGAGATCACTGAATAAAGCGTCACAATAATCGAAATGAGGCATAATAAGAGTCTGTACAAGCGTCTGCTTTAATTTAGCTGGATAGTGGTACAATCTTTTTAATGAGTGAAGAGTGGAAAATACTTTTTTGCACGTGTGTTTGATATGCGTGTCCAGGTCAGGTTAGATTCAAAATGAACTCCCAGGTTTTTTACAGTTGAACTGAATAGAATGATCGCTTTATTCAGAGTCACAGGAGGAAGGTTGAGCTTATTAATATCGGGGATTAATCTTTTGTTCGAAAATAAGATAGCCTGTGATTTAATCTGTATTTAAGTTAAGTCCGAATTGTTGAGACCAAGATGAAACGGATTCGAGATCTTTATTGAGTCTATTAATACAGCCACTTAGTCTATCAGGACTGGCGGAAATGTATAATTGAACGTCATCTGCATAAATATGATATCTGGAATATTTACAACACTAGTATTTAAATATAATAAAAGTCTAAAGACTTCAAAACTTCACTTGTTAATATTTGTTAAAAATAGTATTATACAGGGCGTTTCAAAAATACGGGACATAATTTCAGGTATGCATTTCCCACATGTAGACAATCAAAATAGTTCATTACAACATGTGTCCGAAAATGCTTTATTTCCGAGTTATGGCCTTCACAACATTGAAATTCACCGGAACGTTTTTCTTTCCGCAGGTCGTTGCCGTCAAAGGAGACATTAAGAGGGCACTCTGACAGTTCATTCCGAGGCGAAGGTTACATTCAGTGTTGTGTAGGCGTTAGACTGTGCGACATGTATTCAAATCAAGAGCTGGTAGAGATACACTTCATGTATGGTAAGGCGGACGGCAATGCTGCGCTGGCTCGTCGTTTGTACCAGGAGAGGTACCCACAGCGACAATGTCCAGATTGGAAGACATTTGTACGTCTCCATTACCGTCTGTGCGAGTATGGAAAATTTAACTCTCCTGGTTTGGGAAGGGGACGACCAAGATCTACAACTCCAGAAGTACAGGAGGAGATTCTGGAGGGTGTGAACATGACTCCTTCTATCAGCACACGAAGGGTAGCGTTGCAAGTCAATGTTCCTCATACGACTGTCTGGAGACTGTTGAAAGAGTATCAATTGTATCCTTACCATTTGCAACGTGTACAGGCCCTGTCACCAGCAGATTACCCTGCACGAGTTAGGTTCTGTCAGTGGTTCTTGCAGCAGTGTGGTGTAAATCCGAACTTTCCTGCCTTAGTATTATTTACAGATGAAGCACAGTTCACACGAGATGGCATAACAAATTTCCACAATCAGCATGTATGGGCGTATGAAAACCCACGTGCAACTGTTCCATCTCATCACCAGGTGCGGTTCTCCCTCAACATGTGGGCCGGTATCATTGGTGATCGATTAGTTGGACCCCATGTACTTGTAAACAGACTTACGGGGCAGGCGTACACAAACTTCATGGAAAACACCATACCTCATGTTTTAGAAGACACTCCACTGATCAATCGTCAACACATTCACTTCTTGCATGATGGCGCTCCTGCACACTTCAGTCGTACGGCTCGCCGGTACTTGGATCGAAGGTTTCCTGATCGATGGATACTGTAGGTAGAGCTGGCCCAATTGCTTGGCCTCCACGTTCACCTGATCTGAACCCTCTCGATTTCTACTTGTGGGGCCATTTAAAATCATTGATTTATTCGTCTCCGGTGCCTGATTTGGAATCCCTTCGGAATCGAATTGTGGCATGTTCTGAGGACATACGCAATACTCCTGGAGTTTGGGATCGTGTTCGCAGGTCAATGAGACATCGATGTGAGGTCTGTATTCAAGCAGGAGGTGGACATTTTGAACATCTTCTGTAATGACAACGACCTGCGGAAAGAAAAACGTTACGATGAATTTCAATGTTGTGAAGGCCATAACTCGGAAATGAAGCATTTCCGGACACATGTTGTAATGAACTATTTTGATTGTCTACATGTGGGAAATACATACCTGAAATTATGCCCCGTATTTTTTAAACACCCTGTATTTCATATGCCATACGACCGTACGTATGTCATACCTAGAATGCCCTCCCGCAGTGACACAGCAAGACCGGAGACATAGATAATACGCAACAGTTCACCCGCTGAAGACGGAGTAAACGACTTTACTTACAGTACTTTAAGGTATGTTTACTGATTAACTTTACAACGTCTTTACTGTGTAACTTTTCAGGAAATTATCTGGCTGACTAGTCTCGAAGTGATATTCTCCATTGTCTGAAGCATAGTGAAGGTCCCAGACTATCCTCTATTGATATATATGTGTATGACGTATGTATTTATTCACACTGCAAATGGGTATATACCCGGTGGCAGTGGTAACTAATTACACTCAATAATTGACAATTAATAACAAACACAACTAATAAAAAATTAATAATTAATAATAATGATTAATAATATTAATAATAATAATAATAATAATAATAATAATAATAATAATAATAATAATAATAATAATAATAACAAGGAGCATCCTAAATTAAATGAAGCACGATCACTTAAAATAACATTTAAAGTAAATCTAATTTTTTATCTTAACCCTAAGATCGAACTAAGACCCACGTGCCTGCACAAGTACCTTTCGGCACTATACTTATTTCGCTGTCAACTCACTCAGTGCACTGATTCTATTCTCACTTCACTAACACTTCAAAATCATTTCACTGTTCAAATACTTTGCACTGCCACTATGAACTATAGAATTTCACTGACACAAACACACTTCACTTACACAGTAGACTTCACTGACACTACACACTTCACACTTCATTGACACAACACACTTCCTCACTGATACAACACTTCAAATAACAAAATATCAATTACACCCTTTAAATATGCTGTATAATATACTACCGTCTATTAGTAAAGTCCTTAAGCCTATTTTTAAATACATTTTTGGTTATTGGTAAAGCCTTTAGTAAGTCTGCAGGTAAAGCATTCCAGTCCCTGATAGTACGATTGAGAAAAGAAAACTTTCCAGTGTCTGTCCTCTGCCTTCTTTCCCTCAATTTATATGAGTGGTCGTTCCTTGAAGAGTAATTTGGCGGCTGCAACCTATTTTTTATTTCTCTCCAGGCAGGCTCACCTCTGTATGTTTTGAACATTGCGCATAATCGAATTCGCGTTCTCCGGTCCGTGAGTGTGTCCCATTTTAATGGTGAATTATTACGACAACACATGAGAGTCCGTTTTTGAATCTTTTCCAATGTCTTAATATGTTCTAATCTGTAAGGATCCCAACATGCAGCACCATATTCCATTACTGGACGAACTAGTGACTTATATGCAATCTCTTTGGATTTATCAGAGCCTTTTCTTAATACTCTCATCATAAAGTGTAACGCCCTCCATGCCTTTCCCGCTGTGTCTGTAACGTGTTCCCCCCAGCCGAGATCGCTGCTAAATGTTATTCCTAGGTATTTACATTTGTTAACTTCCGGAATGGTTTCGCCCCCTAACATATACGATGCAATTATTTTATTTCTTTTTCTTGTAAAGCTAATGGCTTTGCTCTTTAGAGAATTTATTTTCATTTTGTTGGCCATTGCCTAATCGTTTATTCTACTGAGGACATTTGAAGAAGAGTAGTATCTTCATGACTTTCTATTTCCCTATATACGATAAGTCATCCGCGAATAAGCGAACCCTGGACAAGAAGTTAACTGGCAGATCATTTACAAAAGCAAGGAATAGAAGGGGTCCCAAGACACTCCCCTGCGGGATCCTGGAAGTAATTTCTATTGTGTTCGATAATTCTTCCCCACCCGTACTCTCTGAGTGCGACAAGTTAAAAATTCCTTGATCCACTGGAGTACTCTGAAGTCAACCCCCGTTGATTGTAGTTTAACCAACAGTATGTCATGTGGGACTACATCGAATACGCGTTTAAAGTCAATAATCACTGCATCTATTTGGCTATTTGAATCTATTCCGTCTGCTAAATCCTGACATACTGTTACTAATTGACTCTCACATGAGTATCCTCCCCGAAATCAATGCTGACAATTACGTAACCAATTTGAATCATTCCAATGTTGCCTTAGATATGCTGAAATCAAATGTTCCATCTGTATAACATTTTGAAAAAAAAAAAATACACACACTCGTAAATTCTTGACTCAACATCCAACTATTTATAAGGCCCCATCGTCTGGCGGATTCTGTATAATATTATTCATGATGCCATTGCTTGATAGAATTTTAAATTGCATTCACAGTCTAGTAAACACAGTCACGAAGCTTGAGTTTTGAGGGTGCTAGGAACAATAGACTGTGCAGGTACTATTTCGCATTGTCTGTAATGAGGCGATAGTAGCGATCCTAGTGGTGAGCAACTATCTATGGATGCATATTTATTATGTATTGAGCTTCGTGACTGTATATACTAGACTGTGTTGCATTTGCATTTCTTTCCTTGGTTTCATTCTATGGGTTTGTTGTCATGGTGACACATATAATTGGAAACGTACATAATTTTTCAGAGTAAATGTGGAATAAAGATTACAACGAATGTCTGAATGTTAATATCATCCGATTCTGAAAATTAATGAGAGGGGATGAATGGGCAGGAAGGAATGGGGAATGACGAGGCAACACACACAAATCACTCCAACCTGCAAGTAACGAATTACTTTTCAGATTGTCGGTGCAGTGAACGAAGAAGGTGATGAAAATTACCTGGCAAATTGGAAGGCAAACTCGTCTGCCGAGGCTGCACAGTTAATTTTACGTCACACAGGGGTGTACAAGTTGTAACTGTGTAAAATGAACTTAATTTTTCTAGGAGATCAACACCTCAGCTCTAAAACCTTATGTGATGCAGTAAAAAATGTAACAAAACACGTGGAGTAAGGAAAATCAGGTCGCTGATCTCTCATCTTGGCGGCCATGTTCGATCCTCAGCCCGGTCTTGATGGAATCTGTGATAGACTAATCAGACGTTGCAGAGGATTTCTTCGGGGTACTCCCGTTTCCCTCTTTTATTCCACTAACACTCTCCACCTCCCTTTACTTCCATATACCCTCTAATATAGTTAAAAATAGACTGGGGTGAAATCTTAAGAGTTAGCACGGATTTCTGTTGCTGATATAGGAAGGGCTTAGATCAAACTGTCACAACACTATTACCTCGACATGGGCTGATGAAAGTCTTTCATTTTAAAATAATTATTGTTGGCTGAGGAAAACATTATAACAATTATGTTATATGATTCGTAATTTCTCTTCTCCGTTATCTGTGAACTCCTCACTTTATTTATCATAACTCATTCACAGACACAGCCAAATCAGCACCCGTACTGAAACTGGGTTACTAAAACAAAAGCTGATATGCATTTGCAAATCTGTATAGCCCTGTCGCGTTCCCCACCAAGGCGAGTCACTCCCTCCAGGTAGGGGAATAGAAAGTGCACATCGCACAGAGACTATTGCACAATGTGCGCGACTGCACAATGTGCAGGGTTTTGGCATACCTAGAGTAAACGCAAGAGTAAACAGGCAGATGCGACGTACCGAAAAAGAAACCAACCAGCAAAGAGCTCGCAGTACAAGATATGGTGTTTAGAGGTATTATTTGTGGAATAGAAAATTATTCATATGAATAATTTTATCTTGACAAGATAATGTTATTATTTAACTAAATTTTCTCATCAGAAGTAATTGCTAAATTACTATAATTTGGTTTAAGAGACCATTACTTGCTTTCAGTCATCTGATGATTCATTTATTTTTAGGATTCAGTTAATAAAACCATTTGTTGAAATACTTTCAATTACTATTGGTATAAATCTGTGATTTGCTCCACAGATTTCGGAACATTGACCGTATAGAACTCCAGGTCGATTAATTAAAAATCTAACTTGGTTTAGGCGACCTGGAGTTGCATCAGCTTTTACACCGAGGCTTGGAATTGTTCATGAGTGTAAAACGTCTGCTGCTGTTACGATAATTCGAATAAATGTATTTATGGGTAATACTGCTCGATTGTCAACATCTAGTAGTCGGAATATATTATGGTTTATTTCATCTTGAGGAATTATATATGAATCAATACCAGTTTCACACTACTTGTTTCTTAAAGTGCAGTGGATACAAAAAGTATTTGCACACCCTTGTTTTTTTAATGTTTACAGAAATAATAACGACGATTTTCTGAATACAATTTTAATGAGTAACAGCACTGAAAGAACGACTTACATAATCAAGAAAAATTGCTTATAGTTACAAAATAAAATTACAAGCTAAAAACTGCATATTTAGATACTAAAAAAAGTATTTGCACAGGCAGTAAATTAAGTAATAAATTCAAGAAAACTAGAGCAGTCTCTTTCAGTATTTTGTGTGCAATCCATTGGCTTCTACCACGGCTTCTAGTCTTCGTGGCATGGAGTGCACTAACTTTCTTGTTGTATCGGGAGGAATTTTAGTCCATTCTTCCATAAGAGCATTATAAAGGTCTGTCTTGTTTGATATGCGGTGTTTTCTGATTTCTTTGCCCAGTAAGTGCCACAAATTCTCAATTGGATTGAGATCAGGTGATTGAGGTGGGGTCACAAGCCTTCTGGGTGTGTTATACAACAACTACATCTTTGTTATGTGAGCAGTGTGCTTGGGGTCGTTGTCTTGTTGGAAATAATAATTTCCACTGACACCCAATTTTTCTGCGCTAGGTGGTAAATTATGGCGCAACAGCTCGATATACATTCTGGAATTCATTATTCCATCAATTATTGCTAAATTTCCCACCCCAGAGGATCCCATGCAACCCCAAACCAAGATATGACCGCCACCGTGTTTTACTGTGACTGTAAGATTTTCCTTCTTCAGTTCCTGATTAGGTCTCCGCCACACTGATTTTCTTCCATCAGAACCGAATAGATTGTACTTACTTTCGTCGGAAAAAATAATCTTGTCCCAAAATTCCAGGGGCTTATCTTTGTATTCTTTAGCGAATTCTAACCGTTTCTTCCTATTAGTTTCACTAAAGTAGGTCTTTTTCCTCGGAGTTCGGCCATGGTATTTAGTACTATGCAAAACATTCCTGATAGTCTGAGGACTAACCTGTTTGCCCGACGTTGTAGAAATGTCAGCAGCTAAGGATGCAGCGCTTCGGAATGGATCTTTGATGACAGTGTGGATTATTTGGCGTCTCTCCCTAACTGTAAGAATCTTTGGTCTTCCTGTTCGCGGTTTATTGTCTGTTGTTCCAGTCTCCTCGTACTTCTTGCACACATAACGCACAGTAGAAAAAGGCAGGGTCAGATCTTTTCCAATTTGACGGTAACTCTGGTCTTGCGAACGTTGAAAAACAATTCTACCTCGCACGGACTCTGGTAGCTCTTATGCTTTCAGACTCATGTCGCTTACTGATGTTGTTTCCTTCAATACACATATTAATCTCCACTATAATATCAAAATATTTCATTGGATGGGATTCAACCAATGAAATAGGACTTATCCATTGAGAGTTTTAATGTGCCAGTACTTTTTTTCCTACAAGAAATTGAAATTTTCTGATTCTTATTTCAATTTGTAACTGTAAGCAATTCTTATCAAGTACATATCGCTTAATTTTACTACTGTTACCTGTTACAATTATATTTATAACATTTTCTTTGATATTTATTTAAATATTAAGGAAAACAAGGGTGTGCAAATACTTTTTGTATCCACTGTATATTACTTTTAGGAACCATGCTTATTAAGCGAACCAGGCTAGTCCACACAATGGAAGTTGCCCAAAAAGTAAATTCACCCAAAATATTCGCCCAGGAATATTGATCCAGGAATATTCGCCCAAAATGATACACCCAACGATTCATTCTCACTCTCACTCACGGAAAATTCACGCATTGCGATAAAGGTTAGTTATTTTAATAGTAAATACATTTTTAGCAATTGATTTCCATGGTAACGTTTGTATTTCGAAATGTTTAAGTGTATATGAATATTTAGAAGTTCTTCTTTAACAATTCAAATTCGTTTCCGTGGTGATACTTTTATCACAAAATTCATAAGTTTAGATTAATATTTTGTAGGTAAAAGTTTTCAGTGGATAACCGTGGAGAAATTATTCTAAGTGAAAGGAATGCGTATATAGTCTACTGATTCATAAATGTTATACAGTATTTACAACCTTCACTCCAGAAATGCTAATCGAACCAAGGGATATTGGGTTTGCAGAAGAAAACCTGATTTCACAAAACAGGGCGATCAAATATAGCTGGGTGATTCACATTTAACTTGAGCAGCCTATGTCCCCTAATGCTGACATTTGTAATATTTCTCTGTCGTGTTTAATTCTTTACTAAATACGATCAATAATGTCATAAAATGCTCTATATTGTCATTTTGACTAAACATAAACCAAAAATGTCACATAAGTTACCTGTCCCTGGCACATTTTATTGAAGGCAATTTTGCGATTGTAAATTTGTTTTCATTTATTGGAAAACATGTTTATATAATCTGCAACTTCAGAAATTCATTATTACTATTACATTAAACAGTTTTATTTTTATTCATATTATTAAGTTTTTACAAGTTTTCTATTTTGTCCCCAGTTTGTGGTGTCACTTATGTTACTACATAGTTAATTATGTATATAAGAGATATCTCGGGTTGTTATAATTTGATACACAACTACACATCTCTCCGTTATGTTTTGGCGGTACTGGGATAGTTACATTGTGTTGTGAAGTTTATTGTGTTGACTATCTGCGTTTGAGTTGCTACATATGAGTGAGTATGTAAATTGTATGTCACTTAAGTTACGAGAATAAATTGTTGGTCACAATTTTAAAAACTATGCAACTGTGATTCTTTATACATAAACCTTCCATCCAGCTACATTTCGAAACGTATTCAGTTTTTAGATTATGCGCTTTAACCTTTTAAATTAAATATGTTACATACGTTACGGTCACTTAAGTTACTTACTGAAAGGTAACATAAGTGACTGATGGTAATTTATGTGACGTTGCATATTCATATTAGCTTAGGCCTATTCATATTCCATGGAGGGCCTTATATATAAATTAGCGATCCCAAATCTATACTATAATAAATCTGTAGCCGAAATTTTTCTGGTAATTTTCGATTTTCCAAAAATAATTGGTCCTAACATATATAATTAACCACCCTGAAACCGAAAATCGCTTTTTTGAGATGTCTGTCTGTCTGTCTGTTACCTTTTAACGCGATAATGGCTGAACGGATTTCGATGAAAATTGGAATATAAATTAAGTTCGTTGTAACTTAGATTTTAGGCTATATGGCATTCAAAATACATTATTTAAAAGGGGGGTTGTAAGGGGGCCTGAATTAAATAAATCGAAATGTCTCCCTTATTATTGATTTTTGTGAAACATGTTACATAACAAACGTTTCTTTAAAAATAATTTGCGATAAGTTTTATTCCTTGAAATATGTTGATAGGACTGATATTTAATGAGATAAATGAGTTTTAAAATTAAAATAACTGCCATCTAAGGCCGTGTAATGAATTAAAAAAAAATGACTTCGTCTATAAGGAGCCTTGGACAGCAACAATCGAAAGCTATGAAAGATAGCCTACAGAGAATGTTTCTGTGTTTGTATGAAGTAATATCGGAAGCTAAATTAACCGATTTGTATAATTAATTATTATTTCACCATTGGAAAGTGTAGTTTCTCTAGATGGACATAATGCTATAATGTTATTACAGTAACTTATAATATAATATAATATAATATAATATAATATAATATAATATAATATAATATAATATAATATAATATAATATGATATGATATGATATGATATGATATGATATGATATGATATGATATGATATAATATAATATAGCATGACATGGCATACTAGCCGTAACCGTGCGCTCCGCTGCATCTGTTAGAAATAAATATAAAGTAATTACATAATTAAAATAGGACATTTGATCCAGGGAACATTCGTGTTTGATAGAAGGATAAATCGTTTAATATGTTATTAATAATTAATTAATTAAAATGTCATTTTGGTCCAGAGACACTCATTTAGTGCAATGACAATTCCTTTAACATGTTTCTTAATTGTTATTACATGCAACCATAGTTTAATGAAGATTGACATCATTTAGATTTAATGTGTATATTTTATTTTACTTATTATAACCTTCATTGAATTATGGTAATAACTTAATTTTAACCCTTGTTTTCTAGGTATTGAAAATTGCGCTGCAAATGGAACCCTTCAAATAACTTAAATTAATATATAATATGATATAATATAAAATATAAATAATATAATATAATATAATATAATATAATATAAAAATAAATATTATATTATATAATAATATAATATTATATTATATCAGAAGTCTGTAATAATATTATAGCATTATGTCCATCTAGAGAAACTGCACTTTCCAATGGTGAAATAATAATTAATTATAGAAATCGGTTAATTTAGCTTCCGATATTACATCATACAAAAACAGAAACAATCTCTGATAGGCTATCTTTCATAGCTTTCTTTGTTGCTGTCCAGGCCCCTTATAGACGAAGTCATTTGTTTTTAATTCATTGCCTTAGATGGCAGTTACTTAATTTTAAAACTCATTTATCTCATTAAATATCAGTCCTATCAAAATTTTTCAAGGGATAAAACGTATCGCAAATTATTTTTAAAGAAACGTTTGTTATTAAATTTTTCACAAAAATCAATAATAAGCGAATATTTCGATTTATTTAATTTATGCAATGGAAATAATGTATTTTGAATGCCATATAAAAAATCTAAGTTACAAAGCGTTTATATTCCAATTTTCATCGAAATCCGTTCAGCCATTATCGCGTAAAAGGCAAAAACATAAAGAAAAGATATTTTTACATCCAAACAAAAATTTCAAAAAACTATTTTCGGTTTCAGGGTGGTTAATTATATATGTTAGGACCAATTATTTTTGGAAAATCGAAAATTCAACAGAAAAATTTCCGCTATAGATTTCAATGCGAGGCCAGCCCTGTACCACTCCGCTAGCCCGCTGTATTGATTTAGTATGCAGAAATAATATGTTAGCTTAGCATTCCATTATTTTATAATCCAAATTTCAACTATGCTCAATTTAATCGAGTTAAAATACATAAAATACATATGCATTAAATGCAATGCAAAAAAATTACTAATGAGCCAAGCAGATTATGTTGCGCTGTTGTAAAATAAAATTTGTTCCTTGAGATTCCAGAGCCCCCATAACAAATTAAAAACTTACTTATCGGGGTACATCCAATCAACACACTTTTTATATAATATAATATAATATAATATAATATAATATAATATAATATAATATAATATAATATAATATAATATATAATAATTGAATTTTGGGATGTATGTATGTATGTATGTATGAATGTATGTATGTATGTATTATGTATTTATGTATGTATGTATGTATGTATGTGTGTGTGTATGCCTCTGTACAAATCTACACGACATATGTGCCAAAGTTTGCAGATTTAACCTTCATAACCACAGAAGAACATAGGCTACATTAAAATTGTGCAAATGGAATTTAAATTAATTAAATATATAAAAATAGAAATAAATAGATCAAATATTCATGTATTATATTAAAATGAAAAATATCTTCTACAGTCAATTGTTCTTTATTAATTATAATTGTGTTATTTATCCAAGGCCTTGGAAATTTTAACACGAAATTAAATTCTTTGTTGTTACAATCATGGCCTAAAACTAGATAATGACCTGCAATAAGTATCTTTGAGTCTAAAATCCATTCCTCAATGCAGTTTGTAGATAGTGAGCAGACTGTGTTTTATCAAATATTTTCTTTTATAAAACAAGGATTGCCAACATAACTTAATACTTAATATTGAATCAAATAGTACTATTGCGAAATATTGATCCACAAGAATTATGCAATGGCACAGGAATTGTGTGAAAAAACTCGTGACAAACGTAATAAAGAACAGTATTAACTGGCAAAACGAAAGGAAAAGATGTTTTTATCCCACATATTCTTATGATAGCTAGTAACATGCCATTCGATTTTAAGCAACTGCTATTTCAGTGCAACTAGCATTCGTAATGACCGTAGTAAAATAAAGCTCAAGGGTAGTCACTCAAAGTTGCAGACATTCACTTAAATCTCCGTGTTTTTCACATTGTCAATAATTGCGTAACTTGCTTTCAAGTGAACACACCTAAACATATATACACATTTATACAAAAGACGGGAAAACGAATTGTATGCATATCAATGATACTTTTGTTATGTTCCTAATGTATTATGTGAATATACGTAAGCCCACTGAAAATAAGACATTAATTTACTTTTTCTTTATTTTTGTTCATTTGAATTGATTGGGACACCGATATTTTAAATCCAAGATTTGGACGGCTATCATTTCGATATACTACTTAATTCTAAAATATATATCTGTCAAACTATTATTGCCCATGTCCAATAATGTGTTATTGCGAAATTTTATCTGTGTAATCAGGTTGCCAGTGTAGTATGTCAAGCGTTGTGGAAAGAACGGTCACTTCATTTTTTATAAAATAGGATGTCTTTCAGAATGTTATTATTTATTCTGAACAATGACTTCTTGCAAAATTATACTCTATCTGCATTCTGTATATAAAATAAAAAGTAATATATTTAATATGTTCTGAATTTGTTAGATGTGTCATCTCAAGTAATATTTAAAGAAAGGCCGGGTATGATATAAGCGGGCGTACAGCTGTCAAGGAGTAAAACATATTCCAATATAAATTGAATTACATACGTATATATTGATTCTTTGGTACGACCGATAGATAAATTTAGGCTCACGATGACACCCCAACGATTCAAACTGGGAAAAAGAGAATTCTCAGCTGTCTCTGAAGTTCAAGTGAAAGCTCACGTAGACATGACATTACGTGAAATGTATGTCAGCACAGCTTCAGTTAAATGTACAGATCTTATAATGATATTTTTCTCTACCTCTGTACAACGTCACATTTGTGGCGGGGAGGAAAGGAGACAGCAGAAAAATTAATGGTGTTTAATACGCTGACAGCCACGAAATTTAGCGGTAACTGACCGGCAGAGATAAATAAACAAATATATATATATATATATATATATATATATAAATTTAAAACAAAGTTGAACGTCAGGCACATGATGAAATATTTTCTTTTCGGTGCCTGATCTACAATTGTTTTAAATTTAGTTAAACCTGGCAGGCATTTGGCTAATAGTCATGTAAGTGAAGTTAAGTAAAGATTCATCTTTATGTGCGAGGAACGCTTAGTAAAACAATTCGTTTTGGTTGTATAGTTGTTGGATTTCCGAAAATTTAACAACGAGTTCATTTGAAAACAGAAGCAGAAAAGAAAAAAACTCGGGCAACGCCGGGTACTTTCAGCTAGTATAAAATAATATAATATAATATAATATAATATAATATAATATAATATAATATAATATAATATAATATAATATAATATAATATAATATAATATAATATAATATAATGTATATGATAATATGATATGATATGATAATATGAAATGAAATGATATGATATGATAATGATATAATATAATATAATATAATATAATATAATATAATATAATATAATATAATATAATGTAATATAATATGTAATATAATATAATTTAAGTTATTTGAAGGGTTCAGAACCATAGTGGGCCAAGCGCCATTTACTCAATACCTAGAAAACAAGGGTTAAAATTAAGTTATTACCATAATTCAATGGAAACCTATAACAAGTAAAATAAAATATACACATTAAATCTAAATGATGTCAATCTTCATTAAACTATGGTTGCATGTAATAAAAATTAAGAAACATGTTAAAGGAATTGTCATTGCACCAAATGAGTGCCTCTGGACCAAAATGATCGCATTTTAATTATTTGGATGCAATTTAAATTAAGTAACATATTAAATGATTTATCCTTCTATCAAACACGAATGTTCCCTGGATCAAATGTCCTATTTTAATTATGTAATTACTTTATATTTATTTCTAACGGGTGCAGCGGAGCGCACGGGTACGGCTAGTAATCTAATAATTTTAATTTTAATTGTGACTAAGAAACTAAAGTGTTTTATATTACTCATTATATTTGTTACTATAGTTTGTAATCTTAGATATAATCTTGGAAATAAATACTAATATCGAGGAAGGCTTATTGGTTGTAGTTAGATACAATGATGATGTAGTTCGTCTATTATTTTGAATAGTAATAACAGGCAGAAATAATGATGGACTTTTATTGGAAGAATTATATGTAAATTGTTTACTTTATCGGTTTGATAGCAGATTGAATCTGTAGGAATTATCCTGTTCTTCTGTTATTGCAGCTTACTGTGTAATTATCTCTTTAATCAATGATTTAGTTAACATAAATATTATACTAAAAAGTGATGTTATCTATTATCTTCTCAGGAATTTAAGCATTATTTTAGGTTATTTCGTACCATTTTTTTTGCTGTATGTATAGGCCTAGTATTTTGCGAATTTGTATTTGAGTGATTAAATGTTTCATTTTTAAGCACAAAATGCAGGCTGGAAGCTAAATGTTACGTATGTTACTTTCTCTGTCACATACGTTACGTTTATACCTTTGTGTCCATATTTTATAATTTAATGAAAGTTCGTTAATTAAGTGTTTCCTATTCAGAAAATATTTCTAATGGAGGTTCATCAGTTGAAAACTTATATGAATGCCTAGCAAATTTATGTATTAATCATTGGTAACATATGTGACAGTAAAGATGTTAAACATTTCACTTAAGTGCTAAAATTAAATTTAAAAAGTGCACTGCTGCTGGACATCCTGAAGACTTAAGAACCATCACAGTGTAAGGATTATTGATTTCAAACTACTTAATTTTTTAAATTTTAGTTTGATTTGGTTCAAGACCCAGCTATTCAAACTCATACATTATTTAAATCCGATGATGACACAATGATCCAGGCGTTGGATCGAGAATGAAGAGTAAAAGAACCACGAAAACGAAAATATAAAACTTATAAGGCTGCAATATATTTCACAAAGGTATGATGAATTCAACTCGTTGGATGATCGTCCACCTCTGCTTCGGCATGTGGGCGTGAAGCCAGCAGCCGGCTGCTCGGTCTAGGCCCATCAAGGGCTGTAGCGCCACGGATTATTATTATCATTATTATTATTATTATTATTATTATTATTATTATTATTATTATTATTATTATTATTATTATTATTAATTCAAAGACGAAGAACGTGTCGTTGAATATTTGCGTGCCTGTGGTTACAACATTCAATTCTGAAGAAATCCATCCAAGACTCGGTTTCTGGGGGCGGGGAAAATAAATAAATAGATAGACAGACAGACAGACAGACAGACAGACAGACAGATAGATAGATAGATAGATAGATAGATAGATAGATAGATAGATAGATAGATAGATAGATAGATAGATAGATAGATAGATAGATAGATAGATAGATAGATAGATAGCAGTGGCGTAGCATGAAATTTTGAGTAGGGGAAGCTAACTCAAGTTGTCTTTCATGCAATATGAGAAAACGTATTACAAAAATACATTCTTAAAATAAATAGTACCCGGTAGTCAATTTCAAGTCAGCAGTCGAAGATTGGTTGGAACATCGTAAGTAACACCAATAAGGCATGACCTCAAATGATACGTAATAAAATATGATTTCACGGTTTACACATATCTCTAACAAATAGACACGTATACGTATAACATTAGCTCACTCCCTGTCATACTTAGAGAAATCACAATATATTAGTATCATTACGTAAGTATGCGTCTGTCTTTTGGTTGTGTCCTTCATTCACAGCAAGGGAGTCGGTCATTTGTTTTTTAAATCACACTTTTGTTCGTAAGTCAGTTTTGATAATACAATTGTCCTAAAAAAATTCAATTAAATTAGTGTCAGGAACTGTTATTTCGCTCATTATTTATTATATTAGCCACAATGCACACTAACACTTCAACTGAACACAACTGACGAAAAGGGAAAACGCGGAAACTACTTATTTTAAATGTTAAAGCTAGCTTCTCTGCGAGCCTTGCGACTAGGGTAGTTTAGGAAGGGATGGAAAATCTGCGGGGTGGATTACACAGAAGAAACGGGTCTGCTTGGAAGCTGGTGTGTGCAGGCTTCTTGTTTACTGCTGCATCACAAATCATCCTGAGCTGCCACATCACAATATTTAATGCGTAAATATAAATTCTATTAAAATTAATAAATAATTTTCTTCATCAACTGCAGGTTTATTATGAAATTATTATTAACTGGGGAAGCTAGATAGATAGATAGATAGATTTTAGATAGATAGATAGATAGATAGATAGATAGATAGATAGATAGATAGATAGATAGATAGATAGATAGATAGATAGATAGATAGATAGATAGATAGATAGATAGACGCTAGATAGATAGATAGATACTGATAGATAGATAGATAGATAGATAGATAGATAGATAGATATAGATAGATAGATAGATAGATAGATAGATAGATAGATAGATAGATAGATAGATAGATAGATAGATAGATAGATAGATAGATAGATAGATAGATAGATAGATAGATAGATAGATAGATAGATAGATAGATAGATAGATAGATAGATAGATAGATAGATAGATAGATAGATAGATAGATAGATAGATAGATAGATAGATAGATAGATAGATAGATAGATAGATAGATAGATAGATAGATAGATAGATAGATAGATAGATAGATAGATAGATAGATAGATAGATAGATAGATAGATAGATAGATAGATAGATAGATAGATAGATAGATAGATAGATAGATAGATAGATAGATAGATAGATAGATAGATAGATAGATAGATAGATAGATAGATAGATAGATAGATAGATAGATAGATAGATAGATAGATAGATAGATAGATAGATAGATAGATAGATAGATAGATAGATAGATAGATAGATAGATAGATAGATAGATAGATAGATAGATAGATAGATAGATAGATAGATAGATAGATAGATAGATAGATAGATAGATAGATAGATAGATAGATAGATAGATAGATAGATAGATAGATAGATAGATAGATAGATAGATAGATAGATAGATAGATAGATAGATAGATAGATAGATAGATAGATAGATAGATAGATAGATAGATAGATAGATAGATAGGTAGGTAGATAGATAGATAGATAGATACATAAATAAACTTTCGCCCGAAGGACAAACGTAAATATTAAGTTGGCCTGAATACAATGTATTATCATCACTCAAATGTAGAAACATGCATAACATTTTCTTAGGTGTATAAAGAGTTACAGACAGCAATACTATTTAAAGAATAATTTTTAACAATGTTTAATAGTAATAATAATAATAATAATAATAATAATAATAATAATAATAATAATAATAGTGCATTGTGGACAAAAGTATTATGATTTCTGTAGCCATTTGTTATACTTATAAAAGAACACATTTACTGGGCTCGAACTCAGGAATAATGTCCTCACTGGGTTCAAACTAAAGACTGGTATTTAACGGTAGATGAGTATTGTTTATACAGGTTTTTAAAAATTTTCAGCAATTTTTTGTACCTATAATAAAGAATTATACATTTATGGGGCTCGAACTCAGGAAATAATACCTTCACTGAGTTCAGATTACAAACTGATATTTAAAGGAAGGGGTGCATTAGACATACTAGTTTTTAGATTTTTTCCCAGCAATTCCTTTATGCTACAGACTGTTATTTATCGAAAGAGGTGCATTGTGTATAAAAGTTTTTAGATTTTTCCAATAATTTCCTTATACGTATACTAAAATAGATTTACGGGACTCGAATTCAGTAATAATGCCCTCACTGGCTTCGAACTACTACTACTTATAATTTTCCCATCCTGAAACTCAGGAAAATACGTCGTCGGCGATTACATCGATGAACCGTAAACACTACAACAAAATTGCCGCCATTTGTTATGTTCGGGTATTGTGGTAGTGTGTGTCTTTTGTGTGTGCAATGCCTATCCACTTCACTTACGTGATTCAGGTTAAAAAGTACGCCAACGACACGTGGTGTTCCCAAGCGGTCACCCATCCAAGTACTGACCACAACAAATGTTGCTTGACTTCGGTGATCGGACGACATGGTATGGCCGTTACCTAAATGCAGTATTTCCCCATATTTGATTATATGGTTAGATCATTAAAATTAATATCATTTGATAGAGAAATATGTAAGATAGGTAACCGTAAGAAAAGAGTTCATTGTATTTATAACAAAAATTTTCAACAATTGTATAATTTTTATCTCTTGCGTATGCTACACGTTGCCTAACATTACTATATAAACACGAATTATAATATGTAAATAAAGTCAAGGAGGTCCTGGATGCCAAACGGTGTAGCTTGAAACTCCCATTGGGCTAAGCACTTGCCCATTCTTCCCTCGCTGTCTCCTCCCCTAATTCGTGAGGTTAGGATGGGTTATCATTCCAGGATAGTTTCCGATGGTCGTAGCATCGCGGATACACCCATGTAGGACCCGGACAAGTTGCGGCTTGTTTACGGCGATTATCGCCGGACGCACTCGCTGGCGATTGTCGCCTGGAGTTAAATGCGCACGGTTTCTTTACAGCGAAGATCGCCAATGTAGAGCGTCGGACGCGACGCAGACCGCTGGAGGTTGCTTGTGAAGCGAATACAAAACGCACATCGCCGCATACATGTACATAATCGATGTTTAGAGAAGGCCGTGTAGAAATATTGAATCGAGTTATGCCAGATTGTAATGAGAATTGTAAGCGGTGTACGCTGATATAGAAACCACTTCCTGATGATCATCGCCAGCGTGTATAATCGCCGGCGATGTGTGTTGTCCGGTGATTGCCGTAAACAAACCGTAGCTTGTCCATCCCTTGAATGTTTTTTAAGTTCTGACTGCACTCTTTGCAGTCAATATAATCTAATAGATCCAGGCCAAGTCCGATAATGAGTACATAGCCTATACTGAGAGAAAACATTTATTATTATTATTATTATCATTATTATTATTATTATTATTATTATTATTATTATTATTATTTTAAACATTTCTAACAGACTATTAGAAAAAGATTTAAAATCACACAAGAACTTACTACATTTGGAACATATTAAAAGTAAACAAAAAAGCAAGAATAAATTATTAATAATATTTATTATTATCATTATCATTATTATTAATACTTACTTACTGGCTTTTAAGGAACCCGGAGGTTCATTGCCACCCTCACATAAGCCCGCCATTGGTCCCTATCCTGAGCAAGATATATCCATTCTTTATCATCATATCCCACTTCCCTCAAATCCATTTTAATATTATCCTCCCATCTACGTCTCGGCCTTCCTAAGGTGTTTTTCCCTCCGGCCTCCCAACTAACACTCTATATGCATTTCTGGATTAGCCCATACGTGCTACATGCCCTGTCCATCTCAAACGTCTGGATTTAATGTTCCTAATTATGTCAGGTGAAGAATACAATGCGTGCAGTTCTGTGTTGTGTAACTTTCTCCACTCTCCTGTAACTTCATCCCTCTTAGCCCCAAATATTTCCTAAGCACCTTATTCTCAAACACCCTCAATCTCTGTTCCTCTCTCAATGTGAGAGTGCAAGTTTCACAACCATACAGAACAACCGGTAATATAACTGTTTTATAAATTGTAACTTTCAGATTTTTCGACAGCAGACTGGAGGATAAAAATCAGAGCAGTGTATATCAGAGAGTACCGCATTCTCGGCGGCGGCCGCCATGTTTACTCCTTGCTCGGCACAGAAACATAAGCAGTAATGCTAGAAGGAAGGTCATTAAAGGCGATATCATACATGTTGTTGTGGTTTATTGAACACAGGAGACAAGGATTAATAAACATTATTGTCATAGTGAAATAACTCATTAGAGATAACACTTTATTATTTATGTTATGTCAATTTCAATAGGGATAACATCAGCCATTTTCTACTGCAATTCTCACGCCAACACTTCGACTGCCACATTTAGCAGATTGTTGTAGTGCATTTGCTATAACAGACAATTTTCTTAACAATAAGTATATTCTATTCCTAAAATACAGTGATAAGACGTTTTAAAAAATATTGTAACATGTTGGGAACGTATGAGTTGAAGTGTTAATGAATAAAGACTTCAAATCCTTCAGTTTCAACTCATTTTCTACCAACGTTTGACATTTTTCTGCATATAGAATTAAATCAAATACGAATTTACAAGGGTATACAAGTGACATTACCTTATACGACTTGAGAGTCATTAATGTGCTAATAAAATTTATAGATTCATCCCTGTTATCAGTTATTAGACATGAAAAACAGTTTTCACAAATACTATATAACTTATTTTATTTTATTTCGAACAAAACTGATCCCAACAAATAGTAAAGAGCTTGTTGTTCACTCAAGTCACTATTTATATTTTCAGTTAAATTACGATTTATCCTATATCAATTTCCTTTCGCTCACATTCATCTTCACTAGATCTTCCTGTTTCGAATTTACTTACATCTGTACCTAGAAATCAATTAATTGTTCAGAATCGCAAACTGCGTAATTTCCATGCTTCGTTTTTTTAGAAAAACTGAGAAATCGTAATGCAGTTTTGAATTATTTTGCATCTGGGATTGGATTTATGGAACGGACAGTAGAAAATAAATTTTCTAACGCATCTTGCCTGCATCTATCTGGCATAATATATTTGAAGTTCGCGCTATTAAGACAATTTTCTTGAAAATCAAGAACTATTTTTGTTACCAATATTATACCAATTTGGGATGGCTTCCAACGTTCCCCTTTTGCCCACCTTGATATTTTCAATTATAAATATTTGTCATTACTTACTTATGGCTTTTAAGGATCCCGAAGGTTTATTGCCGCCCTCACATAAGCCCGCCATCGGTCCCTATCCTGTACAAGATTAATCCAGTTTCTATCATCATATCCCACCTCCATCAAATCCATTTTAATATTATTCTCCCATCTACGGCCTTCCCAAAATTCTTTTTTCCTCTGGCTTCCCAACTAACACTCTATATGCATTTCTAGATTCGCCCATACGTGCTACAAGTCCTGCCCATCTCAAACGTCTGGATTTAATGTTCCTAATTATGTTAGGTGAAGAATACAATGCGTGCAGTTCTGTGTTGTGTAACTTTCTCCATTCTTCTGTGATTTCATCCCTCTTAGCCCCAAATATTTTCCTAATTACCTTATTCTCATAAACTCTTAGCCCTCCGCTGGACACGTCAAACATGTTACGTGTATTGGCAAATGGGTCATGGGGTCTCAAAAGACCTCACATGCCCAGCGAAGGATTAATCCTGTTCCACTCTCAAAGTGAGAGTCCAAGTTTCACAACCATACAGAACAACCGGTAATATAACTGTTTTATAAATTCTAACTTTCAGATTTTTTGATAGCAGACTAGATGACAAAATCTTCTCAACCGAATAACAAACATTTCCTATATTTATTCTGCGTTTCATTTCCTCCCGAGTGTCATTTATATTTGTTACTGTTGCTCCAAGATATTTGAATTTTTCTACCTCTTCGAAGGATAAATTTCCAATTTTTACATTCCCAGTTCGTATAATATTCTGGTCACGAGACATAATCATATACTTTGTCTTTTCGGGATTTACTTTCAAACCTTTCGCTTTACTTGCTTGAAGTAAAATTTCCGTGTTTTCCCTAATAGTTTGTGGATTTTCTCCTATTCACGTCGTCCGCATAGACAAGGGGCTGTAACCCGTTCCATTCCAAACCCTCTCTGCTATCCTGGACTTTTCTAATGGCATACTCTAGGGCAAAGTTAAGAAGTAAATGTGACAGTGCATCTCCTTGCTTTATTCCGCAGTGAAAATATTATATCGTTGAGAAGTATATTCCTCGTCTTGTTTGTCACTTAATGCTAATTTTGTATAACAACAATTGATTACACATTGATTAACTGCACAACAACACGGCATTCTTCAAGACAGCGATGGAATATCACACTAGAAGCCTGTGTTCCTATGCAAGTCTTGCGTTGTACTGAGTCCCCGCAGAGGTAAATATGGCCGCCGCGTCGGCATTTGCCGGATCAAAAGAATGCGGTACTCTCCAATATGCAATGCTCTGGTAAAAGTTTCTCAACCGAATAATAACAGGCATTTCCCATATTTATTCTGTGTTTAATTTCCTGCCGAGTGTCATATTTTGTTACTGTTGCTCCAAGATATTTGAATTTTTCCACCTCTTCGAAGGATAAATTTCCAATTTTTATATTTCCATTATCAATATCATTATTATTATTATTATTATTATTATTATTATTATTATTATTATTATTATTGTTGTTGTTGCTTTCATTATTTAAAATCAGCGATTATTTGTATTTTTCTTGACCAAACTTGACAGAGATTAAACATCGACGACAAATTTGTAAAGCGCATAATTCGAACTGGAACAATCGAGAGTTTACTGTATAATGAAATGTTACAGTCGACAAGAGAATCGTTTAAAAAGCATCATGATATTGTATTGAAAAACATGGTCTCTAGAAATGCTGCTCAAAGCGGGAGAAAGTGTTTACAGACAATTGTGAGGGGCGTGTGAAACAAGTGAAATCCGGAACACGTGTTATCATAATACTGGGTTTCCATAACCATATCCCTTGGATCTGAAGCGTATTAGCGACTGTTGACAAGTCCTGTTGTGTCCGACCCCCAAATCCACTCCAGCTTTGTCATTCCACAGGCTCCGCTTCTGATGCTGACCTTTCGTTTTTCTTCTGATCTCTTCCACGTGGATAAATAGAATCACGTTTCAGGACTTATAATCTGTCGTATGTGCGGTTTTTATAAAATCCCACAGCCCTTGTGTGGTATGTTGTTTGTTATGATGTTCACCATGCAGATACAATCTGATTTTGTGCCTAACGCAATATATGCTATTCAAGTTACAAATAAATCAGTAATTTGTAAAACTATTTCAGCGACAGAATCTTATTTTGAGGATAGTCCTCTGTTCTCTCATAGTACATTATTTATTGTTTTATTTCACAATAAAGAAGTAATTTTACAACTTTGTAAATTTTACTTGTAAAAGGTAGCACATTTTCTATAATAATTGTTCTAGGTATGCAAAGTATAACAATGCAGCAGATTATACGTTCATTCATTCATTCATTCATTCATTCATTCATTCATAGTCTTTCACTGCAAACTCAGCTTTCTCCAATCTTTCCTACTTTCTGCCTTCCTCTTTGTATCCATATGATTCATATGTCTTAATGTCGTCTATCATCTGATATCTTCTTCTGTCCCGAACCTTTCTCCCGTTCACCATTCCTTCCAGTGCATCCTTCAGTAGGCAGTTTCTTCTGAGAGACCCAATCAATTTCTTTTACTTGTCCTGATCAGTTTCAGTATCATTCTTTCTTCACCTACTCTTACCAACCCAGCTTCATTCTTTATTCTGTCTGTCCACTTCACACGTTCCATTTTTCCTCAATATTCACATTTCAAATGCTTCCAGTCGTTTCTCTTCACTTCGTCGTGATGTCCATGTTTGTGCCCTGTACAAGAGGCCTACTACACTCCATTGCTATCCTCCTTTTGATTTCCTGGCAGCAGGTCATGTTACTGCTTATAATACACCCCAAGTATTTGAAGCTGCCCACTTGCTCTATATGACGTACTAACGGTACAGAATCTATAACGTTCAGCGTTCTTACTGTGATAATTGCATAAACTATCATAGTGCATTCAAGCCACCACTGAAACTGAGCAGAGATAGCCCATGTTTGTAAACATAGAGTACACGATCACAACAGAACGTCGCACCTGGTGAAACAGGTAAACCCATCCTCCCCTCTTCGAACTGCGGTTGGTCTATATCCTTTTCTCAATCCACTAAGAAAAATGATGTCCCATTGTAATTACATTTTGGTCCTAGCTCCTCCTGTAGATGTGCAAAACATATAACATTACATTACGAGTCGTGCAACAAAGCTCTGTCTCTTTGGCACTTACAATTTTTTATGTTCAGTCTTCAATTATTTATCTTCACTCTAAAATGTATACGGTCTTACTAATAAAAACTCTATATACAGACGTTTAACTGTCTTATACAGGGACATCATTTTATTTTTACTAACATTTTTAATATTAACCTGTCTATACCTTTAGAGAACAGGAAACACCGCTTGCTCCCTCCTCCAAGACTGGAGTTCGATGATACTGGCGTAAAACACAAATCACTCTACTAGGTATAGGAAGGAAGAAAAGTAGTTCATCCATTTACGTAAACTAGGAAATATCGCGATTTTGAGTTTGATAATTTTCATTAGGTTTTTCTTTAATCAAAGTACAGTACTGTATTAAGAATAAGTGTTTTTACTCACGAAGTGAGTTATCCATGCGAACGTATTCATTATGCGGTGTATATTATACTGTCTACAGCACATTAGCGTACAATATAGAGAAAGAAGTTAAATTGAAAAATAATCATAATATGAATATTTAAACACAATTTTGAAAATGGTGGCCGTTCATTTCGATACAGGCTTCAGTTTTTTTGTGCATATTATCGCACTATAGACTATTGCATCTAATTCCAATTGCCAGATTCGTCCTTCGTACTAGTAACTCATGTTGAAATAATTCTATACCTACTCTACGTACTGTTAATTCAATCTTCACTTCTGCCCTATCCGAAAAGATAAAATTACTCAGACATGCTATCTACTGTCCGTCCAAGTGGTTATGCCGCATGATTGTAGAAAGGGAGGAAATCACGTGACAGTTAGTTACTTAACGAGGCCCTTTTATTTAAGTTAAATTAAACAGCGGTATAATATTACGTAAACGCCCAATTCCTAAGAGAAATTAATGTTTTCAGAAAAGAGCTAAGACAGCCCAGCTTTTACAGAGGGGCGAGCAGAAGCAGGTGGGGGAATTCGGGATGCGACGTAGGCAAACGGACAATACCTGTGCGAAAATATGATTCAATATTGAAAGCTCTTTCGTCACTGGAAAACGCGAACATATTTCTGGACCGTACTATACTCAGTAACTCAGTACTGCTTACTATCTGCTGTCTTGGTTCTGTGTGGAGTTGGAACTTCATTAGTAGAAGGGGTGGGAGTGAAATACATTCAAAAACTCAGATACAATAAAAATTGAAGTAAAAATAAAATGATGTCCCTGTACTTATACAATGAGTAGCTCGTTTATAAGTCATGTGTAAATTCCTTACTAATAATCACTACATAATTCGTGTATAACAGTATAACTGTTAAACAGCTACGTCATAGTTCCGTCATTACTTCATTACGAAAGGCAATAGAATATCTGAGGTTCTCTACTGGATCCGGTAGAGCGCTCTGGTGTGGCGTGTTAAATAGAGAGCGAGAGAGAGAGAGACACTCATCCGGTCTTAATTAAGGATGACCACGAGGATCCGGAAATTAATAGCAAATAAATATAATTAATTAAATATGAATATTGTTATAAAAATAAAATATAATAATTAAGCACCATTGATTATCAATTATAAAATAAAATCTTAGAAGATGACTATAAAATTATACTTATAAGTAAAAGATTTTATTTAAAAATAGCATATCCTTAATTAAGGCCTTCTGAGTGATATAAATGAAATTGTATAATCTGCAGGGAATCTTTGAGAATTTGCGAGATGATTTTTTGAATTTCAAAAGATGATATTGATAATTGTTTTAAAAATGATATGTAAATTTTGGTAAAGAACTCCGAGCACCAAAAAATAAACCTGTCACTGACCAATTGAAGAGAGGGATGTTATACTTGGCACTAAGGTAGGGAATACAAGGTTCATAAATGGCCCTCTTTTCCTGATCAACCTGATGAGCTTGGTTTAGATCTCTAATCGATTACCACACTACATTTTGGTCAAAGAGTACACGCTACAGCAATATTATTGTAATAATTCTATGATCTTTGGTTTGTTCTTCTGTGGTTACAAGGTAAACATCATCATAAAATGACAGTCGATATGAACAGCTGTTAAAGGGGCGGCCATTTTTCCCACATATAGGCTACAACGCTTAAACAAGGGGTTTCGTGTATATAACTATCGCAAAGCAATTCCCATTGTATAGTTACAGCCTGTTTATACGTCCATAGCTTATTCACGGTTTATTAGTAGCGTTTTCTGTCTCAATTCTGCATAAGTCTCGCATAAAAACTATACACGGTTTATTAGTAACACTGATAGTTTACGTGTCCATGTATGTGCCTGTACAAGCACAGATTGTTGGACTCATGTATTTATTATGAGTTGTACACCTTCATCGGGGTTTTATTTTTACCCGAAGTTTTTTTCCTTTCGAACTTGAATTAGAAGGAAAATTCCATGGTATGACTTGACTTCCACTTCCACTTCAACACATGACATCACAGTCACAAAAGAGAAACGTTATTCTATCTGCAATTCGAATCCACGGTAGCTGTTTTCACTCAAAGTTAATATTTCGTAACGTAACCATTCATAATAAATTAGCACAGAATTTTACTATATTTCTTCTTGTTTTTCTTCCCTGATCCTATAGCTAACACTGGCCTCTCGGTTTAAGTTTGGATTCTTAAAAATAAATACTGGAACTAGTAAATTAAGTTCTAATCCGTGAAGAATTTCTAATATTTACACAAACTAAAGGTCCCACCCTCACGTACACACAGATACATGCACCGTGCAAAGAAACAGAGTTGTCTTACTCCTATAGAAACGTCATCTGCGATGTTTCGACCTCACCCCACAACTCAGAAAAGTAGGGACGAAGCTTTTACGTCAAATGAGATAAGGTCTCCCCACACTGTGGCATGAAGACGATATTTTCTGCAGATAAACTTTTCATATCTAACTGTAACAATCCACACACATTTGAAACGTACAAAATAACAGAAAAATGCTTTAGTTCTGCACCACGTACTCTGCAGTTTCATATATACCTACCCAAGCAATATATAGTGGAGACAGAAGTCAAAAACGAAAAACCAACTCCTAACTTACGTTATTACTTTTTGAGATAAATTCGTTTTATTCACGACCGGTCACTATCAATGCATTATTGCCCCGAAACTAGAATTCTATAGCTCCTGGCATTAAATTAAATACGTAAATCATATTATACCATGAGAACAATAGAATTTATACGATTAATCCACTTTAACGTTAATAAGGGAACTGTTTGTTTACCCGATGAAGACACGAAAGTGTCCGAATGGTGACGAAGATGAACATTTTGTCTCTTCGCATCCAGTGTTGCCATATTTAGCGATAAGTCGCTAAATCTAGGGAATTTTGAATCAGTGTCGGCGACAAATTTTGTAAAATACGATTAGCGACTTTTATGCTGATTTTTACATTCTTCCATCTTTTCCTTTCTTTTAAGTTAAAACATTCAACTGAAGTCATGCACTTCTCAGTTTTAGAAGAGGCATGGGTGCATGACTGAGTCGTCTGATGATTCATACGTGAAAGCCGTGATCTCATATATTCGTGATCAGTGATCAGGAGTGAAAGATGCTGATTCAACGATTCTGACGGGTTAGGTCTCTCTCTCAATGCTACTGCTCCAACACCCATAAACGGCGGCAACTTTGATTGTCACGTGACGAGTAGTGAGCTCCAACTAATTCTTGGTTCTTCCCCGCAACGCGGAGATTTTCCACTCCAAATCGACCTGCGGCAGTTGAGTTTTGGAATTTTGTGCCGAAAGTTCATGTGAAGCAAATGAGATTGTAGTTTTTGCTGGTTTTAATAAATTTTAATATATATTACATTTAAAAACTGTTAGATTTCACAAAAAAAATTGTGGTCAAACGCTTAGGCGAAAATTTCCACACTTACAATTTGCCAGAAAGTGTAGTGCATATGGTTGGATCAAGTACAGTATATTCATAACCAAAGCTCGGAACTTGGGGACTTGTGTCTTTGCACGTGGTTAAGCGACCGGACTTCAATGTCAACAAACTCCCGCTTCCAGCACGGAGGTACTGTCAGGTCTGATGGAGCAACGTATTGATAGTATTATGGTAGGTTGAAACACGTAATTTTTAGCATATAATATATAATAAAAATAAACATGGGATTTATATTAACTTTACTGTTCTCCTCTGTACATTTTATTACAGTGTATGACTACGTACATTCGAAGATTTTCGAACCCATAACTTCTTCGCCTGTTAGTTAAACCTAATTTCAAACGAGAAAAATTTATTTCCACTGGGAGCAAACTTAACATACTGAATATTTTCACTGTCACTGTTTTCCGTTCGATTTTGAGCAGTTGCTAGCTGATCTCGTGTCTGAGAAAAATAAGTGTATCCTCAATTTTTCTCGAAAATAGTTTTCAATTTGTGTGTCACTACTACTTGATCCAATGGCTATGGACAAATTTTCCACAAACTCAAGGGACTGCACAATTTAAGGGACTGCACTATCTTTCAATGAATGCCTCTAGTTTGTGTGTGGCACAACTTACAAAATATAAAATTTCTGTTCGAAGAAAATAACGTATCTCCTCCGAATTCCTCCACGAAATTCTGTACCTAAAACTTAAAAAATGTATTTTCAAACTTCTATATTACCCATTCGAATAATATGTATTTTTCTAATTCCTCAAACAGACCGTTTACCTGTAATTCTCTCAATGTCATTGGATTCGACATGACGCAGATTCCTCGTCCATCTTCTTGCCATTCGATGTGACCACTTTCTTAGCACACACGACTGTCCCTGAGCACTTGCAGCGTGAGCTTTGTGTACATTGCACCTTAACCTTACTCATGCACACGACACACAAGTCCCCAAGTTCCGAGCTTTGTTCATAACCATCTGTTCCCATACCTTCCACCTCAACATCACAGCCGTCAACAACATAACCAGATTCCGCAGAAGAGGGTTGACGACGAGGAAATGATGTTTTTCTCCGCATATGTATGTTTTTCTTATTTTTATTTAGTGATATTTATTATTAATTTTTAGCGACATTTCTGGGGATTTTTTAACAAACTTTGGAGAGGTTTAGCTACTTTTTGTTGAAAAGTTAGCGAGATTGTAGGGCGATATGTTGACAAAAGTGTTCGCATCTCCTCCTACTCCCCGCACATTGAAGCGAGCTGACGCAAAGCAACGTCGTCGTCTGGTTGCTCCCCAGACTTGTCCAGCGACTATTCTTCCCGTCGTCTTGCCTCATGCCGCTCCAGTAGGTGTACTCCCATTTGATTACATGTAAGTTTCCCTGGCAGAAGAAATTCTTGTCTCATCGCTTTGCCTCGCTTCAACTAACAAGCAAACGTTCTGATGGGGGCAGATAAAAAAGTTACATTTTTATCTTCTACTGTGTTAATAATGCCAAAAGAAGTGCTTATACAAATTTTGGCCATTCGACCGCAATTATGAGGGCCGTAAAAAAAAAATAAGTTCGCCAAGGGCCGTTAACAGACAAAAAAAACCATTTCATTGGACAAATTTATTGGAACGGACACAGCGACTGTTGAACTATTTTTCAACATATTTTCCATCGGAACTCAGACATTTCTCATATCATGGGATCGACAGAGAGAGGTGCAGATGCAGTCAAACGTTGGTTCGGATCTGAAGCGGCTGACTTCTACGACACAAAAATTGATCCCATGGCATGACAAATGGTTCAGTTTCAGTGGGGAATATATTGAAACAGCGCAACAATTGCTGTATCTGTTTCAATAAATATTTCCATGCAATTGTGCTTTTTTTCTATAAATGGCCCGGGAAAATCACTTTCTGGACGGCCTCGTAATTGCGATCGAGTGGTCAAAATTTGTATAAGTACTTCTTTTGACATTAATAAAATGGTGGAAGAAAAGAATTTAACTTTTTTATATGCCCCCATCAGAACGTTTGCTTGTAAGTGGGCGCCAAGCTTGAGGAAGCAGCAGCAGCAGTAGCGGCAGTAGAGCTGTGGTAGTAACAGTAGTAATAAATAGCAGTAGGTAGAGCCCGGACGAGAAGTTATGGCACCAGCGCGAGGGCCGTATTTTAGTTGTTTGCTTGGACTCGCCCTCACACTCAACTGGAGGGGTGTTGGGTTAGTCGGTTACTAGCATTCCGAGTGTTCAGGTCGTTCTGCTACTACCGCTATTGCTAATACTGAAAACATTGTCCTTCTGAGCGCCCTCATTATGACATTGTCTAAGGTGTGAAATCATAGAGTAGTTCATAGTCAAGGACATGAAATAGCATGCAATGTATGGAAATTCATGTCAGAAGAGGCTGTAAACGGAATACCAATTCCATTGAAAAGCGTGTGTGCAAGAGTACTGGCTGCCACTGATATTTCAAAGCGAACCTTGGCAAGAATCAGGAAAGAAGAGGAAAATATTGAGGCAGGAACAGCAGATTCTTTCTCCAGCCCGGAAAAATCACAGCCGAAGAAGAAGATTGTTGCAGCTTTAGACAGTTTTGATGACGGAGTCCTAAGAAGTCTCATCTATAATTTCTACGCTACGCATAAGCAGAGGCCGACTCTGTAATCGCTTCTTCCAAGAATGGATATCAGTGTATGATTTTGTGAAGAAAGTAGAGAATAATTACATTGAAAATGAGCACGTGATGGACAGTATTTTTTAGAACATTTCCATAGACTTAGGGACATCTGATTCCAGCACAGATCAGTCGTCTGATTCGGACGGAGAATAAGAATATAAAGATGGAATAGCGGGCGTAATTCCATTAGATACCTTCGGACTCTTGAGTAGGAAAGTGGTGATACTGAGGTAAGACGAATGTTTTTAGAAAGAGATGAAACGGACATGCCTGCCGCTCTGAGCTTGAGAACCGTAACCCAAACAACCCCCACTCCTCTCCTTTGCTGGCCGGCAATTTAAAACTTCGCGCAGGTTGGTGCCATAACATCTCGTCTCAGCTCTAGTATTAGTGATAACACTGATAGCAGTAGCGTGGAGTAACGGTCAGCGCGTCTGGCCGCGAAACCAGGTGGCCCGGGTTCGAATCCCGGTCGGGGCAAGTTATAGTACCTGGTTGAGGTTTTTTCCGGGGTTTTCCTCAACCCAATACGAGCAAATGCTGGGTAACTTTCGGTGCTGGACCCCGGACTCATTTCATCGGCATTATCACCTTCATATCATTCAGACGCTAAATAACCTAGATGTTGATACAGCGTCGTAAAATAACCCAATAAAATAAAATAAAAAATAGCAGTAGCAGTAATGGTATTTTATTTTACAGTACTTCAAACTGCAATTCTTGTTAAGCATCGAAATTCTATGTCGGCAAGAAATAGTTGAAAAATGTTGCCTGAAGCTCTCTATTAGGAGCAGGGTTATTTTACATGCCAAAAATATAAAACAGGACCCATTGCTTTACTTCCCTCTTGGAGGATACCACGAAGAAAATTTTATTGCCTTTAACCATCCTCGACTAGCCGGAGGACAAACTTCATGTCACGATTCAAATAATCACATCTAAACAATTTTCTCCATCTGTAGTCATTTGGGATGTAACTTATAAACACTTGCTTATTTCCTGTATGAGAAGATACATGTAATATGTTTACAGGGTTTCTCTTTTATTTTTTCTTCACCATTGTACCACTACCGAATAATGGATTTATAAATTTTAAATGATCGTCACAATTTACTACTTAGTTATTCAATTTATTACCTGCAATTGGGACAGAAAAAAAAAACTAAATTTTTGCTCAGCTTGTGAATTGCAATCACGTTAATATGGAATCGATGTACAGTAACAGTACTCAGTCACATTAACAGAAAATAAACTGCATTCAATCACGCAGCATTTCTTGTTTGTTGTGTGCTCGTTGTAGAAGACGCAGCTGAGCATTGCGATCGTTCACGCAACCTAGAAGAAAATAAAAGCAATAGTGCATTATCCCCATTCCACCAACACTCCACAATCATTCTTCACTCTGCCAGGCCTTCCTAACAACTAAAAATGGCTGGAAACAAAAAGAGATTGTCCACACTTTGTTTAATAATGAATACATTATTATATATGTAGGATTTTTCAAAAGTAAAGTAAGTATAACTTTAATTGCTCGTACTTTCTTAATTGTATACACAGTCTTAAAAATTTGGCACTGGTATATTACGCAAGAATTGGGATTTTTGCATCACTACCCACTGCATAACTTCCACCATTTTGTTCTTGTACAGACCCAGAAACAATATTTGGGCAACATGAATTGTCCAAGTTCCAGTTATAACATACAAAGCAGCTGGCAAGGTGGTAATCTCCCCTGATATACTCAACGTATCAGTTGGAGATTTTGCAATATAAATAAATAAATAAATAAATAAGTAAATAAATAAATAAATAAATAAATAAATAAATAAATAAATAAATAAATAAATAAATAAATAAATAAATAAATAAATAAATAAATAAATAAATAAATAAATAAATAAATAAATAAATAAGTACCCTGTAAGTAAATAATTAAGTAAATAAGTAAATAAATAAATAAGTAAGTAAATAAATAAGTAAATAAATAAGTAAGTAAATAAATAAATAAATAAGTAAGTAAATAAATAAGTAACTAAGTAATTAAATAAGTAACTAAATAAATAAATAACTAAATAAATAAATAAGTAACTAAATAAATAAATAAGAAACTAAATAAATAAATAACTAAATAAATGAGTAACTAAATAAATAAATAACTAAATAAATAAATAAGTAACTAAATAAATAAATAAATAACTAAATAACTAAATAAATAAATAAATAAATAAATATATAAATAAATAAATAAATAAATAAATAAAATAAGTAAATAAGTAGGTGAAATTTAGGTAAAACTTAGGTTAAATAAGTAAATAAATAAATAGAGTGAGTGAGTGAACTTTTTCCCGAAGGACAAACGTAAATATTAAGCTGGCCAGAATACAATGTATTATCATCACTCAAATGTAGAAACATGCATAACATTTTCTTAGGTGTATAAAGAGTTACAGACAGCAATACTATTTAAAGAGGTAATTTTTAACAATGTTTAATAATAATAATAATAATAATAATAATAATAATAATAATAATAATAATAATAATAGTAATAATAATAATAATAGTAATAATAATAATAATAATAATAATAATAATAATAATAATAATAGTGCATTGTGTACAAAAAGTATTAAGATTTCTGTAGCAATTTGTTATACCTATAAAAGAACACATTTACTGGCTCGAACTCAGGAAATAATGTCCTCACTGGGTTCAAACTACTGACTGGTATTTAACAGTAGAGTATCATTGTTTATACAAATTTTTAGATTTTTTCAGCAATTTTTTGTACATATAATTAAGAATTATACATTTACGGGGCTCGAACTCAGGAAATAATACCTTCACTGAGTTCAGATTACAAACTGATATTTCAAGGAAGAGGTGCATTATACATACTAGTTTTTAGATTTTTTCCCCAGCAATTCGTTTATGCTACAGACTGTTATTTATCGAAAGAGGTGCATTGTGTATAAAAGTTTTTAGATTTTTCCAATAATTTCCATATACGTATAATAAAATAGATTTACGGGACTCGAATTCAGTAATAAAGCCCTCACTGGCTTTGAACTACTACTAATTACTTATAATTTTCCAATCCGGAAACTCAGGAAACTAGCTACGTCGTCGGCGATTACATTGATGAACCGTAATCACTACAACAAAATTGCCGCCATTTGTTATGTTCGGCTATTGTGGTAGTGTGTGTGTGTATAATGCCTATTCACTTACGTGATTCGGGTTAAAAAGTACGCCAACGACACGAGGTGTTCCCAAGCGGTCACCCATCCAAGTACTGACCACGCCGAATGTCGCTTGACTTCAGTGATCGGACGAGAACTGGTATTGTCAACATGTTATGGTCGTTACCTAAGTGCAGTATTTCCCCACATTTGATTTTATGGTTAGATGATTGAAATTAGTATCATTTGGTAGAGAAATATATAAGCTAGGTAACCGTAAGAAAAAAGTTTATTGTGTGTATAAAAAAAAAAGTCAACAATTGTATAAATTCAATCTCTTGCGGATGCTACGCGTTGCCTAACATTACTATATAAACACGAATTATAATATGTAAATAACGTCAAGGAGGTCTTGGATGCAAAATGGTGTAAATATGTCCCATACAGGTGCAAATATGTTCCATCTACCACCCGAGGCACTTTCCAACCTTACCTCGACGACTCCCCTACCTAATTCGTGAGGTAAGGAATGGTTATAATTCCAGGACAGGTCTAGTTGGCTGACTCTTTGCACACGGCATGCAGGACCCGGACAAGTTGCGGCTTGTTTACGGCGATTATCGCCGGACGCACTCGCTGGCGATTGTCGCCTGGAGTTAAATGCGCACGGTTTCTTTACAGCGAAGATCGCCAATGTAGAGCGTCGGACGCGACGCAGACCGCTGGAGGTTGCTTGTGAAGCTAATTCAAAACGCACATCGCCGCATACATGTACATAATCGATGTTTAGAGAAGGCCGTGTAGAAATATTGAATCGAGTTATGCCAGATTGTAATGAGAATTGTAAGCGGTGTACGCTGATATAGAAACCACTTCCTGATGATCATCGCCAGCGTGTATAATCGCCGGCGATGTGCGTCCTGCGGTGATTGCCGTAAACAAACCGTAGCTTGTCTATCCCTTGAATGTTTTTTAAGTTCTGACTGCACTCTTTGCAGTCAATATAATCTAATAGATCCAGGCCAAGTCCGATAATGAGTACATAGCCTATACTGAGAGAAAACATTTATTATTATTATTATTATTATTATTATTATTATTATTATTATTATTATTATTATTATTATTATTTTAACATTTCTAACAGACTATTAGAAAAAGATTTAAAATCACACAAGAACTTACTACATTTGGAACATATTAAAAGTAAACAAAAAAGCAAGAATAAATTATTAATAATATTTATTATTATCATTATCATTATTATTAATACTTACTTACTGGCTTTTAAGGAACCCGGAGGTTCATTGCCACCCTCACATAAGCCCGCCATTGGTCCCTATCCTGAGCAAGATATATCCATTCTTTATCATCATATCCCACTTCCCTCAAATCCATTTTAATATTATCCTCCCATCTACGTCTCGGCCTTCCTAAGGTGTTTTTCCCTCCGGCCTCCCAACTAACACTCTATATGCATTTCTGGATTAGCCCATACGCGCCTAATGCCCTGCCCATCTCTCAAACGTCTGGATTTAATGTTCCTAATTATGTCAGGTGAAGAATACAATGCGTGCAGTTCTGTGTTGTGTAACTTTCTCCATTCTCCTGTAACTTCATCCCTCTTAGCCCCAAATATTTTCCTAAGAACCTTATTCTCAAACACCCTTAATCTCTGTTCCTCTTTCAAACTGAGAGTCCTAGTTTCACAACCATACAGAACCGGTAATACACCTGTTTTATAAATGGTAACTTTCAGATTTTTCGACAGCAGACTGGATGATAAAAGTTTCTCAACCGAATAATAACAGGCATTTCCCATATTTATTCTGTGTTTAATATCCTCCCGAGCATCATTTATATTTGTTAGTGTTGCTCCCAGATATTTGAACGTCTCCACCTCTTCGAAAGATAAATTTCCAATTTTTATATTTCCATTATTATTATTATTATTATTATTATTATTATTATTATTATTATTATTATTGCTTTAATTATTTAAAATCAGCGATTATTTGTATTTTTCTTGACCAAACTTGACAGAGATTAAACCACGATAAATTTGTAAAGCGCATAATTCGAACCGGAACAATGGAGAGTTTACAGTATAATGAAATGTTACAGTCGACAAGAGAGTCATTTAAAAAGCATCATGATATTGTATTAAAAAGCATGTTCCCTAGAAATGCTGCTCAAAGCGGGAGAAAGTGTTTACTGACAATTGTCAGGGGCGTGTGAAACAAGTGAAATCCGGAACACGTGTTATCATAATACTGGGTTTCCATAACCATATCCCTTGGATCTGAGGCGTATTAGCGACTGTTGACAAGTCCTGTTGTGTTCGAGCCCCAAATCCACTCCAGCTTTGTCATTCCACAGGCTCCGCTGCTGATGCTGACCTTTCGTTTTTCTTCTGATCTCTTCCACGTCGATAAATAGAATCACGTTTCAGGACTTATAATCTGTCGTATGTGCGGTTTTTATAAAATCCCACAGCCCTTGTGTGGTATGTTGTTTGTTATGATGTTCACCATGCAGATACAATCTGATTGTGTGTCTAGCACAATATGTGGTATTCAAGTTACAAATAAATCAATAATTTGTAAGAATTTCAGCGACAGAATTTTAATTTGACTATTACACTTTTACAATGTCACACTACTTTTGACGAATAAAACGGTACAAAAGGACTTTTTCAACCAATCATGGATGCTTATCGCACAATTTTATCGCGTCCCTAGCATTTGTTTAATTTTATCGCGTCCCTAGCATTTGCTTATTTTTATCACTATCCTAGCATTCGTTTCTTTGTTTGCCAACATTTCAATCTGCACTGATCTGGACGTCAAAAAACAGAAAATTACAGACCACTCCAGTCGATGCACAGCACTTTCAAATATGACTCACATTGGCATTCAAGAACAAGAATTAATAAAGATCACTGGTCATAGCTATGCATCTTCCCTGAATCCCTATTTACAAATAAATGAAGAGCACCATTCGGAAATCCTGAATAAGTTGAGGGATACACCATGTACATCAACGAGTTCACTTCTTTTAAGCACACGTCCAATATAACATCAACTGAACCACCAACCACTAAAACATTCAAATTTGAAAATTGTACCTACTTTCAATAAACCATTGTTTCTTTTAAAATTATTCATGTTTATTTTTTATTTCATCACCGTTAATTAAAATGTTTCTTGTTTATTTCATCATCCCTAATTAAAACTTTTCTAACACTCGTTTATGTAATTTAGGTTATGTTATAGCTTCTGCTATATGATATTATGAATAGTCACGTATCAGATATTGTTTAATATTAAGATTTCAAGTGACGTTGATTACTGGGATCGGGATAATTGAAGTAGAATGCAACTGTTTTAATAAAAATGAAACTGAATCAACAAAGCCTTCTTGACCAGTAACCTTCCCCAGAGTTCAATGAAAATTCCATAGTTGGCACAACTGATAAGAAGACAGCTATTCATAACACACTACTGCCATCTATTAGAGTAATATTTATAATGTTGAGATGGTACAAATTTGAAGACAGTTTTGTATTTTCGTAAGTCAATTAATATTTTATCGTATTGGAGTACTTCGTTACTTCTAATCTTTACATACTTTCTTCTAATCGTGTAATAGTCAATTAAATCCCACTCGAGTTTTGGTTTTCTCTAGATAAATCAAAACCTCTAGTGAGATTACTGTCAACTAATGCTCTGTTCTGACATAATACATCAGTAATTGTTTTTTTTCACGATAAAACAGTGATTTATAACTTTGTAAATTATATTTGATAAAAGTAGCACATTTTCTATAAATTGTTCAGACCCATTAGTGAAACAGTAACCTCAAACAATCTGTGATTTTTCGTTAAACAGGGAATATAAGATGAACTTCTGAACTACAAGAAAGAAATAACGGATCTTTATTGGCACTTAGAAATAACATTTACATATTTATATGAAATGAATTGTTTACGTTCGATCGGTGTTTTGTTTGATCCAATCGATATATGATGTCACTTGTGTGTATACTCCTGGATACGGAGCAACGGTGCATGGCTTCACAGACCAGGAGACAATGCCCACTTGGTAACCATCAGCAATCAGTGGTCCGCCAGAATCCCCCTGCAAAATAAGAAGAGATTATATTCAGACATCAGGAGACAAATACGAATCTATACTAATAATAAATCTGTAGCCGAAATTTTTCTGGTAATTTTCGATTTTTAAAAAATAATTGGTCCTAACATATATAATTAACCACCCTGAAACCGAAAATCGCATTTTTGAAATTTTTGTTTGTATGTCTGTCTGTATGTTTGTTACCTTTTAACGCGATAATGGCTGAACCGATTTATATGAAAATTGGAATATAAATTAAGTTCGTTGTAACTTAGATTTTAGGCTATATGGCATTCAAAATACTTTATTTAGAAGGGGGGTTATAAGGGGGCCTGAATTAAATAAATCTAAATATCTCGCTTATTATTGATTTTTGTGAAAAATGTTACATAACAAACGTTTCTTTCAAAATGATTTCCGATAAGTTTTATTATTTACAAAATTTTGATAGGACTGATATTGAATGAGATAAATGAGTTTTAAAATTAAAATAACGCCATCTAAGACGGTGCAATGAATTAAGAACAAATGACTTCGTCTATAAGGGGCCTTGGACAACAACAATCGAAACAGGGGCCTTGGACATCAACAATCGAAAGCTATTAAACATAGCCTACAGAGAATGTTTCTGTGTTTGTATGAAGTAATATCAGAAGCTAAATTAACCGATTTGTATAATTAATTATTATTTCACCATTGGAAAGTGTAGTTTCTCTAGATGGACGTAATGCTATAATGTTATTACAGTAACGTCTGAGTAAATCGAGGACAGGTAAGATTAAAATAGCTTCTTATGCACAGAAAATTTGATAGGCTATTTTGTACATTCGTTTTCTGTATTTCTTAAAATAATATTTATGTACACTCATTTTAATCTCAGAGAATTAACGAAGAACGAGAGTGTATTGATTTAGTATGCAGTAATAGTACGTTAGCTTAGCAATCCATTATTTTATAATTCAAATTTTAACTATGCTCAATTTAATCGTGTTAAAATGCATAAAATATATATGCAATAAATGCAGTGCAAAAAAAAATTGGGTAATGAGCGAAGCCGATTATCCTGCGCTGTTGTAAAAGTTGTTCCCTGGATCAAACGTCCTATTTTAATTATGTAATTACTTTATATTTATTTCTAACAGGTGCAGCGGAGCGCACGGGTACGGCTAGTATTCAATATTTTGAAAATATATGTTTATTCAAATGTCAAAATACTTCTGACATTGCTAAAACTTTCCTGAAAATGTAAATTGTTCCATCTATTAACAAAAGAATGTTTATATGTATAAATCTATTAATATAAAATGTAAATAGTAGTAGTAGTATTTATTCCATATTTATAAACCATATTTTACATATACTGTCTTACTAATAAACCATGTATAGTTTTTATTCGAGACTTATGCAAACTTGAGACAGAAAACGTTACTAATAAACCATGCATAAGAGGTGGACGTATAAACAGGCTGTAACTATACAATGGGAAATGCTTTGCAGTAGTTATATACACGAAACCCTTTCTTTAAGCGTTGTATATAGAGAAAAAATGGCCGCCCCTTTAACAGCTGTTCGTATCGACTGTCATTTTATGATGATGGTTACCTTGCAGCCATAGAAGAACAAACCAAAGAGCATAGAATAGTTAGAATAATATTGCTGTAGCTTGTACTCTTTGACCAAAATATAGCGTGGTAATCGATCAGAGCCAGTTGTACTATCGATACTTGACACGGCACAGTAGAGCGCTCTACCGGATGGAATAGAGAACCTCAGATATTCTATACCTTTCGTAATGAAGTACTGACGAAACTATGACGTAGCTGTACTGTTATACACGACGTATGTAGTGATTATTAGTAAGGAATTTACACACGACTTATACACGAGCTGCTCATTGTATAAGTATAAGACAGGTAAACGTCTATATATAGAGTTTTTATTAGTAAGACCGATAGTATGTTAGGGTTATAATTTAAACTAATCATAACAAATTGAAACATATAGAGTAATGATAATATACACTCATAGCCATATAACATATAGACACATATATACATTAATTAGATTAAAGCCTTGAAATTATAATCGAAAAACATAGAGAATTTCACATGAATAGATATGTTGCACTTATAATAAAATGTAAATATAACGGCCATTTTGCTCTTCACCCTTCCATTTTGTTATTTACTCGATATTGTTCTTAACTCGTCCATTTTGTATTTTATTGACCAGTCTATCTTTCACTCGACCGTTTCTTTCCTTACTTATCGATAATTTCTCTCACAGACTTTCTTAGTATTCATAAGAAATTTCTACGAATGTCTTACATCTTTTTTGGGGGTTAACAAATACTACGAGTACATTACATTCATAAAAGAATGGATAAGATCAACTCTCGTGTGAGGAAACAAAATCAACATTATTTCGAGGAATAAATTTGCAATAGAGGAATAACCCGTACAAGAAGAACTGTAAATAAACGTTGCTAATACAACCGAAATGAGATGCTTAAGGACAAATACCGTTGTACTAATTTCCGTTTACTTTCTCAAAGGAAGTTTTATGTTTATTTTTATATGAAACTAACTGTTAACAAAGTTTCATGGATTTAAAAATGCTTGTTAAAATTGAAGGAAGAATTTAATAGGAATAACATTCAACAAGAAATAAACGTTCACGAGATAAGACCCAATGAATAAGATGACTCGGATAATATAATGAATGTGAAAGGTGAATATAGATAATAAAGTTTAGGAACTGTTGAATCCCATACACTAGCCGAAATTTCATGACAAAAATTTCTTCTCCCATGAGGACTCGAACCAGCGCGCATTCCGTAACACGAGTCCCAGGCAGAATGCCTTAGATTACGACGCCACGGCGCGGGACAATGTAATAATAATAATATAATAATAATAATAATAATAATAATAATAATAATTAATTAATTATTTAATTTAATTTTTATTTATTTACTTATATTTAATGTGCTGTACAACAGCCAGAGGCCAATTACAGTTCAGCACAAATAATATAACAAAAACATTAGCAATAATTTACAATAAAAGTACAAAGAAATAATTAAATTAATGGTAATTAATTAAAATGATAATTACAAATGAAATAATAGAATCATAAATGAAGAATGGAATCATATAAAATAGTATTACAAAGATATACAAGATAATAATAATAATAATAATAATAATAATAATAATAATAATAATAATAATAATAATAATAATCTATACTAATGATAAATACTAATAATAAATCTGTAGCCGAAATTTTTCTGGTAATTTTCGATTTTCCAAAAATAATTGGTCCTAACATATATAATTAATCACCCTGAAACCGAAAATCGCTTTTTTGAAATTTTGTTTGTATGTCTGTCTGTCTGTCTGTATGTTTGTTACCTTTTCACGCGATAATGGCTGAACGGATTTCGATGAAAATTTGAATATAAATTAAGTTCTTTGTAACTTAGATTTTAGGCTATATGGCATTCAAAATAAATTACTTAAGAGTGGGGTTATAAGGGGGCCTGAATTAAATAAATCGAAATATCTCGCTTATTATTGATTTTTGTGAAAAATGTTACATAACAAAAGTTTCTTTAAAAATAATTTCCGATAAGTTTTATTCCTTGAAACATTTTGATAGGACTGAGATTTAATGAGATAAATGAGTTTTAAAATTAAAAATAACTGCCATCTAAGGCCGTGTAATGAATTAAAAAAATGACTTCGTCTATAAGGGGCCTTGGACAGCAACAATCGAAAGCTATGAAGATAGCCTACACAGAATGTTTCTGTGTTTGTATGAAGTAATATCGGAAGATAAATTAACCGATTTGTATTATTAATCATTAATTCACCATTGGAAAGTGTAGTTTCTCTGTATGGACATAATGCTATAATGTTATTACAGTAACTTCTGAGTGAATTGAGGACAGGTAAGATTAAAATAGCTTCTTATGCACAGAAAACTTGATAGGCTATTCTGTACATTCGTTTCCTGTATTTCCTAAAATAATTTTTATGACCAAAGAGTGGTCTCTGGATCAAAATGATCCCATTTTAATTATGCAAATACAATTTAAATTAAGTAACATAATAAACGATTTATCCTTATATCAAACACGAATGTTCCCTGGATCAAATGTCCTATTTTAATTATGTAATTACTTTATATTTATTTCTAACAGGTGCAGCGGAGCGCACGGGTACGGCTAGTAAATAATAATAATAATAATAATAATAATAATAATAATAATAATAATAATAATAATAATAATAATAATAATAATAAAGGTAAAGGTATCCCGTCACATGCCATGAAGGCACTTGGGGGCATGGAAGATTACCTCGGCACTAAAATGAGGTGGTGTGGTCGGCACCACGCTCCGACCGCCTTTACCCCAGGGAAAGACTCGCTACAATATTCAATTTGACAATCGGCTGAGTAGACTTGGGGATAATTCTGTAAGTTTGGCAACGATAATAATAATTCCGCCACCACTCAAGATTGAACCCAGGACCTTCCAGTCCGTAGTCAGTTATTTTATAAACTGTTCCGGCCGCCATATGATTTAAAGGAAATTTATTATGTTCAATTTAGTTATCTTCTTTACTTTTATTAAACGACTTGTCTTAAATGCCACAAATTACACAGTGTCTCTCAGAAGTAATGAGTATATCGAAAAATTAAATATTTTGGATATTTTTTTGAAATGATGTTCATCCTGATGAGAAAGAACTCTTCCCGGTGCCGTACAGTCAATTTGGAAAGAAACACTCCCTACCCTCTCCGCCAGAGCTATTAAACGAAAGAATGGTTAGTGTTTTAAACCTTTATTAAAACGCATAAATGTAAAAATAGTTTCAATTGTTGAGAAATTATGGTGTACAATTTTCAAAATGTCTTTCGTTCACTTCCAAACACTTACACATACACTCACCCTAGTACACGACATAACTCTCCACAGATACACATCATGTCCAGTGTGGCCGTCCACACCTGTGGAGTAACGGTCAGCGCGTCTGCCCGCGAAACCAGGTGGCCCGGGTTCGAATCCCTGTCGGGGCAAGTTACCTGGTTGAGGCTTTTCTGGGGTTTTCCCTCAACCCAATACGAGCAAATGCTGGGTAACTTTCGGTGCTGGACCCCGGACTGATTTAACCGGCTAAATAACCTAGATGTTGATACAGCGTCGTAAAATAACCCAATAAAATAAAAAAAACAGTGGGACCCGTCGAAGTGGTGTACAACTAGAAAATGGGTCATAGTTCTGCCATCTATTCGCAATATGCGGAACCCGAATCACGCAAGTGAAAGTGGGTAGGCATTGAATACACACACACATTTTAAAAAGATTTTATGCACGACCATGCCGAAACGTAGTAATTATACACCTGGTAGCAGACCTTTAATGCATGTCATTAAAGTACACCTACTCATTAAAGATCAGGTCTTTTAGCCAATGACGACTCAGGTTACAACTGTTCAGCCAATGACAGGTCAGCTTTCTACCGTTATAAAACCGCAAGTATCGATTATTCTCGGATATGCAATCGAAAGAGAATTAGCGAAAAGTCACGGAGGCTGGAAATCCAATACTGTCGCAGAAGGTTATGTTCTGTTACTATAATAATTAGCGTTAATTGTAAATAATATTCAAATAAATTCAATTTGTCATCTCGTTTTTCAATGTTTAATTTAATTTCAATGTTATCTCTGTAGGTTCTTATGGCCTAGCAAGGTCAATGTGGATATCTGTTCCTCGGAAAAAATCAATACTTTCGCGTCTGCGCACATCTCACAACATACGGAACATTGCTGAAGGTCAGATACAATTAAGATTAATAATATCAATTTAGAAATATGGTCGAGCATAAAAAGTCGTATGGAACTCGCCTATAATGGTAATTAAAAGCTCGTATGAAAATTATGAAACTCGCTTGCGCTCGTTTCATAAATATCCATACTCACTTCTTAATTACCTTCATTATAGGCTCGTTGCATAATGTACTATTATAACATCTTAGAACTTCCTAGTCCGGTGTACCATTCACAGGGACATTCAGTAACAAACAGGGCGATACTTTAGTTCAGGATTCAAAACATGCATGTTCCAAAACAAAAAACAAAATGGTATTCCATATTTGTAAGGGTAGGTACATGTTGGAGCAACGATAAACGATAAAAGAAATGACCTATCAAGTGTTCATATCGGAGCAACGAGGACGCGGGAAGCGAACATTTTGATTTATCAGTAGAAGATATTCTATGCATCCAATTAATGAAAGAAGATTATAGGAAATATCAGCTGCTAACTTCAAGGTTAATATAACTTAAATACGTACAAAATTGAACCCGTTTCTCATCCCAAAGATAGTATAAATTCATTGTGTTCTGATTGGTTCTTGTGGTCACATAACTTATGACGAATAAATACACAACTGAACAATTTGCCAATATCTACAATAATTAATTTAATATGCCGAAATAATAATAAATCGATTAATAATCGGATATACTGATAATCACCGGTAATTATGCAGATTAATATTATCTTAATCAGAGATCATATGAACGACAAGAGCGAAGAAAATGGTACTTTTCTTTTTCGTCGCTTTTATCGTGTATCTTCGCTTTTATCGTTACTCCAATATGCACACCTCAATGACAATTCGTCGAAAGGGGTTCGGGCTGCAAGAAACTTTAGTCTCACTCCGGGTTACGCTGCTCCATCGTTCTTACAACTCCAATATCAAGTAATCACGGAACACACTGGTGTTTGCCGTTAGGATCATCTGTTGTTCGATGACAATGCCGTCGGAAGAAGCGCCGTGCTTTGTGAATTCTTTCAAATTGCGATGATATATTTAATAGACAATCGAACTGCATTTTTATATAAGGGGAATATATATGTTTATCGTCATCCCGACATTTGTCTTACGACGTTACCTTAGGCAGGATGAGTTGTCTCACCTAACACTTTGTTGTCTCTTGTTGAATCCTGTCAGCCATTTGTTACAACGGGGTGCTATTTTTTCTTTTATCGTTTATCGTCTCCTAGCTAGCCTACACTTTAACCTGTCAGTTAGGGGTGCTATTTTTGTTTTGCTTGTACCTGTAAGACATTTTGAAACACCCTGTGTTTACTCACACTGCATTGTCCTTTCCCTCCTTCTGGTACGCCTGCGCATATGTTGGTTGGGTGAGTAGCTCCATCATGGAGAGCATTGCATTCCTCATCGGAGTACACGAGGATATCTACCATCTGCAGCTTGTCTGGGGCACTACCTCCAGTCTATAACAAGAAGGTGAAACTCAGAAAATTTACGTATAGTGTATTTAAGAATTCATTCATCATCGTATGATTTGAATTTAATATGCATTGATTTACAAGTCACTGTTGATTTTTACATATGTACAAGTACAGATCATGATAGAAATGTGTGGTGGTGAAAAGCGGCAGCTGGTCTCCAAGATCGCAGAAAATGGTTACGCAATTTCTTCATAGTTGTCTTCACAGTCTGTCTTTCGGTCCTTATTTTTGTTCTATTGGGACTCATTAGTGTTATTGATTCTAAGCATTATTGCGTTAAATATTATTTTAGTTGAAATATTTTCAGTTTTAGTTTATGATCTTATTCTGTTTATCCTTTGAACGTCTGTAGTTTTGGGGATGGAAGTGAAAGTTTGTGACTCTACGTTTTCGACTTTCAATTATACAAAATTAAATATTTCACATAAAAGAAAATCATTATGTTTTATTCTTTTTCCAGTGGCTGATAAAATAATATTAATTTTTAAAATTAATTCATGGGGGCAGCTTTAACTCTAAATTTTTTATTTACAATTGATATTGGAGATGTTCAGATAAGTCTATAGTTAATATTCAAATAAATGTTTTGTTAGATTCCCGTCAATTACTTATAAATGATAATATCATAAAGTAAAATTCTGTATATAATGCATAGTGTACATATTTCTTGTATAAACGTTTTCTCCATTCTTTTAGTTTTCTATACAATAACCTCATGTGTGTGTATTGTTTTAATTGTAATATAATAATATAATATTATTAAAGGTAAAATATTAAAACGTGAATATTGAAAGACATGAATTTTAAAAACAATCTACGAGCTTTCACTTACTTAACATATAAAAATTAATTAATTTTATATTTTAATATTCATAGTTGGAAGTCGTATGTGAGGGAGCAGGTACTATGGTCCAAAGCGATGATAAGTCAGTATTAATAGTTATGAAATTAATTTGGATTGGACGGACCGCTTTTACAGCTCAGACTAAGTATGTAATAGTGGAGAAGTGGGTACAGTAAGTAAGGGAGAACAGTGAGACTTTTTTTATTAGATGGTAAATTGTGATGTTGAGATGTTGGTAATAGTGGAGTTGTATGTTGCACGAGTAAAGTAACAGTATTTGCATACTCGATTTGATTCTAGTTTTAAAGGTGAGTGATGAAAAAATAATTAGTAATTTTTCACTCTGGAAGTAAAATTTCGGGTTGTGTTTAATGAAGGCTATATTGGATATACAAAGGAAATAGAAACACGAATATTTTGTTACCTAATACTATGGTATTTGAGGTTATGTTTGGCAAAGTTTCGTCTTTCTTGTTTTAATTTTGAAGTGATGGCGTCATTTTTAAACGAACTATGCGTAAAGGGAACAGTGAGACATGCCATTGAAGGGTACACTGAGACGTCTCACTGTTCCCATGTACCAATGATTTGCAAAAACAAACTGTAATTATATTACATTTACCAGTAACTAACATTAAAAATGAACATACTAGTAACCAATTTAGGAACTGTAGCTTACAATAATGGATACATTACGTTTTAATGGTTTCATAAATAAAAAATTATTCACAAAATTTAAGAAAATGTTAAAAAATAATAAAGAATTAAATTAAATTCTTATAATTATAAGCTTTGTTGTCGCCAAAAATTAATTTCATTCTTTCGCAAAAGTTTGAATTGTCATGGAAAATTCACTTTTCCAAATGTTCCAGGTGTTTCAATGGTTTCGAAGTCAGACATCAAAATGATTCTAAATAAGCCTATAGAACATGTCAAGATAAAGAGACAGCAAGCTTTCCTTTTTTTTGTTCAAATAAATGTAAATCATTTTAATGTTCGTTAATAGACACTGGTGTCTCACTGTACCCTCCTGAATGGGAACAGTGAGACATTTGCATTTTTTTTTACAAACAGGTATTGTATATTATGCCCTTTATCTATTAAAATGTTTGTTCATGTATTATTGTACTACATGTTTTAATGTCTATTTCTATTGCACTTGATTTTAAAAATACTTGAATTATCACTTGCATACATATGTCTTAATATTTTGTGTCTCACTGTACCCACTACTCCCTACTTGAAAACAAACACATTCTCCATAATAGAATTACTTTTGTGATTATCATAGTTTCATAGAAACAACACTAAACAAAACTTTACTACACCCTACCACTTAATGACACATTTCCGGCCATAAGTAGAGCCTATATTAAATAAATGTAATCCCTTTGGATGACTAAACCAACTCTCGATCTGTGTAGCGCCAGTTCTGATACATTCGGTATACTAGAAGGAAACGCATTGATGTAAGTACTGTAGGTTTCACCTCTATTTGAGATAACCTGATTACTTTATTAGAATGTGGCGTTTCTGAAAATAAGTGAGAAAGTTCAATTGTTTATTATTCATTTCCTGTATTTTATTTTATTTATGTGGTAAGAAATGTATCATATAATATAGCAGCTATAAGTAACAACTCTAATACTCATAATTATGGTTTTTAAGATTAAACTACTTCAAGGATGACAGCGTAATTTTTATTGAGCGTTCTTATCGATAGAGAAGTTTGGGACCCAAAACTGACCAACATATGGCGAGGTATAGTCGGACCATCGGATCTGTGCCCCCGTAAGATATGCGAACTGAACTCTAATTCCTTCTTAGCCTCGGTAATTCATTTCTCTCCCTGCATTTCTATCTCTCTCCCTTTCTTTCCCCCACTACTCACAATTTTGGCATTCTTGCGGGACAGTTTACAATATTTGCACTTGCAGTCCAGTGTTGTCAACTCAACATGAATACTGTAGCACGGAGTGGCGAAAGAAATATTAAGCAAGTACGTAATAGCATTTTTCGATGAAGAGAAACAAACAGGTCAATATCTGTTTCTTATAAATCAGGCAACGAAAAGAGCAATTGATATCACAGGTGAGGCTTATTTTATTTCAATTGTTTATTATTAAAATTACTTACTCAACTAATACTAATAATGCAACATTTTATGTAATTTACATAGACAGGTCAGAACTCCTAATAAAGAAAATCAGGAGAGAGGGAGTCTGTGCAGGAGATGAAAAGCTAGAATCACCAGGGAAGTACAGACCAAGGGAACTTTTAATTATTGTAGATGACATGAACCGATGTATTTTAAGAAGAAAGATACAAGAATTTTATACCGTTCAGAAAGAAGTTTCAACATTGAAGAAATTACTGAAGCTTGCGAGAGAAGTAATAATTTCCAAGGTTGGAGAGAAAAACTACGGAAAGTGATTCGAGACATGGGATTTAGGTTTAAAAATTATAGAAATACAAGATGTATTTTGATTGAAAGAAATAATATTATAGCATGGAGGACCAGTTATTTATGACACCGTTTGACGGAAGTTTGGCAACATCCTTATTCGGCAAGGTTCGTGGCCTGCTGTTTAACGTGGTGGGAGGCAAGCGGGTGGAATGGAGTGAGTACAGGCGTTAACTTTTCCTAGAACGACGACAGCGGTGAAGGGGCACAGATCCGATGGTCCGACAATAGTTGAGTTAGCAGATACATGATCCAATACTGTAATGTCCATATTACGAAAATGTCCATAATGTGGTAACGTCCATTTATGTAAAATGTCCAAAATCAGGAAATGTCCAATTACATAAAGTCCAAAGTTAAAATGTCCAAACTGGTCATGGACCAGATCTGAAAAGGTCCAATTCTTAATTGAATATGATCCAATGCCTAAAATGTTCACTTGGAACGAAGTTGTGTGAAATGTCCTGACTTAATAAAAATATATTACTAATGAATAGTGATTAAAAAGTGTTACGGTAACTGCATTTAAAGTAGTTCAGTTAATTTATTCAGAATTGTTATAATAAGGCACTGAAAAAATGCATTAAAGTTCACCTTGATGATCATCATTTTCAGGTTGTGAGTCAGAATGTAATTTTAGGCGAAAAGAAATTTCTCATTCTGGTCTTTGAACTATTGGTATCTGGTTACAAGATTTTCCACTTGTTGTTGATTATGAAGGTATTTTCTGCTCAGTGGATCTACATATTTGACGAAGTCCATAATTTCTTCTTCAAAATTATCATTGAGATTTACTACAAAGTACTAAGAATTTTCGAAGTATTTCATTTCCATAACAACAAAAACATTGTTTTCGTAAGTTATAATCATTTGTGTGTCACCTTGGAAACACTCCCTTCTAGAGTTTTTTCTCGTAGTATTGCTTTCATACGTTTTCTCCCTTTTTAAATAAACATTTTTGTATAATTGTCCATTTTGCCTTTTGGACTTTTTTGCACTTTGGACTTTTTTTTGTTTATTGGATATTTTAAATTTGGTTATTTCTACTTTTGGACTTTTTGCTTATGGACTAAATACAGTGGCGGCTCCTGCATATTTCTTAAGAGGAGGAAAGAAGTTAACAGCGCAAAATGACATCTTCTTGAGAGAAACATGCTACAAATTAGCCCACATGCATACATGTAACACCAGCTAGTGTTAAGATTGGCCTTCTCTTTCGTATAGCAATAATCTGTTCTTGTAAACTGAGTTTCCTAAATTGTCCAAATATGTTTTCACTTCCATTCATTGGTGGATAATTGCACAAATTAACAATTACAAGGAAATTCACAAACTCGCAGCATTTTAGCGCACACTACTGCATCACACGTGTTGGTAGAGACCAGCTACTAACATATAACCAGAACCGTTTTACGGAAGTGGGAATGAGACATAATCTGTTAGGAAAGCGAGAACACTGCACCCACTCACATGGTCTGTGTTGCCACATGTACATTTTACAAGTTCAGTATCACATGCTTTTGAAGAATGTCAGTTCTTGTAAAGTCATACTATCATTATTGTTCAAAGCTGCAGGTGGCCGATTATTTTGTTGAGTTAAATATATTGTAGTTTGGAGTACTTTCAATTTAAAATATATTTGTACAAAACTGATAACTTGGCTGTTATCTTATCTAGTAGACAATGAATGGAAGTGAATTTCGGGGGAAGTGAATTTCAGATCTGCGATACTAACGTAGAACTACTTCCTCTTTGTTTTATATAAATCTAACTTCAACTTTCAGATATCCTCGAAAGTTTCAAACCATGAGTAGTTGCTTATATAAAATGCAATGAATAATATATTTTGATTTATGATTTAAAAAAAGTTTATATGGTGTCTTTCATAGCTTCGCGTTAAAATTGTTTTTATTGTGCCTCCTCCTAGATGTGTTATAGTCTGGTTGAATGCAGCATCGTTAGATGACAGCGGTAGCGAGTTTGTTGCAAGACCAGTCGGTTTCTATTTCCCGCCCATGCGCTGATTCAGAGGACGATCTCCTCCCTTACTGTTCATTCACTTGCTTTAAAACTCTGCTTCTTACTCTGGCCGCTAGTGCGCTGTTGTCTATGTGTGTGAACTGCAGTAAAGGAGGAAAGGATTTGCTTTCCTCCACAAAAACAATCTCGCATCTTTCTCACAGTTTTCTAGCGACATATGAGCGCGTTTAAACTCGATTAACTGAGGTTTTCTTATAGATGTGAACTTAAAAATTATCGAATCTTCCTCTAATTTCAAGGCACATATTTTATTTGGTATTTACTTTCAAAAGAAGAAAAATGTGAGGAGGACGTTCCTCCCTTCCCTCCCCCGAGAAACCGCCACTGACTAAATATCATGGACGAATACGTATCTGGACTTTCCTGTATGGACCTTTTATATATTTGAACATTTTCGTTTGGACCTTGTCTCTGGAAATGGGTAGTTGAGGTAGGAATTCAGCATTTAGCCAAATTCGTTGGATTTCAACTTACTGCCAAACGTCCCCATCCGATGACAGTGGCAGGAGTTCCTCCAGGGGTCTCTACGTCTTGTCCAAGGAGAGGAACCGGCTGAACATAACTCCCGAGCTCTAGAGGCGATGACAGCTGTAACAACGTGGAGAAAGAATAATAATAATAATAATAATAATAATAAATAATAATAATAATAATAATAATGATACTAATAATAATTATTATCCTGATATGAGAGGATGAAGGCCTAATCTTCATCCATCACAATAAAATATTGTATGTTGTGTTCTACAGTTCCTTATATTATGGCTTTTACGGAACCCGGAGGTTCATTGCCGTCCTCACATAAGCCTGCCAAGGTCGCTATCCTGAGCAAGATTAATCCAGTCTCTACAATCATATCCTACCTCCCTCAAATATATTTTAATATTATCCTCCCATCTACGTCTCGACATTACTAAAGGTCTTTTTCCCTCCGGCCTCCCAACTAACACTATCTGCATTTCTGGTTACGCCCATACGTGCTGCATATCCTGCCCATCTCAAACGTCTGGATTTAATGTTCCTAATTATGCCAGGTGAAGAAAACAATGCGTGCAGTTCTGCGTTGTGTAACTTTCTCTTGTAACTTGATCCTTCTTAGCCCGAAATATTTTTCTAAGCACCTTATTCTCAAACACCTTTAACTATGATTTTAGAGATTTTACCTTTACAACTGCAATGTCATTTATCCACTGGTCGTAGGGGTCGTACCCTTCATGCATAGTGTGACTGGCTACAACCCTCCTCTGTCCACCAGAACTCAATGACACTGTTCCAGCCAACACTGAAAGACCTACATATCTGTAAAAGGAAATAAAAGCCAACGTAGGCTACATCTTACTTGTTGTTTGTTTATTGTGAAAAAGAGACTTAATCACATAAGACATTGAAAATTTATTTAGCTTTTATTTTCCTGGACAAAAATGTAAATAGACTTACATAAACATTAAATAATGATTTGGGTTGAAAAACAATAATTGATATGACGTCAAAACATATAAATAAATAAATAAATAAATAAATAAATAAATAAATAAATAAATAAATAAATAGATGAATAAATAAATAAATAAATAAATAAATAAATAAATAAATAAATAAGATGAATAAGTTAATAAATGAATAAATAAATAAGTAAATAAATAAATAAGTTAAATAAATAAATAAATAAATAAATTTATAAATAAATAAATAGAAATCTATACTAATAATAAATCTGTAGAAATTTTTCTGGTAATTTTCTGATTTTCCAAAATAATTGGTCTAATATATATATTTATAAATAATTGATATAAATATATTAACCACCCTGAAACCGAAAATCGCTTTTTAAAATTTTTGTTTGTATGTCTGTCTGTCTGTCTGTCTGGATGTTTGTTACCTTTTAACGCGATAATGGCTGAACCGATTTATATGAAAATTGGAATATAAATTAAGTTCGCTGTAACTTAGATTTTAGGCTATATGACATTCAAAATACGTTATTTAAAAGGGGGTTTATAAGGGGGCCTGAATTAAATAAATCGAAATATCTCGCTTATTATTGATTTTTGTGAAATATGTTACATGACAAAAGTTTCTTTAAAAACGATTTCCGATAAATTTTATTCCTTGCAAAAGTTTGATAGGATGATATTTAATGAGATAAATGAGCTTTAAAATTAAAATACAATGCCATCTAAGACGGTGTAATGAAATGAAAATAAATGACTACGTCTATAAGGGGCCTTGACGACAACAATCGAAAGCTATGAAACATAGCCTACAAAGAATGTTTCTGTGTTTGTATGAAGTAATATCGAAAGTAAATTAACCGATTTGAATAATTAATTATTATTTCACCATTGGAAAGTGTAGTTTCCCTAGATGGACATAATGCTATAATGTTATTACAGTAACTTCTGAGTGCTCTCTGGACCAAAATGACCGCATTTTAATTATTTAAATACAATTTAAATTAACTAACATATTAAACGATTTGTCCTTCTAAGAAACACGAATGTTCTCTGGATCAAACGTCATATTTTAATTATGCAATTATTTTATATTTATTTCTAACAGGTGCAGCGGAGCGCATGGGCACGGCTAGTAAGTAAATAAATAAGTAAAATTAAGTAGCCTAAATCTGCTGTTCATTTGTTTATTTATTTATTATTTAAATTTAAATATATAGAATACAGAATATAATTACAACTAGAAATAGAAATAAAATAATACAATCAATATTAAAAAGCAGATATAGTAAAATTAACAAAATTTGAGGACCGAATGAGCAGCGCTCGTTTCATTGCAGTTCAGATATATTATTAATAGGCTGTAAGAGAATATACAAAATAAAATAAAATAGGAACTAAAAATTAAAACTACAGCTACAGTGAAATTAATACTACTAGTGGCCTGTGCAATCATATCTGCAAACTAAGTTCGTTAGACGTTCACTAAAATTTTTCAGATTTATTTTCAATGAAGAATATTATCTCTTTGACCTTCCATAATAATGAAACATACTCCCTCTGAATGGATTTTTTAGACCAAATACTTTTTCTTGGACCTATCCAACTTCAGTTTTTGAGTTTCAACGCAAAACGCAAGTATCAATGTCAGGACGATAGCAGTAGCTATTTCAGGTCATTGTGGATTGTAGGCAAAAGTTAAAAATGTCAGGTTTGCTAGCTTTCGAACAATAGCATTTTCAAAGCTGCTGCTGTAAAACTTAAATGTTCCGTAAAATCATTTTATCCTACTAAGAGATCTTACTGAAACGATCTGGAACTACAAAATTGCCTAGGCCTCTTATTTTATCAGTAAGTAATACCTTTTTGATCTTTCCTTAGGAACTGTAATTTTTTCTTTCGAGCCAATACTGAAGACAATGACACATCAATATCTACACTACATTGCCATTAAGTATGAAAAGACCCAACCCCACTTTAATAAATATAAAAATATTTGATTTTAATAACAATATTATTATCTCAACTGCAAGTTTTATAGTTATATATAGCCACTGGTAAATTATAGAAATGAAGATCTAAATTAAGATATTCTCTACATTTACTTACATAACCTCAAAACGTTTCACTTTCATGTCATCAATATAGCATCAATATTATGTACAATTAATGAAAAATAGATGCATCATGATATTAACTATAATAATATTTAATTTCTAATAATAATAATGTCATCAAACCACCTCAAGTTTCCAGATTTGAATATCCAATACACAGCTGTACTCAGAAAATTATTATACACTGCAGAATCAGTTTTTAATAACAAATTGAATTGAGCTCTAAATATGTCGGCAATCCTGCAGGTCATGGCCTTCATGTAATAGCCTATTGTTTATTGTAGTGTGTGTTTTGTTCTGAAATTCAATCAAGTCGACTGATTCGATAAAATTAGTTCTGAAAACTGACAACAGATGGATTTTGGAAAATTTATGTAGGAAAATTGACATTTCACTGAAAACTACTACTTTTCCTTTGGGTTCAAAATGAGGGGCAATTTATTAAAATCCGTTCAGCCGTTTTTGGTAATTTCCATTACCAGTTCAAATTATATGATAGAAGATAATAGGCCTAAATAAGAGGAATATAGAAAATGAAATAATATAAAGTAAATAAATAAAAATTAAAATAACAGCGGCAATGAATTTATATAATATAATATTAACATAGAATAATATCGTAAATAAATAAATAAAAAATATATAAATTCGAAAATTATAGAATAAAATATAATAAATTAATTCATAAATAAATAAATTTATTTTAACCATGCCGAAATGTAGAATTATACCCTGGTAGAATCCTTTAATGCATGTCATTAAATAAATCATTAAAGTTCAGGTGTTTTCAATAAACTAAATGTTCAAATAAAGCCAGCTTTGTAAAAAACCGCAAGTATAGATTATTCTCGGATATGCAATCGAAATAAATTAAAAAGTCACGAAAATCCAATACTGTCGCAAAGGTTAACTGTAATAATTAGCGTTAATTTGGAAATAATATTCAAATAAATTCAATTTGTCATCTCGTTTTTCAATGTCGAATAATAAATTATACCAAGTTTAACGGATTACACAAGGTCAATGGCATTATTGTTCCTCGGAAAAAATCAATACTTTCGCGTCTGCGCATCTCACAATTCACGACCTAAAACAAGGTCACTTCCGATCTTGTCAGATACAAATAAAATGTATACAGCTGAATACTGTAATTTCAAATCGTTAGAAATATGGTCGAGCATAAAAAGTCGTATGAAACTCGCCTATAATGGTAATTAAGAAGCTCGGATGTTTGTTTCATAAACATCCATACTTTCTTAATTACTATAATTATAGGAAGGAAATTAACGTCTAAATAGATTATGTTACTTGTTAATGTGTATATATCTAATAAATGAATAATTAAGTAAACATATAAGTGAATACACATGTAGGGAAGAGTTTTAGTATCGGACATCAGGTAATATAGACAATGAGTTTCTTTCATCTAAACGATGGTAGTTATTGACATGGTTACGTTTCTGTGATGTCGCATAGAGAAACGTAACCATGCCATTCAGGTATTACCATATGGTGGTGAATGAAAGAAACGCACTGTCCGCTATTACCCGATGTCCGATACTACCCGACTTCCCTATACATAAATGTTGGAATTACTGTTCTTCACGTGGGGTCTTTTTGTATTATAAAATGATTTTAATTGAACGGTTTTTCATAGAAACGTACCGTTTGATCGTCTGTTTCGTATTGGCGGGGTTCAATGACAAAAGTTTCTTTGTAAAAATGTCAGGCGCATCCTCAACCACATCGGTCGACCTAAACTTTATCTTGGGAACCTCACATGGCCTTCAACTGGCATCTTCCGCTCGTTACCGACCATTGATCGGAGAAATATTGAATATGATAATGGAATGAAGAGTTTTTGAAAATGATTTGAAAATATAAAATACCCTGGAAAACTGACCATTAAATATCCCACTAACAACAGCATTAGAGAAACGGGGAACATAGCATTTTTATTTGGTTGAATAGGCCTATCCTTGATTTACTTCGGTTTTTAAATACATACTCATTGTCAGGAAACATTTTCTTATGGCTAGACTCCGTATTCCAGCTACCTAAAGACTGAAGTTTAAGACACATTGGGTATATACAGGGACATTTTATTTTTACTAACATTTTTAATATTAACTTGCCTATACTTCTGGATCAATGCCGTTTGCTACCCCTTTTGTTCGATGATACTGGCGTAATATACAAACAAATCATTTACTAGGTATAGGGAAGAAAAGTAGTTGAACCATTTACGAAACTAGAAATATTGCGCTTTTGATTTGAATTAGGTTTTTGTTTAATTAAAATACAGTACAGTATTAACAATGAGTGTTTTTAGTCACGAACTGAGCTGTCCATGCGGACATATTCATTATGCAGTGTATATTATACTGTCTACAGCATAATGCTTACAATATAGAGAATGAAGTTAAATTGAAAAATAATCATGATATGGATATTTAAACACATTTTTAAAATGGTGGCCTTCATTTTAATTCATTCTAAATATTATCAATAGACTATTGTACCTAATCCCAAATTTTCGTTCTTTGTACTAGTAACTCATGTTGAAATAATTTGTACCTACTCTATAAAAGAGTACTTTACGTACTGTAAATTCAATCTTCACTTCTGGATCAAAAGATAAAATTACTCAGACATACTATCTTGTCCGTCCAAGTGGTTATGTCGTAGGGTCGTAAAAGAGAGGATATCACGTGACAATTAATTATTAACGAGGCCCTTTTATTTATTATTTTAAACAGTTGTATAATATAACAGACGTCCAATTCCTTCCTAGCAGAAATTAATGTTCTCACAAAAGAGCTAAGACGACAGCCCAGCCACTAGCTGGCGAATAAAAGCTAAACCGAGATACGACGTAAAATGGACGGCAGTACCTGTGCGAAAATGATTCAATATTGAAAGCTCTTTCGTCACTGGAAAACGCGAACATATTTTTGGAATGTATTGTTTACTATGACCGCAAGGCTACTATGACTGTATATGCGGTCTTGTATCTGTGTGGAGGAAACTTCATTAGTAGAAGGGGTGGGAGTGAAGTACATTAAAAAACTCATGAAATAAAAATTGAAGTAAAAATAAAATGATGTCCCTGTATTAAAACACAGATAATGCAACGGATAAATATATAAACACAGTCTAGTATATACAGTCGCGAATGCACGTAAATATGCAAACATTAGATAGTTGCTCACCACTAGAATCGCTAATATCGCCTCATTACAGGCAATGCAAATAGAACCGTCACAGTCTATTGTTTCTAGCACCCTCAAAACTCAAGCTTCGTGACTGTACATAGTAGACTGTGATATAAACAAACAGGTCGTCGCTGAACGTCTTCGTGGAGTACAGTCAACTCCCGATATTCTCAAGCTATACTAATAAACACATCTTAGCCGTGATGTTCATTTTCGTCGTGATCTTTGCAGTGAATAATAACGTGCATTCACTAAGTTACGGAAATTGAACATATGCGGATGTCACTTGAAATGATTCTATATTGCAAGAAATTCGTTCTATAGCACATGACGTTATTCATGCGAGATTTAGTACAAGAGTCCACACCCATGGAGTAACGGTTAGCGCGTCTGGGCGCGAAACCAAGTGGCCCGGGTTCGAATCTCGGTCGGGACAAGTTACCTGGTTGAGGTTTTTTCCTGAGTTTTCCCTCAACCCAATTTGAGCAAATGCTAGGTAACTTTCGGCGCTGGACTCCGGACTCATTTCACCGGCATTATCACCTTCACCTCATTCAGACGCTAAATAACATGAGATGTTGATACAGCGTCGTAAAATAACCTACTTAAATAAACAATTTAGTAGGCCTACAAGATATTTCTATTCGTGTTTCTTTAAGATATTGCATGTCGCTCATCATTGAAACCCCACTAATTTTCTATATGTTTATGTAGAAATTCCCTAAAATGTAGATTATTTAATTTATTGATTGAATGTTCGCATTGAGCGTCATGGTATGGAGGCTACGTAAATCCATGCTAAACGTCGAGTTAATATCTTCATAATTTTCAGATTTTGATGGTACTGGTTCTTTTGGATTACTTTCAACACACTTTCTGTGAATTTTGGTACTGCAGTGCCTTTGGTATTTTCCTAGTACCCGGTACTCGTTACATAGACCACTCTTACACTAAATCTGGAGTAATTTAAGCTTATCAATCAAATAAATGATTCTACTTACTATTTTTTATATGCTCACCTGTATGTAATTTCTATTTTATACATATTTCATTGTTATTTTCCATCCGAAGATCATTATGAACGATGAATATTATTTAATATATCCTATCTTTCTTCAAATTGTGCTTATATGCCACTAGTGGCTTGTGCAGCAAATGCTGCTGCAAACTAAGTTCGTTAGACTTCAAATAAAAATTTTTCAGATTCATTTTCAATGAAGAATACTTGTCTTTTTGATAGTTATTTGCTTCCATAATAATGAAACATACTCCCCCTGAATGGATTTTTTTAGGCCAGATAATTTTTCTTGAACCTATCCAACTTCAGTTTTTGAGTTTCAACGCGAAAACGCAGGTATCAATGTCAGGACGATAGCAGTAGCTATTTCAGGTCATTGTGGATTGTAGGCAAAAGTTAAAAAATGACAGGTTTGCTAAGCTTTCGAACAATAGCATATTCGTATAGCTGCTGCATGTAGAACTTGAAATGTAGAGCATAAAATCATTTTATCCTACTAAGAGATCTTGCTGAAATGATCTGGAGATCACAAAATTTTCTAGGCCTCTTATTTTATCAGTAAGTAATACCTTTTGATCTTTCCTTAGGAACTGTAATTTTTGCGCTCTCTCGAGCCGATACTGAAGACAATGACACATATCAATATCTACACTACACCGCCATTAAGTATATGAAAAAGACCAGCCCCACTGGGTTAATAAGTATAAAACATTTGATTTTTAATAACAATATTATTATCTTACGTAAGTTTTGTAGTTATATATAGCAGCCACTCAGTAAATTATAGAAATGAAGATCTAAATTAAGATATTCTCTACATTTACTTACATAACCTCAAAACGTTTCACTTTCATGTCATCAATATAGCTCAATATTATGTAAAATTAATGAAAAATAGATGCATAATGATATTAACTATAATAATATTTAATTTCTAATGGTAATAATGTCATCAAACCACCTCAAGTTTCGTAGATTTGAATATCCAATACACAGCTGTACTCAGAAAATTATACACTGCAGAATCAGTTTTTAATAACAAATTGAATTGAGGTCTAAATATGTCGGCAATCCTGCAGGTCATGGCCTTCGTGTAATAGCCTATTGTTTATTGTAGTGTGTGTTTTGTTCTGAAATTCAATCAAGTCGGCCGTGATTGAATAAAATAGTTCTCAAAACTGACAACAGATGGATTTTAGAAAATAGGAAAATTATGTAGGAAAATTGACATTTCACTGAAAACTACTACTTTTCCGAAAAACTTTGGATGCCAACTAAAATATCACTCATTAAAATCCGTTCAGTTTTCCCGAAATTACCAGTTCAAATTAATATATAGATAGATGTTAAATTTAATTTGTTTTCATAAGTTAACAATGATGCATTGGGAGTAACTATTTATTTTACATGCCACGCTATATTCACGTTGTTTTGAAATGATTAATCGAAGATGGTTTGCTTATTCTTTATTACATGCACTTGTATATAATTTCTATTCCATACTTTTTTTTTCTATCTCACGATCATTAAGAATGGTGAACATTATTCATGCTTGTTTCCTGTATTTCTTAAAATAATGTTATGTGGCATGTTAGTTTTTATTTGTCGTTATTTACTTAAAAATGATGCGCCAAAAATAATAATAATTTCGTACACACTCCACATCCTATATATTCACATTTGTTTTTCAGTGATTTATTAAAGAATGTACCAGTACCTTCAACTCAAATGAAGGGTATACGGGAATAACGATCAAGGTCCACTTTAGAAAGTTTCGAGAAAAACGAATTTTAAAGTTTAAGCACTTAATACTTAGTTATGAGCGTACTTAATAGAAATTGACGTAGTGGAATGTCAAGAATGATAATTTCTTATTACTAGCTAGACCACATGATAGTACTTTCTTTCCACTATAAGATTTTCAATTTCGATTTTTGATGGATCTTGATCGTTTTTCCCGTGTACCCTTCAAATGTGATGGACCGGTTAATTATTATAAATTAATTGCATGAAGATTTGGGGGCCAAGTCCCCAAGAGGGGTTTTAGGCGGCGGAGCCCCCTAAAGCAAGAAAGAACACTTCATAAAATATAAGTCGTACCTTCAACCCAAATGTGATGGACCGGTTAATTACTATAAATTAATTGCGCGAAGGTTTGGGGGCCAAGTTCCCAACAGGGGTTTTAGGGGGCGGAGTCCCCTAAAGCAAGAAAGAACACATCATAAAATATAACTCGTACCTTCAACCCAAAGGTGATGGACCGGTTTATTAGGCTACTATAAATTAATTGTACGAGGGTTTGGGGACTAAGTCCCCAACAGGGGTTTTTAGGGGGCGGAGCCCCCTAAAACAAGAAAGAACACATTATAAAATGTAACTCCTACCTTCAACTCAATTGTGATGGACCGGTTAATTACTATAAATTAATTGCATGAAGGTTTGGGGGCCAAGTCCCCAAGGGGAGTTTTAGGGGGGTGTCGGGCACTGAAAAGTGCCTTTTGGAAAGCATGGTGATGCGCATTTGACAAACGCAGTGTACGTACTTGCTAATAATCCCTTTTTATTTGTCGTTATTTACGTAAAAATGACGCGCCAAAAAATAATAATAATTTCGTACGGTACTCACTCCATTTCCTATATTCACATTTCTTTTTCAGTGACTTATTAAAGAATGTACCGGTATTTAAAAGACTAAATTAGAAATATGTTACATAAATCACCCTTGTGCCAAAAGAGAATGCTCCCTGGACCAAATTGTCGTATTTTGCAGTGGTCGTCAGTACTCGCTGAAATGGGTAATAATATAATAATATACTATAATTATGTTGTACGTAGCAAGATCGATTTTTCAATTGATAGGATATTTTATGAGGTTGTCACGACTGAGATATCTATTGTCAATTGCTTTTATTTGTCAGAAGGCCTTGACTGACGGGTATATAAGGACTGGCGCTGTTAGGGGTGGAGGTTGGCGTTTGGGATGGCTCACAAGCAACAAGTTATACTAAATATGTTAAACATAAAAACGACCTATTTAACGAGTACCGGGTACTAGGAAATTACCGTGCCTTTTAGTGTACTGTTTTTTTTTTTGCCACTTTTACGTCTATTTCACAATTTTTATATAATGTTGTATATATCGACAGTGAAAATATTAGTTAAAATATCCTCAACTATGCCCTGCAATATTACATGCTTGAGCGTCTTACCCAAGGCATTTTACCTCTGCAATGAACCTTCAATCAAATACCTTACTATAATAATACCGGACAGCTAGCCAGTGAATAGGGATTATAAAGAATGGACACTGAGCGAATTTTCCTGTGTTTTTTTTCTCTGTGCGCCAGCGTATAGTTCCACTTTCAAGCGCTAGAGGTTAGTGTAATCGAGCACACGCTAAGATAATAATTGAGAATAGAATTGAGACACGGGATCCAAACATCGCCTACCTTATTACATAATCCAGTAATGCTTTGCTTAAAATAAATTCAAGTTAACAGCTTTTCCTCATTTGTCAGTGACAAACTAGTTGTAATAATAATATTTTATATTTCAGATATCATAAATTATATTATAAAATAATATAATACATTATAAAATTAAGTATCGAATTCGTTTAATATTTGTATATAATATAATATAGGTATATGGTTTTACTTCTCGTAAGAGTTTTGTTTTTCCATTTTCAGTGCTATCACATCATTACATATTTTAATTGTTGTTGGGTTCAACGTCTCAACTCTCATTATAAAGGAACTCTAGAGTCTAGACATTACAGTTAATGACGGATTTATTATTTTATGGCTCCAATTTATTTTGAGTACATAATGTGCCTAGATATATTAATTATAATTATGTGTTATATTTCTGCTGTGTCGACTGCTAGCTGGTGTGATGTCAGCGCCAACTCTAGGGAGAAAGCAGAATCTCACGCTTTAGCTGGCTTGAAGGTCATTGAAATCAGTCCGGCTACATCAAAGGTACCGACGCGAAGTGTCCATTCCTTATAATCCCTATTCGCTGAGCTAGCAGTTTTACGTGCGAACGACGATAGCGCTGCTATCTACCTGCCGGGATAGATATACTCGCGAAACAAGCTGTAATCAACTGCAATGTATATTGTTGCTGGGCTAGTTAATTTGTTAATAGTTTTATGAATTGGTACTAGTGTTAAAATGTCAGGGTGTATAATATGTGCTGTTCATAATTGTGACAATTGCAGCATTACAAATTGCTCCAAATCGTACTTTCGATTTCCGACAATTCATAAAACGTAAGTCAGCAACATTCTTTAATAGGCCTAATTCCTTCGTCTTTGTGTTGATAGAAAAATACAAATTAGTTTTTTTATTTAGTCCTAATAAATGAATAGAAGTTAAAATGTATTGGATTTTAAGGTTTTATCAAATTAAGTTTTATTGTTGTCCACATGCCTTTACTAATTATTACAAGCATCAGATTACTATTAATTTTATCTTTGCAGTTGTCAGCAATGCGTATATGAAACATTACTATAAATTCATTCCTAATATCAGATTGATTTTGTCTCGGTAAACCAAAGAAAAAAATATGTAACAATTAATTACGGAAAGTAATATGAAGTATGCAATATTTCTGATAATATGCAGCTTTGATATAAGATAATAATTTTACATTAAATATTATTCAACATTTCTTAAGTCTTTCATATATAATTCCACATTAGTAACTCATGTTTTAAACAATAGTCCGAATCTCGCTATGTTAATATTTGTATATGTGGACGTAATTCCGTCCCTCTGCGCTAGATGTCAGGTCCGCGATTTTTCGCACTCACGCCAATGCTGCTAGTATACAGCTGTCCGGTATTATTATAGCAAGATATTTGCTTCAATCAGCCACAAAGATGTAGCTATTTAAATAATACGACTAGTAAGAGCAGTGATCGATAAGACTACTCACTATAATTGCGTCCCGGTTTTGACTTTCTAGAGGAAGAAGATAGAGGATGCGTAACCTATTTTGTATACGAAGGTACCTGTACCTGCGCTGTGACGTCACATATACTTCGAATCAGGCAACTTCGTTCCAGTTTATAGGTGGCTGGAATATGGAGCCTACTTATGATCCTACTTTATATAAAAGTTATTACTCTGGTAGTTCGTAACGAGAACGACTAGAAAGCGATCTTTATCTCCGAATGTATAGATGCTATAAGAAGACAGACATGTGTTGTAAAAACATGTTTTATTGTTTATTGTTTATTGTTTTATTGTTAACGAAATAACATGGACAAAAATACAATCTTAGTTCTTCCCTGAAGGAGTAAAAAACTCGTGCTTAGGGGGATATCTAAACACAAAGATAATTTTTTGACACAAACTGGGTCAAGAAAAAAAAAAATGTACAGGAATAAATTAAATTTAAAACTACAATTTCAATTTTAACAATTTAAGCCATACAAATACATATACATATTAAATCAATATATATTCTTTAAAAATTAAATTCCTAACGCTATTTTTGAAATTTCTGATAATAAATTTTCCAAATTTGGGTATTTATCAATTATTTTATTGTATAACCTTGGACCAAAGTAGGTACCATGGCTCAGAGCTGTGCTTGTGAAACACTTTGGTTCCTCTAGTCGTATACAATCGGATCTTTTAGTTCCATATTTATGATGATACAATTTGAATTTATTACGGTTTTTATGTATGAAGATTAATAAGGCAATATAATAAATCTGTTTAATTTTCAAAACATTAAAATCAGTAAACAAAAGCTCAGATGAGTAATCAATTGGTTTATTAAGGCATATTTTAATAATTCTTTTCTGAATAAGTATTAGTGGAGTGAGATTAGAAATACATGCATGTCCCCACCCTAAAATTCCATACTGGAGAATGGATTGAAATAAAGCTAAATAAATGAGACGTAAAATATTAACTGGTAAATATGACCGAAGTATAACAAAGATATAAATTGTGTTACGTAATCTATTGCATAAATATGCAATATGTTTGTTCCATAGTAAGTGTTGGTCGATTGTAATGCCTAAATACTTAACTTCTGAGGATTCGGTTAATATGGGACATTCACAATTTTGAGAAGAACAATCTGAATGATGAATTTTGAGCCTAAAGGAAGATTGAGGAGATTGAAGACCACTGGACCTTAGTGAAAATGGAACAACAGTTGTTTTGGATGTGTTTAAGGAAAGAGCGTTTGAATCAAACCACTCTTTAATTACCTGTAATCCATTATTCGCATTAATATAAGTGCCTTTCCAAGATTTTTCACCAAAAAGAATTACGGTATCATCCACATATGAGTATATAACCCCATTATATTTGCGTAAATCAGTTAATAACAAATCATTTATATAAATCAAGAATAAAATTGGACCAAGAACTGTGCCCAACTTGTGAGCACAAGGAAGAAACATGAAAGTTATTAAACCCTGTATAAATATTAGGGCTGGGGACGGAGCGGTTCGGTTCGGAGCAGTTACTGTGACGTCATTACTCGGTTGAACCGAGTACAGTACAGAGTACAAATTTGTGGCGGCAGATTTAAAATTTAGATAGATTGAGTCGATTTTAGAACGTGCTTTGAAAGTGAAACCAAGCGTGTAGTAAAGCGCCTTCGCTTTGCCGATTGACGAGAAAAAAGTGCTTCTCTTAATTCAAAATGGCGGTTGCAAATTTCTTTTGAATGATTACAAATATTTGCGTAGTTATTTTGTATGAAAGGCCTATTTAACTTTCAGTGTTGTTATATATGATAGACGAAATAAAATTGATAAAACAATTTATAATACTAGCAGCTAATAAATTAACATGTGAGGTAAACGTTAAACGCTGCAGCTAAGTAAAAAAGAAGATAGAAAGAAACGCGCTCCATGAAGCGCTGCCTAAAACACTTAAAAATAACACACAGAATTATTTACTATTACGGAAAGTGGATAAAATCTATACTAATAATAAATCTGTAGCCGAAATTTTTCTGGTAATTTTCGATTTTCCAAAAGTAATTGGTCCTAACATATATAATTAACCACCCTGAAACCGAAAATCGCTTTTTTGAAAATTTTGTTTGTATGTCTGTCTGTATGTTTGTTACCTTTTCACGCGATAATGGCTGAACCGATTTATAACATATTGTTACATAACAAAAGTTTCTTTAAAAATGATTTCCGATAAGTTTTATTCTTTACAAAATTTTGATAGGACTGATATTTAATGAGATAAATGAGTTTTAAAATTAAACTAATGCCATCTAAGACGGTGCAATGAAATAACAAATGACTTCGTCTATAAGGGGCCTTGGACAACAACAATCGAAAAAGGGGCCTTGGACAGCAACAATCGAAAGCTGTTAAACTTAGCCTACAGACAATGTTTCTGTGTTTGTATGAAGTAATATCGGAAGCTAAATTAACCGATTTGTATAATTAATTATTATTTCACCATTGGAAAGCCTAGTAATCAATAAAACATGGAATCTTAAACTGAAGAACATAATGCTTATTTATTTTATAACATTACTAGCCTTCAATACAACCATGTTCTCTTTGGTGAAGGGTAAGTTAATATTATTGATAAATTAAAGTAAGTAGGTAACATAATTCGTAGAAATAAATACAAATAAAATGATGACTGATGAGGTAACACAAATCCAATAAACACAAATAGAAGAAAAACATAATGCAATTTTTTTTAACATATTTTAATATTAATCAAACACTCTAATAATAATAATAATAATTATTATTGTGTACAGTAATATGTTCAGATTCAGTGTTCATTAGGCCCACTTGACAGGTCATATAATAGAATGAACTCTTCTTCAATACTAGAGGCCTTTCAGCCCGCCTTGGGGGTAAGGAAATAATTTGTCCTACAGCAGATAATATTTAAATACAACAGTACCTACGTTGTTGCCTACTAGAATTAATTAAAACGCGAGAACTCTGTTTGAACGTTTGAATTGACCGGTAACGGCTACGGTTAACCGGGTAACTTCGGTGCTCCGCTGCCAAGCACATAAACCGAGAGAACCGAGTAAAGGTAAGCGTTCACTACATCGTATCGCACTGCTCGTACGAATCGCACGCAGCGGATATTTTAAGTGCAGTGCGTTCACTGTAACGGCTCCACCTCATCGCCTCATCGGATTCCCCTATCAGCTGTTTAAAACATGACGTCGTACGATATTGACATTACTGAAAGCAAAGGAGTTGAGGTTAGGTCTATTAATTACGTCTGTTAGCGAATAAGAATTTGTAATTGCTTCATGCGTTTTAATTGAAGAGGAAGAAACGAAAGAAATATTGGTTACATAATCTATTTGCAAGAAACGACTTGATTACTGTAATGGGAACGCCTCAAATTATATAATTCTTCGCAATTTTCTACACGCGAAATAAGTTTTCCGTCTGCCATTTTGGCGCGACATTGAACATGGTACAACATACAGTAAAACCTGTCTAAAGCGGCCATCTGAAGTAACCTTGTAAAGTGGCCGTTTTATCAGGTGGCAGCTTGGTTAAGGTTGCGGGTTTTTTTTGAATCAGCATGAAAATACTGAATTCCATTGACTTTTTACTACTGTGCGTGTACAATAATCGTGCATATTAATGCCCAGCCCCTTCCATTCTTTCAACTAGCCTTTTCAAATATCGCTTGCGGTTCCTCAGTTTAAATGACTGGATAATACCTTGATCAAGGGGCTGGAGATGTGATATCGTTTCGTCAACATTGTAAATGTCTCTCAGTTCATATTCCGCAGGAATTGAAGGCAGTCTATTTTTTCCATTCTTCAATAACATTGGTTGCAATGTCACCTCCTTCACCAGACACAGAACGAAATGCAATGTTATGCCGTTTTCTAAAGCTTACATTGAGTTCTTTGGCAATTTCAAGAGCTTGCTCTTGAATCATAGGCCCGTTTACTGACAATTTCTTCGCCCTCGCACTTTTGAACTATTCGTAAACGAAATCATTCACATTACTAAACACAGATTCTCTCTTCCTTTTTTGGCAGCCACGCATATTTTTCTCCCATTATTTTACTATTTCATTTTTATTCTTAATTATACCGTTTATTTGTGTCCTTCCACATTTTAATATTTCTGCAATTTTTCTCGCAGATGTTCCCTTCTCACTTTCTTCAATCATTTTTCGTCTCACCTCTAAACTTAACACCACTCTAGACTTACTGTTAGACGTGATTTCTCTCTCGGACTAACTGCACAGTTCCTCTGAATCAACTGAATGAAAAGAAGAAAAATTCGTAAAAGCTGGTCCAAATAGAGAAAGATAGATAGAGGAGAAAAAAAAATAAAAATTCGAATGGTTAACTACTGATCTAAAACATTCTGTGACATTTTCGATAGAAAAAGTCCGTGTTTCAATCCTTTAAAAACGAGTAAGAATTTATTGCTGTGGAGGGTCGGAGTGGAAAGTGACAAAAGAGTCATAAAACAGTAACCAACTAACCCCAAGATATGGAGGATGTACTGTTGTACACTTAGCTATTGTCCTCGTGACATTGCTTTAACCATCGAAAAAATAGGTCAGACAGTATTCGTGAAAAGATTTTTTGTTGGACAGTGATTGTTATAGTCAGGTTCCAATCGAAATAGACCCCGGCCGCTGGCCGGCTCATGAGGTGGCCTCTAAATAAAGAGATAATTTGTATTGATCTTATGGAAAATCCAATTGGTTCCAGAGAAAATTGGCCTTTTGGCCAGGTGACTGTTTAAATGAAGTGACCGCAAAGGCAGGTTTCACTGTAATAGTAACAGTTGACAAATTAAAATTGATTTATTAAGGAAGGCCATGATCGCACGCATCGGAAAAGTTGCCCATCGGAGAAATGTGGACGGATTTGCCGTGAGGCGATGCATCCGATACGATGTAGTGAACGCGGTTACATAACAATTACAGCAAAGATAGTCTTTTTCCGATAAGTGCGAGTCGTCCGATGAGTGCGATACGATGTAGTGAACGCTTACCTTAACTCAACGGATCTACTCGCTCTAATAAATATAGACATTTGTTGGATACTCACACTCCATCAACACAGTGGGCTGCCGTAAGGCAGTAGTTCTCGGTTAGAATGGAGCCTCCACACATGTGTTGATTATTGTACTGCAGAGAGATCTGTTGGAAGCAGAATAGTCACCTTCAACTATATTACAATATAATACTCCTTAAATTAACAAAAAAATAACAAAGAAGGCTTAACTTAGAACATTAAATTAAGAACAAATTATTTGTTATATTAAAAGAAAAGAACAATTCAGGAAGAGTACATCTGCAACGTTTCGGATTGCAGGCAGGTTTCATCTTCAGATTTCTTCAACTTATTTCCTAGTTTAACTGCTAGATATTTTTGAAGTTAACAGTCTATCAATCAAATTAATGGATTTCAGTCAACAAGACTTTATAATGATTACTTTATAATTTTAAATCGTCACTGACGCCAAAAGATTGAATCCTACGACTCCAGAATACTGTTGGAGATGATCCATCATCAGTAAAGGTAGGAATTTTTCTCACAACATGAGGATATTAGGTTAGTTGTACTTACAAGGGAAGGGTTTCGGCTCGAACAGGAATTTCGTATCCAAAATTTGTATACACGCCCATCTTTACATCTCTGTAAAGCTCCCAAAAGCATTCGTTTGTGTAATGTGTGGTTTGTCTGTTAGAGCACTGTACAAGTTGAGGGGTGGGGAGAGCACTGCACAAATTAAGGGGATGGGACACCTTACCCGTAAGCCTAGCCTAGTGTAGATGCTAGTACGATTGGAAAAATGTCTGAAGTCCATTTAAGAACATTTTTCTCGGACTTTCTGTCTGAAAATATTGCACCTAATCAAAAATGTACACCGTTGTGTGAGTCATTGAATGCCCACAAGGATACAACCTTAATAAATGAATCATTCCAAGGCTAGGGCATAGAATGCATGATCATTCCACCTAAAAAAAAAACTAAATATTTCCAGCCTCTGAATATCTATTTCCTTAGTGCTCTCTGTTATTCATAACCAGTTGTCTGCTCCAGTATACCGCCCTATGCTTCAGTATTCCTGGCGTCAGCTGGTTACGTGAATCCTGAACAAGTCTCAGACTTCAAAAATTGTAATTCAGGTGGCATTTGATTTTTCAGCACTGGAGTGTGGTTCAGAAGATTGTTCAGGTGTTGCTTTTGCGTGTTGTGCTTATTGATCTGCTCCATGCTGTTTCATGCATTTTATAGAGAATCCTCATGTACATTTTTAAAGAAGTGTATTGACCAATACTAACCAAACGGAGAATTACACAAATGAATGCTTTTACGGACTTCATCACCATTGTGAGGTAAGCCTCTGTACAAATTTTTAACCAAAAATTCCTGTTCGAGCCAAAACCCTTCCCTTGTTAGACTGTCGTTACGTCATGAATGACGTGAAGACTGAGTTACAACTAAAATTATGTTTTGTGTCTCAGCAATTGAATGGGGATACGTTTCTCGTGCGTAGAGTTCAGCGTTGTGCTACGGCAATTGGTTTGTTTACATTGCACTGCGATTTATTGATTGGTTAACCACTTAAAGCTACAATACCGCCCTGCTTATACCACGGCAGAATTCCCTAACATGCACCTGCATTGCTAGCTATGCTCATTCTCTCAACAAACACTCTATGCATACCTAACCTTGTAGTCTCTGTGGGTAAATTCCTATCTTTAATCATCAGCAAGGACTGTGTATGACTAGTTTACAGAATTTAGACTTGGAGGTGCTAACATCAGCGAAGATTTCCGCGTGGATCGATCTGTTACAGGGATCGTGGCAGAAATATCGACACTGTGCGTCAAGCTATTAAAAAATAATCGAATCACCTATTCCGAGATTCGGGCTTCTTTGTGGATAGGCATGAGTGCAAGGCTAAAGATCCTCCATAATCATTTCCCTGTGATAAAGAAATGTGATCTGTGGATTCCACATACTTTGACAAAGCTGAGAAACAAAAACATGTTGATTAGTGCATGGAAATGCCTAAAAAAACTCACAAGGGAAGTATCACACCCAGCATGCCGAAACTTACCTCGAAACTTTGGTGACATAACCGATGTACTATGAGAAGGCCACGTGAAACATATTAGTTGCCTGTTTCCACTGCAAGGCCCCGAAATAATCCCCGGAATTTTGCATGTAAGTAATAGGGAAGTGGATACTAGTCGCTACTAGTTGGAATGGACAGCTCTTCCTGTGTGCAAGCGAGTGGAGCGGTGGGTGGCAATCAGTAGCGAACAGACGTACGTGAGTCAAGGTCAGTAATACAAGCGGACGACTACAGGGTTATAGGTCTCGCAAGGACGGAATACCGACGGAAGGAATGCGAATCAAACACTGCGATAAGGAAGAGCGGGCGACTGGAAAGGTCACGAGATAACTTTAATGATATTCAAGATCAGTGTGACAATGAAGTGTTTATTCGTTGTGCATGGTGCCGAAAAGAATTGTGTTTTAAGCATTCAATCGATACCAGTCACTTCTGTCTCTTGTTTATACCTCATTGAGAAGATGGGACGCGAGAGAGTTTACTCCATTTCACACGCGCACTCCACTCCACTCCGCTCGCCAGTGAGGCAGGGATGTCCAGCTGCGCCGCGTTATCGTCTGGCCACAGAAGGATTCCAGCTTCGATTTCGGGGCCTTGCAGTGGAAACAGGCAGCTAATGTTTTGCATGTGATCTTCTCGTAGCACATCGGTTATGTCACCAAAGTTTCGAGGTAAGTTTCGGTATGTGGGATGTGATACTTCCCTTGTCAGTCCAGGCCGGTATGACGTAGTGCAGAGGGCGGCCACTAGAGGGAACCCAAGAGTTGGAACTTAAACTGAGACGATTCTGTCCGACACCGAGATGGGTATCCGGTGCGGCTTAGTGGATAAAGCATCAGCACGTAGAGCTGAAAACCTGGGTTCAAATCCCGATGCCGGAGAGAATTTTTCTCCGTTCCATTACTCTTTCATCGTATGATGACGCAGAATATCTGTATGGAAATATCATATGTACTTCGGTACATTAAAATAATATATATGATATGCGTAAATCAATTTGTGATTTAAGACGGCGCTTATTCCGTCGGATCCCGGCCAACTAGTCACTCATAACGAGTGCACCTCAGCACATGTGTGGACTTCAGTCCTACGTTCATAGACATCTATGACGAAGTGCAGAGGGCGGCCACTAGAGGGAACCCAAGAGTTGGAACTTAAACTGAGACGATTCTGTCCGACACCGAGATGGGTATCCGGTGTGGCTTAGTGGATAAAGCATCAGCACGTAGAGCTGAAAACCTGGGTTCAAATCCCGATGCCGGAGAGAATTTTTCTCCGTTCCATTACTCTTTCATCGTATGATGACGAAGAATATCTGTATGGAAATATCATATGTACTTCGGTACATTAAAATAATATATATGATATGCGTAAATCACTTTGTGATTTAAGACGGCGCTTATTCCGTCGGATCCCGACCAACTAGTCACTCAAAACGAGTGCACCTCAGCACATGTGTGGACTTCAGTCCTACGTTCATAGACATCTATGACGTAGTGCAGAGGGCGGCCACTAGAGGGAACCCAAGAGTTGGAACTTAAACTGAGACGATTCTGTCCGACACCGAGATGGGTATCCGGTGTGGCTTAGTGGATAAAGCATCAGCACGTAGAGCTGAAAACCTGGGTTCAAATCCCGGTACCGGAGAGAATTTTTCTCCGTTCCATTACTCTTTCATCGGTAAAATTCTGTTCTTGACGTCATAACAGATACGAAACTTGGATTTACTGTTATGAGTGAGAAAATAAACGACAATAGGCACAACGGTTCTTCCCAGACGAAGATAAGCCAACAAAAGTCAAAAGAGGTCCAAACACTGGAAATAAGATGGTTGCCTTATTTACTCGTCGCTCTGGACCTGTCGTCTCTGTTTCAGTGGGATTCGTCGTACAATTTATTAATGCCGTGTGCTATTATAGACCTACCACAATTTTTTTTACCGATAGTCTTGGAAAATGTGAGTACAAAACGACCTCGAAACCTCACTTTGACAATGGATCGTCCTACAAACCTACAGACAATGGATTTTTGGTCACTACATGAGTAAAATTAATTAATCACTCTCCTTACAGTCCTGATCTGGATCATATGACCTGTAACACCGCTATAACTGCCATTGAGTCCAACGAGCTTGTGTCTGAAGTGCCTCTAGAAAAGTGATGCAGTGCTTTGTTAACTGGTTCCTTCGAATGGAAAAGTGAATAAGATTTAAGGAGAAATATTTTGAGAAGCAATAAAGCCAAAATCAGAAATAATTTGTTGCTATACTTATGAGTTTTCAGAAACTTTCAGTGTGATCTATAGTAATATAGATACCAGAGGTCTACACGGACGTTTTCGCTCGAGCGCCAAGTAGTTCATAGCATAATCCGATAGGTAGCGCACATGCATGATGGGTAAAATTTTCGCGAGCGATAAATCCTCGAACGGTGTAAGCCGAGCGTTAGACATTTGTTCTTGTTACAGTGATGAACTGAGTAGTAACATCATAGATGTGTTTCATTTCAAAACGTTGCAAAGTTTAACTAACCTCTCCATGGTACAACTACAAAACTTGCTTTAAAATGTAATATAAATATTGTAGGAAATGTTTTTCATTTTCCACACAGGAGTGATTTGTTTTTGCCACATCTGATAGATGTTATTGGATGTAAATGTAATTGTTACAAACGGAGAACACAATCACGATAATGAAAGAACCGTATCAAGTTTTCTAGTAATAATAATAATATCTAATAATTAGTATATCAATCTTTGCGTCTGTAACAGTTGTGCAGCATGATTATTCGTTTTATATTTTCTGTGACGTTATCTCTGTACTAATATTATTAATCTACTGCTATATCAATAATATTTTGTAAAACGTTTCTACATTGTCGCAGTATATAGGCGGAACACTATGTGGTAAATCAAATATAGAATAATTATTAATTAACAGTAATAAGTGTATATCGAAGTTTTTCATAGTATTTTACTTGTAACTGTTTTCGTACGTTCCATTAGATTGTCCCATTAAACGTTTGTCATAAACGCAGAAAATAAAGCCTTATTTTTACCGTGTGAGCAAAACATATGTGTATCTTATCTGTCGCCTTCCATACAAGATAAGACATGTCAGTGAGATGACCTTGTACTGTGCTTCTATTTATTACGAGCGTATCACAACCGATCTTATCTCACTCGAGAGTGCGACATTCGACCGAGTTCAAGCGAGTAATTTAACTCCAATGCAGCACTCTGACAGATACACTAAAACGACACTTATTCTCTTGGCCCCGCTATAACTGGCTACTGCAAGAAACTGACCTTAACAAGCATAGCTTAGGGGAATATGGGGCAGGACGGGGTATAGCCTCTATCTTCCCAACAAGTAGTGAAATCTACCGAAATTTTTTTTATAACTTCGTCAACTCGTGTAAATATATCATCACACAACACTTACCGCCATTCCTTGCATCTGTTGTATGTTATTAGGTTGCTGCATCATATTGTATCATTCATTTGCAACTTTAAAGTGTTCTCTTGTCACACGTAAGTAAAAATGAGATTTATTTAGATAATCTATCTTAATGTCATATTATAGAGTGCTTAACTGGCTTTTAATTCTGAAACTTTCTTAAATTTCGTGCGTTATTTTTCCTGCCAATACCTCATAACTTAGAAATTGTGACTGTGGGGCAAAACGTGGTGGGGGATAACAGGGCAGTACGTCCTGCCCCACGTCATATTTAATTTCACCTACTGTAATGGGTTGTTCGTTATGTTGTTTGTCAGAAGAAGGTTTGATTAGATGCTTATCATGTCTGAAATGGGCTCACAATTGTTGCGCAGGAGTAGACAGTGAAGACGAGGATGCCACGCACATTTGCATATTTTGCGAATGACTTTTTCTCAAGTAAACTTGTAAAATATAGTATTCACACTTTCAGTATATAATTTTTGTCACTTTTGCCATTTAATTATTACAAAAAAATAGATACCTCATTTTGCCACTACGTGGGGCAGAACGGGGAAAAACACACATTTCGAAAAACTAATTTATTTTAAGGTTATAATGACCGGATTTCACTCGAAGTGCATATTTTTTACTTGTTTACAGTGTAATAAAGGCATACATGTCATAAAACATATACATTTACATTATTTGATACCAAATAAAAGCATTCAAACATTAATTACCCCGTCCTGCCCCATGTTCCCCTACTCAACAGAATAGCTGACTTTTTAGGTCTTGCTATATTGCCCTGAAGATGGAACCTATCTGCAGTCCGGAAACGTTGCAGATGTCAAGTTTCAATACACTGTGTGAAATATCTAAAATTTTTATTCTAAGTACATTCGCCGTGAAAATCCGAAATTGCATAACTCAGAAACATGCACTTTTCATTTTTTTTAAGATTCAGTTGGTGTTCTTTAACTTATTTAAATATCTTAAGTTCGTTGAAATAAATTCTCCTTCTTACCTGGAAGGGGTATTGTCCTAGAGGAGCATCTTCACCTCCCACGATTCTCTCCCCGAGATCAGTGTCTGCTGCAGGAGCTCCTTTGTAAACAAGTGCATAAATACAGTGTCAGTCAAAACTGTGAGTACAAAACTGATAATAATCACGACCTATAAACTTTGAGTGAACCATATTAAAAAATTTGTTGTGAGCTGGGACTAATTCGAAATGTCGTTTCGTATGAAGAAGAAATGTATTCCATACCCTTCATTAAGGTGTTAGGTACAGCTTACAGCAGTAAAATTTTCGGAAATATTCAACATTTTTTAAAATTAAAATTGGTATTTGTAAAACACTTTCCTTCTGCTATATGAAAAAAATATATTTTTACGAATAAATAAAAATATATATATATATTTTTTTTTTCAAAATTGAAAATGGGCACTCCACTGCGCAGTGATGAAGCGTTTCCCTCATAACCAGGCTTCGAGACTTCGGACCCAATAGAGCAGTTCAGTGGGAAATCCGCATAACGGCATACTGAGTATAGTGGTAAAGCGTACAGTGGGTGGGGGTACTGTAGAATGAATGCCAACAAATACGCAAAGGAAAACGCTCTGGATTTGAAGGCTCTGATGAATAATTTGGTTTTTATACAAACCTATTTTCAAACTGTGTCTGTAACTATTACACGGTTAGAGAAGTCAGAGCAAGAAATACCGGAAGCCCTCAACTTAGTTTAGGAAATGACATAGAGAATTAATGAGACATCAAGTACACCGGTTACTGAACGTGTAAAACAGAAGTGGAAATCAATTTTATGTAAAAATAACAGATATGAAAAATTGTGTAACATAAACAGCAAATTAGTGGACATAGAGTCAACCGAGAATAAAGGACTGTCTCTTAGAGACTGCAATGATGTTAGGTTTCTTCCTTTTGCTTCTATCACGTCATACGACGTAGAGCGGAGCTTTCTAAAGTACAAACTTTGGCAGATAACCGAAAAAGATTTACGTTTGAGACACTGATAATGTACCTATCTTGTAGTAGGTACATTGCAATTCGATACTGTAATTGCACTTCCTAAAGACGACGAATATGATAAATGAAAAAATTCAAATTGCTACATACTTATTTCCACCATTAACACTGTGTATAATTAAACACAAATGCTTATAAAAGACAGGGGAATAAATGCTGTTCACATTCTTTTGACATTATCACTGTGTAATGTATATTTACTTTCAGAATGTACATATGTGTGTTTTTCCATACTACAGTACTCTACTCTAAATAGCAACGTTGTTACCTCAACACATCTCTATCTACCTGCAGCGAGTCAACAACCTACAGTGCATGCACAGAAAACTTATTGTATTAGGTTCAAAGTCTCGAAGCCTACCCATAACTCATAAACTTATTAACTTTTTCATGTTCTCTCTCTTTTATTTTATTGCTGAAACTCATGTTAACAATATCATGCTCTTTCAACTACATTCCTTAATAAATAATACATTTTATTTTTTATTTTGTGTTAGAAGAAAATACTGATATTTGACCATTTTGTAAAATGAATTTATTTTTTATCAGCATCATATTGTAGATATGGCATGCATTAATACACACAAGAAATTTAATCACAGAATGTTGGATAGTTTTTTAGTTATGTGGGAAACGCTTCATCACTGCAAAGTGCACTGCTTATTTACTTACTTACTTACTTACTTACTGGCTTTTAAGGAACCCGGAGGTTCATTGCCGCCCTCACATAAGCCCGCCATTGGTCCCTATCCTGAGCAAGATTAATCCAGTCTCTACCATCATATTCCACCCCCCTCAAATCCATTTTAATATTATCTTCCCACCTACGTCTCGGCCTCCCAACTAACACTCTATATGCATTTCTGGATTCGCCCATACGTGCTACATGCCCTGCCCATTTCAAACGTCTGGATTTAATGTTCCTAATTATGTCAGGTGAAGAATACAGTGCGTGCAGCTCTGCGTTGTGTAACTTTCTCCATTCTCCTGTAACTTCATCCCTCTTAGCCCCAAATATTTTCCTAAGAACCTTATTCTCAAACACCCTAAATCTCTGTTTCTCTCTCAAAGTGAGAGTCCAAGTTTCACAACCATACAGAACAACCGGTAATAGAACTGTTTTATAAATTCTAATTTTTAGATTTTTTGACAGAAGACTAGATGACAAAAGCTTCTCAACCGAATAATAACACGCATTTCCCATATTTATTCTGCGTTTGATTTCCTCCCGAGTGTCATTTATATTTGTCACTATTGCTCCAAGATATTTGAATTTTTCCACCTCTTCGAAAGATAAATCTCCAATTTTTATAGTTCCATTTCGTACAATATTCTGGTCACGAGAATAAAAAAAATTGTAAATAATTTTTTTAAATTGTAAAAATATTTTTTCATATAGCAGAAGGACAGTGTTTTACATATGCTAATTTTCATTATTGTACAAGATACAGTAATGGAGGGAAAAAATATTGAATTTTTCCAAAATTTTACTGCTGTAAGCTGTACCTAATCCCTTAATTACTGCTCTTGTCATACATTCATGCCCCTCATTTGACAGATTTGATAGATTTATTAATAGCTCACAAATAGTAGGCCTACATACACTTAATAATTAAAAACTAATCTATTAGTAATTTCACACAATAAATATACATTTTTAACATGATTTCTAAAATTTAAATATTTAATTTATATTGTCTTAATCTGCACCAACGTCTAGTTTTAGTGGAAGACTCAACTACTCTAGTTTAGTGTAACCTTTAATATTTATTTACTTGCCAAAATTGTAATTCTCGTTTAACTCTACAATGTACAGCCATTATATATAAATCATTCATTATGCTATTATAACAGAAGAAACGTAATCATTCTTATTATAAAAACATATTTGTATAATTATTTTTTATTAAATCGTATGACTGTAAATCTTTCTTATCTAAGATTTACTCATTAATTTCTGGTTTTTCATTAATTATTACATTTCTTTTATTTTTAACTAAAAGAAGATAGGCTAGAGACCTATTTGTGTTTGTAAATTATTATTATTATTATTATTATTATTATTATTATTATTATTATTATTATTATTATTATTATTATTATTATTATTCGATTGCTGGTAAAATTCATGTTCTGGGAATAATAAGTTAATTAAGTAGTAAAATATCGCTGCAATCGAAAAGTATTGAGAATAAGTTTGAATAAGGAACAAAAGAAAGTTTCCTTCCCAGGCAGGATTCGAAACACGAAAGTCGTAGTTACCAGTCTAACGTGCCCTGGAGTGAACAAGGCTCTGAAATCAGTTACAAGGGTCGGTCCGGTTTTTTTTCCACTACTGTACATCATTTTACCAATTGTTAAACATTTTATATTTGTTAAATTGTTGTTGAAACCGGCTGTGAGAAATGTGAGAATTTTTAAGTTAAAACGTAACAGTACAGTGTACCTACCTAGAGCTCCAGATAGAGAGAGAAGTGTCACCAGAATGAATCGCAGCATTGTTGTATGACTCAGGGAGAGTCTGGTATGATTTTATAGTATCTGTCTATTGACCTACGTAATCTTTGGTACATCTTACTATTGTATGAGGTTATTAATCTCGTCTTAATTATCAAGAATCAGATATTTATCTCAAATATCCATACGTGCGAGTAAGACAAAAAATCCACTCCTTCCTCAAGTATGTGATACCATATTCTAACACAACCTTCGTAGCCAACTCAAGGGATTTACGTTGTTTGTTTCTGTGCAAAACCTTTCCTCTAAAGATACGGTCGGACGAGAGTTTTTTCTCTTACATATTAGGACGTCAATTTCGCAGAAACGCAGTAATGGTCATTATGATAACGTTTCTCTGTCCGGACGAACATGGACGAGAGATTACTCTATGCACGACATATTCACAGCCGGTTTTATTTTTACAATATATATTATATTATCATTCACATAGAAAATAACGTTATTTTTCAGTATAATCTTTATTACAGTGAAAACATATCTTTCAGTAGTGTTACACCTTTTGGCTTGTAATGCCTATATTCGACCTACACTAATAGAGAAAATAAATTAATTTTGTGAAACGAAACTTACACTGATATTGCAATGACAATACGTCACATCCGATAAATCCAACATTGTGAGCATGTGGGCAATATATATGAGAAGCAGATATTCAAGAAACTTTGTCCTTCAAATAGAATTTTAGGATTTGAACAAAAGATGTATTTTATTAGTAGGTTATATCTTACCAATATTGCAATTGCGTCTCGTGATCAGAATATTATACGAAATGGAAATATAAAAATTGGAGATTTATCCTTTGAAGAGGTGGAAAAATTCAAATATCTTGGAGCAACAGTAACAAAATATAAATGACACTCGGGAGGAAATTAAAACGCAGAATAAATATGGGAAATGCGTGTTATTATTCGGTTGAGAAGCTTTTGTCATCTAGTCTCCTGTCAAAAAATCTGAAAGTTAGAATTGATAAAACAGTTATATCACCGGTTGTTCTGTATGATTGTGAAACTTGGACTCTCACTTTGAGAGAGGAACAGAGATTAAGAATGTTTGAGAATAAGTTTCTTAGAAAAATATTTGGGGCTGAAAGGGATGAAGTTACAGGAGAATGGAGAAAGTTACACAACGTAGAACTGCACACATTGTATTCTTCACCTGACATAATTAGGAACATTAAATCCAGACGTTTGAGATGGGGAGAGTATGTAGCATGTATGGGTGAATCCAGAAATGTATATAGAGTGTTAGTTGGGAGGCCGGAGGGAAAAAGACCTTTGGAGAGGCAGAGATGTAGATGGGAGGATAATATTAAAATGTATTTGAGGGAGGTGGGATATGATGATAGATATTGGATTAATCTTGCACAGGATAGGGACTTATGGCGGACTTATGTGAGGGCGGCAATGAACCTGCGGGTTCCTTAAAGGCCATTTGTAAGTAAGTAAGTAAGTATTGCAATTGTGTACTGACTACTTTATTATGAATATCAATATCTTCAGAAAGTAGTAAAACTAAGTATTCAAATCAAATGAAATTATCACTGTAGAAATTTAATATAAAAGTTTGGTTAGAGTTGCTTTTGATTGAACAAATTGGATATAGTTTGTATTATGCAAATGTAATTTTCAGGTAAAGCTCCCTGTGAAGCAGACTTGAATAATTTAATGTGAAAAATTGTTCCGGGCCCGGGTATCGATCCAGGGACCTTTGACTGAGCGCACAAACACTCTACCGACTGAACTACCTGGAAACTATACCCGACATCGTTTCAATTTTTCCCTTTATATCCACGTACCTCGAGTGGGCTGACAAGACGCCAGAAACCCACATCAAGTGCACACAAAGTCTGTGTGACTTGAAATTGTAGTTTTCTATTAACGTACCTACAGTGACGTATTGTATTATGAAAATCTAACTTTCAGGTAGAGCTCCCTGTGAAGCAGAATTGAATACTTTGAAGGGAAAAATTGTTCCGGGGCCGGGTATCGATTAAGAGCAATCAAGGTGAACTAAGAGACCATTGACTGTGCCAACAATGCGACTTACAATATTCTGTTGATTTGGATTGTCTGTTGTCCATATTCGTCAATATTGTGAATATTGACTACACCATTGAGAGTAAAGTGTACATCATCTGTCCACAATATTCGACATAACCATTATGATTCAATTTTAATCAGAACTGATACACGTAATGAAAAGTTGAATCTCTTTTCTTATCCAGCCTACTTAAATTCAAACATTATTTTCAGTTTATAAGTGTACACTTTCAGATGTTTGCATATTATTTTTCAAACTGTGCTATGTGTTATTTTCAAGTACTTGCTTGAGAGGTTAGGTACAGCTTACAGCAGTAAAATGTTTGGAAGCATTCAACATTTTATCCCTACATTACTGTATCTTGTACAATAATGGAAATTGGTATGTGTAAAACACTATCCTTCTGCTATTAAAAAAATATTTTTATGATTTAAAAAAAAAATATTATTTTTTTTCTGCAAAATGAAGTTTTTCCCTCATAACTCATAAACTTGTTAAATTTTTCATGTTCTCTCTCTTTTATTTTATTGTTGAAACTCATGTTTACAGCATCATGCTCTTTTAACTACATTCCTTAATAAATAATATATATTTTTTTATTTTATGCTAGAAGAAAATACTGATATATTTGACCATTTTTAAAAATGATTTTTTTTTTATCAGACAATCTATCAAAGGTAGAGAAGTGATCTTGCACCATATTGTAGATATGACATGTATAAATACACACAAAAAATTGCATCACAGAATGTTGGATAGTTTTTGAGTTATGAGGGAAACGCTTCATCACTTCACAGTGAACGCCACCATTTTGAATTTTGAAAAAAAAAAATGTAAATAATTTTTTTCGAATCGTGAAATATTTTTTTCATATAGCAGAGGGATAGTGTTTTACTATTTTTTATTATTGTGCAAGATACAATAATGGAGGAAAAAAATGTTGAATATTTCCAAAATTTTACTGCTGTAAGCTGTACCTAACCCCTTAACACATTAGAACTGTTGACCGAAAACAGGTTTTATTTTGCTAGATTTTGGTCTTTAAGAAGAATATCTGCATCCTGGTTATCACTAATTCTTGGTCTTCCCTATTTAATTTTAACATGGGCTGAACCAGTTTCTTAAAACTTCTGAATTAATTCGCAAAAAGAAAGCATGGTACAAGGGCTGTCTTACAGATTATTTTTGTCCAATATCTTCTGTCTGGCAGTAAAGTTTCTACCATATTCATAAATACATTGCGTGAAATGAATTCTTCTTTGAATATTTAAAACCATTTTCTCTAAAATGGAAAATTCTGTGTATTAAATAAGCCAAATAACTAATAAACTTCTGATTATTCTTCAAAACTTTATTGATGAATCGTAATAATGGAAATAATTGCTTTAGCACGAAATATACATAATGAACCATTACTAATGTAATTAATTTCAGGGGGTTATTCTTTGAGACATTTGAAACAAAAACGTTTAATACAATTTTGCTCGTATTCCTTCCTTTCCGAGATAAAAATATTTTATACTTGTGCAGCAAATGCTGCTAACTAAGTTTATTAGACGTTCAAATAAAAATTGTTCAGATTTATTTTCGATGAAGAATACCAGACATTTTGAAAATTATTTGCTTCCATTATAATGAAACATACTCCCTCTGAAGGTTTTTTTTAACCCAAATACTTTTTCTTGAACCTATCCACCTTCAGTTTTTGACTTTCAACGCGAAAACGCAAGTAACAATGTCAGGATGATCAGTGAGTTTTTCATGTGGAAGTAAAGTAATAGCTATTTCAGGTCATAGAGGGTAAAATCATTTTATCCTGCTAAGAGATCTTGCCGACTTGATCGGGAGACTACAAATTTTTCAGTAAGTAATACTTTTTGGTCTTTCCTTAGGAACTGTAATTTTTGCGCTCTCTCGAGCCAATACTGAAGAGAATGACGCGTATAAAATATCTACACCACACCGCCATTAAGTGAATGAAAAAGACCCAACCCACTTGATTGATAACTATAAAAAAGTTGACCTGGTTGGCGAGTTGGTATAGCGCTGGTCTTCTATGCCCAAGGTTGCGGGTTCGATCCCGGGCCAGGTCGATGGCATTTAAGTGTGCTTAAATGCGACAGGCTCATGTCAGTAGATTTACTGCATGTAAAAGAACTCCTGCGGGACAAAATTCCGGCACATCCGGCGACGCTGATATAACCTCTGCAGTTGCGAGCGTCGTTAAATAAAACATAACATTTAACTATAAAAATATTTGATTTTTAATAACAATATTATTATCTTACGTAAGTTTTGTAGTTATATATAATAGCCACCACTCAGTAAATTATAGAAATTATAGAAATGAACATCTAATTTAAGATATTCTCTACAGCTACTTACATAACCCCAAAACGTTTCACTTTCGTATCATCAATATAGCATTAATATGTATAATTAATGAAAAATAGTTACAGCATGGCATTAATTATAACAATATTTCATTTATAATGGTAATAATGTCATTAAACCACCTCACGTTTTGTAAGTTTTAATATCCAATACACAGCTGTACTCAGAAAATTACACACCACAGAATCAGATCTGTAAATTTTTAGCAAGTCTTTAAGTTTTTAATAAGCAATTGAATTTGAGCTCTAAATATGTCAGCAATCCTGCAGGTCATGGCCTTCGTGTAATAGCCTATTGTTTATTGTAGTGCGTGTTTTGTTTTATTCTAAAATGCAATTAGTTCTCAATATGACGAAAGATGGATTTTGGAAAATAGGAAAATAATGTAAGAAGATTGACATTTCACTGAAAACTACTATTTTTCTGAAAAACTTTGGGTTCCAAGCTTCAAAATGAGGGATCATTTCTTAAAATCCGTTCAGCCGTTTTCCCGTAATTTCCATTACCAGTTCAAATTTATATATATATATATATATAATATTATATATATATATATATATTTCATAACGTATTTTGGGAAAATCATTGATTTAATTCCCAATGTGCTCAATGAATTTAAGAGCAATGTATTATGATAATAATACTTGGAAGAATTTTAATTTTGTCCTTTCAATGTGCAGAAACTTGATCCAAACAAATGTAACATTATAAAATTCCTTTTCAGAACGAAAAGTTACATTTTTTTCGGATCAAATTTCTGCACATTTAAAGGACAAAACTGAAATTCTTTCTCTCTAGCAGTTATTAGATAAATGGATTTATTCAGCAATATTATAGCCTACGTACAGATCCACTACACTATCAGAATTTGCCCTTAAATCCAGAGCACGGGTCTTTTGACTGTACGTGCTTTACAAAACAGTCCTACTTTGTCAAGCATTTATTATCAATACATTGCTGTCTTAAATTGGCTGATCATATTGGGAATTAAATCAATGGCTTTCACAAAACACGCTATGAAATATTTCATATAAAACAATTTTTATCTCGAAACTGAATAAAAAACGAGAAAATTGTATTAAACTATTTTGTTTGGAATATCTCAAAGAATAACCCCCTGAAATAAATGTTATTACTTACGGTTCTCTCTGTATAAATCCCGTTCTACACAAATTCCATACTTAAAATGTGTCAGTTACTTTCTAATAACCGTATATATTTAATGTCAAATTTAAGTAAATTTCTTTACCAATTTGAATGCATAGCTCAATATTTTTTTTATACACGCAACTGGACAGCATTGTGGATTCTTTAGTTATTACTTCTGTGAATAGATGGCGAAGATAATAGTCACTGTTGCCAATTGTAGATAAATATACCCGTGTTATAGAATTCAAGTTTCCATCCTACTCTATTAACAGTAAAACGACACTGAGTTTGGCTCGAAACCGATGATATTGTCTATTAGAAGAATAATTTAAGCTTAATCTACATAATAATTTTTCCTGACAATCTTGAACGACGCCCAATAATGGTGCCACCTATTGAGAACTAGCGGAACTCTTTCAAAGTTTGTCAGTTTTTCATATCTTTGCTTCTATCTTTGGTTCTTCTTAATTCCGTCTTTGACGGTCTTAGTGATCAATTCTCTTTAACAAAAGCTATTTATATTTCAATTTATAAAATCATATTTTTGTAAAAGGCAAGGGTCCAAGAGACCTGGTACTTTTAATAAAAACATCTTAAAACTCATAAAAAATCTTTGGTTCTGACATCCCATTGTTAGAAAGTTGGCTTACTTTTTTTTTTTTTTACAATTATGCCACATTTACAATCTATCTACAATAGACAATAAGTAAATATTATAAAAGAATATGACATGAGTGGAGATGTTATCCCATGACAACACTCCAAAAGAAAAATAACAATGTTTCAAATAGCTGTAGTAAAAATGAATGGAAGGTCAATAGCATTGGTCCTTTTAAGCCTTCTTATTGTTTGACTATTATCCATCAAATTTAATGCATGATGATTCGGATGTTGATTTAATCGGTGCAGGTATTTTTTGCTGAACTTAGAGATTTTTTCTTTTACAGTTGAAATGTTAAGATCATGATGAATGACATCATTACGTACATACCATGGTGCAGTGACAATGGAACGTAAAGTTTTGGACTGATACCTCTGCAGTATTTCAATGTTTGAGTTGCTAGCAGTTCCCCACTGTTGGATGCCGTATGTCCAGATTGGTTTTAGTATGACTTTATAAACAAGAAGTTTATTTTCTAATGACAGTTTTGATTTAAGTCCTAATAACCAATAGATTTTTGATGTTTTAAAATTTAATTCTTTACGTTTAGTTTCAATATGTTTACGCCATAGTTTGCTTACTTGATCATAAAATCGTAGGTCGAATACCTTTGAACGTAAGTGTACCCAGTGTACCTCTCTGGCAATAGGAGGAAATATGTCGCAAGAAAAATCTGTAAATTAGGGAAAACCACTGCTCTTGAAAATGAAGTGATAGGCTACATTATCTTGACCCCTGTATCAATGTATTTATTTCCTCAATTGAATGTGAAGTGCTCTTGTCTATGTTTAGGTCTTAAAACGCATGTGTCAACGTTTGTTAGACATGTGATTACACAATATTTTGATAGCCATCAGTATTAATATATTTGCTTTGTTCAAAATATTTCTTCTTTATCGTTCATTTACTTCGCCTAAGCGCCAAATCAAAGTGACACGAACTTGTTTGTGCAGCATGATTTAGCAGTCATATTCACAGACATCATTCACGATGATAATGTGATGATATACAGTTCACAGACGATACAACTGGTAGTCACTGGAGGTTATGTTCTCGAGTATAAAGCCAGAAAATTTAGAGAAGAATACACCAACTGGAGATTAAACTTAGACCTACATTTAGATAAGACCAAATTAAGGCTGTGATTTCAAAACGCGTTAAGTCCATTTTTATGAAAGGACTGGGCTAATTAATTATTTTTACCCATCGGTCTACGGATTCGGCGAGTTTTCAAATGACATACACAATAACATAAACTTTTGGACAAGGATTGGAGTGGTTTTTGAAGAAAAGAAGCTTGAAATAAAATGATAGAGGTCTCAAATAAAATCGTATCCAGAATGAAAGTGAAATAACCTTCCAGATTAAAAGAGACGATAAAGTACACTTAAATTAATAGAAAATCTACATTACGTTTTGTGACTAAATGCACGATTAATTAGAAAATTAAGTTCGAAGTTCCAGCAGTCCGGCAACATCGTTGCTAACACACTCTACTCGTGATACAGATGTAATAGGTCGACGAACTCTACGCTCGATACGTAAGGTAATCTGTGCCAAAACGTTGCCACTTGTTCTTTTCGTGTTCTTTAATTTAGAGGTTTTTAAAATTAAATTGACACGAAAACTGTGCAGCTATTGAAATACACCAGAGGGATAAATTGTTTTTTATTAGATTTCCTATCAATATGGACAAAAATCATGATTCTACTCCTAATAGTTACCGAATAAGAGATTGTTAAGCATTTGGGGGGGGGGGACATTTTTTTTCTGAAAAAAAAAAACTATGAACTTTCTATCAATAAGATATTATAGTTTTTTGTTACATACATTATGAACTATTTGCTCTGGAAATCTGCAAGGCTATTTCACTTCTACTATATAGAAGTTCTGTATATATGTATATACAGTGAAACCTGTTCAAGACGGAAGTGACATGACCCTAATTTTTTTCCGTTGTGGACAGGTTTCCGTGTCATTCAGGTGTGAAGTTAAAATGGAATATTTTATCATTTGCATAAATGAAAAACAAAATGGCATGCCACAAATTGTAGGAATTACAAAATATTCAGTTTAACACTACTGACATTAAATCAGCTTCCTGTCACTTACTTAATTGGTGAATGATCTTGATGAAAATCTCATTTCGTGTATAAATTGTTTCGTAACTCACTCATTAAACACTGTAAAGTTGATTAATTACACTAAATTTAATATCTAACACTATAATATAATTCTGTACTGTATATCACAGCACATTATTTAATTGGACTAGGAGCCTAGAGGCCTTGAATCCTGAATTATTTAATTTCTTTGCCAGTTCAAGGGTTTTCTTTGCAGAATAGGTCCAGAAACTTGTGTGATCTTTGAAAGGGGATCCACTCCCACAACAGTTCATTTATTTCTATGTAACCAGTTAGTTTCTTTTTCTTTTTATGCCACCATTATTGACCGCAAGCCACTCACTCATGATACGGCCTTTATTTTTGAAAGTGTTAAGTTACACCTGAGTTTTCCATTCATAAATTTCAACATTATTTTCCATACTCTTCGTTTCTCATTTTCCTCGATAACTTTTACTTCATCAATTAATGATAGTGCAACATTTTTACGCAACTTTTTTTTTATCACGAAATCACTAATACACTTGCGTTCTACTCAGCTACGACAGTATACAGGGGTGAAGCACTGAACATCTTTGAAGGGACTCGTGTGCCTAGTCAATAGGGTAATAAAATTTATGGCCAATACACCCTCGCACCCTCAAAAATTTTACAAAGAAAACTTGTTTTTATTTTAGTGACCTACTAGTATTTCGTACATTCCTTCAAAGCACATACTGTTTCAAAATATAGTTTACATTAAAGTATTGTGTCCAAAATATTATTTCCGTTTTGAACAGTAGCAGACAGTGTCCGTTTCCGCGTTAGACAGTTTCCGTTTTATTCAGGAAAAATTACACATAATACATATGAATTTCGCCGGGACCAATAAATTGTTCCGAAATAGACAGGATTCCGGATTATTCAGGTTCCGATTTGAACAGGTTTCACTGTATATATAATTTACGTTCTATGAATCTGTATATAACTTATACATATAAAACAAAAATGGCCAAATGGGCTGAGCGAGTTTTGGGATTACACTCTTCAAGTATTTTACTGTTGACGAGAAAATTGAGGACCTGTTGTAAAACAATGGGTAAGGGATTATTAAAGATTGTGAAGAATAGGCATGTTTGGGAGTCATAATTTACAAAAAGTTACTCATGAGGCTGAAATAATGTATAGAATAAAAAGGGAAAACGTTATTTCTGTGTTAAATTTGATACCATGGGTAAAAATATATCAAAGAAACCAAAATGTATACATATATTGCTTCTCCACAATTCATACCAATAAGGCACCACTTATGAGGCAGCTAAGTCAGGAGATAATGGGGTAGGGCGGCCAGTTACTTTCCCCTCCATTGCATAGATCGTCGAATAGCTACATATTACATATTATTGAAATTATTGTAAATGTTTTATATTATACTCAATTTTCCATACTACAATAGAATGAAAGTGAAGGATGTCTAGGGAGATAAGCTATTCAATTCATATTTTTATTTTTATGCAATGTGCATTCACATAGTTGAGCTGAATGTATTTTAATTGAAATTATTGTAAAATTGTTACGGTATGGGTGATTATGTAGTAAGCACCGGCCAGGCCGCCATCTTCCCACAATAAAGTCCTGGGCACATATTTTCCTGTTACAGTGTAAAAGGACTCTCAATATCCTAGTCATAAGAAAATTGTCAGAATTTAATTAAAATATATTTGGTAATGTAAGCCCATGTGCTCTAGACCCTATTGCTGAAAGATAGTCTGGCCGATGCTTACTACATAATTAGGCTGCATGTAATGTTATAGTCGTTATTCCATGATACAGTTTATGTAAGTGACATGTATGTTTTACTGTTATAAATGTCAAGTAGCTTTTTTTTCAAATAAAAGTGAACATTTTCCTCATAGCTATTTTCAAATAAAACCGGATATTTCTAAAATATTATTTTTGTCTCTAAAATGCACAGAAAATAACGAAAATCATAATTATTGGCGCCATTTGAGTAACGGACGTAACATGCACGACACATAAAATTATCGTTCACTTTGGGGTAAAGTGAAGACTCAATATAGTTTTTCCTACTTCCTGAAAAAGACACTATTTTGGAAATGACAGTTTTGTTCGCAACCTCCATATTTGATAATGCTGAAGCGATTGATTTAAGAGTCAGTATTAATTCCGTTCACCGTAATAGCCAACTGACCCCTCGTAAAGCTCTGAAATCCTTCAAGTAATGTTTTGGTGACGGTTGAGACTGCAGTAGTATGCTGATGTTATTGGTGATAACTGGAGACCGACACAATATGAAGAACATTTTACCAATATTAAATTTATTTTGACAAAATATGAACATATGGATCAATGATAAAATATCTCCGTTCCTAAGCCTTTTGGAGTATTGTTTACAAAATAAGCGTTTAGAGATGAATGGATCATGGAGAAAGTTACACAACACAGAACTGCACGCATTGTATTCTTCACCTGACATAATTAGGAACATTAAATCCACACGTTTGAGATGGGCAGGGCATGTAGCACGTATGGGCGAATCCAGAAATGCATATAGAGTGTTAGTTGGGAGGCCGGAGGGAAAAAGACCTTTACGGAGGCCGAGATGTAGATGGGAAGATAATATTACTCGTAAAATTGATTTGGGGGAGGTGGGATATGATGATAGAGAATGGATTAATCTTGCTCAGGATAGGGACAAATGGCGGGCTTATGTGAGGGCGGCAATGAACTTCCGGGTTCCTTAAAAGCCAGTAAGTAAGTAAGATGAATGGATCGTGTTTACATTTAATGTGTTACCAAATAAAATACAATAGATCTGCATAATTGAACAGTTTTTCAACATCATCAAACTCTTACTTGAATCCCTGACCAGTGTTCTCTCTCACACGGACACACACACACACACACACACACACACACACACACACACACACACACACACACACACACACACACACACACACACACACACACACACACACACACACACACACGCACATGATTGGTCATTTCTATGTTATGAAATGGCAGCATAAAATAAGAACAACCACCAGAACCTTCACCGTCGAAAATACATTTTTGGAAACGACTGCTAGATGGAAGTACAGTTGCTCCATGTAATTCCATAAGGATATAACGTGACTTCTTCTGCAGTCGCTATAGTGAGGGTCACAAAAGAACAGTTCCCAAACAGCAAATATTGCCGTCTTGTCAGTATTGCCAACTGTTACCAGACATCACAAGATCTTACGTACTAAATAACTTATTTACTTACAGTTCTTTATGTTGGAAGGTAATTCTAAATAATTAAATAATTTGCAACATATTTTCGTAGGCAAACTATACGGGAAGGGATCAACATGTCAAGTATTTTGTCTGGCAATACGAAATTCACTGGTTTGACTAAACAATTAACTTACAAGACCTAACCTAAAAATGTATTTTGTTTGACCACATGAAATTGTTAGTACTAACTCCGAAAACTTAGCTGACTATAATCTTGAATTATAACCACAACGCAACACATAAAATAACTATTATGTATTATTATTAATGCTGATATTAATTAATTATTAGTATGTTTAAATTTCACTAGATTCCAATAACCTGCTCAGAAATCTAGTACAATTTTAATTTCATGAAACTCCAGTACCGACAAATATTGTCGATATTTGTCTCATATGCCAACATACCAGTTACAAAATCACTACCATTTGTAGTATTTGTCAGTATCGAAATTCGAAACGAAGTTGGCAAAAGAAAATTCAACCTGCAAACTAGAAAATCACCACAATCCACTAGTATATGTGTAGTAATGGGGGAAAAATGGTTAGGTTTCATCCTGAGGGTATGAAGTAAGCTGACCCGGACTATAGATGGCAGCATAGTGAAATTGATGAAAGTTGTCTTGAAAGTCCATTAGGCTGATCGATATGTTATATGTGATCAGGGTCTGAATGCAAGAACTATATAACTCAATTGTTCTTTTTACAATGAAGAGAACAAAAAGTAAATTCTTACATTGGCTGAACTCAGTACTAGTTCATGTAAATTTTCTATGTTTCCTGGCACCTTTCAGTTAATTTTATTTTTTACGATGAAAAACAGTTGAAGTTTCAAAATAAGGATAGGCCTAATAGTTCAGTACGAGTAGATATGAAAACTGATGATATAAACCCGTTTAAAACATTGATTTGCACATATACAGTATAATAAGACATTGCAACACTGAAATACTTTCACTGGATTCTAAAGTACAAGCGAAGGTGGAATAGGAATTACTTATTTTGTGTTGGCTTCTCACATTCATTCACCCTACGAGTTCAGTGACTCTAAAGGGAAATTTTGATATTTCACTTGCCTTTGAAAATCTCAGAATGTTGATGGAATCATTGGCTTGGGGTTTTGAAGTGTTTTCTGGAAAACATCTCAATATTGTCTCTTTATAATATAATTATGAAAAAAGCAGCTTTGTTGTACTTATAGAAATATTAACAGATGGTGGAAAACTATGCACAATTTGAAAAAAAAATATGAACATTTTATAAAATATCATGAAATATGAAATTTTTTTGGCATTAATTGCATTTTATACGTCGTGAAAAGTGAAAACTCTTGCTGTCATACCGATAGCAGGCTTGGTGTAGGATGTGAAATTTCATATTTTGCCTGTCACAAGTAATAACAATTGTAGTTGTTTTAGTAGTAGGCTAGATCATATATATCCAGATTGCTCGGCCTTATAGGCTTTGACGGTAACAAATTTTGTCAGGTTTACTATGCTGCCATCTAGTTGTTACATAAGGAGTCACGTCATAACTCCCATTTGAATTGCATTAGCAACTGTACTGCCATCTCGTGTTCCTTTACAATGGACGGATGGCGATCCTGGCGGTTGTTCTCTTCAAAGTGCTGCCGATTTGAACATAGGGATGAGCTATCTGTTACATATATGATCTAGGGTAGTAGTAATAGTGTACTGACACATAAAGTTAGAAAAATATACTTTATTGGTAATTATAATTCACATCACAAGCAAAGATCACATCGCTGTCTCCAGCCATAGCTGTTAAGCATTTTCATGCTATCTAGAGATGTATGCACAGTGTAGCCAGCAGTTTGTTGATTTTTCGTGTTGAAATCTGCGTTATCATAAATTGGTTTTCGATTTGATCCAGTCTATGTAGTAGGATACCTCAGTGTACACCCCTGGGTATGGAGCCAATCCACAAGGCTTCACAGACCACGAGACGATGCCTGCCTGATACCCATTCACAATTAGTGGACCTCCGGAGTCACCCTGAAATTAAAATAAAAATCCTGATTTAGATTTTTTTGTCAGTAAATAGTCTCTAATTTGCTTCATTTGGCTATCATAAGGGTACAAATATTTCTGTTTATTTCTGCGACACATTTCGAACTAGTATGTTCTGGGGCAAAGAAACTAAAATATGTGCTTCAATTTATTAAGAAGGCCAAATAAATAAATTCTGTCATTAATGATTTAATTTTTAAAGTTGTTATTCTATCTTAAAAGTACAGGTCATTGCAATTTATTGTTTTGAGCCGTACATCAGTCGATATTTTGGATCCTCCTTTGTATCTGTTTCTGTTATTTAATACAGGGACATAATTTTATTTTTACTTCAATTTTTATTGTACCTGAATTTTTTAATGTACTTCACCCCACCCTCCCTACTAGTAAACTTCCAACCTTTCTTCACACAGAACCAAGGCCGGGTATGCGGTCATAGTAAGCAGTACTGAGTTAGTGAGTATAGTACGTTCCAGAAATATGTTCGCGTTTTCAAGTGGCGAAAGAGCTTTCAATATTGAACCATATTTTCGTACAGGTACTGTCGTCCATTTGCCTACGTTGCATCCCGATTTCCCTCACCCGCTTCTGTTCGTCCCTCTGTAAAGACTAGTGGCTGGGCTGTCTTAGCTTTTTTCTGAAAATATTAATTTATATTAAGAATTGGACGTCTACGTAATATTGTACAACTGTTTAAAATAACTTAAATGGGCCTCGTTAAGTAATTAACTGTCACGTGAGTTCCCCCCTTTCTACGATCCTGCGACAAAACCACTTGAACGGACAGTAGATAGCATGTCTGAGTAATTTTATCTTTTCGGATTGGCCAGAAGTGAAGATTGAATTTACAGTACGTAAGGTACTCTTTTATAGAGTAGGTACAGAATTATTTGAACATGAGTTACTAGTACGAAGGACAAAACTGGTAATTAGAATTAGGTACAGTAATCTATAGTGCGATAATATGCACAAAAGAACTGAAGCTTGTATCGAAATAAACGGGCAGCATTTTCAAAAATATGTTTAAATATCCATATTATGATTATTTTCAATTTAGCTTCATTCTCTATATTATATGCTAATATGCTGTAGACAGTATAATATACACTGCATAATGAATACGTCCGAATGGATAGCTCAATTCGTGTGTAAAAACACTTATTGTTAATATAGTACTGTATTTTGATTAAACAAAAATCTAATAAAAATTAACAAACTGAAAATCCCGATATTTTCTAGTTTACGTAAATGGATGAACTACTTTTCTTCCTCCTACACCTAATAAAGTGATTTGTTTGTATTTTACGTCAGTATCATCGAACTCCAGTCGTGGAAGGGGGTAGCAAACGTCGTTTCCGGTTCTCAATCTTTAACCCAAAGGTATAGCCAGGTTAATATTAGAAATGTTAGTAAAATATAATTATGTCTCTGTACAAATAGTTTGTAAATTTACATTTCGAGTTGATGAATATTTTTAAAATGAGTCATGGATCCTAACAGATGATAATCTGAAGAAGCAAGAACCTAACAAAACGCCTAAAGTTCGTGAGCCCCACTTCAATTTTTGTATGACTTCACACTGTCTCCTGCTTTGGCAACATTGTCTTTGTATTAACTATACTTCGTTCCATAATGTCTGACATGGGTTTTGAACAGTGCTGGCAACGAGAGGGAAAAGGATATTTGCTATTAAACAAATGGTAGAGGGCGGCAATGAACCTCCTAGTTCCTTAAAAGCCATAAGTAAGTAGGTACGAAAATTTAAATTGGGAATTCCAAATAAAGGAAATATCCAAGAGAGTGTGCTATGCCATGCATTCTCTTAACCCATTCAGAAACTTCCTCCCGCCAGAATTAAAACAGACTTCAGTGCAAACCCTCGTACTACCACTGTTTGCCTATTGCGACGTAATACTTACAGACTTGACAACTGAAATTTCGAACAAGCTGCAGCGTGTGCACAATATGTGTGTCAGATTCATCAGCAATGCTCACAAATTTGACCATATTACATCCTCGTAAAAAATCTTGGCTTCTTTTTTGATAATAATCTAAGTTGGAATTTTCAAGTTAAAGAAACGATAAAAAAAATCTGTTCCTCCATTCACTGTTTGAGTCGCTTGAGAAACTTCTTGCCCCAGCAACTAAAACTTACCCTAGTGCAAACCCTAGTAACGCCGCACTTCGATTATTGTGACGTTTTGTTAAGTGACCTAAGTTCTGAATTGTCAGTCAAGTTACAGCGAGCTCAGAATATGTGCGTCAGATACGTGTGCAACATCCGACGGTATGATCACATATCACCGTCCTTCGCAAGTCTCTCGTGGCTCCGACTTAAAGAACGTAGAACTTTACACTCTTTGTCTTTACTCTTTCGAATTCTGCACACTTCAACACCAAATTACCTTTCGTCTCGTTTCTCTTATCTATACTCTAACCACGACGTAAATACCAGATCACTTATCTGTGGCACGCTAAGTATACCTCTTCATAGAACATCTTGTTATTCATCATCTTTTACAATATCCACCTCGCGTCAATGGAATTCCTTGTCACAAAGTATTAGGGGCTGCAAGACAATAAACACCTTTAAGAACAGCTTAAAAGATAACCTTATTAGCATTTCACTCCAATCATACTGATTTAAACTATCACTGACTACATTGTTACTTTTTTCTTTAGACATCATCCTGATTGTGCTGTATTTTAATTGTCTCGTAATAATCTCTTTCTATTATCTAATATTATTTGAAATATATTAACATTCTATGTATTTTAGTTTAATTCTGCTACACAGTTTATTTCAGTGTTTAATTAATAGTTCATAGTATTTTGTTGTTTAATTTGTAAATAACTTTTGTATACATGTAACTCTCATCTAAATCAAATTGTTGGATTCTTTGTAAGTTCATGCATATGTATATACACTTTTGCTGGTTGAGTGGAAGAGAAGGCCTTACGGCCTTAACTCTGCCAGCTAAAATAAATCATTATTATTATTATTATTATTATTATTATTATTATTATCCTCGTTCAAATCTTTATCCTGGCTGCAACTTAGTAACCGTATAACACTTCATTCGCTGTCTCTTCTGTTTCGAGTTCTCCACTCTTCTATTCCAAATTATCTTCGTTCCCGGTTTAACTACTTATCCTCCAATCACAATCTAAACACCAGGTCACAGGAGAGCCAAATCCTAGCAATTCCTGCCTATAGAACATCCCACTATTCATCCTCTTTTACTGTCTCAGTTCCCCGTGAATGGAATTCTCCACTTCAGAAGATTAGGGGCTGCCAGACAGTAACCACTTTCAAGAAAAGCTAAACGATTTCTTACGGGTGCAGTCAAATTGAAGTTATAATTGTGATCGAGTTTAATAATTTAATTTAATTTAGGTATGATTATTATTATTATTATTATTATTATTATTATTATTATTATTATTATTATTATTATTATTATTACCGGTTGTTCTGTGTGGTTGTGAAACTTGGACTATCACTTTGAGAGAGGAACGGAAATTAAGGGTGTTTGAGAATAAGTTTCTTAGGAAAATATTTTGGGGCTAAGAGGGATGAACTTACAGGAGAATGGCGAAAGTTACACAACGCAGAACTGCACGCATTGTATTCTTCACCTGACATAATTAGGAACATTCAATCCAGACGTTTGAGATGGGCAGGGCATGTGGCACTTATGGGCGAATCCAGAAATGCATATACAGTGTTAGTTGGAAGGCCGGAGGGAATAAGACCTTTGGGGAGGCCGAGACGTAGATGGGAGGATAATATTAAAATGGATTTGAGGGAGGTGGGATATGATGGTAGGGACTGGATTAATCTTGCTCAGGATAGGGACCTATGGCGGGCTTATGTGAGGGCGGCAATGAACCTCCGGGTTCCTTAAAAGCCAGAAGTAAGTATTATTATTATTATTATTATTATTACATTGGTGTTGTGAAGATAAAAAGAATTGTCATTGTATTATATTGTATTGTTGTATTGTAATGTATTGTATTAATTATGTTATATTCATAGCAATGTAGTAATTTTCTATCATACTGGTTGAGTGGAAGAGAAGGCCGAATGGCCTTAACTCTGCCAGTTAAATAAACCATTATTATTATTATTATTATTATTATTATTATTATTATTATTATTATTATTATTATTATTATTATTATTATAAATTATGTATGAGACAAAAATTTTGCTGAAGAGTTTTTCAAATGAAGGTACTATCATTAAACTACAATTAACTTCTCCGGAATATAGAGATATGGGGTCCACACCTGTGGAGTAACGGTCAGCGCGTCTGGCCGCGAAACCAGGTGGCCCGGGTTCGATTCCCGGCCGCGGCAAGTTACCTGGTTGAGGTTTTTCCGGGGTTTTCCCTCAACCCAATATGAAGAAATGCTGGGTAACTTTCGGTGCTGGATCCCGAACGCATTTCACCGACATTATCACCTTCATCTAATTCAGACGCTAAATAACCTAAGCTGTTGATAAAGTGTCATAAAATAACCTAATAATAAATAAATAAATAAAGATATGGCTAGTGAGTACATTGCTTCGATACCATTTCATTATCACTTCATCTTCTGTAAGAAATAAGAAACAATATTTCTGCAAAGAACTGAAATAATCCGCTGTAACTGTTTCGCTTTGAACATAAGCATTTCCGACATTTATTTTTGTTGGGAACCTTGTTTTATGTAGTTAAACTATAAACTAAATTATGAATTACTGTTGGTACTTACTCTGCATTGTCCCTTGCCACCTTCCGGCACTCCAGCGCAGATGTTGTTGGGTCTCACGTAGCCAGGCATTACTTTGAGACAATCCTCGTCTGAATAGGTCTTGATATCAACCATTTTCAACGTGTCGCTCGATGGTCCATCGGTCTGTAATGCAAATTTCTACAATTGACTTCTGATAATCTTCTCTTGTTCTTTATCGTTATCTCCAAACCTTGCAGTGCAGTGCCTGCAGCTGTCCATAGCGGCCCTTGTGACGGACAAGTTCGCATTTGGAAGTTTTCTCGGTATTCTTCTGCTTTTCCAAAATAGGCTCCGACATTATTGTTAACCCTTTGAGGCATTGTGGCTTCATTTGATTCCACCACACTTTCTATTTTGTTTTAATATCGTGAAGTTGTGCCACAGTGGCGTCAAATAAAGCCACTTCCTAATTTGTATGCAAATTTATGAAAATACAAATTGGTTCCATTTTGAATCTTGCGTACACTACTTTTAACACTTGATTGTAAGTAATTGATTAACTAGCGGAACTTACTCGTGTTAATTATGTAAGTCTGTGCGGCTTACAGCTGTTTCGGTGCTTCATCACACCATCCTCAGAGCCTACTAGATCACGGCGTCATCTCGAACTTCTCTGCCTGTTGTGTGGGTGCGTTTGATTGTTGAAAAGTGTTGAAAAGTGGAGTCAAATAGTGTATGTGTACTGAAATTGATCTGTGTATTGAGAATTTGATCAGGGTGTGTTTTAGTGTGTTAGTATATTTCATATTGTTCTAGTGTGTTGAGTTTTTGGTTCTTGGGTTGTATGTGTAGGATTTCCATGTCCGAATTTATGTTATTGCATGTATGATTAGCATTGGTTATGTGATAGGCGTATGTAGATGTATTGTGTCCTCTAGTTATTGCTTTAATGTGTTCTTTGTAGCGTGTTTGGAATGATCTGCCTGTCTGTCCGATGTAGAACTTGTCGCAACTGTTACATGTGAGTTTGTATACACCTGTGTGGTCGTATTTATTCGTTTGTGTTTTTTGTGTGTTGAGATGTCTTTGTAGTATGTTTTCTGTTCTTTTTGCTATGTTGTATTTCTGCTTTCTGAATGAAGATGCGATCTTATGTGTGCTTTTGTTTTCATATGTTAGTGTGATGTATTTCTTGTGTTCTTGTGTTTGTGTTGTGTTTTACGTGTTTTTGTGTTTGTTAAGTTTTCGTTTTGTCTCTCTTATGATGTTGTCTATTATGTTTGGATTGTAACTGTTTTCTTGTGCTTTGTATTTGATTGTGTTCACTTCTTCATTGTAGTGTTGTTGGCTCATGGGTATGTTTAGTAATCTGTGTACCATTGTCCCGAATGCAGCATGTTTGTGTTGTATGGGGTGGTTAGATGCGTTGTGTATGTGTAGTGGTGGTGGTTGGTTTTCTGTATATTTTGAAGGTGTGTTTGTTGTCAATTTTTGTTATGGTCATGTCTAGGATATTTATGGAGTTGTTGTTTTCAAGCTCCAGTGTGTATAGAAGTTTTGGGTGTAAGGCGGACAGACTTACATAATTAACACGAGTTCCGCTAGTTAATCAATTATTTACAAATTGTTTGCAAATTTCATCTCTATTTTATGTATTTTATTTCATTTGACCAATATCCACCTCAAATGTGTTAATTAAGAGTTCTGTACCTCAAGGGTTAACACCTCTCGATTCCATTATCAGCCTGCCGGTCTCGGGAGATCGAACTCCAGATCTGATTTCAAGTCACTATGTATCCAGGTTTATGATAATCGGTAGATCTTAGGGTTGTTTGGGGAGATCTCAACAGTTTTAAGCAGGGGCGGCTTTTGGGATAGTGCCAGTGTGCCATGGCACCGCCAATGAAAGAAACAGAAAATAATATCCTAAAAAGCAGTTGCAATAGTTTATTTCTACACATTTTATTCGTATTTCATCTGAACGAGCGCGCGCACAGGTCGGGACGCACTCTTGCAGCGTTTCTCCGAACGTCGGAGCCAGTTCGGTGTGGCACTGCCTACGTCCATATAACACTGTACAAAAGGCTACTGATTCTAGTTTTAATTTGTATTCTTTTAAATACAGTGACATAAAATAATCACATTGGCAACAGATAGCCTATGTGAAATGTACGGAAAACATGTCCATATAAATTACGGAAAAAATTAGAATAAACTTTGCTTGATTTGGTCCAAAAATTAAAGTTTTTCTTTAGCGTGTCCAGATATCCCTAAAGGACACTATACATAAATCAGATTTAGTACATTAGTTATGCATAAACACGTATAATTTAAAACAGATAATTATTCGGGACACTCATTTTACTCTATGGCACTATGACACATTTCACTGTCACTTTAAAAACTTTTCATTGCCACAATAATACTATAATTCAACCGTGGCGAAAATGTAACTCACGAGCACATTGTGGCTCGCAATGATAGCTGTGCATTTCTCTTACTTCCTGCCGTCCCCAACCCCACTCTTATTGTCCGACAAACAATGTGCAAATAAATGATCCTACCCCCCCAAAGCTCTGGAACGTATTGTTCACAAACAACTAATGAACTATCTAACCGAACATGCCTTACTCACTGGGATCAAACTCCGTTCCATTTGCTTATTTGTCTCTGACCTGCGAGTGGCGTATCGTCCAATGTCTCTCTCGAAACCATGTACCTCTACAAAAACGAAAGTTTCAAGTAGGATGGGAGGACGCATTTTTTTGCTGCCAATATGATGAGAATATTAAATGTATGATTTGTTCACAAGTATTACGAGGAAACGGTTGTATAATATAAAACGGCATTATACTACATGTCACTCATGAAACATTAAAAGGTTAAGTATTATTTTTGTTTTGCTGCTATTTATACTCGCTTTAACATCTCTGGTCATATCGCGAGTTAATCTTTTAGGTGAAATCCGAAGGCCTGTGTACTATTGTTGAGTACTGGTTCTATTGTTGTGAACTAGATGGCGTTAGTAGATGTATTACTGATTTGTTATGAATATGATTTTGGTGATGACTGAAGCCGGTGATATTCAGGGATGTTGTGGCCCGAATTTCCTGGCATTTGTCTTACAGTTGAGGGAAAACCCTGAAAAACCTCAACCAGGAAATTCAACCCGACCGGGAATCGAACCCGGGCCCTCTGCGTAAGAAAGCAGCATGCTGACCCTTACACAACAGAGGTGGTCAATATTAAGTATTATTATTATTATTAATATTATTATTATCATTATTATTGTTATTATTATTATTATTATTATTATTATTATTATTATTATTATTATTATTATCTCTGTACGTCTATCCTTTTTCAGGAGATGTACGAATAATACCGTTAGATCTTCAATTTAAACTCACAGGTTTACAATATGATGTTAAATGAAAGCTAGATGTAAAGACTTGACAAATGTTGAACTTTTCAAATCTTTGCCGAAAATAAATATCCGAACCTCCGTTCTTTGGCTTGCTCTGTTGAAGCCACGTTTGCTACAACTTACGTTTGTGAAAAATTATTTTCAACAATGAAAATAGTAAAAACCAGATTTAGATCACGACTGACAGACAAATACCTTCGTGATCAACTACAACCGGCAGTAAGTGACATAATTCTTGATTTTGAAACTCTGTCGCAGAGACATTCTGAAGACAATTAATAGGTTGTGATAATGTGTCCTATGTTTTTTTGGTTCATTTCTTTCTTCGTTACACGTACTAAACACTAGTTTGTAACATTATACTGTATAAAATTATATTTAAGTGCTTGACATAAGAAAAATGAAATCCGTTAATAAGTCAGTTGTTTCACTTCCCCTTCGGGTGTCCGCCTCCCTCCATAGGTGCTATGCACGTTACAGGTTATACAGTGGCTCGGCGCACGATGACATTTTCGCCACGGCTGCTATAATTTCTCTGCAACAGCACACCTCGCTGTCGCATACCGATCGTAGTTATTGCTGCCCAAACTATGAACAACATCGCACAGGAGATCCTGATCACAAACACATAATCTGCTACATTCAGAAACTAATCAAGTAACTTCTTGTGGAATGAAAGATGTAAGGAGATCATTTAGTGACGTTTTTTAAAGGTGTGCAAAGTTGCTTGAAAAAAAAATTGCTGTTTAAAATCAAAACGATTTTGGGTTATAAATTTTGAAATTATTTTTAGGCTATGAAGTGGATCTTTCATTTTAATAAAGATTTTATGCTAAATTTCACTCAATCTCTATAGAGTTTCTATACAATAATTGGTCTCTACTTACATATAGAAGCCCCCATCCAATCACTGTAGCTGTAAGATCTCCAGCTGTATCTTGTCCCTGTGTTGGCAGAGTTACCACTTTCATGTCTCCGGTCATAGACAAAGGAGTCTCCAACTGAAAGGACGATATCAACGAACACGATTATAGCTATAAGAATTCAGATTCTATATCTTCAAAATTATTTTAAGTTCCTTCAACGGAACGGTAAAAGACGGAGTGAGACAAATGGTCAATAGGATTGGAGCTCACACAGATGGTTTATAAGAGCCAGGGGTGTAGTCGCGCCAGGGCTCCGCCCCAGTAATTTTTTCTGCGATCTGGGAGCGCCCTGTCTCTTTATTTTTACTTTTTAATATAACTATTGTCTTATTCAACTTTTTATAAGTATGGATTAGTAGTGTGTTTAATAGCAGCGACAATACCAATATGTAGACTACCGGTAATAATTATTTATTTATTTATTTACTATTATTTATTGTGCTGTACAACAGCCAGACCAATAACAGTTCAGCACAAAGCATAATTACAATATGACAAAATTGATAATGACAAAATAATAAAAAAAAGTCCACGAAAATAATTATTACACATAAATAAAATTACAATTTATGACAATAATGACGATGAATGGACAAAATAATGGATGACTTTAAAATACATAACTAAGAATACTATGAGAATGATAGTGATGATACAATGATAATTAAGTATAATACCTGAAATAATACATAAATGATAAATCGTTGCCAAGAGCAAACTAAGTCTATACATTGAAGGGATCGAATTCGCGGCCATGCATGTTGGCATTTCTAATGCATCTGGAGACTGGTGAAAGAAATTTCGAATTTCTATTCTAGAAAAGTTTGTGGGCTCTCATATCTTTCTTTGGAATACGTAAGGTAATATTGTTTAAGGAGTCACAGGATATATCACCCTTGAGGACTTTACAATAATAATAATAATAATAATAATAATAATAATAATAATAATAATAATAATAATATTTTTTATTTATTTATTTATTTTTTTTATTTATTTATTTAGAATATTACCGTGCAAAACAACAGCACAAGGCCAATTACCGTTTAGCACGATACAGAACAGAACAAAACAACAAATGATGATGAGCATGAATGATAGAAAAGGGAATGAGATGAAAATACAAAGAATATAATAGTCTACATTAATCATAACAAAGTAAGATAGCACAAATAATTATTAAAATTAATACAGTGAAATAATTAAAATAATGGCAACTGAATAGAATGAATTACAAATGTATTAATGAAATCATATAAATGAGACTGGAATAATATAAGTAATATTGTAAAGATATGCAATTGACAAAAATATAATACTAATACAAAAAATGCAATAAAATGAACAACTATGGTACACATTACATAATAAAGATAACAACAAAATGAGTATAGATTACAATGATTAGTTTACAAGAATTAATACTATTATATTTTATGGAAAGGAGATGATTCATACAGAAGTATTACCAATATGTGTAGAAGGATAATTCAATTAATATTAGCAAAGACATTGCCATATTCTAATAGTTCTATACATTGAATGGATCGAAATCGCCTACATGCAAGTTAGCATTTTTAATACATCTGGAGACCGGAGAGGAAGATTTAGAATTTCTAATATAGAAGAGTTTGTGATGTCTCATGTCCTTCATAGGAATACGAAGGCTGACACTGTTTAAGAAAGATTGACAATTAATGTCACCTTTAAGGACCTTACATAATAATAGTAATAATAATAATAGTAATAATAATAATAATAATAATAATAATAATAATAGTAATAGTAACAGTAATAATAATAATAATAATAATAATAATAATAATAATAATAATAATAAAAATGCCTTATTTACTTATCGTACTTCATGTTGGAAGGTTATTCTAAATAATTCAATAATTTGTAACATATTTCACAGGAAAACTATACGGGAAAAGGTTATTATTATTATTATTATTATTATTATTATTATTATTATTATTATTATTATTATTATTATTATTAAAAAGGTAAAAGATAAAGGTATCCCCGTAACATGCCATGAAGGCACTTGGGGGCATGGAGGTAGAGCCCCATGCTTTCGATGACCTCGGCACTAGAATGAGGTGGTGTGGTCGGCACCACGCTCTGATCGCCTTTTACCCCCGGGAAAGACCCGGTACTCAATTTTATAGGAGGCTGAGTGAACCTCGGGGCCGTTCTGAAAGTTTGGCAACGAGAAAAAATCCTGTCACCACCTGGGATCGAATCCCGTACCTTCCAGTCCGTAGCCAGCTGCTCTACCAACTGAGCTACCCGGCCGCCATTATTATTATTATTATTATTATTATTATTATTATTATTATTATTATTATTATTATTATTATTTTTGTCATCTGAAAACTTTAACTTTCTAGAAGTAATCTTCCATTAAACCGGAAGTGCAGTTCTGCAAGTGTTAATTCGTCACATTCCATCAATTTGATATATTTTTCGCGTAATAACAATTCGTATTTAGCGGTAGAGTTTGACTGTAGGCCTATTATTTTTCATACAATCAGGAAGCTCTGCGTTTGGTTTTACAATTTTTCATACGCTCAGGATGTAGATAATTTTTCTCCATGTTCAGTTCTATAGCATTTTACAATACTGACAGGGCATGTAGCATGCATGGGCGAATCCAGAAATGCATATAGAGTGTTATAGTCGTGTCGCTGTTATTTCCGGTGTGACTCTTCCTCTTAGGAAGTGAAGGCTCTATAAAGTCTAGGTAGGCAGTATCGTTCGCCATTTTTGTTCTTTCGTTGCCGAGCTACCAGATGAGGAATCTATTTGGTTCACCGTTAAACATTATCATGTCGTAGCTCCTATGATAATAAATCAAACGCACTTTAATTGAGCAAGTAATTGAGCGGCAAATAACGTCCTCGTATGATTTCTGCGAACGCCAACGAAAGAGCCAAAATGGCGGGCGATTATATTAAGTATATATCGAGCCTTAGGAAATTCATTACATCATCAGTACTGAATGACAAGACGCACACGTTTAAATGTAGCCGACCTGCAACGTGATTGCCTGCCGGAAATAAGAGCGACGGGACTTTAGTTGCGAGGCCGGAGGGAAAAAAGACCTTTGGGGAGGCCGAGACGTAGGTGGGAAGATAATATTAAAATGGATTTGAGAGAGGTGGGATATGATGATAGAGACTGGATTAATCTTGCACAAGATGGGGACCGACGGCGGGCTTATGTGAGGGCGGCAATGAACCTCCGGGTTTCTTAAAAGCCGCAAGTAAGTAAATAATATTAACACAAAGTGGACTTGGTATTGAGATATTTTCATTAACGGTTTTCAAAAATACAATTCACGGGAAATTAGCGTTAAATATACCTTATGTATGGATAGCTAAATAAACCACGCTCGCATGTTTATGGTCATATCTACCAAAATATTGTATATATCGTAGAGGTCCCTTCACTGACATAAAGATAAATGACCAATCTTTATATAAAAAAATAAATTGAAAAAACGACCTTTTTTTTTTACTCTCAAACCTTTATATCCCCACTTAAGTGGTTTGTGGCTGTATGATTTAGAATGTTCGCAGTCTACCGCTTGATAGGAATCTTAGTACTTACTTACTTACTGGCTTTTAAGGAACCCGGAGGTTCATTTCCGCCCTCACATAAGCCCGCCATTGGTCCCTATCCTGAATCTTAGTGTAGTCATAAAACAAAGAACTTGAACTTTTAATGGATATCGCAGCGATATATTCAGGCGCTCTTGTTTACTGCACATGCGCAATGCGTCGTTTCTGTAACTTAGTAACATTATACCTGGTAAGGTTTATCTTGTCTCAGTAGCAATAAAACCAAGTCCCTTCAAATGAGGGTGGAGATTATAGGAGGGTTGTAAATTTTCAGGATTCCTTTCAAAACCTTGTTATTGTACAGGCTGCCGGAACTCAAGTTTCTTGAAAGACAAGCTCAGTGACGGAACTACACAGTAGGAAGAGAGATATTTTGTTATTTTATTTTGCGCTACAGAATGTATCAACTAGTCCCTTCCGCCACTGGATGGATGGACGATATCGTTCCACTCCCCCATCGCTATGACAACACAGACGAAGTAAGTCATATCTCCTTTCTCTCTCTTTTCACAGTGAGACAAGATTCATCACACAGACTTTAGGCGGCCCATTTATTTTTTCTGCAACTGTACGTACCTCCACAACCGCGATGTCGTTGTTGTAGTTATTGTCCGCATCATATTCTTCATGCATGTGGTAGCGAATCACATTTCTTCGCTCTCCTCCCTGGCTCAAGACATTTGTACCGGCCAGCACACTGAACAAGTTTGCGATCCTGCCATACACCAAAAAGAAAAGAACATCACTCAGATAACAAGAAAACATGGACAAAATAATCGTATTACATTAACTTAATTCGTGCACGAACACCAGTTAATTAACTATACAAACCAGGGTGACATTTTAGTTTTTTCTTGGCGGGGGAGGGGGAAAGATTTTTTTGGAAAGACTTACGCGATAAGTCGCGTGGCGTACTCCCTCTCTATTTCCTCTGAAATGAACTATTCTCCATACCTTACACTGGGGGTAAACCTAACCAAAAAACAAAGAATAAAGGGATTTAAACTATATCAGATATTTCATACCTTTAGAGTTAATTATTTTAACAGCTCATGTTGTATGTAACAAAAATCTGTAATATCATATTGCTGGAAAATGCATAGTTTTCTCAAAAAAAAAAAAAAAGTTTTTTTTTTTTTTTTAACCAAATGTTTAACACCCTCTTATTGGGAACTATTGCGAATTGTATCGTGATTTTTGTCCATATCGATAGAAAATCTAATAAATAATAATTTATCCCTCTGTCGTATTTCAATAACGTGGGCGGTTTTCGTGTAAATTTAATTTAAAAACCACTCATTTCAAACCACTGAGCGATGCAATCCACCTCGCAACGTTGTAGCTAGAGAAGGGAGCACGAGTCTGTACACGCACTCTGAGTTCGTTGACCTCTTACATCTGTATTGCGATACGAAAGAAGACTTTTAATGGCGAGGTTGCCAGATTGCTGGAACTTCCAACTTAATTTTCTAAATAACCGTGTATTTAATCACAAAACGTAACACAGGTTTTCTATTCATTTAACGTACCCTAACTTTCTTTCAATCAATTATTATTTTAACCCTTTCTAACCCAAATTAAATTTACAAGCAATCCATGTTGAAACAAATAGCTGTATTAGGACCAAGTAACGGGAGTGGCAACATTTGAAACAAAACTATATTGATGAAAATGTATTGAAATAAAGTTATCCAGCAAAATTTACCTTCATATGTAACACACAAGTATATAAATGCTATAAAGTTAATTATTGCCATATGGTATCTATAGGTAAGAAAGGGTTAAGTAACAAATACAGCTTCTATAATGGTTTATTTTATTTTTATTGTCTATTTTCTTTTGTTTTATGGTCAAGTTTACTTCTTTTTACAGTACATTTCCAGTTTCTACCCACATGCGTAGTTTTAATTTCTTATCCTTCTTATACGATACGCAATTTACGTGTACTTGCTGTTAATATGACGAAAGTGCGGACAAATGTACATACACAATTTTACTTATAAACAATTTTATTTTAATTTCAATTAAATAGTATTGTATTTTTATTTATAAGCAGTAACATGAGCTGCTGACAGAAATTCAAAAGAAGTATAGCAATGGCCAAGGAAGCTTTTAATAGAAAAGGAAGCATCTTCTGCGACTTCTGAAAAAATAACTAATGAAGAGACTAATGAAGTGCTTTGTGTGAAGTGTAGCATTGTATGGGGCAGAAATATGAACATTAACGACGGGGTGAAGAGAAGCGATTAGAAGTATTTGAAATGTGGATATGTAGAAGATTGGAACGTGTGAAATGGACAGACAGAATGAGAAATGAAGCTGTGTTGGAAAGAGTGGGTGGAGAAAGAATAACGCTGAAATTGATCAAGAAGAGAAAAAGAAATTGAGTGGGTCACCGACTGAGAAGAAACTGCCTATTGAAGGATGCACTGGAAGGAATGGTGAACGGGAGAAGAGTTTGGAGCAGAAGAAGATATCAGATGATAGACGACATTAAGATAAACGGGTCATATGAGGAGACAAAGAGGAAGGCAGAAAATAGGAAAGACTGGGGAATGCTGGGTTTACAGTGAAAGACCTGCCCTTGGGCAGAACACTATGGATGAATGAATATAGTCTACGTTTATTTAAATTAGGTTATTAGGAAAAGCTGCATTACTGCACAGTAAACTGCCACCATTTTTAATTTTGAAAAAATAAAAATATTTTTTTAATCGTAAAAATATTTTTGTGCGAGATCGTGCGTATTTGCTTGGTTTCCGCACAAAACCAACCCGCGGTATGTCTAAAATTCCACATTCAGTATTCCCAACCGAACACACATAACAATTTCCCTCTTCTTACCGCTTAAGTGACATATTGATTTTACTGCTTTAGGCTTTTAACATATTATTTTTAGAGACGTTTAATATAGTAATAATTATAAATTGGAAACTTACCACTGCAATTTCACCTAAATTGCACTGTTAATTATTGTTTTTAAATATTTGCAAAAATTAAGTAAACTCTACAACTCCACTAAAGTTACTGCATTTCGTGATGCATGTAACATTAAGGAAGCCGTTTGTTTTAAGTTCGTTTATAGACTGGGGGAAGACAGACGTATATCACGGCCTGCTGGAGTATAGTAAACACAGAAAATATTTTAAAGCAACAATGTTGAAGATAGATATTTGTTTTCCAAAATTGCCGTCATTGAACAGAAACCAAGATGGAGATTTCATTGTAACTAATTAGAAATTCCTCTTTCAGGTATGTAATAAACGATCTTCGCACAAAATAATGTACGATGCACGAGCGGTATGTTTTCTTTCAATTCTCGGAAATTAAAAAAGCTCAACTACGTTTCGCTTTTTCAAACTTTTCCTCGAACATGAAAACTTCAACATACCGCTCTTGTAACGCATATTAGTATTTTCATATAGCAGGAGGACAGTGTTTTACACATACTAATTTTCGTTACTGTACAAGATACAGTCATGGAGGAAAAAATGTTGAATATTTCCAAAATTTTACTGCTGTAAGCTGTACCTAACCCCTTAAGGGGAGGAGCACAGGTTGGGATTCCTCTCATATGCTACTCAAAATAAATTATGTGCATGCCATATTTGTCGCTATAACAACACATTAAAATTTTAACGACCACCTCTGTAGTGTAGGGGTCAGCATGCTGGCCTCTTACGCAGCGGACCCGGGTTCGATTCCCGGTCACGTTGAATTTCCTGGTTGAGGTTTTTTCAGGGTTTTCCCTCAACTGTAAGGCAAATGCCAGAGAATTCGGGCCACAATATTTCCAACCGGCCTCATTCATCATCGAAATCATATTCATAACAAATCAGTAATACATATACAGTCGCCATCTCGTTCACAACAATAGAACCAGTCTCAACAATAGAACACAGGCCTTCGGATTTCACAGAAGATTAACTCGCGATATGACCAAAGATGTTAAAGCGAGTATATTTCTTCATTTATTTTTTTTCTGTCACTTTAACAATGTTGTATTTTTAACTTAGTATGTTTATGTATACTGTAGGCTATGGTACCGTTTGTTTGTTTGTTTTTGTTTTTATTCTTATTCTTTTTAAACTTTATGTGTAATTACATTTAACAGTATCACAGTTGTGATTATTATTATTATTATTATTATTATTATTATTATTATTATTATTTTATTTTTTATTATTTTATTTTATTTTTTTCTTCTGTCCAGTTTTCATTGTTGGTCACACCCGACCTCAAGCATCTTGCTTTTTCGGGTGTGGCCCAGTTACATTGTATTTATACAGTATTTTGTAATATGTAGGCTATTTTACTATGAGACTGGTAATCAATTTCGAATTTTGAAGAATATTCAACAGTGTTGTATGAAGAGTTCGCGCGAAAAACGATGAGTGTCACATTTCTGTTAAGGATTATATAATGATCTAATTGAGTCTATAACTGCAAGATGTAGTGCTGTTTCTATATAAAATAAAGGAAAGGATTACGTATTCGTGGTGATAATTCTCCTTTTTACCATTTTTCATAAGAACAACATTAAATTTCGCAGTGATCCATTGAATTAGATAATGACATCAACCTTAAGAAAACTGTTACATTCATCGTTTTCCCCGCGAACTCTTCGTTATTGTATGTAATTTTTGCTTGCAATAAGTCTTGTAAATCTTGTAAAAAAATAACAGCGAAAGAAAATAGTAATATGCGTTACAAGAGCGGTATGTTGATGTTTTCATGTTTGAGGAAAAGATTGAAAAAGCGAAACGTAGTTGAGCTTTTTTAATTTCCGAGAACATGAAAACAAACATACCGCTCGTGTATCGTACATTATTTTATGCGAAGATCGTTTGTTACATACCTGAAAGAGGAATTTCTAATTAGTTGCAATGAAATCTCCATCTTGGTTTCTGTTCAATGACGGCAACTTTTAAAAACTAAAATATCTATCTTCAACATTGTTGCTATAAAATATTTTCTGTGTTTACTATATTCCAGCAGGCCGTGATATACGTCTGTCTTTTTTTTCCCCCAGTCTATAAATGCGAACTTAAAACAAACGGTAAGGTTATGTAATGATTTATTTTTCATTTTAATATTTTAACAATATTATTTATATAACATATTCCAGTAATAACATCGGCATCTGGAATCTTGTTGATTTTTTCACGGCTTCCTTAATGTTGCTTGCATTACAAATGCAGTAACTTTTTGTAGTGTTGTAGAGTTTACTTAATTTTTGCAAATATTTAAAAACAATAATTAACATTGCAATTTAGGCGAAATTGCAGTGGTAAGTTTCCAATTTATAATTATTACTGTGTTAAACGTCTCTAAATATAATATGTTAAAAGCCTAAAGCAGTAAAATGAATGTGGCGCTTAAGCGGTAAGAAGAGGGAAATTGTTATGTGTGTTACGTTGGGAATACTGAATGTGGTATTTCACACTTACCGCGTATTGGTTTTGTGCGGAAAGCAAGCAAATACGCATGATCTCGCACAAAAAAATTAACAGTAGAAAATCGCGATGTTAAACTATGAGTTTAACATGACGTTAAGCACTAAATGTCTTTGATGAAACACTGCTGTTGTTAAGTTCAATTAAACTGGACTAACATTGTGTTAAATGTATAACAGCAGTTGGTGAACAGGCCGATTTATAATAACTATTTCCCCGTAACTTGCTAACGCTGTTTTAATAAAAAAATATATAACTTTTTTTATCGCTTAGTGTAGTTTCTGCTATCTAGCTTTTATTTAAATTCGAACTGTCAGTTTTAACTTCGTTTATTTATTAACAATATGAATTATTAAAAGTTATACTGATGTTTGTGTCAATCATAATAATTTCGTTGTCAGTTCAATATATCGTACACATCACTCAATAACACATGATTGCAAGGTATAAGCTGTACCTAAATAATAGTCACCTTGCTAGGTGAGTTGGCAGAGAGCTGACGTACGACTTAGAAACTAAGATAAAAATTGAAATTGTACAATAACTTTGTAGATTTACCTCCATGTTGGCGAGTATCAATATAAGGAAACAGAATATGATAAAAACAGGAGAAAAAATTCATGTTCTAGGCTGGATTTTAACCCAAACCTCTGGAGTGTTCTCGTTTCACGATCAGACATCTAACCAGCGAATAGGGATTATAAAGAATGGACACTGAGCGAATTTTCCTGTGTTTTGTTTCTCTGTGCGCCAAAGTTTAGTTCCACTTTTAAGCGCTAGAGGTTACTGTAATCGAGCATACGCTAAGATAATAATTGAGAATAGAGTTGAGACACAGGATCCAAACATCGCCTACCTTATTGCATAATCCAGTAACGCTTTGCTTCAAAGAAATTCAAGTTAACAGCTTTTCCTTATTTCTCAGTGACAAACTAGTTGTAATAATAATATTTTATATTTCAGATATAATAAATTATATTATAAAATAATATAATACATTATAAAATTAAGTATCGAATTCGTTTAATATTTGTATATAATATAGGTATATGGTTTTACTTCTTGTAAGGGTTTTGTTTTTCCATTTTCAGCGCTATCAAATCATTACATATTTTAATTGTTGTTGGGGTCAACGTCTCAACTCTCATTATAAAGGAACTCTAGAGTCTAGACATTACAGTTAATGACGGATTTATTATTTTATGGATCCAATTTATTTTATTTGAGTACATAATGTACCTAGATGTATTAATTATATGTGTTATATTTCCGCTGTGTCGACTGCTAGCTGGGTGATGTTAGCGCCAACTCTAGGGAGAAAGCAGAATCTCACGCTTTAGCTGGCTTGAAGGTCATTGAAATCAGTCCGGCTACATCAAAGGTACCGACGCGAAGTGTCCATTCTTTATAATCCCTATTCGCTGTGCTAACCCTTACTCCATAGGGGTCGACTTTGCTTAGGGATACTCCATTTTCCTCCAAATAAGGACTTCTGCTCATCTGTGTCACTCTTTAAAATCCATCGTCCTGGTAACAACAAAACCACCCAAATAATACTTGTATTCTTCAGCGAGAAATTTTTTAGTTTTCACAACTTCAGATGCAGTTATTCACGCGTGCTAGGGGCTTTTCCGAGACTTTCCCTCAACAGATCGAAGCAGAATTGTAGGATAACGGTCGGCATTGGACCTCGGTAAAGCAAAATTAGTCTCAGGCTGCAGTGCTTGCCATCGGGCCCTGAATCAAATCCTAATTTAAACAAGTTACCTGGTTGGAGGAAATAAACTCACAACCTAGGCTTCTTCCACTCTTCAGCGATGTGTCTCTAATGGTCTTTCCTCTCGACAGAAGGATCAAATTTTGTACCCCTGTGTCGTAGAAGTCTGCCGCCTGGGATCGAAACCAGCGTGTGACAGCCGTCTGCACCTCTCTGTGTTCTCACGGTACTATACATGTCTTAATTCCGGTAGGGAATATATTGAAAAAATAGCTCAAAAATTTATTGCTGTATCTGCTCCAATAAATGTTCCCACGAAATTGTGTTTTCTTTCTGTAAACGGCCTCAGGAAAATGCTTCCAGGCGATTTGTTTTCTTTACGAACTTCTGACTAGTTACGTATAGGTCTAAGCTTGTGGGGGTTGTCTACTGTCCAGGCTTACCATGAAGGGATGTAACAGGTTGTCAAATAATTTATCGTGTATCCAAACATAATCACCTTGTTACATTAGCACATAGTATTACATTCATGATTTCTTTTGTACTGTAAAACGTTCAAATTTCACCCTTAACTGTTTATGACGTGTGAAGTGGACAGACAGAATAAGAAACGAAGCTGTGTTGAAAAGAGTGGGTGAAGAAAAAATGATGCTGAAACTGATTAGGAAGAGGAAAAGGAATTGTTTGGGTCACTGGCTGAGAAGAAACTGCCTTCTGAAGGATGCACTGTAAGGAATGGTCAACGGAAGATGAGTTCGGGGTAGAAGAAGATATCAGATGATAGACGACATTAAGATATATGGATCATATGCGGAGACAAAGAGGAAGGCAGAAAATAGGAAATATTGGAGAAAGGTGGGTTTGCAGTAGAAGACCTGCCCTTGAGCAGAACACTGAATGAATACAGTAGGACCCCGATTAACCGTCACCCTATTAACCGATTGGTGGATTATCCGACTATCTTTCTCTTTCTTTCTTTCTTTTTTTTTTTGCTGCGAAAAAATATATTATACTGTACATTACATTAGTATGAATTTTTTTCTACAAAGTGTTTTCTTACAAACTTTTATTCTTACACATCACAATACGAGATTGGAATTATAATTATGGGCGATTTAATAAAAGAACACGTATAAAATGTATTCCTATCTTTCCAGAGACAGCAGTTATGAGTTTCCTTGGCTATTAAAAACTCATCGTTGAAAACGAGACTTAAATTAGTGAACTTCTGGTGCACTACCTAGCGCGTTAAAACGAAACTGTATTATGCACTTCATTTATGAAAACCTTTTATGGTACTACTATTCCTACTACTAATACCACTGCCACTACTACTATTACCAATACTACTACCACTACTGCTGCTGCTGCTACTACTACTACTACTACTACTACTACCACTATTACTACTACTACTATTCCTATTACTAATACAACTCCTACTATTCATACTACTAATACTACTGCCACTACTACTGCTATTATCATTACTACTATTACTACTACTACTACCACTACTGCTGCTGCTACCACTACTACTACTACTACTACTACTACTACAGGGACATCATTTTATTTTTACTTCAATTTTTATTGTACCTGAGTTTTTGAATGTACTTCACTCCCACCTCCTCTACTAGTAAACTTCCAACCAGACAGAACCGAGTTAGTGAGTATAGTGCGTTCCAGAAATATGTTCGCGTTTTCCAGTGACGAAAGAGCTTTCAATATTGAATCATATTTTCGCACATGTACTGTCGTCCATTTGCCTACGTCGAGTCGCATCCCGGTTTCCCCCACCTGCTTCTGTTCGCCCCTCTGTAAAGTCTAGTAGCTGGGCTGTCTTAGCTCTTTTCTGAGAACATTAATTTCTGTTAGAAATTGGACGTCTACGTAATATTATACAACTGTTTAAAATAACTTAACTAAAAGGGCCTCATTAAGTAATAACTGTCACGTGATTCCCCCTCCCTTTCTACGACCCTGCGACAAAACCACTTGAACGGACAGTAGATAGCATTTCTGAGTAATTTTATCTTTTCGGATCGGGCAGAAGTGAAGATTAAATTTACAGTACGTAAGGTACTCTTTTATAGAGTAGGTATGGAATTATTTCAACATGAGTCGAAGGACGAAACTGGTAATTGGAATTAGATATAATAGTCTATACTGCGATAATATGCACAAAGGAACTGAAGCCTGTATCGAAATGAACGGCCACCATTTTAAAAAATGTGTTTAAATATCCATATTATGATTATTTTTCAATTTAACTTCATTCTCTATATTGTACGCTAATGTGCTGTAACAGTACAATGTACACTGCATAATTAATAAGTCCTAATTGATAGCTCAATTCGTGAGTAAAAACATTAAGTGTTAATACAGTACTGTATTTTGATTAAACAAAAACCTAATGAAAATTATCAAACTAAAAATTGCGATATTTCCTAGTTTACATAGATGGATGAACTACTTTTCTTCCCTCCTATACCTAGTAAAGTGATTTATATTTTACGCCAGTATCATCGAACTCCAGTCTTGGAAGGGGGAGCAAGCGGTGTTTCCGGTTCTAGACCTTTAATCCAAAGATATAGCCAGGTAAATATTAAAAATATTAGTAAAAATAAAATGATGTCCCTGTACTACTACTATTACTACTGCTACTACTACTACTACTACTACTACTATTCCTATTACTAATACTACTATTATTTCTACTACTAATACTACTGCCAGTATTACTGCTACTACTGCTATTCCTACTATTACTACTACTACTACCACTACTACTACTACTACTATTCCTATTACTAATACTACTATTATTTCTACTACTAATACTACTGCCAGTATTACTGCTACTACTGCTATTCCTACTATTACTACTACTACTACCACTACTACTACTACTACTACTATTCCTATTACTAATACTACTACTACTGCTACTCTACTACTACTACTACTACTACTACTACTACTAATTACTACTACTACTACTACTACAACTGCTGCTGTTGCTGTTGTCCTGAACTTCATAGAGTATTTCAACTGCGTATTAACAGTCGCGTACGAAGCAATAATGGTACAGAAAATGACATCATGCCATACATAGTATTTGCTGTTATGGAAACCAGAATTGGAAGACCGACATGATTATTGTCAGTTGGCAATCCCTGCTGCAAGTTGCAGTGCCACCGTTTCCTGCTCGCAGCTGTGACCAGCGGAGTTGCCTCGAATGCGAGAATTCAGTTTTATTTTGCCACGCGATGAAGTAATTATCCTGATAGGCTATGGAGGACGTGGTCTGAACTAACCCTACGGGTTGGGTAAACATTCCCTTATCGTGGAATTTAGTCGCTTTAAAACATAAAATTATTTGATTCTAAAGAATGTAAGTTGGATATCAGAGGATAAGCAGGGAGACAGCGCCTTCTCTGGGAATAGTCACGGGATCGATACCAGAGCTGAGGACACTGTGCTACGTCTGTCGCAGTGTTTTAGAACTATAAATGGCATACATTTATACATAGCCACCGACTTTGGGGAAGGGGAAGGCACTTTCTGCCCCCTCGACTTATGAAGCCAGGAGCTTTGCCTCCCAGCAACATTAATAGAGAATATATTATAGATATATTAATTTGTCCTACAGAATTTATTTGTAATATTGACACTTAATATTTTAGGAGAAAAATTCGCTCCGGCGCCGGGGATCGAACCCGGGTCCTTGGTTCTACGTACCAAGCGCTCTGACCACTGAGCTACGCTGAATTCAATCCACAGCACCGGAGCGAATTTTTCTTCTAAAATATTAAGTGTCAATATTAGAGATAAATTCTGTAGGACAAATTAATATATGTATAATATAATATTCTTTAGCTAGCAGTGCATAATAACTGCGGATTTCCGGCCAACAAGTCACTCGGCTGAGTGCGATCCTAGTATAATGGCAGTTGACATTGGACATAAAAACGTCAACATATATATATATATATATATATATATATATATATATATATATATATATATATGCCTAACTTGGAGTCAGGCCACAAAGGGAAACATCGAAGGAGGAAGGTTCGATCCGGAGCTCTGGATTGAATTCGGCGTAGCTCAGTGGTCAGAGCACTTGGTATACTTAGAACCAAGGACCCGGGTTCGATCCCCGGCGCCGGAGCGAATTTTTCTCCTAAAATATTAAGTATTAATAGAGAAGCTTCATGTTAAAAAATGTAAATAATTTGTTTGAAAGAGGAACTAGGACATAAGTCAGAAATTATTTCAAAGAACGGCAGGAAAAACTGAAGTATTCCGAGGAAACTTGGTCACTGATAATCTTGTAGGACCTGCCTGGATTAAAACCCGAGACTTCTTAATTTCTTAATAAGAATCCTTCAAAAGGTTTCGATTTTCATAAACATGCGTTTGTGCACCACATGGTACCTATTGTAAACATTGTGACATGCATTTCCTTACTCTTCTTCGACGCAATGAGCTGCTGTCAGGATCCATTTGTCGCTCAGAATAGTGCCGCCACAGCTGTGCGACCCTTCATGTTGCAGCGAGACCTAGCACAAGAAAATGAACTACCATTACAGGGCAATGAAGGGCATAATGTAATATTTATTTTAAACTAGCTGAAATCACCCGTCGTTGCCTGTGTTTTCCTTTCTGCTTCTATTTTTAATTAAACTGGTTGTTAGGGTTTTCGGAAATCTCGGAAATCCAACTACAGATAACCAAAACGAATTGTCTTTACTAATTTTTCCTCATCCCTAAAAGATGAATCTTTCCATAGTGTTCACGTACTTGAATTAATGAACTTCTTAGCCAAATGCTTGCCAGGGATAACTGAATTTAATCACCTGTAGATCAAGCATCGGAAAGAAAACATTTCGTCATATGCCTTACGTTCAACTGTTTTTAATATTTATTTGTTTTTGTTTATTTATTTGTTTGTTTGTTTGTATATTTATTTATTTATTCTGACGTAGTTAAGGCCATTAGGCCTTCTTCCACACCACCAGAAATACAATAAAATAATAGAAAATCAAACTATAAACAAAGTAAAACCAAACGAAAATATATACAGGCTACAGTCACACAACCTAGATTGTCTAGATTTTGGTCTTCATGATGTATCAACAATGTTATTTCATGTCGTGTTATTTTTCCATGGCCTCATGGAAATCGATGTTGAATACAGCAGACAAAAATGAAGAACAATTGACTATATAAGATTGAATTTTAATATTATACATCAATGTTTCATCACATTTATTTTTTTAATTAATTTAACGTCCATTTGTCCGATTTTAATGTAGCCTATGTTCTTCTCCTGGTTATGAAGGTTAAATGTGGAAACTTTCGCAAATATCGGTCAAAGCGTGTAGATTTGTATAGAGTACATACATATATATATACATATATAGCCACATTGACTTTTATATATAAGATTATGTACAGGTTTATTATGAATCTCTAATACAACTAACTAGAAATTTATCTTCCTGTTGCCTCATTGAGTGAGAAATTTAATACTAGTTCATAGTTTACAGTAATTATATCGCACTCAATTGCGAGTGTCCTTATCTTTAAACACCTAAATTCCGTCTTCCTGTTCCCAGTCACCATATAAGATTTCCAAAATGTTGAATCTTTTATTCGTTGACAGAAGTCGCGAAGCTTATGTTAAAAGTTGTGGTATACCCATCTTAAGGCTAACAGTTCTCCTGGAACTACAGTGGTCCTGGAGAAACAAGCACTTCCCAAGTTCGTTTGTTCACGTGTGAGTGTTTCAATGGATTGAAATAGTACATTATGCAACGAGCCTACAATGATAGTAATTAAGACGTGAGCATGTTTGTTTATGAAACGAGCACAAGCAAGTTTCATAATTTTCATACGAGCGTCTTAATTACCATTATAGGCAAGTTTCATACGACTTTTTATGCTCGACCATATTTCTAATTTGAAATTATTCAGAAGTATTCATTTTATTCGCATCTCACTGAAGAGCGGAAGTGACCTTGTGCAAAGCTCGTAAATTGTGAGATGTGCGCATACGCGAAAGTATTGATTTTTTTTTTCCGAGGAACAATAATGTCATTGACCTTGATATAATTTAGAGAATAACATGAACTAATTTTGATATAACCTGGAAATTGATTTAGAATTGAAAAACGAGATGACAAATTGAATTTATTTGAATATTATTTACAATTAACGCTAATTATTATACTAACAGAACATAACCTTCTGCGACAGTATTGGATTTCCAGCCTCTGTGACGTTTCCCTCGTTGTCTTTCGATTGCATATATGCGAGAATAATCGAAAACCTGAACTTTAATGAATAGGTGTACTTTAATGACATGCATTAAAGGACTGCTACCAGGTGTATAATTACTACATTTCGGCATGGTCGAGCATAAAAGTAAAACTAACATTTATTGTATGTTTGTAAGATAAATAAATGGAAGAAGAGACTGTAAAAATACAAGCATTGCACAGGCAGGTGCGAAAAATATTGTTTAAGGTGTATAATTATTTTAAAAACGTTGACGAGCACAACGCTGCCGGCCATCTTGATGCTGGCTGCAACGTTGCCAACGTGCAAGAAACAACTGCAGAAGCATGTGGTGTGGGATTGAGAACCGTGCAAAGAATATTGTTAGTGAAGGAAAGAGGGTTTGTTTGGTGTCAAGCTTACAGTAATCAACGGCTAAGGTCATTATTGTCTTTTGATCATTTAAATTCTCTCCTGCGCTATTTGTATTGCACGTGCGCGTGAAGTACGATGTGGCAATGTTGTACGCTGCCTTGCCCTCTCTATCTGTCTCTCTCGACGCAAACGCTAGCAGACTACCGCCTTCCGAATTGCCGTCGACTCTAAATGGGCATGAAGCGACGTAAGTTATTTTCTCAGAGATAAATTCTCATTTACACTTTGTTACGTCAATGTTTTATTATTTATTCAAACAATAGATCTATTTAAAAAGTAGAATATCCCACTGAAACACTCTGTATAATATATTTTAGAATAAACTATAAATTATCCATTGATAGTGGTAAAAATGTAACTTTAGCTTTGATCCTTAGAAGTTTTTCATAAATTATCGTTGACTTTGAGTAATGAAAACTTCTGTTTGTATGTAAATTTCTTTAGCTGATTTTGTAAAGCTTCTTAAACTTCACAAGTTGTAAGATTTCATTGTGAAACAGAGTTTAGAAGCATTTGTAATCTTTTTCTTGTGATTTCTATATTGTGAAATTGTAATTTGTGAATCGGGGCCTTAGTCTTCAATGTAAAAAAGTGCACCGCTATTGTCCGGAACTGTTTCAAAACTTTGTATGTAAGGAAGAAAATAAAATATAGCTACATGATATTTAGACGTCTATAGTCTTTACTGTGGCTGAAGCGATGTAACGCGTTGTTAAGACAGACACTTGGATCGATATCAGATTGTTATTGCGAAGAGCGTGGGTTACGTACCGAAACAAGTTATTTTTATTATCAAAGTTTGTTCCGAGCTGAGGAGTTTGAAATTACAGTTCATGATTTTATGTCTTCAGAGTTTCACAGGAATAGATTGTGTGTTAACCTATTTTCCTTTCAAACTTTTGTCTTCAAAACTTTGTATAAAAATTCTTTCTCTTCCACTCTCCCTCTCCTTTCTTATCTCTTTCTTTCCCTCTCACACCAAGTTGTGTGTATATGTAAGTTTTGCCTCAGGCCTGTGACGTAGAATGTGCTGCGAATCCATCCTTTGCAGTGAAGAGGTAACAATACCTGATGTGAATGGCTTTTATCTGACCTCATAAACCGAACGCGCGCGCTCTCGTTGCCTTGGGGACAAGATTATTCTAGAAACAAAAGAAACAGATACCTCCAATTTTTCTTTCCCTATGTATACTGCTCATGGCAACTGGATTCCTTGCAGAATTTCTTTGTATTACCTCATTATTTTTTTTTAGTTTCAAACTACTTTAATAACTGATCTTCGTGGGTTCGTGTTCAAAAGAACTCTTCTCTTGCAAGCATCTATATTCAATTTCTATTAACCTTAGAATCTATAGTATCGTGCTTTGTGGACTAACATTACGGAGTGAGCGTTGTTCAAGTCTTCATGGGGAAAGAAGTTTTGTCATGGAATTTCTGCTCGATTCCCACCCAGCATCGTTATTAATTTAAGGAACTACAATAGGTCAGTTTCTGTCAGATGCGTTTCCAATTCACTGTGGGCTAAAGCAAGGAGATGCACTATCACCTTTACTTTTTAACTTTGCTCTAGAGTATGCCATTAGGAAAGTCCAGGATAACACAGAGGGTTTGGAATTGAACGGGTTACATCAGCTACTTATCTATGCTGATGACGTGAATATGTTAGGAGAAAATCCACAAACGATTAGGGAAAATACGGGAATTTTACTGGAAGCAAGTAAAGAGATAGGTTTGGAAGTAAATCCCGAAAAGACAAAGTATATGATTATGTCTCGTGACCAGAATATTGTACGAAATGGAAATATAAAAATTGGAGATTTATCTTTTGAAGAGGTGGAGAAGTTCAAATATCTGGGAGCAACAGTAACAAATATAAATGATACTCGGGAGGAAATTAAACACAGAATAAATATGGGAAATGCCTGTTATTATTCGGTTGAGAAACTTTTATCATCCAGTCTGCTGTCGAAAAATCTGAAAGTTAGAATTTATAAAACAGTTATAGGCCTATTACCGGTTGTTCTGTATGGTTGTGAAACTTGGACTCTCACTTCGAGAGAGGAACATAGGTTAAGGGTGTTTGAGAATAAGGTGCTTAGGAAAATATTTGGGGCTAAGAGGGATGAAGTTACAGGAGAATGGAGAAAGTTACACAACACAGAACTGCACGCATTGTATTCTTCACCTGACATAATTAGGATCATTAAATCTAGACGTTTGAGATAGGCAGGGCATGTAGCACGTATGGACGAATCCAGAAATGAATATAGAGTGTTAGTTGGGAGGCCGGAGGGAAAAAGACCTTTAGGGAGGCCGAGACGTCGATGGGAAGATAATATTAAAATGGATTTGAGGGAGGTGGGATATGATGATAGAGAATGGATTAATTTTGCTCAGGATAGGGACCAATGGCAGGCTTATGTGAGGGCGGCAATGAACCTCCGGGTTCCTTAAAAGCCAGTAAGTAGGCCTACAATGGGTAGAGAAATCCATTTCTTCGAGCCAACTGTAACAGCTGAAGGAGGATATTGTGCTAACTACACGTACTCCCGTACTGGTTAAATGTTAATCTCTGCTAAGGCATATGGCCGCGGCGCCAGGGGTTGTCACACAGGATTATTATTATTATTATTATTATTATTATTATTATTATTATTATCATTATTATTATTATTATTATTATTATTATTATTATTATTATTATTATTATTTTAATTTATATATTGACCAAGTCACAGAAGACTGGATAGAATCTACAAAGAAACTGTACAAAACAGATTTAACAACTATTTTATTTGCAGATGATCAATTAGTAATAGCTTCTTCAGAGGATGGTCTTCAGAAACTGATATATGAATTACAAATCACAGACTCAAGCTATAATTTAACAATATTTCCGACCAAAACAATAATTTTAGCTTTCCAAGGGAAAACACAGGTACAATGTAAAATGTTAATTAACGACAATATAGTAGAGCTATAAAAATTGGAGATTTATTCTTCGAAGAGTTGGAAAAATTAAAATATCTTGGAGCAACAGTAACAAATATAAATGACACTCGGGAGGAAATTAAACGCAGACTAAATATGGGAAATGCCTGTTATTATTCGGTTGAGAAGCTTTTGCCATCTAGTCTGCTGTCAAAAAGTCTGAAAGTTAGAATTTATAAAACATTTATATTACCGGTTGTTCTGTATGGTTGTGAAACTTGGACTCTCACTCTGAGAGAGGAACAGAGATTAAGGGTGTTTGAGAATAAGGTTCTTAGAAAAATATTTGGGGCTAAGAGGGATGAAGTTGCAGGAGAATGGAGAAAGTTACACAACACAGAACTGCACGCATTGTATTCTTCACCTGCCATAATTAGAGAACATTAAATCCAGACGTTTGAGATGGGCAGGGCATATAGCACGTATGGGCGAATCCAGAAATGCATATAGAGTGTTAGTTGGGAGGCCGGAGGGAAAAAGACCTTTGGGTAGGCCGAGACGTAGATGGGAAGATAATATTAAAATGGATTTGAGGGAGGTGGGATATGATGGTAGAGACTGGATTAATCTTGCTCAGGATAGGAACCAATGGCGGGCTTATGTGAGGGCGGCAATGAACCTCCAGTAAGTAAGTATAGTAGAGCAAATAAGAGATTTTAAATACCTGGGCTGAGAAATTGGAAACACAAGAGAATTAGATCAACAAAGAAAATTACAAAATTTTAATGAAATATGTGGAACGATTAAAAGAACCCTATTAAACAAAGCAAGGAAAGAAACCATTTTGAAGTTTTATATAAATCTTGGCAGCCCCATATCTCTTGTATGGCTCAGAATGCTGGACCTTAACAGAAAACCAAAAGCACAAAATAGAAGTATCAGAAATGAGATTTTTGAGATCGATAGCTGGATACAGATGAACAGACAGACAATATAATGAAACGATAAGAGACGAACTGAACATATTCAACTTAAACAATAAAATAAAAGAACACCAAGAAAAATACTATGAACACGTAGAAAGAATGCCAGAATACCGTATTCCTAAAAAGATTCCAGAGTACAAACCTAAAGGCAAGTGAAACAGAGGAAGGCCTACGAAGAGATAGAGAGATCAATTTCTTTGAGAGGACGGAACAGGTCGAAAGGCCTAATCCCTGTGAATGATGATGATGATGATTATGATGATGATGATTATTATTATTATTATTATTATTATTATTATTATTATTATTATTATTATTATTATAAAGCTAGTGGCTTGTGCAGCAAATGCTGCTGCAAACTAAGTTCGTTAGACGTTCAAATAAAAATGTTTCAGATTTTTTTTCAATGAAGAATACTTGTCTTTTTGATAGTTATTTGCTTCCATAATAATGAAACATACTCCCTCTGAATGGATTTTTTTAGGCCAAATACTTTTTCTTGAACCTATCCAACTTCAGTTTTTGAGTTTCAACGCGAAAACGCAAGTATCGATGTCAGGACGATAGCAATAGCTATTTCAGGTCATTGTGGATTGTAGGCAAAAGTTAAAAAAAAATGTCAGGTTTGCTAAGCTTTCGAATAATAGCATTTTCGTATAGCTGCTGCATGTAGAACTTGAAATGTAAAGCGTAAAATAATTTTATCCTACTAAGAGATCTTGCTGAAATGATCTGGAGACTACAAAATTTTCTAGGCCTCTTATTTTATCAGTAAGTAATACCTTTTTATCTTTCCTTAGGAACTGTAATTTTTGCGCTCTCTCGAGCAATACTGTAGACATATATCAATATCTACACTACACCGCCATTAAGTATATGAAAAAGACCCAACCCTACTGGTTTAATAAGTATAAACATATTTGATTTTTAATAACAATATTATTATCTTACTTAAGTTTTGTAGTTATATATAGCAGTCACTCAGTAAATTATAGAAATAAAGATCTAAATTAAGATATTCTCTACATTTACTTACATAACCTCAAAACGTTTCACTTTCATGTCATCAATATAGCATCAATATTATGTACAATTAATGAAAAATAGATGCATCATGATATTAACTATAATAATATTTAATTTCTAATGGTAATAATGTCATCAAACCACCTCAAGTTTCGTAGATTTGAATATCCAATACACAGCTGTACTCAGAAAATTAAAAATTGAGCTCTAAATATGTCGGCAATCCTGCAGGTCGTGGCCTTCGTGTAATAGCCTATTGTTTATTGTAGTGTGTGTTTTGTTCTGAAATTCAATCAAGTCGGCCGTGATTCAATAAAATTAGTTCTCAAAACTGACAACAGATGGATTTTGGAAAATAGGAAAATTATGTAGGAAAATTTACATTTCACTGAAAACTGCTACTTTTCCGAAAAACTTTGGATGCCAGGCATGAAAATGAGGGGCCACTCATTAAAATCCGTTCAGCCGTTTTCCCGTAATTTCCATTACCAGTTCAAATTATATACAGTATATATAGATATTAACATATAATTGAAGTTCATTGTTGTTGAATATTCTTGAGATTTTCACCATTGTAGTCATTTACGGTATCAATACTCTTTACCATGTTAGTAAGGATGGACCAATCAGAATGGACGTTAGTCAACGGGCTGTACTTGGGTCTCAGAGCCCCTGGGGTTTATTAGGCTACTCGTCTGTGGATTTGATCTGGGTCTATGAGGGGTTGAGGCAGGATAGCCCACCTGTCAGTGTTGAATTCGCGAATGTCACCCAGGCCTCCTGTTGAACTTGAATAATTATCATTTATCACATTTATAGAGGGCACAATCTGCTAAAGCATGCCAATGTTTCACAACGCCGGAAGACATTCATATTGAGTAATAAAAATTTGGAGCAGATAACGTTCATTTCCATTTCCTGATTCATCAACATGATCTTACAAATTCCGTCCTGGATCCAGTCCTCGAAAAACAATGTCAAGCCAAGCTTTGAATTTCCTACATTGTAACACTACACTCTCGGAGTTTGTACTTCAAAGTAACGTGCTACATAGTTATCATTCGCAACGTCATGCGTCAATATTATCAAGATTGTCATTAGAGTCAAGGCAAAACAGCTCTCAATTGAGATTATCTATCTTACAGAGATCAGGCCTGGTCTTGTTATCTTATCATATACAATGTAGGCCGATGCAGAAATTGAATAGGATTTGTATTTGGATGCAGTCATCAAGGACGATCAGAGAACTATACATAGGATGAACAAAGGAGTCCTTGGGATGATGATTAGAGAATTTACAGATATTTAAATGGAGTGAGGAACAATAACATATTAACACACGCTTCTTCCCCGATGTACATAGCTGCTTAAAGTGCACATTATTTATACCTGATTTCATTCTCACATAATTTGTATCCGGCCATGGTAAATTTATTTCATATTTCAGGAGATTTCATATTAATGTAGAGAACGGAAATGAATGCGTTTGTGGAAGTGAACGAACAGTAGAACATTTGTTATTTGATTGCCCACTTTATGGATATAGAAGATACAGCATTGAAATGCACCTAAATAATTGTAATATGACCTACAATAAGCCATTGTACAACATTTTCAGTAGAAATTGTTGTCGCAAAATATTCATTAATTTTATTAACCACATCAATAGAAAATTGTAAGTGCCAATATTGTTCTTGTATTATTTGAAAATTTTAACCTTAAGTAATATACATATGCTATAAAAGGATGTGTGTAAATTATAAATTTACTCGTGTATGAAATATTTGTTTGTATGATTATGTCTGTATATTCCACATTTTAGTATGTATCATAATATTTGTTGACTTAAATTGGCTTTTAAGGAACCCGAAGGTTCATTGCCGCCCTCAAAATAGCGGTCCTATCATAAGATTAATTCTCTATCATCATACCCCACCTCCCTCAGATCCATTTTAATATTATCAATACGTCTCGGCCTCCCTAAAGGTCTTTTTCCTCCGGTCTCCCAACTAACACTCTATATGCATTTCTGGATTCGCCCATACGTGCTATATGCCTGCCCATCTCAAAGGTCTGGATTTAATGTTCCTAATTATGTCAGGTGAAGAATACAATTTTCTGTGTTGTGTAACTTTCTCCATTCTCCTGTAACTTCATCCCCTTAGCCCCAAATATTTTCCTTAGCACCTTATTCTCAAACACCTGAACCTATGTTCCTCTCTCAGAGTGAGAGTCCAAGTTTCACAACCATACAGAAGAACCGGTAATATAACTGTTTTATAAATTCTAACTTTCATTTTTCGAAAGACTGGATGATTTTCAACCGAATAATAACACGCATTTCCCATATTTATTCTGCGTTTAATTTCCTCCCGTGTCATTTATATTTGTTACTGTTGCTCCAAGATATTTGAATTTTTCCACCTCTTCGAAGGATAAATCTCCAATTTTTATATTTCCATTTCGTACAATATTCTGGTCACGAGACATAATCATATACTTTGTCTTTTCGGGATTTGCTTCCAAACCGATCGCTCTACTTGCTTCAAGTAAAATTTCCGTGTTTTCCCTAATCGTTTGTGTATTTTCTCCTAACATATTCACGTCATCTGCATAGACAAGAAGCTGGTGTAACCCGTTCAATTCCAATCCCTGCCTGTTATCCTGGACTTTCCTAATGGCATATTCTAGAGCGAAGTTAAAAAGTAAAGGTGATAGTGCATCTCCTTGCTTTAGCCCGCAGTGAATTGGAAAAGCATCAGATAGAAACTGTTGACTTATGGACGCTATATGTATTATTTCAAGCCAAATTCTACGTTATTGTTATTCAATTATGTTTTGTATTTACAGATATCTTTTTTTAAATTTATTTCGTATAATTAAGCGCTTTCTTTATGATTGATGTAAACTTGTCATGTGTTTGTGCTGATAGTTTTAACTGTCGTAAAATTAAGTTTACATTTCTCTTATTCATAACATCGACAGAAAAAAAAAAGTTAAAAATGTATTTATATTATATTATCTCAAGTAAATAGAAAACTTTAACCCTAATATACTCATGTAAAATAGGGTTTTTATGTGGAAAATAAAAAAAATCGACGTGTAAATAACATGAATCATTGAATGGACAATACCTTAGTTAATGAATTAAAAGTAATAATAATATATATATTTTTTAATTTTGTACATTCATTTACAGCAGTGATATCAAAGGAAGCGCATTTTTCTGACCTTGACGTCGTGCGCGGGTATCGCGCTAAGTATGGAAGGAGGAAGGATAATGTAAGGTGGGTGCTCCTGTTATGACCATGTTCCTGATATGGCCACCCCATATTGTGAGTCAGTTAACCAAAAAGTCCGCTAAATTGCAGCAGCATCCAGTGAAAGTGCATCCTGGTATGTCACTTGATCGTTTTCCATCAGTCAGGTTGAGCAATATGGCGTCAGTTGCCTGTTTTGAGGTTTTCATGTGACCTCTTCTTATTTTTCTCTGGTAAGTCTCCTTTTATGCATGTTTTTCAAAGACTTGTTTCATGAAAACCTTAGTACTCCATTCAGTTTTTAATGTTCTGTTGATTGGTGTTGCCGTTGATGGCGTATTTTTACGAGTTATTCATAATCAAACGATTTTCGTGAAAGCTTATCTGCTCCTGTTATGGCCATATCAAATGCACCTTGGCCATATCAAGTTCATTTCACTTTTATTTTTTCACCTGACAAATTTACATGCCTTATGGCTGGGATTACGCAAAAATTTTGTATTTTAAGAAAAACAACTTAATTTTTTATGTAAAAACCTGTTTTGACTACACTTTTGAATTATAAAAAAGATTATTAGCCTAAATGTCAAGTTTATTCATTTTACACCAAAATTATTTAATTTTAGCACAACTGCGCTATCAAACTGAAAACAATCACGATTTATAGAACATGGAATAAGGGTGGCCATATCATGTGCACATGTTCCTGATATGACCACTAGGTAGACTTTTGGAATTTGGGACTTTTTGGACAATTAAAGCTGTTTTTATGGGGAAAGGAAATTGTTTTAAGAAAGTCCATTAGACTGAGAACGAGTAAGAAAAAAGTGGTTTACATTTTTTTTTTTCAAAATAGCGGTTAGAAAAATTCTCAAACCTTAGCATGGCCATATCAGGGACACCTTATATGAATAAGCAGCTTGTTGGATTAAGAAGACAGTGGTGTACAAACTTCAAACGGAACGTGAAATTTTATGACGTTACTTTAATATGGCTTCTTTCTGTTTGGTATTATCTATATTGTCTGTAAAACAAAAGTATCTATACCAATTTCTTAATATTGCTGTTGTGTTTTAAACGTTAATAACATAATAAAGATTTAAGAAGGAATATTCACATAAATTCCATAGTGCAACTATACTGTACTAAGTGAATGAAACACATCATTCATAAAGAAAGTGATATCCCAAAGAAAGAGACTGAGTATGACATAATAAGTTGGAATTGATATTGATGGTATCTTTAGCTTTATAAAAGTAATCAATAAACTAATCAAAACAATATTATAATACAAAGCAAAGTTACCTAGGTGCCTATATGTTTTAACTATAACTAATATTCCATAACAAAACTCTTATCGCATTATGCTTTTAAGGTGATATTGGTGCGCAACGCTCTATCATCAGAATATTAAATTATTTTCTAGAAATCTGCTGAAGGTATAGAGCTGACTTTTTGCAACACATCGGCACGTATCTTTTGTTTATGGTGTAACAATATTTGCTTTTTTAATTAATTTCCTTACAAACATTTTCCATGTGAATATTTTCAAAATTTGTAATGCACTATTTTCAGTTATACGTATTTAGATATATTAGACTTACGAAAACATTGTTTTAGTACCTGTAAGGCTACTAAACAAACATATCTGATAATTTTACTTTTCTGTAAAAAAAAGTGGGGAAAATATTCCTGTTGACTAAAAAAGCAAACTTGTGAAAAATGAGTTTAAAATTAAAACTTACATTCTTATAATGCACTTATACTTCTCAGACAAATCTAAAAATTAACATGGATACAGTGTTAATAAGTTCTCTTCCATTTATCTATTGAATCAGTGCTGGCCAACTCTGTATACTAGCTCCACCAAGCGGCATATACTACCCTTTCGTCTGTCTCTTTCCTTTCCGCTGTAAAGCACTCAGGCTCTCAGTTAACATGACTGATTTACAGCATCAAGTCCCACATCTACCAATTCCTAACAGTTTCTTTCATATGTTACCTTGTAAGGCCGGCAATATACTACATCGGACATTCTGTCTCGGACAGGACGGTTTTGTCTCAGACAGTCCGATGTGACGATGATTACACGCATTCTTATGAGACTTTAGCATACTACATTGGATGAATGTCCCGGGAAGAATATCCGGGATTCGAATCAGTATTCAGGGAACCATAAATCCGCTCATTATGTCACCGAAAATATAAGTAACAATTTATAAAGCCATCATCATAATAACCGGAATTTTTAATTCCATCAACTATTTGAAGCAAATTTTGAAACAATATTCATCATTAGTAGTACGATAAATCATATCATATAAATCAGATAAAAGCATTACTTGTGCTCAATGTAATGTTTTGTGAATAAAATACAGAACTTACCTGGTACGGGAACTGATTCGGAGCTGCATCCGTTCCGTTCACAATCCTCCCTGCATCCGGAACTTTCCCAACTCTTCGTGGGATGCCTTCGGATGACAAAACATTATTATTATTATTATTATTATTATTATTATTATTATTATTATTATTATTATTACATACAAATGGATTTTAGAGAACCCGGAGGTTCATTGCCGCCCTCACATAAACTCACCATCGGTCCCTATCCTGAGCAAGATTAATCCAGTCTCTACCATCATAACCCACATTGTAATATTATCCTCCCATCTACGTCTCGACCTCTCCAAAGGTATTTTTCCCTCTGGCCTCCCAACTAACACTCTATATTCATTTCTGGATTCCTCCATACGTGCTAAATGTCCTGCCCATCTCAAATGTCTGGATTTAATATTCATAATTATGTCAGGTGAAGAATACAATGGGTGCAGTTCTGCGTTGTTTAACTTTCTCCATTCTCCTGTAACTTCATCCCTCTTAGCCCCATATATATTTTCCTAAGACCTTATTCTCAAACACCCTTAACCTCTGTTCCTCTCTCAAAGTGAGAGTCCAACTTTCACAGCCATACAGAACAACCGGTAATATAACTGTTTTATAAATTCTAACGTTCAGTTTTTTTAGAGCAGACTGGATAACAAAAACTTCTCAACCGAATAATAACAGGCATTTCCCATATTTATTCTGTATTTAATTTCCTCGTGAGTGTCATTTATATTTGTTACTGTTACTCCAAGTGGTTGTGAAACTTGAACTCTCACTTTGAGAGAGGAACATAGGTTAAGGGTGTTTGAGAATAAGGTTCTTAGGAAAATATCTGGGGTTAAGAGGGATGAAGTTACAGGAGAATGGAGAAAGTTACACAACGCAGAACTGCACGCATTGCATTCTTCACCTGACATAATTAGGAACATTAAATCCAGACGTTTGAGATGGGCAGGGCATGTAGCACGTATGGGCGAATCCAGAAATGCATATAGAGTGTTAGTTGGGAGGCCGGAGGGAAAAAGACCTTTAGGGAGACCGAGACGTAGATGGGAGGATAATATTAAAATGGATTTTAGGGAGGTGGGATATGATGATAGAGAATGGATTAATCTTGCTCAGGATAGGGACCAATGGCGGGCTTATGTGAGGGCGGAAATGAACCTTCGGGTTCCTTAAAAGCCAGTAAGTAAGTAAGTATTGTTACTCCAAGATATTGGAATTTTTCCACCTTTTCAAAAGATAAATTTACAAATTTTATATTTCCATTTCGTACTGTGTTCTAGTCACGAGAATATTCATATACTTGGTTTTTTTTTTCTGGATTTACTTTCAAACCATCTCATTATTTACTTCACGTAAAATTGGTGTTAATAAAAAAAATCAATGAAAAGTTTATGAACAATTTAAATACGAGTTTATCATGAAGAAAACACTTTTTTCTTCTTCCTCTTTGAGTGCAGATATTCCGGTGCTTATTAGTATGAGTGTCACCTACCTTTAAGGCAAAACAAAATAGAATTAGTAAATAAATATTTAATATTTTGGGAGTAATTTTGAAAACAGAAGTTTTTTTACAAATCACAAAATTAACATTTTAAACTTCAAAAATTCCAAAAACTTTTTATGCAAGGAAATATTTTTTTTAGATCGAAAAGCAATTTTCAGACATTAAGCATATAAAATTTCAACAAAATAGTGTTAAGGGTGTGGAGGAATACAATTTGTAAGTCATACTGTATATTTTTAATGGTAGAAGGTGTGTGCAATCACTTAAAGAAAATTAAGTCACAATGATATAATTGGCAATATGATGAAGAAACTAAACATCTACAAAACCCGTTAACTTAATGTAAAATTGTTTTCATGACGTTCATTCTTGGTCCACGAGATACACTCACCCTGGGCACCAAGTACCAAAAATCCTGCCAGTAGGTAGAGACACAACATCTTGGCCACTATCCGATTATTAGTGGAGAAAGATATCAGGTAGCTCTATTTAAGTAACAGCCTTGCTTTTCGAGTGGAAGGTGTTATCAATAAGCAGTCAAGATAAGCGAAATCTCCACCGCGAAGCTAGATGGTTATCACTAATCCGTCAAGTTTAAGTTCAAAACAAGAGACAGTATTCCTAGGAAGCGCTCATCTCCCACGAAACAATCTGGTGAAGATATTAAAACACGTTATGCAATTGACGTTTATTTGCATCTGGTAATTCTATCGTCTCTTTGAAGTTTGTCAGTATTATTATTATTATTATTATTATTATTATTATTATTATTATTATTATTATTATTTATCGTACAAAATTTTGTCCAATATTCTTTAGAGGAGATTAACTCCATATGTAGATTAAATTATTATGATCAGTGTGGTTTTAGGCATAATAGATGAACTATTGATAAGATATTTTGTATTCGACAGTTAATGGAGAAAAAATGGGAGTATAAGGGTACAGTACATCAGTTATTCATAGATTTCAAAAAGGCATATGACTCGGTTAAGAGAGAAGTTTTATATGATATTCTTATTTTTTTATTATCCAATTTAATAAAGCCTATTTCACCCTGAGGTATATTAGGGTTATAGTTGGCATCAAAATACATATTTTATAACCAATAAACAATAGTAAAGTGATAACATAAAATAGTGTAGATTACAAATTGAATTATGTAGAAGCATGCACATTAGTGAAAGAATGGATCCTGTTAAAGATTAATGAGATGTTTGAGGAATAATCAATGCAAAAGATATACAAGAATGTCTAACTGTTTCAGAGTAAATCACGATCTTAAAAAGATAATCAATAGTGATTAATAAAACAAAGTTTCACTTTCACTTTCAAATTAATACTTAATTCATGAACAATGTAACAGTTAAGAGCAATAAACAGATATTACAAGCAATGATTTACGGTTACAAGTTACATACATGATTCAGGAACAATTACAATAATTAAAATATAACACAAGTAATGACTTACAACTAACGAATACCGAAATTCTTGAAGGTAGGGGCAATACAAAAGATTTAAAAACAAATGTAAACAGTACAGTAAAGGAATAGTAGAAAAATTACTTAAGATTACGAATTAAACACATTCTTTTTAAAGCAATAGGTAACAACAATGAGATACTAATAACAATACACTGACTGTAGTTACAGATTGAACACATTATTTTAAAAAACAAACGCGCAAAGGATTAACAGCTATTTTCAGGCATCATTCAAAGGGACCATGACTGTAATTCACATTTTCTTGACGTTATTTCGTATATTATTTTGTCTTTCAATCTATTTCAATTTGTTATTTTTCACTGTAACAACAAAATATGTTTCATAAAGTCTCAAGTCATTTCTCTATACTTATATTATATTCTTATTGAATTTGGTATTCCCAAGAAACTAGTTCGATTAATTAAAATGTGTCTCAGTGAAACGTACAGCAGAGTCCGTATAGGTCAGTTTCTGTCAGATGCGTTTCCAATTCACTTTGAACTATAGCAAGGAGATGCACTATCACCTTTACTTTTTAACTTCGCTCTAGAATATGCCATTAGGAAAGTCCAGGATAACAGAGAGGGTTTGGAATTGAACGGGTTACATCAGCTGCTTATCTATGGGGATGACGTGAATATTTTAGGAGAAAATCCATAAACGATTAGGGAAAATACGGGAATTTTACTTGAAGCAAGTAAAGAGATAGGTTTGGACGTAAGTCCCGAAAAGACAAAGTATATGATTATGTCTCGTGACCAGAATATTGTACGAAATGGAAATATAAAAATGAGAGATTAGCCTTTGAAGAGGTGGAAAAATTCAAATACCTGGGAGCAACAGTAACAATATAAATGATACTCAGGAGGAAATTAAACACAGAATAAATATAGGAAATGTCTGTTATTATTCGGTTGAGAAGCTTTTATCATCCAGTCTGCTGTCAAAAAATCTGAAAGTTAGGATTTATAAAACAGTTATATGACTGGTTGTTCTTTATGGTTGTGAAACATTGACTCTTACTTTGAGATTTTCAAGGAAATTGATAATCATGTAAATACAGTTAGGGGAGAGTCGGGTAGTATCGGACATCGGGTAATATCGGACAGTGCGTTTCTTTCATCTAGCACCATATGGTAGTACCTGAATGACATGGTTACGTTTCTCTATACGACATCACAGAAACGTAACCATGTCAATCAGGTACTATCATCGTGTGGTAGATGAAAGAAACTCACTGTCCGATATTACCCGATGTCCGATACTACCCGACTCTCCCCTACAAAACTTAGCAAAATCAATAAGCTAATATAAATTACTTAAAAGGGGAACATTTTCAGGAAATTCATAATTATATCAGTAGAATTATAAATCTGCAAAATCAATATGCTAAAAAAATTGATTAACCAGAGTAAAATTTTCAAGGAAATTGATAATTACAACACTTAGCAAAACCAATAATTTAATTTAAATTCCTTAATAAGAGGAACATTTTCAGAAAATTTATAATTATATCAGTATAATTATGAAACTTTACAAAATCAATAAGCTAAAAGATGACTTTTTATATTTTTTACAACTGTCTGAAGATAGGTCTGAATTTCACAAGTGATACCAACAAGGCATCACTTTATAAGACAACTAAGCCAGTAGATAATGGGGTAGGGTGGCCAGTTCCTATCCTTCAAAGTTTGCTTAATAAGTGTAAAATTTTCAGAAAATTTTACAATTATATAAATACAATTACAACACTTAGCAAAATCAGTAAGTTAATATAAATTAGCTAATTAAAAAGGAGAATATTTTCAGGAAATTTATAATTATATAATAAAATGAATAAGCCTAAAAAAATGATTAAAAAGATAAATATTTTCAGAAAAAAATTATAACTATATCAGTTTCATTATAAAACTTAGCAAAATCTTTAAGCTAGAAAAATGCTTAACCACTTCCCTGATTAACCCGAGTTAACTCGGGTTGCTAACTTGTGTCAAAATTTATTAACCCGAGTTAACTCGTTTGAGTCCCATTTTCGCTGCTAAGGATTATATCCCGAGTATGTACGTTTCCATTCTTTCATTAACTTTTTCCTCACTAGATGGCTACAAGAAGTTAGTGATATTGCTATATCTGGTAGTGTTTTTTGTACTTCTTCCTTCCGAGTGGAATTCTATGCTCATATAGCATTCACACACAGTAGTGAGTAGATGCTAGTTAGTTTTGGCGGGTTCTGTTTGTGTTTAGTGTTTTTTGTGCTGTTTTGTGTAAAGATGGATCAAGTTAGTGATTCCGAAACTTTTGATCAGGAATATATTCCTGTAGAAGATTAGGAAATGAAACATCGGTATCAGAAGACGAAGTTATAGACCAACAAACAAATTCAGATCAGTTGATGTCGCGTCTTTTCGACAGTGGTTTGAATAGAAGACATCTGGCACCATTTCTTCTGCACCTCCGAGGTCCCCATTCCCTGAAATTTTAACATTGTTTCTGATAACGATAACTCTCAATTTTTTAAAGTTATTCTTTAATAATGACCTCATCAACATTATATTCGAGGAGACGATTCGGCATGCTAATAAGTGTTCACAGAATGATGAAAATAATTCGTGGCGGCCTACTACAGATTCTGAAATACGTGAACTTTTGGGCATAGTGATACTGCAGAACATTATTCACAAACCTGAAGAACAGATGTACTGGTACAAATATTCAATGACTGCTACACCATTCTTCCCAAAACGCTCTCATATAGGAGAGCAGATACTACTGTCCGGAATGCAATGTGCCACTGTGCGTAATACCCTGCTTTCGAGTCTATCACACGACAAGCAACATTAAACGCCTTGATAACAGCACTGGTATTGTACCTCATAAATTAATCCATAAAAAAACATAACTTAGTAGATAGTTCAGGAGAAAATCAAAGTGGGACAACTACCAGAGCTGGAATCAAGGTGCACGAGATAACTCGGGATAATAATTCAAGTATGAATGTATGTCTATTTCATAGTGATTTTTAGGTGTGTAAGAAAATTAGTGATGTACAGTGATTCTGCAATATTAAATGACCTCTTTACGAAAATAAAAAAATATGACACTTTTTTTTCACAAAACTGGTAAAAATATATGTAAGGGAAGAGGTTAATAAAGGGGAAGATTTTCAACACTAGGTCCAAGGCAAGAATAGTAAACCATAGTTGATAGCTATTAAGAGACTTGTGTGTGGAAATCCGCTACTGACACACATCAAAGATCCTGTGTTACGTTATCAGTGTTGTTCTTTCGTAATTTGTAAATATTTTCCTACATATCCAAGAACAACAGAAGACACATTTCCTCGTAGTATTTACGTTATCTCTTCACAATAAAGCCCTAACACAATTCTTTCCCGGGAAGTCAACGATCTCCCTTCCTGGCAAACAGTTGTCGTATCTCGTCTGCGAAGCTCATTGAACGTGAGCTGGATGTAATCAAACTCCAGATAATACGCAGGTATTCAGGTTACAGCTACGTCTAACTTCTCTTTGATGTTTATTTTTCTGTTTCTGCATTAATTAACTACAACGCACACAAACATCATCTTTGGAGAAGCCATCACTACATGAATCCAATCTAGACAGATGGCGTCTACGTAATCATTATGTAACAATGATATAGTTCCTAACATCCCCTGAGGAAACTAGTATTAGTAGTACTAGATATCATAAATATATCCGAGATTTTACATTTAGACGAGTAACACCCATATTCTACCTACATTAATTGAAAAAAAATAAAGGATTTAGTAGAACGATATCTTACACTGACATCATTCGACTTCGGTCGTCATGAGAACGCTTATGTCATACGTAATAAAGTGAACGATGTGAACGAGTCTATTCCTCAACATAAGGTAAGTCCTCACGTATATATAACCTGCGTGGAAAAGTTTATTATAATCTTGGAGGGGTTTGAGTTGCAACATGTTTATAAAATTAAAATTATTCAGCTGTGCTTTGACATGGACGCGAAACAGTAGCATGCATAATAAGTGTGTAACTATAGAAAATTAGTATAAGGTTATTGTCCGCCGTTGTGGAGTAACCGCACGTCTGACCGTGAAACGAGCGGGCAAAGGATCAAATCCTGCTTGGGACAAATTATCTAGTTGAGGATTTTTTCCGGGATTTTCCCTCAACTAATTAAGAGCAAATGCTGGGTAACTTTCGGCGCTGGTTCCTGGACTCAATTCGCTGGCATTATCACCTTCATCTCATTCAGACGCTATATAACCGTAGCAGTTGAAAAAGCTTTGTAAAATAACCAATTAAATACATACAGCGTGTAAAAAATATGTGTTATAAGACTTGGTGGTGTCCACACCTACGGAGTAACGGTTAGCGCGTCTGGTCGCGAAACCAGGTGGCCCGGGTTCGATTCCCGGGCGGGGCAAGTTACCTGATTGGGGTTTTTTCCGGGGTTTTCCCTCAACCCAATACGAGCAAATGCTGGGTAACTTTCGGTGCTGGACCCCGGACTCATTTCACCGGCATTATCACCTTCATATCATTCAGACGCTAAATAACCTAGATGTTGATACAGCGTCGTAAAATAACCCAATAAAAGATAAACATAAACTTAGCATCTTCACGGCAGTGAGCAATTAATACCTGGTCATCTGCAAATAGAAGAGAGTGTGCTACTACTTTCAACTTTCTTCATATTTAAGTAACCATGACTTAAATCTGTAAAGATATCTTATTGATTTACGCTCTTTGCAATGAGCTATTATATTCGCATTCGAGGCATGAGAAGTTTGTACTTGTTCGTTTGTTTTATTTTTAATGGTTTACAGTCGTTTTAAGCTAAGAAATTCGTTAAGATTGTAGTGCATTTTTCCAATGAAATTGGAGTGTGTGTTTTGCATATTGGTTATGATAAGAAGTCAAGAAAGAAGTGTGCAGTGATGAGCTAACCCAGATTTTCATCGGCACAAGTCAATATGTTCCATAAGTTTTTTGCTTCATAGCAAGTAGAAACATGGTGAGGTTAGAATTATAAAAATATTTATAATTGGTTTGAAGTCTGTAGTAAATCGCTGCTTTGATATCGTAATGAAGTTATTGAAAAGCACATTTATGTAGAAGTTTATGCGCACTTTTCATTAATATCTATAATGATTGAAAGTTAATATTATTATGGCGGTAATTGTGTTCGGTATATAGGAAAGAGCATTGCTGCTGCTTTATTACCGGTACCTGCATTATCGACCGGTCGACCGTCGCCGGCCGCCATTTTTTTGTAACTTATGCATACAAATATTTACCGGTCTGTCATTATTTATGCATATGAATGTCTTATATGAAGCACAGGAGTTTTTGTACTTACTTCACTGCATTTTAGAAAATGCAGTTAGTTTTCTATTAAACCAGTAATAATTTGGGTAGTTTCCTAGAAGCTATCGATGTTCTTTATGTCGTGTTTGCATTTACCTTACTCTATTGTATTCCCATCTTCAGTGTCGCACGCTGCGTTGTACATGCACATCATTTTATTTTTACTTCAATTTTTATTGTACCTGAGTTTTTGAATGTACTTCACTCTCACCTCTTCTACTAACGAAGTTCAACCGTTCTCCACACAGATCCAAGACCGCATATACAGTCGTAGTAGCCTTACGGTTATAGTAAACAGTACGTTCCAAAAATATGTTCGCGTTTTCCAGTGACGAAAGAGCTTTCAATATTGAATCATTTTCGCACAGATACTGTCGTCCATTTGCCTACGTCATATCCCGGTTTCCCCCACCAGCTTTTATTCGTCAGCTAGTGGCTGGGCTGTCTTAGCTCTTTTCTGAGAACATTAATTTCTGTTAGGAATTAGACGTCTACGTAACATTATACGACTGTTTAAAATAACTTAAGTAAAAGGGCCTCGTTAAGTAATTAATTGTCACGTGATTTCCTCCCTTTATACGACCTTATAACGGACAGTAGATAGTACGTCTGAGTAATTTTATCTTTTCGGATCGGGCAGAAGTGAAGATTCAATTTACAGTACGTAAGATACTCTTTTATAGAGTAGGTACAGAATTATTTCAACATAAGTTACTAGTACGAAAATGTGTTTAAATATCCATATTATGATTATTTTTCAATTTAACTTCATTCTCTATATTGTACGCTAATGTGCTGTAAACTGTATTATATAGGCTACACTGCATAATGAATACGTCCACATGGACAGCTCAGTTCGTGAGTAAAACCACTCATTGTCAATACTGTACTGTATTTTGATTAAACAAAAACCTAATGAAAATTATCAAACTCAAAAGCGCGATATTTCCAAGTTTACGTAAATGGATGAACTATTTTTCTTCCCTCCTATACCTAGTAAAGTGATTTGTTTGTATATTACGCCAGTATCATCGAACTCCAGTCGTGGAAGGGAGTAGCAAACGGCGTTGATCCAGAGGTATAGCCAGGTTAATATTAAAAATGTTAGTAAAAATAAAATGATATCCCTGTACAAGTTGTCTTCCTCTTCAAAATCTGCACGAATTACTTTTCCGGGGTATATGCTTATAATGCTTTTTATGAACGGGATGAACTCTTCGGAATTAGAACAAACAAATTTGTATATACGAAAGTTAGGTTTGGTTCGTTTAGGTCTTTATTAACGAAATCCACGCATGCGCACTTACTCACAGCCAAGATGATCCTGTCGGGAGCCGCACGTGTAATACATTGCTGACAATGTACAGTATATATTTCGTCTGAACTATTAGTGATATTAGCAAATACCTTACTATAATAATACCGGACAGCTAGCAGTTTTACGTGCGAACGAAGATGGTGCTGGGCTAGTTAATTTGTTAATAGTTTTATGAATTAGTACCTGCCGGGATGGAGATACTCGCGAAACAAGCTGTAATCAACTGCAATGTATATTGTTGCTGGGCTAGTTAATTTGTTAATAGTTTTATGAATTAGTACTAGTGTTAAAATGTCAGGGTGTATAATATGTGCTGTTTATAATTGTGACAATTGCAGCATTACAAATTGCTCCAAATCGTAAGTAATATGTCCTTCTTGCTATCCATTGACTACTAATAGTTTAAATAAATTGAATATTAATTGCTACTTTGCGGTGTATTTTACAGAATGTTTACTTTAACCCTCATTACCCATTCTTGACTTACACCACTTTTGCTCTGAGCGGCTCATATATAATTCCAGTAACTCACGTTTTAAACAATAGTCCGAATCTCGCTATGTTAATATTTGTATATGTGGACGTAATTCCATCGCTCTGCGCTAGATGTCAGGTCCGCGATTTTTCGCACTCACGCCAATGCTACTAGTATACAGCTGTCCGGTATTATTATAGTAAGGTATTTAATATTAGCACAGTCTACTATATACAGTCACGAAGCTTGAGTTTTGAGGGTGCTAGAAACAATAGACTGTGATGGTACTATTTTGCATTGCCTGTAATGAGGCGATATTAGCGATCCTAGTAGTGAGCAACTATCTAATGTTTGCATATTTACTACGTATTGAGCTTCGCGACTGTATATACTAGACTGTGATATTATTGTCCCCCCCCTTTTTTTCACTTTTTAAATTTATATAAGAGAACGAAAACATAGAGTAAAGTAAATTAAAAAACGACAGCTGGGTCTATCTCACCGCTTCATAGCGTGGTGGCAAAGCATCTGACGCGTCTGACTATAAATCAAAATAAATCGAAAGGCTATCAGATCGAATCCCGGCAACTGCATGTGTGGTAAGTTAAAATAAAAACGTGTAGTGAAATTAAATATGAGATAAATAAAAGTAAAATAATAGAAGAGGGATACAGAGAGAAAGGAGAGAGATAAGGTGAAAGAAAACGGAAGATGGGGAAAAAAGGGAGAGATAATAGAAATAAAAATTGTGTATTAATTTCTTATTGATAAATACAATGTAACATAAGTGAAAAAACGACCTATGGAACACCGACAGCTTCTGGAAAATTACTATAATTTGCAACTAGAATTATTTCATTAGCTCTCTTCATAGCTTACAGGTTGTCATCCTAATAACCACTTCAAGTATGTATTTCATTTAGAATTCGCAAGTTTACCGTCTTTACTTTTCTTCCTGTGACCATGGTCTTTGTCCTGTTGGCATTTATCTTCATTCCATACTCTTCACAGCTGTCATTTAGCTTCAGTAGCATATCCCTTAGTATCATCTCCTCTTCTGCTAACAATGCCATATATCAACAGCAAATCTTATGCACTTTATTCTTCTTCCCCCTACTATCACTCCTCCCAAGTTCTGGAATCAGTTCTTCACTAAATCCTCCTAGTAGATGTTGAACAGGGTAGGTGATAATATTGTTTAATTTTTTGCATAATTAACAGTTTAAAGTATAAGTTACTCCAGACTTATATTCATTAACTATATTCTAATGACCTATTCCATTTAGATCGTAGTAATGTTTTTAAAATAAACCAAATTTCACACTAGCATGTTCTACATTGTACACGCTGGGCTGCAAGAAAATGATGTGAGGAAAAAAAAAATCTCATCCAAAAACCTGAAAGCACTGAAACAGAATGTAGAAAGGAGCAATATCAAATTCTGTATCAATTTAAAAAGAAAATAATATATTATATCCTTATTTAATGTAAAATATTCTTATTTTTAAATTTTCATAGAAGACATTAAACAAATTATTATTATTATTATTATTATTATTATTATTATTATTATTATTATTATTATTATTATTATTATTATTATTTTGAGCAAAAATGCGAGTGCTTTCAATGTCGAAGCTTGTATGCCAGAAGTCATGATCTCGATTACTTATTCTTATGCAAGGTCCTTAAGGGTGACATTAATTGTCATTCTTCCTTAAACAGTGTCAATTTTCTTATTCCTATAAGGATATGAGACATCACAAACTCTTCTATATTATAAATTCTATATCTTCCTCGCCGGTCTCCAGATGTATTAAAAATGCTAATTTACATGTAGGCGATTTCGATCCATTCAATATATACAAGTATTAGAACATGGTAATATCTTCGCTTAATATTATTTGCATAATCTTCCTACACAAATTGGTAATAAACTCTGTAAAATTAACTCCTTTCCAGTCCACACCTGTGGAGTAACGGTCAGCGCGTTTGGCTGCGAAACCAGGTGGCCCGGGTTCGAATCCCGGTCGGGGCAAGTTACCTGGTTGAGGATTTTTCCGGAGTTTTCCTTCAACCCAATACGAGCAAATGCTGGGTAACTTTCGGTGCTGGAACCCGGACTCATTTCATCGGCATTATCATCTTCATATCATTCAGACGCTAAATAACCTAGATGTTGATACAGCGTCGTAAAATAACCCAATAAAATAAATAAATAAACTCTTTTCCATAAAATATAATAGTATTAATTCTTGTAAACTAATCATTGTAATCTTTGTTGTTCATTTTGTTGTTATTATCTCAATTCATATTTTCATAGCCATCTTCAATATAGTGTTTTATTATGGGGGAATCATAGTTCATCTTTTAATATGTTTATGCTCGACCATGCCGAAATGTAGTAATTATACACCTGATAGCAGACCTTTAATGAATGTCATTAAAGTACACCTACTCATTAAAGATCAGGTCTTTCAGCCATTGACGACTCAGGTTACAACTGTTCAGCCAATGACAGGTCAGCTTTCTACCGTTGTAAAACCGCAAGTATCGATTATTCTCGGATATGCAATCGAAAGAGAATTAGCGAAAAGTCACGGAGGCTGGAAATCCAATACTGTCGCAGAAGGTTATGTTCTGTTACTATAATAATTAGCGTTAATTGTAAATGATATTCAAATAAATTCAATTTGTCATCTCGTTTTTCAATGTCTAATTTAATTTCAATGTTATCTCTGTAGGTTCTTATGGCCTAGCAAGGTCAATGTCGACATCTGTTCCTCGGAAAAAATCAATACTTTCGCTTCTGCGCACATCTCACAACATACGGAACATTGCTCCAGGTCAGATATAGAATAAAATTAATAATATCAAGTTAGAAATATGGTCGAGCATAAAAAGTCGTATGAAACTCGCCTATAATGGTAATTAAGAAACCCGTATGAAAATTATGAAACTCGCTTGCGCTCGTTTCATAAATATCCATACTCACTTCTTAATTACCTTCATTATAGGCTCGTTGCATAATGCACTATTAAATTACAGAAGAAAGCAGTGAGAATTATTTGTGGTGTTGGACCAAAAGAACATTGTAAACCTTCATTTCAATCCTGTAAAATTCCCACTCTTCCATCGCTATATGTATTGCAGTGTTTGTTATATACCAAAATGAATATAGATAATTTCCCATTGAACTTGCATTTTCACGAATACCATACGAGAAGTTGTAACGATATAAACTTGATTTATGCCGATACAAGACTACTCAAAACAGTTTTTATTTTAGGTCTCTGAAGTTTTATAATAGCTTACCAAATTCAACTAAAAATTTAAATTATGATTCATTCCAATCGGTAATTAAAAGAAAATTGTATGAACACAGTTTGTATAGCATTAACGAATATTTTAACTTGGCAAAATATTTTGTATGATTTTATTTATTTTGACGTTGCTATGCATAATGTACTTACAGTATGTCCAAGCAATAAAGTTAATATATTAATATATATATATATATATATATATATATATATAGTTACTTTGTACCATAGTTTTTATTGCATTAATTATATCATTGTGCTGTTGTCCAAAATAAATAAATAAATAAATAAATAAATAAATAAATAAATAAATAAATAAATAAATAAATAAATAAATAAATAAATAAATAAATAAATAAATAAATAAATAAGTTAAGGAACTAAGTAAATAAATAAACAAACAAAAATAAATAAATAAACAAATAAATAAATTCATTGCTGTTGTTATTATTATTATTATTATTATTATTATTATTATTATTATTATTATTATTATTATTATTATTATTATTATTATTTTGTTTGCGGCTCCATTGAGAATCACTAATGTATAGGCCTATTAGGACATTCGTTTCTTTCATTTTTTATTTTTAATTTGGCTATTATTGCATGTAATACCACATCTCAACCATTTTATCTACGATGTCTCTTACACGTGCGCCTGTATTAAGAAATTATTAAGATCCACTTAAGTCAAAGAGAGCAAGTATGCGTACGTAGGTGCTGACAAATACATCAATATCAATATCAATATTACAATGGGGTTACAGTTCTCGCCAGTTTAGAAAGAGGTTACTCACTGATCCAGTGTTTGTTACTGTATCCATTAGCTTAATGAAAACACAGGTCGCAGTTCGCGTGTGTGTACCGCAAAAGGCTGCGTTGCCATATCTTGCTTAGTTTTATCTTGTATATTTACATTATTCTGCCGCCTCTTCGGCTTTCTGAATAGCGTATGAGATTCGCAGGTGGTCCGTGGTTCGATTTTGGCTTAGGTAATGGAAGACATTTATCTTCCGTCCACGGAACTGTGTGTTTGTTCTTTGCCATATGCTGTTGTGTGTTTAATCAACGGTGGCTCCCTACAACGCATTGGATTGTAAGTCTGTATGGGAAGGCAGGTGAAGTATAAGTATGACGAAGAAAAAAAGAATATACGAGTATTTTATTAAGGCTGGTTCACAATAAACCGGGAACGGAAACGGCAACGAGAACTAGAAGTGAAATAATGTTAAAATAAATGCATTTAAATATGAACATTCACAATAGTTAATTGTGAATACTCACATTTAAATATATTTATTTTAACAATAGTTCCGTTCTCGTTCTCGTTGTCGTTACCGTTAACGGTTTATTGTGAACCAGCCTTTAGTTCTACAAAAGTAGTTTTTTCTTTGACAGTAACTCATCGTCATCATCATCATCATCATCATCATCATCATCATACTCGAATGAAATGACTCGGAGGTAATGGCTGTGAACAAAATCCATTACAGTTAAGAAGAAAAAATTGTACGTAGACTCAAAACAGTTTTTTCGATGCCACGAATTGTGAAAATTTAATGAAAGTCTTCGAAATTAATTTTTTATAGGATCACAAAATTTTGCCTATTCAGAAAGAACCGTAAGTAATGTCATTAATTTTAGGGGGTTATTCTTTGAGATATTTCGAACAAAAAAAGTTCAATATAGTTCTTGCTCGTTTTTGCTTCCTTTGGAGTTAAAAATTGTTTTATATGAAACATTTCATACCGAATTTTGGGAAAGACATTGATTTAATTCCCACTATGTTCAGTCAATTTAAGATATAAGTGTATTATGATAATAAATTATTGAAATAATTTCAGTTTTGTCCTTTAAATTTGCAGAAATTTGGTCTGAATAAATGTAACTTTTCGTTCTGAAAAAGCATTTTAAAATGTCACATTTGTTCGGATCAAATTTTTGCACATTTAAAGGACAAAACTAAAATTATTTCAATCATATACTGCAGCGGTCATCAGCACAGAGCACCCTGGGGCTAGCGTCTGTTACCCGCGGAGAACACACTGCACTATGGAGCACTCGTAGCTGCTAGCGGGTATGCTCTCTACCGCTTCCTGCTGCACAACGGGGCACACGGGACGGCTCCGCTTACCCTTTACCCATTTCAGCGAGTGCTGACGACCACTGATATACTGTATTATCATAATACACTGCTTTCGTAAATTGACTGAGCATGTTGGGAATGAAAACTTTGGTTTTCCCAAAATGCGCTATATGTTTAAAATAAAAACAAAAAATATCTCGGAAAGAAAACAAAATTGTATGAAATATTTCTGTTTGAAATATCTCAAAGAATAACCACCTGAAATTAATGATGTTACTTACTGTTCACTCTGTATATTTCAGTTTATGAGAAAGTAAGAGCAAATACACAAAGAGTGACAACTTAAATTACGTTTTTTTTCTCATATATTACTATAAATATATGTGCTTTTATTGCTATCGTAATAAAGCTTATTATTCCATGATAAGATATAAAATATTACGTCTGTAGGAATTAGGTTTTCCAGTTGGAACAAGTGACATTCAAGGCACGCAATAATATTGATAATTAATTCTTTGAATGAAGATAAATATAATACAATGACGCAAGACTCTTCTTGATTGTTATCTTGTTTACAGCTGTTGCTATGCATCTCTTTGACAGAATTGCATGAAATTCCACGAAATATATCTATTCTTAAAACAGATTGTATTGGTAATTCCTGATTTATTTTATGTCTCTTCAACTACCGAGGCAATTGAAAGATGATGGAGTTATGTACGTTAATGGACCAGTGACAGAATTAAAATGATAGGGAAGACAAAATTACCCAAAGAATTCAAGCATTGTTATTTTGTCTGAAAAAAATGCAGTCGACTCATGACAGTGACGTCATCGTATGGTTTAAGTTCATCGGCTGTTGAGATCGCGAGATGGTGACGTAACAGTTCCAGAAATGTTTGTTTAAAAAAACATGCTTTATGTACTGTACATATAATTATTATGGTATGAGGAATTTGAGACAATAATTAATAGATGAGTATTAATAAATTGAGGTTATACTCCAGTAAAAATACGAATGCTAAGTGAGCATCCAGACATCCACCTATTTTGGAGATAACGCATGTACCGGCTACATTATTTTGACTACTATATCTTATTGCTTGCAATCTAGGAAATAACATATTTAACATGCAAAGTTATCCAAGAGTGAAAATTAAAATTTTTCAGTACTTTTATGATACTGCCAAGAAATGTAACGAGTTCAGAGTTATCAGCCTGATATCGCACTCAGCAAAGATTCTCTGCGAATACTGGATCGACGTTTATATACTCAAGATCAGGGATGTCGAACAGCGCTCTCGAACTGTGAAACGATTAATACTGTTTCCTACCGTAGCTGAGCTGAAACAACAGGCAGTCAGCTCGCAGTAGCAGTGTTCTGTACGCAGTGTGTGTATCAACTCTGGCGGCTGGTATGGATATGGAACGACGATTCAATAGTCAGTGGACAGACAAATATTTATTTATCTTAAAGGACGGAAAGGCACATTGCTTAATATGTAGAAAAGAACTTGGATACATTAGCCATCATAATATTAAAACTCGTTTTAATTCTACACGTCATGCTGAAGCTTATGGATCAGAAAAGTTATCCGGTTTCACTCGTGAAAAGGCTATAGAAGAATTAAAATCAGGATTGAATTTAGGAAACCTTCCATCATCATCGGGTGTTAGTAGAACGAGGTTGCTTCGTGCTAGCTACAAAATTTGTGAAATTATTGCAAAGGCTTCAAAGCTATTTACTGACGGAGAATTTGTGAAAGGCTGTCTCATAGCTGCCGCAAAAAAGATCCGGAATACGTTAATGATTTTAAATCTATATGTTTGTCTCGTAATATTGTTGCAGACCACGTATCATAAATGGGAGATAACTTGAAGGAACAACTGACAGCAAGAATGAAAACTTTCACTTATTATTCTCTATGAAAGTACCGACAGCAAAAATACGGCGCAGCTAGCTATAGGCTATTCATAAGGAGTGTCGATTCAGATTTCAATGTTCATGGAGATTTTGTAGATGTCATTTCACTAAAGGATCGAACTCGGGGAGAAGATATTTTTGAATATATAACAAAACTATGAACAAATTTCAAGTGACGCTGAAAGTAATTAATTTTATGCATCAAAACAGTTTACGTTTCTGAACTTGAAGTTGCACTGCTACAACACATACACACTAAGTAGATATTTTAAATATGATATTAACAACGTTATTATTGTTATTATTATTATTATTATTATTATTACTATTATTATTATGATTTATTTCCGTCACTAACGAACAACATTAATGGAATGACGTAGTAGATAAAACTCTATTATTATTATTATTATTATTATTATTATTATTATTATTATTATTATTATTATTATTATTATTATCATCATCATCATCATCATCATCATCCGTCCTCAGGTAGGCTAGATTTTTTGTTTATCAGAGTTCATCAAGTGCAAATCTAAACTGAGTTCCTAATCAATTGTTAAGATGTATAAAAGTTAACAAAGTACCAGCCGCCGCAGTTTCACTTTTGTTTACTATCATTCGGCCGGACTGCCTGCTAGCTGTGTTCAACCTTTGCACGGTCAGGGAGGAGTGAAGGCACTGCAGTTCACAGCTCGAGAGCGCTGTTCGACATCCCTGCTCAAGATGGAAGAACAGCTGGGAGAAGAGCTGAACTGTTTAGCTTCAGGAAGGGAAAAGGCTAGAAGGGCTGCAATTGGACTACTACGAACTATTGGTGAAAGATTTTTTAGTTGGTTTTTTAAGACGCTATATCAACTACTAGATTATTTAGCATCGTTGAGATTGGTGATAGCGAGATGGTATTTGGCGAGATGAGGCCGAGGATTCGCCATAGATTACCTGGTATTCACCTTACGGTTGGGGAAAAATTCGGAAAAAACCAAACCAGGTAATCAGCCCAAGCGGGGATCGAATCCGCGCCCGAGAGCAACTTCAGGCAGGTAGGCAAGCGCCTTAACCGACTGAGCCACGCCGGTGGCGGGTGAAAGATACCTCGAGAAGAATAAAGAAGTGTATATAGTATTTGTGGTCCTAGAAAAGGCGTTTGACAGAGTGTATTGGAATGGACTGACGGGATCCTTAATAAAATACTGTAGATATGGATTGGAAAGAAAGAAGGCTGTTCAGTGATCTTTATATTTATATTTATAGTCGCGACGCTCTTATTCCCTGCGTGACTCCTCCTCTTTGCTTACACCTTAGGAAGTGTAGGCTGTATAAAGTCTAGGTACCGTCATTAGGGGTTACTTTGATATTGGGGGCTACTTTGATAACCACTTCGATCGATTACTAAAATCGAATTCGCGCGAAAGATATCAGAATGTGGCCAACTTTGGATCTCGTGTTGGCAGCTCTGTTAAACTAGTTATGATAGCGATGGTGCTATATAAATACTACATGTTGTAGAGGAGAAATTAAATATTTTGTGGTTTATAAAGTGAATGAGGATTTCTGATACCTGCAAAACATTGAAGCTACACAGGTAAGCATACTTTAAATGAATATTCAATTCTATCTTCAAATAAAGTAGTTCTTTGGCATTTAAAGTGTTGCTTGTCGTCCACTTGAATGTTGCAGTATGCACACCAGTTACGTTGAAGAGTCGCGGGGTAACTTTGATAGAGAGGATGGGGCTAAATTGATAATCTAGTCAAACATTTGAAATTACATTTATATTGTTTTAGACGTTATCGCTGTCCGTCCAGAGCTACTATGGTGCGAGATTATAAAAAGGAACCAGGTTCTCGTCAGTACAACAATTTTTCAGATTCTTCAGAGGAACCTGAAGGAGCTAATTTTCCAAGCTTGTTGAAGAAAGCATTGATCCACATGGATAAGACAAAGTTACAGACAAATACTAATAAACAATCATTTCCCGGAGATACAGAACAGTCTGAAATAAAACAGATTTTCATAAAACAGTTCCTTCTCTAAGGGCATTTGTCCTTGCAATAAGAAAGAAGTCCTCAAAAAATTCCGGAGCCTGTAGAAGTTGTTGAACAACAGGTTGAGAGTTGCCTCATGGCATTTCTTCAAGAATACTGATTTGGGAATTCTAGTACAGCTGGATCTATGATGAGAAAAAAGAGACGACTCAATGTTGACTCAGGGAAGAGTATAGTTACTGCGTCTACTTCAAACAACAAAGGCAGCAATTATGACGAAGAGCCTCAGGTGATTTGTGTAAATAGGCAGATCAAAGTTTCAGGCCCCAAAATTCCAGAAGATGCTAACATATGAAATAGAATCAGAAAACCCAAAAACAGGAAATTTCATCCTTGCTAAATTTCTTTATAGTAAAGATAAGAAAATCTTCACACATGTCTTTGAAATTGTGGACATGGCATCAAATGGGATAGTGATTCATGGTCTCAAAAGAGCTGATGAGAGTGAAACAAAATTTAAGCCAATTGACAAAACATTTCTACTACTTCAATGCAACACATCATCAAGATTTTACTTTCTTCAGTCGCAGAACTAACTGACAATTCCATGATTTATGTCTTCCCTATTGTTCTTGAATTCAAGTAAATTCTAGTTTTGTTTCCATTATTTTTATGAAAAGTTGATTTAGTTTGTAGTCTAGATTAATTATTTATGAGATTGGTAATGTTTTGATAGAACAAATTTGATTTCAACAATTTATATAATTTTCTATGTCTATTATAATGTACAATGAGCCTTTGTACTTTTCTTGCAAATGAAATACTAATGTGGTATTTGAAATGTCCTTTAAATATAATTTCATTTGCTTAATTTGCCCTGATTTACCTCTATAATAGCAAATCCCACAACTTTAGTTTGACTCTATTATGTCATCTTCGGGTTACTACGGAAATCTGGCTTTAAATAATGGTATATCAAAGTAGCCCCCATCACAGTTTAGCTTTGATAGTATGGTCTTTTTTTTTTTTCACGGGTACAAATCAACACATTTATTTTCTTAGAAATAGGATAGCAAGGTAAAGACAATCTGATATCTACATATTTTTTTTTATATTTTAAAATACTAAAAAATTAAGTTGTAACCATAAAAAATGTAAGTTAAATCTATCAAAGTAGCCCCACTTGACGGTACGTAGTATTGTTCGCCATTTTTGTTCTTTCGTTGTCGAGGTACCAGACGAGAAATCTATTTGCCACACCGTTAAACATTATCATGTCGTAGCTCCTATGATCGTAAATCAAAAGCACTGTAATTGAGCAAATAACTTAGCGGCAAATAACGTCCTCGTGTGCTTTCTGCGAACGTCAACGAAAGAGCCAAAATGGCGGCCGATTATATTAAGTATTTATCGAGTCTTAGGAAATGCATAACGTCATCGGGAGCGAATCACAAGACGCACACGTTTAAAAGTAGCCGACCTGAAACGTGATTGGCTGCCGGTAATAAAAGCGACGGACTATAGTGTCTTAGAAATAGACAAATAAGATAATATTTATTTAATAGTGTTCACATCTAAATTTACATTAATATTTTTTCTTATTACTAGGAATATTCCATTATATGGTGATTCTACTTCAACCCTAACCAATCTGCTGTCGCCAAATGTCCCTGTCCATTGCATCATCATCATCATCATCATCAGTTCTTTTCCTCTGCATGCTCCATTCAATCAACATTCTCGTGGTCTACCCCTTCCTCTTGTCTCTTCTGCCATTCAATTCATTAATGATTAAAATTATAAAATTCGTAAACAATAGACGTCTGGGCACATTCAGTATTCAGAAACTGAAGAAGATTATAAATGTATTTTAAGTGATTATGTTCAGACAACTACTGTTTATGAATTTTTATAGTTTTAATGATTGACGTAAAAAGAACGTACTGTAGCTATAGGCCTACTTTCCCATATTTGGAACAACTGGATAATACCCACGGCAGAGCAATGTCGATAGTCGACGTTACTCGCTGGCCACTAGTCACCGGGCCGTACCGAGCCGTGTCAAACAGAAGACAATCGAAATGGTGGTAGTAAAATTCGCGACTATATTCTTAAATAATTCACTGCATTATTAAAGTGCAAGACTTCTGGCTTCTGTTGCATTCAAACAATTATAAAATACGATAATTTGGTCCAGGGAGCATTTGTTTTTAATGCAAAGATAATTTGTTTGGCTTGTTTCTTAAATAAAATTACGAAATGGCGTTCTTGTGCTTAACATTTAATAAAAAATGAAATATAGCAAAACTGTTTTGTCTCGAGACTCTCATCTAAGTCACGTAATAGGTCACGTAATCTACTTCAATATATTTGCGCAAATATATCTTGTAGCTAACAGTGGTGCTATCTCTCAGTAATGTTCAGAACGGAGGAGGTAGAGAGAGAAAAGAAACAAATTTCTCCCTCCAACGACGCCACACACCAACGTCGTGTTCTTATGTTGGCAAGATTGTGTATTTACTTAAATTTGGTGCTGAACATAACGGCACGGTTCAAAGATACCGTGGGAATTCTCCAGTTTAGCGCCATAGTTTTAATTCGCTTGTTCTAAATTCTGAACGGAAGTATTTCATCATCAGTAGACAGAATATCCTCACCGAATGCAGAAATAAAATCCCTCTTAAAATGCCTGCTCGTAATGTTACACTTCCAATGAACGAACACAAATCAAATACATACTCGACAAATGGGAACTAAAATCTACCCAGATACGGATTGAACTCTTCTTTAATAGCTGAACACTTGTATTTCACTGCATATAAATATCGATTTGCAAATAGGTCGTATCTGCTTCAGAAACAATACCCTCCCAATCCATCACAGCTGTTCAAAGCTTGCTGAAGTAACGCTTTAGAAATGCAGATTTTCCAACCAATTAAGTACACAGAGCACGCATTTTATTTGAAGCCTACATTATCTTTTCAGTCTGACAATAAATGTGCAAGTATAGTGAATAGAAAAATGAGTGTTATGAAGATGAAACAACTCTCATTACACGTTTTACTCGATTCGTAACAATTCTTCTCCTTTGTTATTTTGCGAATTTTATTAACGTCCGATGTGGCTCTCAAATCAGTTGAGACTAAAGACCGAACTACGAATCTTTAATTCTAACGTTAAGTCATTTACGCTTTACGGGTGCACTCAGGGGCGGCTCGTGCATAAGAGCTGCGGAGCTGCAGCACTCCCTGCTTCGACAGGAAAATAAAAATAATATTTATTTTAATTTTTAGAAGAATTGTTACAGCTTTTACTGGTAAATTGCTTTATATTTCATCTGGCCGGGAATATGTACTATTATCAAAGCTCGGAACTTGGGGACTTGTGTTTCATGTGCACGAGTAAGGTTACAGGTACAACGTACACACAGCTCACGCTGCAAGTGCTCAGGGATAGTCGTATGTACTAAGAAGTGGTCATATCGAATGAGAGGAAGACGGACGAGGAAACTGTGGCATGTCGAAGACAAATGTTATGTTTTATTTAACGACGCTCGCAACTGCAGAGGTTATATCAGCGTCGCCGGATGTGCCGGAATTTTGTCCCGCAGGAGTTCTTTTACATGCCAGTAAATCTACTGACATGAGCCTGTCGCATTTAAGCACACTTAAATGCCATCGACCTGGCCCGGGATCGAACCCGCAACCTTGGGCATAGAAGGCCAGCGCTCGAAGACAATGACATTCAGAGAATTACAGATAAACGGTCTGTTTGAGGAATTAGAAAATACGTGTTATTCGAATGCATATTATACAAGTTTCAAAATACATTTTTTTTTAAACTTTAGGTACAGAATTTCGTGGAGGAATTCGAAGGAGATACATTATTTTCTTCGAATGGAGAGTTTATATTTTGTACGTTGTGCTACACACAAACTAAAGGCTGGAAACCGGCATTCATTGAAAGACATTGCAGTCCCTTAAACTAGTGGAAAATTTGTCCATAGCCATGGATCAAGTAGCAGAGAAACCTACCGTAGAACAAATTGAAAACTATTTTTGAGAAAAATTTAGGATATACTTATCTTTTTCACATACGAGATCAGCTAGCAATTGCTCAAAATCAAACAGAAAAGAGTGACAGTGAAAACATTCAGTATTTTAAGTTTGCTCCCGTCACTTCATGTGACTTGGAAATAAGTTTTTCTTGTTTCATATCAGCGAAGAGGTTACGGGTTTGAAAATATTGGAATGTACGTAGTCATACACTGTAATATAATGTACAGAGCAGAACAGTAAATTTGATATATTTCTCATGTTTATTTTTATTATATATGGTGTAAAATTACGTGTTTCAACCTACCATAATACTATCAATATGTTGTTCCAGTCAGAAACCACTTTTATAGCAAACCTGACTGTACCTCCGTGCTGGAAGCAGGAGTTTGTTGACATTGAAGTCCGGTCGCTTAGCCACGTGCAAAGACACAAGTCCCCAAGTTCCGAGCTTTGTCTATTATCTTATGCATAATCTTTTTGCGCGTCGACTGTATTGGAATTGACACTGCATTCAAAGTCTTCCTGGGATCTGCAGGGTGGTCAGCTCATAGAGTGTGTGTCTTGCATGGTCAGGGGGTAGAGAGGTGAAGGGAAGCAGAGGGAAACTGCCGCTGTTTAAAACCCATATCTCGCTGTAGTGGCTTGCAGAGCCAGGCCACAAGGCATCTTTCCTCTCCTCCCACACCGCTATTGTAATGCTGCATCAAATGGATTCTCTATTTCCTTGAAACTTAATGACAAAATTTTTCTTTTCTTTTCACATACTTATTGTTGTAGAATCTTATCGAGTTAATATAACGAAATTAATATTCTCTTTTGCCTTATTATTACGTATATATCCAGCCTCCAGCAGAACCTAATATTTGCCTTAACTCAAAATGATTGCACGAGTAGAATCCTTTTGATATAGTACGTAAAATACGAAAGAGACTTCCTTTCCAGTTTTAGAAAATTGTTGATCATCAGTATATCTGAGTGTTGCTTTGGTGTGACGTCTTAATACCGTAACTTAACCAGTGCAAATTTGCAAGCATGAGTGTGTGTGAATTACAGAATATTAATTTTATTTTTCTCAACTTTCCCTTGCGGAGAAAATTGATGTAATGAAGTGAAATTAAAGGGTCATCCGTTACCCGACTTAAATCTTACTTAAGCTTCATCCAGCCGAAATAGTGTATATATGTAAGGAAGTATAACAATGAAATTTACGCTAAGCATTTGTGGATGTGGATGTGAACAAAAAAAAATCGGTATTTTGTTTTCCTTGCCTCCTCTTCGGTGGTGATGCTGCATGGACTAGGAGTGGTGTGACATATTTAGGACATTTGCCCCTAAAAAGCAAAATGCACGAATCTTCGCAGTCTCACCTGAAAAATGTTGCTTCATTGGCTATGTTACGCAACTCATACTGCTGTGTAATTAAGTGAAAGGAACAGAACAAACATTCTCAAACATAATCAAGAAGTGAGAAAAAAATCGTGAAATTATAAAAAAATATTGATTGTATCAAATTTTGTGGCCAATATGAACTTCCCCTTAGGGGACATGATGAAAAAACGATTCGAAGAACCCTGATGTGTTTCGTGGGTTGCTACAGTTCGTGAGTAATCTAAACGAGCCTCTCAAAAATCATTTGGAACATACCACTGTTTAAGGTTATTCTACGACAATTCAGAATGAACTGGTAAATTGTAAGTTGAGTGTCTGCCGATCTGAAATTCAGACTGAAATCGATGGTATTGGTTTTTCTTAGGGATTAGCAAATGGTCCCACAGACATCTCCCAACTAAGTCAGGAAGTTTTGGTTTTTCGATATGTAGTGCATTTATTTTTGTCCTATACTTATTAGCAGGGAACGGATTTATATGGACTAAAAATATATGAAATATGTAAATATATATGTAGTTATTTTTACCAAAATATGGAATTAAATATGGATTTTTACCAAAATATGGAATTAAATATGGACTTAAAATTATAAAAAAATGACTATGTACGTTAAATATTGGTACATTTTAATCAAACTAAACAAAAAATATAATGGACGTACCTTATCTTCCAATGTAGTTTCAACAAAACACAATTTTTATTGTCTGTTACCATAACAATAGGTTACAAACATTTCTTTCAAGTGCTGAAAAGTGAATCTTCTTCTATTGTCTCTGAGGATAGATTTATACTGACTAAAAGAGCGTTCGACGTCACAAGAAGTAACTGGTACATAATTCAATTTCACAATGTCTGCTGGGGATAAGTCCAAGTTAATCTTCACTGTTGATTCACCACTCATCACAGCAACAACCTTTGTAGTTCTTCATATCCAGGGTTTTTTGAAAGTACAGTGTCCACCTTAGCTCTTACTGCATCTGCAACTTTACCTCTACCACGATTCAGTTGTTCCACAGTACTATTTATAATTTCAAAACTTTCAGATAGTGAAAGGTGCCTATTTTGGAGACTTTTGAGCGTTTTTATGATGCATGAAAATGTATGCTGAATGTGAGCTAAGTCATTCTTCACACTTATGTCACAGGTAACTGTTTTCGCAGTATCAATTGAGACTGCATCTTCAGAGTCCAATGCAAGGAGAACATTGTTAATAGAGTCTATATGTTCGGCATAATATTCAACTGCTTCTAGCCATGTACCCCATCTAGTTAAAATTGGCTTTGGTGGCAATGGAATTTCAGGGTACATTTCTTTCAACACGTTAACTCTACTGGGAGCTTTGAGAAATACTTTTTTCACTGATGAAATCAACAAATCTACTTTAGGAAATTGTCTCTGACCACTTCTGCCACACGATGAAATGCATGCGCCACACAAGTAAAATGAGTCAATTTAGGATATACAACAGATAATGCTTGTCCAGCTTTGACCATATAAGGGGCAGCATCGCTAATAAAGAATAACACATTATCGTACATAATACCCTTTGGCCACAGGATACCCATAGCTTCGTTGAACAGTTTAACTATAGTTTTGTTATTGCACTTTTCTAGAACATCACAATGTAAAAGAATTCGTTCAGAATATTGTTCACTTAACAAACCGATAACTACATTACCAACAAGTCTACCTTCTTTGTCGGGAGTCTCATCAATGGAAACCCAAATTGAACTATCTTTAATTTCATCTCTTATCTTCTGTATTGTCTCATCGTAGATGGATGGAGCATACGTCTTCCTAAGTGTTGACTCATCCGGGATTGTATGTTGAGTATATTTTTCAAGGAATTCCCTGAAGACCTTATTCTTTAGTTTGTAGAGAGGAATATCAGCAGAGATGAGAGAACGGCACAGGTCGATGTTAAACTCAGATCTTACATTCGATGTTGTTGGTTGTGTTAAAAACAATTGTCTCTGCTTGGAATTTAGTTGTTTGTTGGCCTGATGTTTACTAGTTGTAATGTGTTGTTGCACCAGGAACTTTTGTGTAGATGATACTGCACACTGACACAAATTACAAAATAATATTTTATTGTCAGTTGATAAACCATCTTCTTTAAATTCTGAAATGTAACTTGTTAGTTTTGATTTTAAATTGACTGAATGACGTACTTTTGGCATATTTACCGTCTTTATAGTATGATTTACAAAACTGAACCTATGTGTACTCTGACTGGCATTTAACTGTTGAGCTGCACAACTGAAGTCTGTTAAAAATTTTAAATTAAATTAATACAGTTTTGTAACTTACTTTCCCATTGTTGATAGGACTGCTAATTTTCAAATAACTCTGATGTTAAAGGGATTACTGAACATGTGTTTAAATCTCTATTGTTGAAATGTATTTTTAAAAGTTAATGGAATTTTGTTTTGTTTTATTGTTAAACCTAATATAATATGGACTGTTTTATATGAAATATGGAAAATATATGGAAATTAACGAAAATATGTACTAAACTCTAAAATATGGAAAAATATGGAAAATAAAAGTAGGATTTTTCAACCCTACACATTGTGAAACATAAAGATAATGCAAAATATAAATTATATTAGCTTTATAAGTAAATATGTATTTACATATAAATCCTTTCCCTGCTTATTAGTAATAGTATCAAGAAGTGAAATTTGTATGTACCGAAATCTACTGCAGCTTTCCCAATCCACAAGTTCACGAGCCGCCACTGGGTGCACTTGAAGGACTTATGGGACAATTTTGTTCCATTGTGAAGTTGTCAAACCTTACCACTCCCATACAATTCAATACTTACAGTCTTGAAATTTTATGACTTTTATTTATTTCAGTTTAACTGCCTATCATTTGAGTTTTAAAACCCTGACCCTCTTTTGTTTGGGTTTCGTTAAAAAGATTTACCTGGAAGGACGGTTGGACCAGTTTTGTCCCATTGTATTTCGTTTTGAGTTTAAAAACCTACACCTAAAAATCCCCGGGAGGAGAGGTGAAAATTTAGAGCTTTGGGAGGAAGATGTCTTTGATTCCTGAAGTAGCTACTAAATATGTGAGAACAAAAGGCTTTCCTGCAGGAGATTATTGGAAGATCATGGACCACATGATAGCACAAATAACTAAAAATTCTGCTACCCGTAATTCCCAAGGAAAGATGCTACTTTTGGAATAGTATAACATAATAAGAAAGCTTGGAAAATAACAGTTCCACCGAAGTAGATGAAATGGAAAAAAAGGGAAATGAATAGTATCTCCCCTTTAACTAGAACGCAACTCTATACTGTACAGTATTGACGCCTGTGAATGACCATTCATAAAATGAATAGTAGACGCTGAGAAATCTTCTAAGATTTCAGCTCTTATTCCTGGTAACTAAAACAAAAACATGTTCTTTCACGAACATTAAAATTAAAAAAATGAAAGAAGAAATACTATTTTCTACGGATTCATTAATGAGTCGCTGTGACAACACAAAGTGTAACTGTACATTGAATGACATTTTTTCATAAAGGCTCGTTCAGAAACAGCAAAGAGAAACGAAATGGCGATGCTATATATAGATCTATTGTATTTCTCCTTCTATTGCATTCACTTAAAATTTCTCAGAAATTCGCAATTGACGTCATGTGACAAAAAATGTTGCCATACGTCATTTCTCACTTTTTTCTCGACAAAATAATATTGACGATAAGACGTTTCAAGTAACGAATAACTTCGTGCCAGGAGCTTGAAGATCTACGAGTAGATCTCTATTCTCGGTAGAAACACGATATTCTGACCGCTGTTCTGAACTATTCCCTTCTTCCTGTAGAGACACTCGTATTTCGTCTCTTTGGGCAATGTGAGTAGGTTTGTATATTTTATAGTCTAATTTCATTAACAATTAAAAGGGATTTACAAATGTATGTATGTATGTATGTATGTATGTATGTATGTATGTATGTATGTATGTATGTATGTATGTATGTATGTATGTATGTATGTATGTATGTATGTATGTATGTATGTATTTTTTTATTTTAGTAGGTTATTTTACGACGCTTTATCAACAGCTTAGGTTATTTAGAGTCTGAATGAGATGAAGGTGATAATGCCGGTGAAATGAGTCCGGGGTCCAGCACCGAAAGTTACTCAGCATTTGCTCATCTTGGGTTGAGGGAAAACCCCGGAAAAAAACCTCAACCAGGTAACTTGCCCCGATCGGGAATCGAACGCGGGCCACCTGGTTTCGCGGCCAGACGCGCTGACCGTTACTCCACAGGTGGGGACTGTATGTATGTATGTATGTATGTATGTATGTATGTATGTATGTATGTATGTATGTATGTATGTATGTATGTATGTATGTATGTAAGTATGTATGTATGTAAGTATGTATGTATAGTGTGTATGTATGTTCAGTATGTATGTATATATGTACTGTATGTATGTATAGTGTGTATGTACAGTATGTATGTATAGTGTGTATGTACAGTATGTTTGTATGTATGTCTGTCTGTATGTATGTATGTATGTATGTATGTATGTATGTATGTATGTATGTATGTATGTATGTATGTATTCACACTGCAAATAGCTAAATACCCGGTGCCAGTGTTAACTAATTACACTCAATAATGACAATTAATAATAAATACAATTAATAATAATAATAATATAATAATAATAATAATAATAAATAACAATAATATAATAAAATTAACAAGGAGAATCCTAAATTAAATGAAGAAAGATCACTTAAAGAACATTTAAAGTAAATTTAATTTGTTTCTTAAGATCGAACTAAAACCCACGAGTATAATATGTTCATACATGCACAATTATCTTTCAGCACTATACTAATTTCGCTGTCAACTGACTCACTGCACTGGTACTACGACACATTTCACTGATACTATCCTCATTTCACTAACACTTCAAAAACATTTCACTATTCAAATATTTTGCTCTACCACTAGAAACTATAAAACTTCACTGACACAAACACACTTCACTGACACAACACACTTCTTCACTGATACAACACTTCAAATAACAAAACATCAATTACACCTTTTAAATAGTGTGCATAATATACTACCATCTATTAGCAAAGTTCTTAAGCCTATTTTTAAATACATTTATGGTTATTGGTAAAGCCTTTAGTAAGTCTGCAGGTAAAGCACTGTCTTGCATTACACGCGATTAAGAAGTTTTTACTGTGAACAAGTTGCAAACCCGTTGCCCTAAGCCTCAACCTGGAGGACCAGGATATCTCTTCGTCTGAAATCTCATTTGTGACCTGTCTGGCAAGGGTGTCTGTGGTGGCTGAAAACGGCGAACACCTGGGAGGGAAAATGCAGACGAAGAAGAAGAAGAAGAAGAAACATCTATTTTTAATATATATTTAGCAGTGATGTTGCTTATTCAGAAATTGTTCAGGAGTCACAAGAGTGAAAATACAAAACCAGATATTATGTTTTTTTAATGTGTGGATGATATTAAACCTTGGATTTAAACATACACTCATTTGAACTTAACGAATGTAGACCTATCTGTCTGGTTCTGTATTTAATAATGCCCACAAGTTTGACACAAATGAATTCACAGTACCTTGATCCTAACTTTAATGAAACTCCTATCAAGGTTTATTTACGTGTACATGGACACGTTAGAGATATGAAATGGTATATATTATTTAGAGAAGTACCGGGAATAGAACAAGTGTGTGTGTGTGTGTGTGTGTGTGTGTGAGATCTACAAGACTATATGCAGCATATTGCATACATCGAGCCATGTTGGTCATATATATGTCAGTAGTAACCGTTATACACATAGAAGGTAGCCGAACAATGTATTACCATGGAAATGCAGCTTTGATTTCATTTCAAAGACCCGTCTAGGCTCCCTCTGGGATTATCGTGTAAAGGATTACAGAATTTAATTAAATTTTAAAGTAGAAAAGAATATTACCTTGCGTACTGTAATTCAAGCTACCATTCATTATATTGTCATGCCAATATTTATAAATATGTCACTATAATTTACTATTTCATTCATTCATTCATTCATTTAGACCTATTATATTCCATAGATCTTGCATGAGCAATGAAGCTTTAAGATGTGGAACAAGTCAACATTTTAGAATGTTACAATTACAACATCACATATTCATTATATATGAGGTCTCGCCTACCTCACTGAATATTACACGACTACTATGAAGTAGGCAATGTGTATTATTATCATTTAATTCGAGAAAAATTCGTTCCGGCACCGGGAATCGAACCCGGGACCTCTCAGCTCTACGCGCTGAGTGCTCTGTCCAACTGAGCTATGCCGGGACACGACCCACGGTGCCTGCCGAAATCCTCTCGTAATGTTTTATGGCCTTACTACCTGCACTTTAGACAATATAAGTCACACATGCAGAAGCGCATATTTAAATGACTTTTGTGCGAGATCGTGCGTATTTGCTTGTTTTCCGCACAGAACCAATACTCGGTAAGTGTGAAATACCACATTCAGTATTCCCAACGTAACACACATAACAATTTCCCTCTTCTTACCGCTTAAGAGCGACATTCATTTTACTGCTTTAGACTTTTAACATATTATTTTTAGAGACGTTTAACATAGTAATAATTATAAATTGGAAACTTACCGCTGCAATTTCACCTAAATTGCAATGTTAATTATTGTTTTTAAATATTTGCAAAAATTAAGTAAAGTCTACTACTCCACGAAACTTATTGCATTCCTGATACAAGTAACATTAAGGAAGCCGTGAAAAAATCAACAAGATTCCAGATGCCGATGTTATTACTGCAATATGTTATATAAATAATATCGTTAAAATATTAAAATGAAAAATAAATCATTACATAACCTTACCGTTTCTTTTAAGTTCGCATTTATAGACTGGGGGGAAAAAAAGACAGACGTATATCACGGCCTGCTGGAGTATAGTAAACACAGAAAACATTTTATAGCAACAATGTTGAAGAAAGATATTTTGGTTTTCCGAAGTTGCCGTCATTAAACAGAAACCAAGATGGAGATTTCATTGCAACTAACTAGAAATTCGTTTTTCAGGTATGTAATAAACGATCTTCGCACAAAATAATGTACGATACACGAGCGGTATGTTTGTTTTCATGTTCTCGGAAATTAAAAAAGCTCAACTACGTTTCGCTTTTTCAATCTTTTCCTCGAACATGAAAACGTCAACATACCGCTCTTGTAACGTATATTACTATTATGGCCATATTCAACATCAGTTTGTGACAACTGCTAACAGTTAATACATCACATATTCATTACATATGAGGTCTCGCCTACCTCATTGAATATTACACGACTACTATGAAGTAGCCAATGTATATTATCATCATTTAATTCGAAAAAAATTCTTTTTGGTACCGAGAATCGAACCCGAGACCTCTCAGCTCTACGCGCTGAGTGCTCTGTCCAACTGAGCTATGCCGGGACACGACCCACGGTGCCTGCCGAACTTCTCTCGTAATGTTTTACGGCCTTACTACCTGCACTTTTGACAAAGTCATTTAAATATGCTCTCCTGCATGTATGACTTACATTGTCTAAAGTGCAGGCCATAAAACATTACGAGAGGAGTTCGGCCGGCACCGTGGATCGTGTCCCGGCATAGCTCAGTTGGACAGAGCACTCAGCGCGTAGAGCTGAGAGGTCCCGGGTTCGATTCTCGGTACCAAAAAGAATTTTTTTCGAATTAAATGGTGATATTACAATTACAATTTTAACAAATTTTTTCAGTATTTTACAATTTTTACAGTTTTACAATTTAGTAACTTTCTACAATTTTTACAATTTTGTGCAATTTTTTTTACAATATTTTGGCAAGATGTAGTGAGATGAGGTGAGGTCCGAGGATTCGCCAAAAGATTACCCGGCATTTGCCTTTTGGTTGGGGAAAACCTCGGAAAAACCCAACCAGGTAATCAAATCAAAGTGGTGAAATGAAGTGATGCCGAGGACTTAAATTTGTAGTCTATTGAGATATCTGAAATTAATTTTGAATATTTTTTTTTCTCTGTTTCCATATATACAGAGTGTACCGCAAATATTGTCATTAATTTTAGGGAATTATTCTTTGAGATATTTCAAACAAAAAATTTAGTACAATTTTGCTCGTTTCTGGCTTCTTTTAGAGATAAAAATTGTTTTGTATGAAATATTTTATGGCGTGTTTTCGGAAAGCCATTGATTTAATTCCAAGTATGTTCAGTCAATTTAAGATAGCAGTGTATTAAGATAATAAATTATTGAAATAATTTTAATTTAGTCCTTTAAATGTGCAGAAATTTATTATATTAAGTCAAGTGCCATTATACAAGGGGCGCACTCAATTGAGTGATTTGGTAGCCGGGATTCCACAAGAAGTAAGTCCACAAAGGAAAAACACTAGAGAATAGGGATTCGATCCAATGTTGTGGATTGAACTTCGGCGTAGTTCAGTGGTTAGAGCGCTTGGAACCAAGGACCCGGGGCGAAGCGAATTTTTCTTCTCTTAATTATTACCATAATATATAAATTCTGTAGAATAAAAAATTAATCATTATGTAGATAATACATTTACTGTATTTATTGAAATGTTCAATGTCAAGAGCCCAAACTTGGGGACAGTACAATCTGATTTCTAGAAGAGACAGATCAAAGATGACTACATTATCGTTGACATGGTCATCACCAATATCATTAGCACGGATGTATTTTGTTCATTCCAATGATGCTTTGCATTGCTAATGACAGTTCTATTTAGTTTTTACTGAAGCATGTGTGATTTATATTTTGACAAGATATTGGCCCAAAGTAGACAAACTAAATTTAAATTAAATTACATTTGTGCGAGATCGTGCGTATTTGCTTGGTTTCCGCACAAAACCAATCCTCGGAAAGTCTAAAATTCCACATTCAGTAGTCCCAACCTAACATACATAACAATTTCCCTCTTCTTACCGCTTAAGTGACATATTGATTTTACTGCTTTAGAATTTTAACATATTATTTTTAGAGACGTTCAATATACGTAGTAATAATTATAAATTGGAAACTTACCACTGCAATTTCACCTAAATTGCATTGTTAATTATTGTTTCTAAATATTTGCAAAAATTAAGTAAACTCTACAACTCCACTAAAGTTACTGCATTCGTGATGCAAGTAACATTAAGGAAGTCGTGAAAAAATCAACAAGATTCCAGACTCATCATAGACTGGGGAAAAAAAAAGACAGACGTATATCACGACCTGCTGGAGTATAGTAAACACAGAAAACATTTTAAAGCAACAATGTTGAAGATAGATATTTTTGTTTTGCAAATTTGCCATCATTGAACAGAAACCAAGATGGAGATTTCATTGCAACTAATTAGAAATTCCTCTTTCAGGTATGTAATAAACGATCTTCGCACAAAATAATGTACGATACATGAGCGGTATGTTTTCTTTCAATTCTCGGAAATTAAAAAAGCTCAACTATGTTTCGCTTTTTCAAACTTTTCCTCGAACATGAAAATTTCAACATACCGCTCTTGTAACGCATATTACTAGTACATTCATAGTAACAATTTGTATGTATAAAGAGCCTAGTTACGAAACATATGAATATTTAAAAAAAAATAAGCGATTTTTTTTACATTGTTGGTTTTTATTAGGTTAGGCCCTATAGGTTTTCTACGTCCCGCGCCGTGGCGTCGCGGTTTAAGGCATCCCGCCTAGGACTCGCGTTACGGAATGCGCGCTGGTTCGAGTCCTCTGGGGGAAGAAATTTTTTCATGAAATTTCGGCCAGTGTATGGGACCGGTGCCCACCCAGCATCGTGATGCACTTGGGGAGCTACGATAGGTAACGAAATCCGGTTTCGAATACCAGCTATAACGGCTGGGGGGATCATCGTGCTAACCACACGATACCTTCATTCTGGTTGGATGATCATCCACCTCTGCTTCGACATATGGGCGTGAGGCCAGCAGCCGGCTGGTCGGTCTAGGCCCTTCACAGGCTGTAGCGCCAGGGATTATTATTATTATTATTATTATTATTATTATTATTATTATTATTATTATTATTATTATTATTATTATTATTATTATTATAGGTTTTCTATAAGATTTAAGCATTGAAATTAAGGATTGAATCATTAGCATGGCCGCAATGCCATTAACATGGAGTATCAACTTTTTAATAAATTCAAAACAGCTGTTTATAAAAATTGAGCTCTATGAAATATGGTCCAATTAGTACGGTACCGAGAAAATTTGTTATCGCATTTGTTTTTTTTTTTTAACTTCAAAAATAATTTTTTACTAACAAGGAGAGGATACGCTCTGTATATCACCGAATTAAATAAGATTGTTTGAGATAAAAGTACAAGATGTACTGTTTAAAGTCATACCTGATATGGGTGGCCAATGACCCCTCGTTTTGAAAATATTGACTATTGTTTGTGACGTACTTCCGTTAGGTGCTCATTAGGGAAGCATTAGACTTTGTAACAGCGTAGCTCATATGGTTGGGTGCTTAGTTCTTACCCAGGCAACCTCAGTTCGAATCTTAACTGGTCGTTTATTTTTTTTATTTTAATAATGATTAATATTGTGATCACAGTTATCTATTTACATACTTATATCATATTTCTCAATGTATTGAATGCTTCATCAAGTTTTAAACAAATTACTAATTAACTAACATTGTATTGTAAAGGATAAACAATGAAATACTGCTCACGTAGTAAGGTAAGATGTGTCACTGGTGTCTGTTCTATTTCTGTAGCAGCTATTCCATTTCATTTTGTACCCGATTCATTATGATGTCATAAAACACACACAAAACATACATATTTCCTGCACCGTGCACAGCAAATGAAAGAAGGTTGTCCACTGTCACACACATTTTTCCGCACTTCTGCTGCGAAACAGACATCCTTTACATTCACAAACACTTCTCGTTCGTTTATCAATTTTGATGCATATCACGCATATTTCAACATGGCTTTGAATATAGGAACTGACAACTGAAAGTGAATTAAAATAATAATAATAATAATAATAATAATAATAATAATAATAATAATAATAATAATAATAATAATAATAATAATAACAATAACAATAATAATAATAATAATAATAATAATAATAATAATAATAATAATAATAATAATAATAATAATAATAATAGCAATAACAACAACAACAACAACAACAATAATAATAATAATAATATCAAGCTTTAAAAAGTGAGAAGGCATTAGGATTCGAACTGGGGTTGCCTCGATAACTCAGCATCCAACCATATGAGCTACGCTGTTACACAGTCTAAGAGCGTATTCCGAATCTCACCGGTGAGCAATCCGATGGCATCACGGTGTTCCGAATTCCACCGATGATGTCATTGATGCTCCACCGGTGTCGCACCGGTGCCATCAACTTGCAGAGGTGGTGGCAGTCTCCATCAGCCGCCATAAGTGAATCTGATTGGTTCTTGTATAGGGCGGGAATTAGCAGACCAATGACATCGTGCACTGTTGTGTCATGGCGGTGTGTTCTGCTGTATTGTTTGTAATGAGCACAACGTAAAAACAATATGTTAATGGCTTATGAGCGAACATGTCAACGGACCCGTTATTACTACCGGTCCAAGAAATAAATTGTTTATGCTATCTTTTCTTTGAACGAGATGGGAGTACGAAAATTTCGCATAATTTTGCTAGCGTAGTACAGACAACAACTTGTACAGTCGCCATGACAGCCATCGATCTTTCCAGCAGTTTTGTTCCTTATTTCGCTGCAATGTGACGTCATTGATGCCACCGGACCGGTGAGATTCGGAATACGCTGTAATGCTTCCCTATTAGGCACCTAACGGAAGTATGTCACAAACAATAGCCAATATTTCCAAAACGAGGGGTCATTGGCCACCCATACCAGGTATGACTTTAAACAGTACGTCTTGTACTTTCATGTCACAAAATCTGATTCAATTCGGTGGTATACAGAGCGTGTCCCCTGCTTGTAAGTTGGAAATGTTCAACTAATCGTAGAATCACCCATAAATCTCTACGAAGAGTTGAGGCATTCAGTTTTACCATCATTCATAGAAACAAAATTGTCTTGTTCCTCTGTTCCTTGGAAATTAAAACGAAATCTGCAATTTATTCGCCACATTCCACCACTTTACGCACCCCTGCTTAGAACGCTATGGTACCGAGTTCAACCTCTGCTTGCTATACATACACGCAGACAGATATAATATTTGTGGAGAGAGAAATGAATGGGGTAGTGTATACAGTGCCCGCGCGGGAACGTAATGCCCATGCTCATGGATGGTCAACTCGTGCTCCCAAAGTGCTAAAAAACCTTGAAAGAGAGAAAGGCAGACGGAGCCAGCCGCAGCAGTTACAAGTTGTTTGTAGTTTCGCTGCAAAAGCCACGGTGCGCTCTGGCGGCTCATGCAGGTGATCGGGATATCTATTCCCTGATTGGAATTTCAGAATGACGCATGATACAATAATTATAGTAATTTTAGACAGACTATACCTGAACACATAACAAAATTATATTATTTTCTAGCTTTGTAATTAGTTTAGTACTGGAAACACAAACTGAATACAACCTTTTCAAGATACAACAAATATAGCTGCAACACTTATTATTATTATTATTATTATTATTATTATTATTATTACACTATTTGTTAATATTTCTTATTATATGTCTTATTTGAAACGTAGAACGCTAGAATTTACAAGTCTTTATACATTAAAGAGTATTTCTCTGTTCTCAGAAAGATAATAGTCTGTATTCGCAAACAATAACAAATTCAAGGAAGCATTTTTTACATGTCACGGCAGATGAAATAAGCTTACTTCTGAGCTCTTTCTTTACTTTGAGAGCTTTTACACTTCTTTCTTGTATTAAACTCTGCCTCAAGCACATACAGTATATATGGAAGCAAAGAATATATTTGGAAATTCTGACTTAGGCAACATTACGAACAGTTCGATTCTTGATTTCGCTGGAATCTGAGTGGCGTGCTGTTCTGTAGATTTATTAATTCAAGCTCTAAATTTTCAGGATTTTCTATCAGCGTAAGTCAAAAAGATTTCAGAAAAATTTCGATTCCTTGTCAATTGTCACTGTTTCTCCAAACTTAGCAGTGAATTCTGGTGTAGGTCTTGAAGTAGGGTCTTATATTTGATAAGAAGATTTTCTTATCACTCTTCAAGATAGTTCATAGTCAAAGAAAGTGAAGTTGTCTATGTTCTATATGATACTGCCAAATTTCAAATCTATCCATAAATGTTCTTAGCTAGTCGATTATATGTCTTGCACGATATTTGATATCAGTCTCACCTTGTTGATATCTCATTTTTAACTTTAGCTGTCCTAAAGCAGATGCAGACAGTATTTCTTTACTAAATCCTTCACTGTTTATTTGTAACATAAAATGCCATGCGTAAGAAAGTGTGATAGAATACAACCTTTACCTCTCTTCTTAATAAAAAAAAAAATCTCCTTTTACTCGTAACTAAAGGGAAATGATCTGGGAAATATATTGTTTTTCACTTAAAACGAGCCGCCACTTAATACAGACGCGATCGAACTTGTGTCTTGAAAGAACCGCACACAGACAGTACAGCTAGTACAGAGTCCGTTCTTCCTGCACTGAGGTTGTGTTGACACTTTGAGAGCACGAGTTGCCCACCCATCCCATGCCTTCGTTAGATCACTCTGTTACGGCGCGGAACTGTTAGAAATATCATTCGAGTTATTGTTTAATAGCGGCGTGTGGACTTGAGTCGCTTTAGTCTTGTCTTGTGTGGAAGCAGACATTGATGACTACGATAATTCTTTAGTAATGGACCAATATTTCACCTGCATTGAAATTTTATGTGCTAGTTACGCGTCACACTTGCCGGTGAAATTGACACGTGTGGAAGAATTGATGTATTGTACGAAGTGCTTCCCAGGGAATCCAATTTAATGGATTTTCCCTGTTATTTGTTTGTATGTGTGTTGTATAATTTGCAGGAACAATCAATCTTCTCTTGCGGTGTGCTCTTAGTAGATGCAAACCGGAGTTTTCTATAGAAAGATTTGTGAAGTGATTCATTTCTAAAGTAAACCAACAGCCTGTAAAGGAAACTGATTGCTTTCATTCGTGCGTCACAAGTACAATTCCCTCTTTTTACATCACTCTCTCTTGCTTTTCATTTTACCTCAAACCCCATCTCATTCTCTCTCTCTCTCTCTCTCTCTCTCTGTTATATATATATTATATATATGATATATATATATATATAAAACAATAATAATAATAATAATAATAATAATAATAATAATAATAATAATAATGGCTTTATTTAACCTGGCAGAGTTAAGGCCTTAAGGCCTTCTTTTACACTCAACCAGGATTAAAACTTGTTTTTGAACATAAAACTTGATCAGAATTAAGTAATTACATACTGATTACATAATGAGATCAAAGGAGGTAGTTACATAAAATTTACCTCATAAAATAAAAATAAACATTGTGAAATACATATTAATTTCTTAGAATCAAATGCGAATCACGTAAAAACAGAAGCCGATAATTCAATAAAAAAGAAAAATGTACACAGTAAAAATAAAAAGAAACACATTAGTATACATATTAATATTAGATTACAATTAAGTAGGACTTACATAATCAAATCAGAAACCGACAATTGAATAAAATGTACACAAAAAATAGATTAATAATAAAAAACAACAACACAGTGGGGTACATATTGGCGTTAAGTGATAAATAAACACGATTTAGATAATTAAAATAAGAAAAAATAATAATAAATACAGTGGAAAACACACACACACACACACACACACACACACACACACACACACACACACACACACACACACACACACACACACACACACACACACACACACACACACACATATATATATATTTCTCTGTTTTGTCACTTTCCATTGTCTTTCTAGTTTTAACTTTTTACAGAATGTTTCCGGGCTAGTGTTACAAACTTTCAGGGATGATGGCGAAGGGCACATGTATCAATTTGAGATAAGGAACCCTGGTCCGGAAATGACTGAGTCGAAAGTTATAAGCAAAAATAGTTGTGTGGAAATGAATTAATTTTATTCCTCTGTACACCTTATTTATGTGTACATCTTACACATACTGTATTCATCTGACGTTATTACATTTAATTTTTAAATACAAATCATGGAATCGAACCCAGGACCTCTTTAGCTCTGCGCGCTGATCGCTCTTTAGGTTACGATTCCCGGTCTAAAACTGTATAATTATTGTACCATTACGTCATTTTCAAATACAAATACTTTACACAAGGGGTAACTTTACACATTTCTAGAAAAATGTTTAGAAGGCAGCACATTACAGACAATGTGTAGCAACTCCGTGGAACTGATTCTATGTGGCAACAGCACATATGTGTGGTAGACTGAAGTGTGTTCGATTATTAAAACTGTAATACACCATTTTTCTAGAAATGTGTAAAGTTACCCCCTTGTGTAAAGTATACCCGGTCGACGGTAGTCATGTAATATTCAATGAGGTGGGCGAGACCTCAAACGAATATATAATGTATTAACTGTTAGCAGTTGTCACAAACTGATGTTGAATATGGCCATAAAGTCATTTAAATATGCGCTCCTGCATATATGACGTGTATCGTCCCAAATGTATCAATTTGAAAGATAAGAAGGGTTGGCCGGCGCCGTGAATCGACCCGGCATAGCTCGAAAGAGCGCTAGCGCGCAAAAATCCTGGGTTGATTCCCGGAAATGAAATAATTTTATTCCTAAATAGTGTACACCTCATTTATGTGTATTTATCTATTCAATGAGGTCTTACCTCAAACGAAAATGTGATGTATCATATGACGTTGTTCACGTTGTCTACTTACAGTATTTCATTCAGTGCGCTGTCTGAGGGGTGGGGACAAGAAACTACACTAAAGCAATGCAGATAGCGTAATGTGTAACGGACATGGTCGGTCCTGATATGCACGTCTGTAGACAGCAGTGTATGTGTACAAGTTGCAGTGTCCAGTCGATCAGTCCTAGTGAAATGGAAGAGTACACGAGAGCGGAAAATGCAGACCTGATTTTCGAATACGGATGAGCCAATGGGAACAGTAGACAAGCTCACAGATTGTACCGGGACAAGTACCCACGTAGGAGACATCCGGCCCATACCAACTTTCCACGACTGTTGCAAAGGTTAAGGGAAGGAGGGCATGTGGTGCGAAATTATAATTCCAATTCCACACAACTATTTTTGCTTATAACTTTCGACTCAGTCATTTCCGGACCATGGTTCCTTATCTCAAATTGATACATGTGCCTTACGCCATCATCCCTGAAAGTTTGTAACATCAATTTTAATCTGCCTCTCTTTTATTTGGGAGTATTAAACTTTGTCTTTCTCCTTTCTATATTTACCTTCCTTCTTCTCTTTTTTTCTCTCTCTTTCCTTCAATCTTACGCATATTTTGCTTATCCTTTCTTCAGAACTTTCGTCTTCAATCTCTTTTCTGTATTATTCTTCCTATTTCTATAATTTCCTCACTTTGTCTCTTTTCTTTCTTTCTTTCATTGGCTTCAATATCATGTTTTTCGTGCCTATTTTCTCTTCTTTCTATTTCCTCTTTCTTTCTAAATCTTCTGATCGCCTGGATTGCTTAGTCGGTATAGCGCTGGCCTTCTGTGCTCGAGGTTGCGGGTTCGATCCCGGTCCAGGTCGATGGCATTTAAGTGTGTTTAAGTGCGACAGGGTCATATCAGTAGATTTACTGGCATGTAAAATAACTCCTGCGGGACAAAATTCCGGCACACCGGCGACACTGATATAACCTCTGCAGTTGTGAGCGTCGTTAAATAAACCATAATTTTAATTTTTTCTAAATCTTCTGACTTTATCTTTCCCTTTTCTCATTCCTTTTTCTCTCTATACCTCATTTTGTTTTCGTCGTATCCTTATTTTTTCCATTTCTTCTGTTTATCTCTTCCGTTTCACTTTTCTGTATTTATTAAATTTTCTATATTTCTTCAGTTTTTTGTTTTTAAATACTAATCAACTTACTCAGTTTTTCCGGTATTCTTGCTCAAATAATTTTTCTTTATTTATTCCATGTTTTGCTATTTTATTTTCTTATTTGATATGTTTGATTAACGTTTCATACTGTTGCGCTCTTTTCTTTTTGTTTCATTTTCTTTTGCCGTTATTTCATATTCTTTCTTCCTCTTTTCATTTTGCTTCCTTTTTTTTCTTAATTTAATCCCTTCTCACTTAATTTCACATCCTTTCTCGTTTCTTTCTTACTTAAACTATTAACTTGCTGTTATCTTCCTTTAATTGCATTAACTTTAACGACAGAAGTTGTCATTGAGTGTTAATTAATGTAGATATGTTAAGAAAACCCGAACATATGACGTTAGTTGTATAGCAACAGCAGTGAATTACGTCATACTAGCTTAGCAACGGGTCAGACTCTTGCAATGATAGAGAGATTGCTAGAGGGATAAACTTACTTTCTCTTATCATAGACCCATACGCCAGCGCCAGCGTTTCTGGCGTGTGTCCTTAAGTGAAAAGCCATTCAATGAGAACTCTTGTTGCCAGTGTAGTTGAGAACGGTACCAATCAACACTTCACGTTAGCAATCTGTCAATCACAGTGTTTATTGTCAGTGTTATTGTCCACTGACTGCGGTAAAGTCAAGATATTTGCCCTTCACTCTTCTGGGGCGTGTCCTTGATTACTTTGCCCAGTCAGTGGCATCTGTTGCCACTTCAGCTGAGAAAGGATGGGACTGAAACAGAAGTCAATCATAGTTGTCAGCTTTCTCTCCCACACACTGCGACAAAGATAAGATACTCGCTCACAACGTTCCCACTACTCATTTCACACGCCAGAAACGGTGGCTTTCGTTATACTAACGATTCTCCAACAAATATGATACAGAGTAATTCTGTTGTATATACTTCCTGTATATAGGTCTATAGTATATATTCACCGAGCGAGTCCACACCTGTGGAGTAACGGTTAGCGCGTTTGGCCCGTGGCCCGGGTTCGAATTCCGGTCGGGGGCAAGTTACCTGGTCAGGTTTTTCCGGGGTTTTACCCCAACCCAATATGAGCAAATGCTGGGTAACTTTCGGTGCTGGACCCCGGACTCATTTCACCGGCATTAATTCATTTCGTTCAGAAGCTAAATAACCTGAGATGTTATACAGCGTCGTAAAATAACCTACTAAAATAAAAAAATTCACCGAGCGAGATAGTTCATACGTTCCGCATGGAACTCGCATTCGGAAGATCTGTAGTTCGATTCCCGGACCGATTAATCTGACTGGTTTTTCTCTGGTTTTCCACAGTTACTTGGACAAATGTCGGGTTGGAATTTTCATTTCCACGGTACATTTCCCTTCCCCTCTAGTGTAGAAAAATAATTTAGATTTTATATCATTCATCTTCTTCATCTAATTCTGTAGACATGTCTTCGTCTGCTTACGGGGGGATCCTCTCCACAGCCGTTCCTGGGTTCCCAGTCTTCTGCAATATTTCTACCAGGATTCATTCCTTGGAAGGACTGTTGAAATGGATTCTGTGCTGCTTGGTCATTTTGGCGGTATGAACTTGGGGCAGGGGGGTAGGGGACCCCATTGGGTGAGCGGGTGAGGGGTCACATGCTGCCGGTGGGTTGGTACACCTCATCCTCATTCATCCTTTATATTTGGGGTGCACAATATGCTTCAGTATGACCGGCCCTAGCCGCCGTTACCTAAATAAATAAATAAAATTAAATAAGTAAATAAATAAATAAAATTAAGAAAGTAAATAAATAAATAAATAAGCCCACTACATCCCATTAGGGCAAGGGCCTCCTGCAACAAGCAGGGTGAGCTTCTCATTATACGCTCCTGGGAGCTAATCCTGACCTAACCTATGCTAATCTAACCTAGTATATATTCAGTAAAGAAAGGACAAAATAATCATTTTATTAAATTTATTTAACTCTCAATCATACTCGCGATCCTCATACATGAGAAACAATTTTTTAAAAGTTTGCTTAATTTTAATTTTATTTTTGTTTGTATTGGAATCCTCTCCTGAGCACGACTTTTACTCATTCAGGAATGGGCTAGTTTATCTTTCATTGTATTTATTAACTTGTATTCATTTCAAACTTAGTACCAACAAAATAAATAAATAAATAAATAAATAAATAAATAAATAAATAAATAAATAAATAAATAAATAAATAAATAAATAAATAAATAAATAAATAAATAAATAAATAAATAAATATATAGTAAGTACGTGAGTAAGTGAATGAGTGAGTAAGTAAGTGAATAAGTGAGTAAGTAAGTGAATAAGTGAATAAGTGAGTGAGTGAGTGAGTAAGTGAATAAGTGAATAAATAATCAAAATAACACTCAGCCCAGAGCATAAAACTTTCTTGCTATTATTTGGATGCTATGAATCCTGTGCCATATTTTTTGTGCGCTATCTTTGACCATTTTCGTCTCTTTCTTGTTTTACTTTTACTTCTAGTCCGTTTCTATGCGTTTCCTTTCAACAATTCTAACGGAGTAGAATAGAGAAATCATAGTGCAAAAGTAGACATAGAGAATGCTTACATTGAGCTATGAAATGTTCGAACTGGTGACGTTCAGTAGAGTTCGTTGCACATAATTCTTCTTCTAGGACAGACATGGGCACAATTTTCGATTACGTGAGGCACTCGATTTGAACTAGTTTGTTTACAAGGAGAGGAGACTGCAGAATAGGATGGGAAATATAAACTGCTGTGATCTGCGTCACCTTATCGTAATCGCTAAGGCGGTCAGTGGCGAATTATTAGGAAAACGCTTGGTTAACGTGAGAGACACGAAAACTTTTATTCAATTTTGCAAATTAATTCGGCAGCTTTAATCATAAACCTCTTTACTGTTTCTCCATAGCTGAATTGATTTAAATCACAGGCGAGAAATTGCGTAACTAGCCAATAATATTCCATCACGTTTCTACGTTTATTTTCTTGAATATTCTGGCGTTTCTCAACGTTAGTTAATAGATTTGCACGCTCTCGACCTAAAATAATTTCAGAAAATCATATTTCGTTTTCTACGCACATTTGATATTTTTTTATAAATTTCTTTTGGAAATAATACATACAAACAACATTTAATTCCTCGTACCTTGTAATGCAGCGTGTTTAAGGTATAATGTCGTATTTAGTATACTATGTAAATGTTAAAATCATAAATTTTCTTCGGAATAGTACGAAAATAACATTTAATTTGTCTTACCTTCTAATTCAGAATGTTCTTTATGACATAAGGAGTAATGTCGTTGTATATTAAATTTATTAATGCCTAATAGGATTTTCGAGCATAACATACATCGTATGTTCTCCCTTCTAAACAGCAAAAAAACTCTTCCTCCTATTTCTCATGAAATAATCGTTTTCTAACGCGTAAACGCTGCTTTGATAATGCCATTATGCCACCACTGATATTGCTTATGAAACTGATATAGGACATGACCACGCCTAGGAGCTGCGTGAGGAGGAACGGGGACTGTGAAGATGATGTCACTCAGAGCGATAAGCTCTGTGAAGGTCAGTGAGGTATAAATTCTCAAGTGAGGCACGATGCCCATCTCTGTTCTAGGAAGAGAAGTTGTTTATGATTTGATCGCTTATCTGTATAAATAATACACATCCTCGTTCTATGACGATAAGATCGATGCTTTCAGCACGGCCAGTTTTTAAAGGAGCGAGTTTCAGGCTCCACTTGACAAATCTGTTTGAATATGTAATGGCGACAGACCAAAAAGAAAAGTGAAGGTGGGTGTCTCTCATGAATTTCTGTTCTCTTCTCTATTTTCCTCGCTGCGTTCGAAAAAATAAAGGCAATAAAAGAGAAGAAAAGTTTTTTTTCGTGTTTACGTATCATACTATCTTGAAATCTACATTTCTGGATAAACATATTTTTTAAACAAACATTTCCTCACGTCGCTTTGAGACTTCCAGCAGCCTGACATCTGTTGACACATTTCTGAACTCGAGATAATTGCAGAATGTCGCGCGAAGTGAAGATTGAATCCAGAAGGTTTTGAAATGTGATTTCGCTTGTGACAGCTCTATGAAGCCGAGATTGCAGAGAGATGCTAAATTGTACGTAGCATGTAAACACATATTCATACCGATATCCTATATCCTTACAAACTTGGCGTGGGTTGCGAAGCCAGGATATCTAATTTGTAACTCTTACGAGAACTGAAGCTCAGGAGTAGCTCAGTCGGATAGCAACTGGCAAATTCCCTGATACTTACACACGCCTACACTGTAGATTTTCTTGAATGCAATGGACTTCTAATGGTGTATGCAAGTGGTTGCCAAAAATCACGAAATTGTGACGTAATAGGAATGCAACCCGCACACCACTATCGCAGGGAGAGGGTGGAGTGGGTATCTCATCAGGTAATACAGGGAATACCAAAAAACAGAAGGAATATAATAATCTTCTACTTATTAACTACACACACTTTTTCCGTGTTATCTTTTATCATCCTATTCATTATTTTTGTATTATTAATAAAATAAAATATATTTTCTTATTTACCATAAAAAGAACGTGTACTTTAAATCAGCAGATATTTTGAAATTAGAAAAACGTACCAGGCTGGTCACGAAGTTGTAAATTACACTACATGCTTCAAAAAAACGTTGAAGTATTTTACCCCGATTAAGACATAGAAGCCGATACTTTTTATTGTTTGTTTATAAATGAAATATTCAAATTACACTACATACGTCGAAAAAAGTCGAAGTATTTTACTCCGACTAACACATAGAAGCAGATACTTTTTATTGTTCGTTTATTAATGAAATATTCAATTTACAGGTAAGGGCGTGGTAGTCTTCATATCAAGAAGAATAATGACAACGTACATTGTTCTTTTAGACTTCATTTAAAATTTTACAACAAATTAAGTATCTCATATTTTTGCCATCTGCACAAAAGAAATACTTTTGCTCCCATGCTCCTTAAAATTAAGGTTTTGCATATTATCTGTTTTCTGTTTTGGAAAAGACATCGAAACATATTATCCTACACACTTGTAACAATACACGCGTACGTCCGCTGCTGATAAATGTCTTTACTTATGTCGAAGTGATGGCTGTGAACAGAGGGTGGGGGTATGATGTCATGGTTACGCTTGAGTGGAGGCAGGAGCATGTGTCGCGACACAGCTTTTGGCGATCACTGGTGTATGCATTTCATCAGTTTATCTCCCACCAACACGTAACAGACCTGTAGTATATTTTGTAGTTTAAAATTTCCATTGAAAGGAAAATTTTTTTATTTTATTTTAGTTGGTTATTTAACGACGGTGTATCAACTACTAGGTTATTTAGCGTCGATGAGGTTGGTGATAGCGAGATGATATTTGGCTAGGTGAGGCCGAGGGTTCACCATAGATCACCTGGCATTCACCTTACGGTTTGGGAAAACCTCGGAAAAAAACCAACCAGGTAATCAGCCCAAGCGGGGATCGAACTCACGCCCGAAGGCAACTTCAGACCGGTAGGCAAGCGCCTTAACAACACATTATATCCGTCGAATCCCGGCCACTTAGTCACTCGTAATGAGTGCATCCCTGGACCTCTACTGCCTCATTTAGAAATCGCAAGTTTACTTTCTTTATTTTTTTCCTATGACCATGGTCTTCGTATTATCTGTATTTATCTTCATCCCATACTGATCACAACTGTCATTTAGCTCCTGTAACATATTCCTTAGTATCATCTCCTCTTCTGCTAACAAAGCCATATCATCAGCAAATCTTAAGCATTTTATTCTTCTTCCTCCTACTGTCACTCCTCCCATGTTCTGATAACAGTTCTTCACTAAATCCTCCAAGTAGATGTTGAACAGTGTAGGTGATAAAGGACATCCTTGACGTACTCCTCTCCCTATTTCACTTCTTTCTGACATTTCTTCTCCTATCCTAACTTTTACTCGTTGTTTCATATAAAGATTACTGAATAGCCTTCTCTTTTTCCAATCCACGCCAATTTTCTTTAGGATCCCCATCAGTTTATTTCAATTTACTCAGTTACAAGCCTTTTCTAGGCTCACAAATACCACAGACACTTCTTTAATAGGGTAGAGTAGCATAAATCGCACCGCTTCCTAAATGGCACCACTGCTAGTTTAAACAAGTTACTGTAGTACTGTAGCATCTAGTGGTATTGTTACAATCTACCATATGAACGTCCACCATGTCACTTGATTTCTGCCACTTCTTTGTGCTAGCAACATGGTGATAGAGTATTTAATATAATCGCTCCGGTGGATTAAATTTAGCTAACATTTTGTAACTAAATAACGAATTTGTATGCAAAGGAATCCATAATCTTAAGATGTTATTGGTTAAAAGAAATATTAAAGAACATTTAACTTAGTACGATTTTCGAACATGTGGTGATTATAGGCTAGAATGAAGGAAATAATAACTTATGACGTAGTTTCTTCATTCGCACCACTTTGTAGGTGCCTAATTCGCACCGGTGCGATATGAGCAACTGTAGCAATTCTAGCCGTATAAATGAAGGCCCAAAAATTTTAACTGAACTAGGAATGTATCAGGTGGGTGCAATATCAACCGGTGAAAAGGGCGTTAATACAACAAGTGTGTGTTGTACAAGCGCACCAGACATTTTGTGCCACCTATGAAAATTTTTAAACGTCAAACAGTGCATCCTACATTATCAGCTGATGTTCTTCCAGGATCGTTATTTGCTTGCTCTGAGTCAGGTTACATCAACAGTGAACTATTTGTCGAATAGCTCAAACATTTTATTTGCCACTCAAACCTGCCATAGAAAAAAGTGCCAACCATTCCAAAAATTTAGAATCTAGATTACCTCGAGAAAATGATGTGCTCCTATTTCAGATTCCTCGTCATAATACTCAGAGGCCCAGCCTTTAGATGTTTCTATCTTCAAACCATTTCAGATAGCTAAATCATGAAGCAGTTCTTAGGTGGCTTCTTGATAATAGTGGAGAAAAGATGACGCAGTTTACAGTTTGAACTGCCTGGTGAAGCACATGGCAAATGTGTAACAATAAAAACGCATTCAGGAAGTTTAAATGTTAGATAATTTATGCTCTATTTTATCATTTTCATTTGAAGATGCGTTACTCCCTATCATTAATTTCAATAAACTTGTAATTTGCATTTATTACATTATTCATATTAAATACTGTTCAATATATTCAATATTAAAAGCTTTCCTTCATCCTGTTCCCTGAAGTTAAAGAGGTGCGATTTAAGAAACCACAGGTGCTATTTAGGAAACTAGTTGCCTAAATGGCACCACTGACAAGTATTCGAAAATGTCATTCTACTTCAAAAATATTAAATCAAATTCAAGCATTCTTTTTTTACATAAAAGGTAAATGTTCTGGGAATGTATTTCTGTAAAGCAATGCATAAAATAAAAATTGTATTGTTCAATAAAAATTATAAATGCTAAAGTGGTGCGATATACGCACCCTTCGCAAACTTTATCCTTTATAGCCAAGCTTCTTTACGGATACCTTCAACGCATATTCATCCGATATTAAACTACTTTACAGTATGTACTCACTTTACTGAGCCACGGGTTTATCCTGTCTTTTCACGTAGTACTGGAATCTGCATGTGTGTATCAACTTATCTAGAATCGCGCTCCAAATCTGCCTAGTTGCTTCATTACTTAGGTTCAAATTTATTGCACGTACACACGGTAACGAAAGCTTAGTGGACAAGCAACAGAACAGGCCCAACTTTGTCCAGACTGATCATAAATTACATTGAGAAATATCGCTCTGCCCTTTCCTATGTTCTGCATCTAGGACTGACGAGGTACGTCTAGTGTCGACGAATTTAACGCCGTATACAGAGTGTTCGAGGCGACGCTAGTACAGGGACATCATTTTATTTTTTCTTGCATTTTTATTGTACCTGCATTTCTGAATGTACTTCACTCTCACCCCTTCACTAATGTCCTTGCTCCCGTCAGACACACAAACTTACGGCCGATGTTGCGTTCGAAGTCTTCAAGCAGTGAAGTAAACACTGCAGTGTATAGTGTGTTTCATAAATATGGTTGCGTTTTCTATAGAAGAAAGAACCTATATTAATAATATCGTACTAAAAATTATATTCAAGAAACGATAAATTCAATTTCAGAGAATATGCTTCAAAATGTTTTTAATAATATGCGTACTGAATTGAAGCCTGCATTGTAATGAACGGCAACCATTTTCAGCAACTTCTTTAAAAATTCAGATTAGCTTTTTTGAATTGAGGTGGCTAGAAGCAAAGGAATGCTAGTGACATTTGTAATAACATGAGTTAAGTGCATCCAGTGTAAGCAAAAGTATCTAAAATTTTAGTGGCAAAGGGATATTTTAATCGCATCACACATTAAAATTTAAATAAAAAATTTCTCCGATTTTACGAAAGCTTAAATATTTAAACCCAATTTTCTCAAAAGTAACTTAAGTGCACTTACAGCCCTTTACTTATGACCCCCGCAATTTAAATGCACTCTCTATATTGTATGATAACATCAATAATTAATATGCTAAATAAAGTAGACATTACATAACGAACATAGCCGCCTGAAAAGTTGAGTTTTTGAAAAAAATGTTACTACTCTACTGTATTTTGATAAATTCCGTAAAAGTGATGATCAAACTGAAAATCGTAATATCGTGTTTCCCTACAACATAAATGGATACACTACTTTTCTCTCCTCCTATACCTAGTAAAATGATTTGTTTACATATTGCACTAGTAACATCAAACTCCTGTAATGGAAGGGGGCAACAGTGTTTCCGAGTATAGCCAGGTTAATGTTAAAAATGTTGGTAAAAATAAAGTGATGTCCTTGTATAACCTCTGCATAATTTAAATTTTTATGTGGAAGAAAAATGTGTGTGGTAGACCTACATAGGAAATAAGGATGTCGATAGTATACCTATGGGAGAGTCGGGTAGTATCGGACATCGGGTAGTATCGGACAGGGCGTTTCTTTCATCTACCACTATATGGTAGTACCTGAATGACATGGTTACGTTTCTCTATGCTACATCACAGAAACGTAACCATGTCAATGAGGTATTATCATCGTGTGATAGATGAAAGAAATTCACTATCCGATATTACCCGATGTCCGATACTACCCGACTCTCCCCTATATGTCATATACATGCTGTACTTTGATACTCGTTTTCTCGATTTTATAATTTTCAACATTTTGTAACATTCAAAATGCTGTAATGAATGCAGTTTTTCTCCCATCCCAGTGAAATTTTGCAAAGAAATCCACAAACTCATGCGAAGTAAAGTGACATGTTTTCTTCTGCTATTGAAAGTATTCAAAACACCATGTGTTTAGGATATGACACGTTTTAAAAAGTTAAAAAATTAACAATTAAAAGGGTATCTTTTTTCAAAAAGTAATTGAAAAATTTCAAAAAGGATGTGTCATATTTTATATACATTTATCAGGAATAATTATGTAAATTTTGAAAAATTGACGCAATTTTATTATAATTCAGTATTACAAAAACAACAACAATTAATTATAAGAAAACTATAGTCGCGACGCTGCTATTCCCGGCGTGACTCCTCCTCTTTGCTTACGTCTTAGGAAGTGAAGACTCTATAAAGTCTAGGTAGGTAGTATCGTTCGCCATTTTTGTTCTTTCCTTGCCGAGCTACCATACGAGGAATCTACTTGCCATACCGTTAAACATTATCATGTCGTAGCTCCTATGATAATAAATCAAATGCACTGTAATTTAGCAAATAATTGAGCGGCAAATAACGTCTTCGTGTGCTTTCTGCGAACGCCAACGAAAGAGCCAAAATGGCGGGCGATTATATTAAGTTTTATCGAGCCTTAAGAAATGAATAACGTCTTCTTCAGCGAATCACAAGACGCACACGTTTAAATGTAAAAGACCTTCAACGCGATTGGTTGCCGGAAATTAGAGCGACGGGACTATAGCTGTAATATTGGAGTGAAAATTTGTGTATTGTATGTCGACATTGTAAGCAATATGTGGTAAAAGTTTCAGATTAATTGGTATAAAAATGTAGAAGTTAGAAATTTCACAAGTCCATAGCCTTGAGAAATGTTAAAACCAACTAAAATTAGCAACACGGTATATGGATGGCTATACGAGCTCTAAAGTGCATCGGGTTGGCAATGATATTTTTAAACATGTTATGTAAAGAGAAATGGACAATTGAACACAGGTTACAATCTAATTTATTATCACCTGAACTGTTCCCGTTTCTCGTGGCTTTGATTGGTTTTGTCCAAAACCGTTGAGAATAAGACATGTTTATACTCAAACTTTTTCGTTCATATTTAGAAAATAGATATTATAAAAAAGTCAAAATTGACAATTATAATAGCAATTATAAATAGATCAATATTAGAATTCCACAAGGTACAGTATTAAGACCAATCTTATTTATAACATATATTAATAATTTATTGAAAATTGATATAAAGAAATATGATGGTAACATATTTTCTTTGCAGATGATACTGTACTAAAATTTAATGGAGGAGAATTGGGATAACACTTATTTAAATGCTAGCATTGGAATTAACGTAGTGAAAAAATGGCTTGACTCTTAAGTACTAATAAAACTACCTATATTCCATTTTCTTTAACAACTAAAGGTTTACCTCCACCTATGAATAATTATCACTTAGTAATACATAATATTTCATGTAATGAATTAACAAATAATTATTGTAATTGTCCACATCTAACACCTTCCACAGAAGTCAAATATTTAGGAATAATTATAGATTAGCATTTACGTTGGGACAAACAAATTGATTTCATGTGGACACGTATAAGAAAGACAATTTATAATTTCATAATACTTCGAAATTTTATCACTAAGGAGGCATTGAGAGTAATATTTTTACCTGTAGTACAATCATTAATACAATATGGTATAATAAATTTGAGTGGAGTAGCATTATTTGTACTTAATTTTAATTTTATCACACAGAAAGTTAATAAAAATTTGTCTAATCAAAAATATGGATTACCCAACAAATTTAATTTATACAGATTTTAAAGTATTAACTATGAAGAAATTTATAAATATATTTTACTAACTTACTACCACAGAAACCAAATAAAACATAAATCTAATCGACATGAATATCGTGCACGAAGACAAAAGTCTACTTTCCCATTAATTGGGCCTAAATGTTATACAAATGCAGCTCTTAAACACGGTGCTAGTTTCGGCCCAAGACTTTATAATAGAATTTTCCAAATTTGAAATATTTTAAAATTGAAGCTCTTAAAAAATAAATTTATAAAATTATTTATGATATAGAATATTAAGCAAATGAGTGTTTCTTTTTTTAATTTTTTAATTCTGTCGACTATATTCATGTTTTTATTGAACATCACTGGCTTCTGTTTGATTGTCAATTTATATTAAATGTGTTTTTCTCTCTTTATCTCTTTCTTCTTTTTTTTCCATAATTTGTGTGTTATTTTTTTCGGTTGAATTTAGTTACTTACTGTATTTAGTAAACTGTCCTTGTAAATTTTATGTTATAGGCCTATTATTGGCTAAGACCACACCGTACACGAGCCTACCTCTTACGATAGTGGCTAGAAACATTTTTGTTTTATAATTTTAATTTGTACTCCCTAGCTAGCTAGCTAGTTAAATAAATAAATAAATAAATAGATAAATAGATAAATAGATAGGTAGATAGGTAGTTAGGTAGATAGATAGATAGATAGATAGATAGATAGATAGATAGATAGATAGATAGATAGATAGATAGATAGATAGATAGATAGATAGATAGATAGATAGATAGATAGATACATAGATAGATAGATAGATAGATAGATAAATAGATAGATAGATAGATAGATAGATGTTTTGTTTTATTCGAACCAACCAAAACTGAAAAGAACCGAACGGAACGGAACGGAACCGAACCGAACCGAACCGAACCAAACCGGCTGAATAGGATAGGATAATTGAATTGAATTTAATTTTGAATTTAATTTTGAATTTAATTTTGAATTGAATTGAATTAAATTAAATTAAATATGTTATCCCTTTATAATCGTCAATACTATCAACCCTCAACCTATGGCTCTTACATCCTGGGTTACTCCGTATAGTGAACTTAACCATGAAGTTGTATTAAATGGGCGTAGGCCTACATGATGTTTATCATAGGACAGTTGCAGCAGAAAAGAACCCTGTTACTTATTCCTACGCGGATATTTTTTTCATACAAATGTAGGAAGTGGTGGAGCGTTTTTATGACTTTCTTGCTGTCTCCGTATTTCAATATCTTTCATCGCAGGAAGAAAACCTCGTGTACAGCCTCTTCCATCAGTGGAAACATTCCTCTTTGAAAGTTTTGGAACCCAAATATAGCACGGGAGGTGAGATTTCCAACTCCCTTTTAAAATATTCCAGAGAACTGAATGTTATTTTAGCCGCAAAAATCAACAGAAAGAAAATGCAGTGGAAAGGAAGGGGGTGTTTTGCATGTTAAAGCTCCATTGTTCTCCCCACAGGAGTGTCCTGTGTGCATTGGCAACCACGAACTTTAGTCGAGAAGATCCTCAGCGGAGACACGGATCGATTCCTATAGGGTGTCTAAGGATGTAGTTGCTGTGTGGCGTTTGAACTGTTCGGTTATTTTTCTCGTTCAATTTACGCAAATGCACATCTTAGGAGACATAAACGTGTCTTTTTAAATATACACATTTTTAATTTTCTCCTCAATACTAAATATTCCCTACACTTTAGTTACAGGCGTGGCGAGAATGTGACTCGCGAGACATTGTGGCTCGCAGTGATAGCTGTGCATTTCGCTTGCTTCTAACCTCCGCCAACCCCCCCACCCTCTCACTCACTGGAGTCAAACTCCGTTCCATTTGTACAGGGACATCACTTTATCTTTACCAACATTTTTAACATTAACCTGGCTATACTCGGAAACACTGTTTCCCCCTTCCATTACAGGAGTTTGGTGTTACTAGTGCAATATGTAAACAAATCATTTTACTAGATATAGGAGGAGAGAAAAGTATTGTATCCATTTATGTTGTAGGGAAATACGATATTACGATTTTCAGTTTGATCATTGCTTTTACGGAATTTATCAAAATACAGTAGAGCAGTAACATTTTTTTTTTCAAAAACTCAACTTTTCAGGCGGCTATGTTCGTTATGTAATGTCTACTTTATTTAGCATATTAATTATTGATGTTATCATACAATATAGAGAGTGCATTTAAATTGAGGGGGTCATAAGTAAAGGGCTGTAAGTGCACTTAAGTTACTTTTGAGGGAATGGGGTTTAAATATTTAAGCTTTCGTAAAATCGGTGAAATATTTTATTTAAATTTTAATGTGTGATGCGATTAAAATATCCCTTTGGTACTAACATTTTAGATACTTTTGCTTACACTGGATGCACTTAACTCATGTTATTACAAATGCCACTAGCATTCCTTTGCTTCTAGCCACCTCAATTCAAAAAAAGCTAATCTGAATTTTTAAAGAAGTTGCTGAAAATGGTTGCCGTTCATTACAATGCAGGCTTCAATTCAGTACGCATATTATTAAAAACATTTTGAAGCATATTCTCTGAAATTGAATTTATCTTTTCTTGAATATAATTTTTTAGTACGATATTATTAATATAGGTTCTTTCTTCTATAGAAAACGCAATCATATTTATGAAACACACTATACACTGCAGTGTTTACTTCACTGCTTGAAGACTTCGAATGCAACAGCGGCCGTAAGTTTGTGTGTCTGACGGGAGCAAGGACATTAGTGAAGGAGTGAGAGTGAAGTACATTCAGAAATGCAGGTACAATAAAAATGCAAGTAAAAGTAAAATGATGTCCCTGTATTTGTCTCTGACCTGCGAGTGGCATAGCATATGTCTCTCTCGAAACCATGTACGAAAGTTCCAAGTAGGATGGGAGGACGCATTTTTTTTGCTGTCAATATGATGAGAATATTAAATGTATGATTTGTTCACAAGTATTACGAGGAAAACGGTTGTATAACATAAAACGGCATTATACTACATGTTACTGATGAAACATTAAAAGGTTAAGTGTTATTGTTATCATCATCATCATCATCATTATCATCATCATCATCATCATCATCATCATCATCATCATCATCATCATCATCATCTTTGTACGTCGACCCTTTTTCAGCAGATGTACGAATAATGCGGTTAGCTCTTCAATTTGAACTCACTGATTTACTATGTGATATCAAATGAAAGCTAGATGTAAGGACTTGACAAATGTTGAACTTTGAAATCTTTGCCAAAAAATAAATATCCGAAGCTTCGTTCTTTCGCTTGCTCTGTTGAAACCATGTTCGCTGTAACTTACGTTTGTGAAAAATTATTTTCAAAAATTAAAATAGTAAAAACCGAACTTAGATGACGACTGACAGACAAATACCTTCGTGATCAACTACGACTGGCAGTAAGTGACATAATTCTTGATTTTGAAACTCTGTCGCAGAGACATTCTGAAGACAGTTAATTTTAGGTTGTGATATCGTTCGTTTCTTTCTTCGTTACATGTACTAAACATTAGTTTGTATCCTTGCACTGTATAAAATTATATTTAAGTGCTTGACGTAAGGAAAATGAAAATCCGTTAATAAGTCAGACAGTTGCTTCACTTCCCCTTCGGGTGTCCGCCTCCCTCCATAGGTGCTATGCACGTTGCAGGTTACACAGTGGCTCGGCGCACGATTACACTTTCGCCACCGCTGAACTACTGTATCTCTAATTTCTATTCAAAATTAATCTCTCTTGCATGCATTACGAATTATAATTATTTCCTAAAAATAGTTCATGTTTTTTTTATTAACCCTGGTGTATACATATCGTCTATTTCTTTAAGGCAACCAGGTAGTTATTAGGGGTAAAAATCCGATTTTTTATTTTGTTTTAAAATAAAGTACAAAACTGCTCTTTAAAACAATATAAATATTGTTGGGGTATTTCTGCACATAAGCCTTTTAAATGACCTCTTTAAATTTGGCTGTGCATATAATTCATACACTCTTCTTCTTTTTTATTTCAATACAGTTTTCCATAAGTTGACATTTTTCAAACTTCAGTGCATTTTTCTCTGAAATTACTCAATCAATTTACATGAAATTTTTACATCATTTTCTGCAGCCTGTGTTCTACATAGTAGACCTACGGGTTTAAGAATATCACACACATAACAGTAGGAAACAAACATATATGCATTGAAAAAATTGTAAAAAATGTTTAACAAAGTTCAATATTTTTTTCTGTTTCACTAGGGGTGAAATATTTAACTAAACAGTGCTTTAGAATTTACAATACACATTACTAGATAGCTTAAAAAAATACAAGGTATATGAGTGAGGATTGTAGCAAGTAATGTGCACCTGAAAAATGAGGTACACTTAGCAAAGTGGGAAAACAGGTTATCAGTTAGGGCCTTTCTTTTGCATTCAGATACGAAACAAATTAGTTGTCTTTTATAACACTGAATTCAGAATGATTGATTGTATAAGCCTGAAAATTTTTATTCCATTCTGAGCACTGGAAGCCTAGAAATATTCAAGTAAACTTTTGTATTTAAATTTTTTAATTGCACAGTATCACTACCCAGTTCCCTTAACAGTCTTAAATTTTACCTCAGAATAATTTCGGAAGTGAATTAATAAATTTCCAACATTGTACGTACAATGCTGAGCGGTTTGAGAACGGCATTTGCTGACGTTGCCTGGCAAAGTAACACTCCGCGGCACCTTTGTTACAGTATACACGCTTGTATGACTTGTAGTGTTTACTGAAACTCTACAAGCCCCGTCCTCTGTCATTTTTTTTCTTCTGTATTCTGGTAGACAAGCAGAACTCTCGCTGTTCTGTGGTTATAAAGTGAGCGCCAGAACGGCAGTATACAGCCACAGACAACCCCCGAGGCACCAAGTGCAGAATAACATGGACAATCGACACCCCGCCAGTCCATAGAGAGCTATCCGTGTACTGCACCACGACATATGTATGATACTAGGGTCTACAAGTTTATATTCTGCTCATATTTCTCTTAATGCTGCACACCCTAGATGGGCCTAGACTCCATGCGGCACACCAAAATATTAATCCCCTCAGAAACACATGATGTAACTATTTTAATATAATTACGTAATGTAATTAAATTTATTATTATTACTTACTTACTTACAAATAGCTTTTAAGGAACCCGTAGGTTCATTGCCGCCCTCACACAAGCCCGCCATCGGTCCCTATCCTGTGCAAGATTAATCCAGTCTCTATCATCACACCCCGCCTCCCTCAAATCCATTTTAATATTATCCTCCCATCTACTTCTCGGCTTCCCTAAAGGTCTTTTTCCCTCCGGTCTCCCAACTAACACTCTATATGCATTTCTGGATTCGCCCATACGTGCTACATGCCCTGCCCATCTCAAACGTCTGGATTTTAAGTTCCTAATTATGTCAGGTGAAGAATACAATGCGTGCAGTTCTGTGTTGTGTAACTTTCTCCATTCTCCTGTAGCTTCATCCCGCTTAGCCCCAAATATTTTCCTAAGCACCTTATTCTCAAACACCCTTAACCTATGTTCCTCTCTCAGAGTGAGAGTCCAAGTTTCACAACCATACAGAAGAACCTGTAATATAACTGTTTTATAAATTCTAACTTTCAGATTTTTGGACAGCAGACTGGATGATAAGAGCTTCTCAACCGAATAATAACAGGCATTTCCCATATTTATTCTGTGTTTAATTTCCTCCCGAGTGTCATTTATATTTGTTACTGTTGCTCCAAGGTATTTGAATTTTTCCGCCTCTTCGAAGGATAAATCTCCAATTTTTATATTTCCATTTCGTACAATATTCTGGTCACGAGACATAATCATATACTTCGTCTTTTCGGGATTTACTTCCAAACCGATCGCTTTACTTGCTTCAAGTAAAATTTCCGTGTTTTCCCTAATCGTTTGTGTATTTTCTCCTAACATATTCACGTCATCCGCATAGACAAGAAGCTGATGTAACCCGTTCAATTCCAAACCCTGCCTGTTATCCTGAACTTTCCTAATGGCATATTCTAGAGCGAAGTTAAAAAGTAAAGGCGATAGTGCATCTCCCTGCTTTAGCCCGCAGTGAATTGGAAAAGCATCAGATAGAAACTGACTCTGCTGTATGTTTCACTGAGACACATTTTAATTAATCGAACTAGTTTCTTGGGAATACCAAATTCAATAAGAATAACATATAATACTTCCCTCTTAACCGAGTCATATGCCTTTTTGAAATCTATGAATAACTGGTGTATTGTACCCTTATACTCCCATTTTTTCTCCATTATCTGTCGAATACAAAAAATCTGATCAATAGTCGATCTATTACGCCGAAAACCGCACTGATGATCACCAATAATTTCATCTACGTACGAAGTTAATCTTCTCAAAAGAATATTGGACATAATTTTGTACGACGTCAATAAAAGTGATATTCCTCGAAAGTTACCACAGTTGGTTTTGTCCCCCTTTTTAAAAATAGGTACAATTATGGATTCCTTCCATTGTTCTGGTACAATTTCCTTTTCCCAAATAGCAACTACAAGTTTATAATTTATAATAATAATAATAATAATAATAATAATAATAATAATAATAATAATAATATTATTATTATTATTATTATTATTATTATTATTATTATTATTGTCGTCGTTATAATAAAACAGAAATTGACTCAAGCATTTATTAAGAACTAGCCGTACCCGTGCGCTCCGCTGCACCTCTTAGAAATAAATATAAAGTAATTACATAATTAAAATAGAACGTTTGATCCAGGGAACAACTTTTACAACAGCGCAAGATAATCTGCTTCGCTCATTACCCAATTTTTTTTTGCATTGCATTTATTGCATATATATTTTATGTATTTTAACACGATTCAAGTGAGCATAGTTAAAATTTGAATTATAAAATAATGGATTGCTAAGCTAACGTACTATTACTGCATACTAAATCAATACACTCTGGTTGTTCGTTAATTCTTTGAGATTAAAATGAGTGTACATAAATATTATTTTAAGAAATACAGATAACGAATGTACAAAATAGCTTATCAAATTTGCTGTGCATGAGAAGCATGTCCTCGATTTACTCAGACGTTACTGTAATAACATTACATAGCATTATGTCCATCTAGAGAAACTACACTTTTGAATGGTGAAATAATAATTAATTATACAAATCGGTTAATTTAGCTTCTGATATTACTTCATACAAACACAGAAACATTCTCTGTAGGCTATGTTTAATAGCTTTCGATTGTTGATGTCTAAGGCCCCTGTTTCGATTGTTGTTGTCCAAGGCCCCTTATAGACGAAGTCATTTGTTCTTAATTCATTGCACCGTCTTAGATGGCGTTATTTTAATTTTGAAACTCATTTATCTAATTAAATATCAGTCCTATCAAAATTTTGTAAATAATAAAACTTATCGGAAATAAGTTTTAAAGGAACGTTTGTTATGGAACATTTTTCACAAAAATCAATAATAAGCGAGATATTTCGATTTATTTAATTCAGGCCCCCTTATAACTCCCCTTTTAAATAAAGTATTTTGAATGCCATATAGCCTAAAATCTAAGTTACAACGAACTTAATTTATATTCCTATTTTCATATAAATCGGTTCAGCCATTATCGCGTGAAAAGGTAACAAACATACAGATAGACAGATAGACAGATAGACAGACAGACAGTGAGACAGACAGACATACAAACAAAAATTTCAAAAAAGCGATTTTCGGTTTCAGGATGGTTAATTATACATGTTAACACCAATTATTTTTGGAAAATCGAAAATTACCAGAAAAATTTTGGCTACAGATTTATTATTAGTATAGATTTATGAACTTTAATTCACTGGAGAAAATACACATTTTTATTACTAATATTAAAGTAAATAACTTTTCTCATACCTTCAATGTGATACTTGAGCCTGCTTAGCTGGATACAGGTGGCTGATCCGCGTTAGAATCGTTAACAGTGCAAGCCTAATTTCTTCGTCGATGGATTTGAGTTTCTCCCTCTTTGAGGTTTTAATTTTCAGTTAACGTCGAGAAGCCCAGTTCACACATATGTAGTTGAAAATGGCAATAACATATTAACTGCCATCTCGGAGATAGCCGGATATTCACTCCTTATTGACAACCAAAGGCACTTCGAGACGTTTTAATTTCAATATTGTGTCTGATTTTAAGTCTGCTTGTTCCTCTCGTACGAGTAGGCTATATTATTCGGAAGATGTTTTGAATTCACAATGAATCAATGACGAACCCAGTAAAAATCTTGAACACTATCTCCAAAGTAATTCTTGAACTTTTGCTGCAAGTTTACTAAAATGTTCTTTAATGAAATCTATCAACACTTTATTACCATCAGCAAGGGGCCATACAGTTGGGAACATCTGGAACGGCCCATTTTCAGGCATTAACATAGTTTCAGCTATTATGTGTGTTATTTTTTGGCCTTTACAATAAGTTCAGCTATCTTATAGCTAGCTTTCTGTACTTTTTGTGAAACTTGTACCGACATCGTCATGAGCGTCACTTTTTTTTTTGTTCCAACAATCGACTATAATAATATACATCTTTGGTGTGTGGATAAGCTTCAGGGCTTCTACCGCGTTGTCTTGGTGTTATTGGCTGACATTTCGACCGCTGTGTTGTGGCCATCTTCAGAGCAGTTGTTGGATAAGGAAATAGTCGAAAAAATCGAAAAATCGAAAGAGAATTGGGAGGACAAATTTAAAAGGTACGCAAAACTCGTCCTTGCAAGGGGTTGGGGGCTGTACAAAACTAAATATGTGAGCTCAAGCCTGTTGGCCACTAGTGTCACTCCGGGTTACGCTGCTCCACTGAAGGAGCTCTAGAAAATTTTGAAGGGGAAGCCGAAATTGGACGTAACCTCTTAGGTACCACATACGCAAGGGGGACGGAGATTTGATCAAGTGATCACGGAACGGGGCGAGGAGGAGATGGCTGGTGTTTGCCGTTAGGATGGCAAGACGCTGTCATCTGTTGTTCGATGACAAGGCATGTGAAGGCCGTCGGAAGAAGCGCCGTGAAATCTAAATCTGCAATTTGAGAGGTCCCTGTCCTTTCAAATTGCGACTAATTGAGTGACCTCGTATATTTAATAGACAATTTATAGATTCTGAACTAGGGCATACGTCGTTTACAAGAAAAGGGGAATATATATGGGGAAGGGCATATAGGTCCGTGGCCCATTTCTTATAGGGCTCATCCCGACATTTGTCTTACGCCTTAGGAAAACCACGGAATACCTTAGGCAGGATGAGTTGTCTCATATATAAGAGACTAGCCAATTTGGCTATTATGTAGGAGGTGATTGTTGTCATGAGCCTTGTTGAATCGTCTCAATTTAGAGACCAGCCATTTGGCTTTATGGTGACTCAATCACGAAGAGAGGGGAGAGATGTAATTATTAATTAATTTAGAGTAATTAGGGAGATTCATAGGGATATGAATGCAGGTCCGTGGCCCATTTCTTTTAGGGCTCATCCCGACATTTGTCTTAGCGCATTAGGAAAACCACGGAAAAACCTTAGGCAGGATGAGTTGTCTCAATATCAGAGACTAGCCGCGGAAGCCTACGCGAACAATATACATCTTTAAGTGGTTCGCGTAGGCTTCCGTGGCTGGTGTACATGGTGTGTGGATAAGCTTCAGGGCTTCTACCGCGTTGTCTTGGTGTTATTGGCTGACGTTTTGACCGCTGTGTTGTGGCCATCTTCAGAGCAGTTGTTGGATAAGGAAATAGTCTGCCAATAGTCGAAACGTCAGCCAATAACACCAAGACAACGCGGTAGAAGCCCTGAAGCTTATCCACACACCAATATACATCTTTGTTTGACAGAAAGGAATGTTTTGTTACCAAATGTCGTTTCAATTTACTGGGAACCATAGCATTACTGAGATTTTCACCACACACAACACACTCGGGGATTGGGTATGTTTCGTTAACACACCATTTTAATTTCAATTAATTTTCGCGTCACACCTTTCATCTAGTGAAGGCACACCGGTTGCGGAATACTGGTCTAATAAATGGCTATAACATCGGATTCCATGCTGGTGACATGATTTAGAATCGTTGTATTTCCATATACAATGACTTCCCTGATTATGAAAATTATTTGTCGACAAACGATTGAACGTCGAAAAATTTTATATATAGCAGTGTATAGAGAAACTCTCCAAGGTTTTAAACATACCTTATAGGTGCTCGATATGGGCTTCCCTTGTGACCCTGCAGACATCAAGTCGGTAGTTCAATTCGTCCCACACTCGGCTAAGTGTATCCATATAGATTTCAGGGATGGCGTTGATGATGCGGGAGCGTAGCTCTGGCAGATTTTCCGGGAATGGAGGTACAAAAACAGAGTCTTTAACATACCTCCACAGGTAGAAGTCACACGGTGTTAAGTCAGGGGAACGTGGAGGCCAGGACAAGAGCTGCATGTCGTCTCTCCGAACGCGACCAATCCATCTGTTTGGCAGTCGGTCGTTCAGGAATGTCCGGATTTCGTTGTGGAATTGAGATGGAGCATTATTTTGTTGATGTATGAAATCAGCACTACCACACTCCAGCTGTGGCATCAGCCATTCTTCTAATACTGTATGCCCAGGTAAGAATGTCCTGACACGGTGAGTTTGAGAAAAAGAAAGGACCGTACACCTTGGACTTGAAAAGTGCAACGATAAAGATGACATGCATCTCATTTGTCATTTGTGTACATTCATGAGGAGAACATTTTGAACATTTGTTATGAGTTTCTGAATTTATTAAAGTTGCAACACTTGCTACCAAGCTGACAATATCTAACAGATGTTTCATTATGTTCTGTAATTAATTACCAAAAAACTAAGGATTTTCGGACATAGCCTATGTCTATATTAACTTTTTTTCTTGTTTTGGCATGAGGAACATGCCCCCAAGGTTTGTCAAAGTAATTTTGAAACACCCTATATAATTAATTAGTGCTATTCCGAGGTGAAACTTAGTCTCTGAACAGCGACCAGTTTCCGCGTCACAGGTGTACAAGGTTTTTCTTTTTACAACTTTCAATAAATTGTGCATGCACTGAGGTTAACAAAACTGGCATGTTTTTACTCCATTAAAACGTATGAAGAAAAAACGAGCAGTTGTGTTTCGAAATTTCGAAATTTATATTGCATATAATACTCTCTATTTTAAGATTTTATAGACCGTATTTGGTTGCATATTTGAAGCTTTATGAATTCACATAATACTATAGTCTACTATAAACAGTCACGAAGCTTGAGTTTTGAGGGTGCTGGAAACAATAGACTGTGCCGGTATTATTTTGCATTGCCTGTAATGAGGCGATATTAGCGATCCTAGTGGTGAGCAACTACCTAATGTTTGCATATTTACTACGTATTGAGCTTCGTGACTGTATATATTAGACTGTGATAATACCACAATAAATTCAAATTTAAATTTGATCCTCACGAATACCGTACGAGACAAAACTACAGTTTCTTTCTAAATACTCCCAAATGCAACACAACTGCTGGATTAAAACACAGCTGAAATTTTGGACCCAAAATATATAATGAATTAATTAGAGCTTACCCTGAGCTAAGTACACTTAACACACATAGATTTAAGAAACAAATCAGATTAATTATTTAATTGTTTAAGCTAATTGAGTTAAAAATTGCTACTCTAATATTTATGTAATTTTGTATTTTCTACTTGTATATAGACCCTATTATTACATGCTGTATTATTTTACCATTTATTAATGTTATTGTGCTCAATGAACTCTCTTAATTTTTTTTATATATTTTGTATAACTGATCTGAACTGCGCCCGAGCACGAGCTTCTGCTCTTTCGTGCTGCAATGCCTAATGTAGCTCAAGTATAAATAAATAGATAGATAGATAGATAGATAGATAGATAGATAGATAGATAGATAGATAGATAGATAGATAGATAGATAGATAGATAGATAGATAGATAGATAGATAGATAGATAGATAGATAGATAGATAGATAGATAGATAGATAGATAGATAGATAGATAGATAGATAGATAGATAGATAGATAGATAGATAGATAGATAGATAGATAGATAGATAGATAGATAGATAGATAGATAGATAGATAGATAGATAGATGAACAGACAAACAAACAAACAAACAAACAAGGAAGGAAATAAATAAATAAATAAATAAATAAATAAATAAATAAATAAATAAATAAATAAATAAATAAATAAATAAATAAATAAATAAATAAATAAATAAATAAATAAATAAATGTAAATCCGGACTCTAATTTCAATCTTCTGCGTTGAGTATTTCTGAACTCCGTAATTAAGGAAAATACTTAAAATGTCGTTATTTGGTGGATAATTCTTCCTACGCAGCATTGTATAAAATATCTGCAACTTGGAAATGCATGGCCAGTTCTTTTTCATATTGAAACTCTGGCGAAATCCAGTGCCGAGGAGCCCATATATATTACACAAAACTCACGCTGTGAGAGGGGAAGGAAAGAGCCATCAACCATTCTTTGAATGATGCATGAGGCACAATAAGGGCAGGAAATTCTCCCTAGGCGATCCACTTTTTACCTCTTCACACTCTCCCCCTTTACCACCCTTACATAAAACTCACCGCCTTCTTTATCCCCGCTTCCTTCCGTCATATCTTCTTCACTTCCTCTACCGTTGGACGCCTTTTCGACGCCCTTCAGCTGTTTTTCGCGTTGCTAGGAACTTCATTACTGTAATTGCATGCGTGTTACCGCCTGCAGGTTTATGCCTTCTAATTTCTTTATCACGAATGTAAAATCATAGCTTTCAGGTACTACTGCGTTTTTTAGTGACGAGGACGCTACCATTAAACGAAGTAATCAACTCTGAAGGCGTAGAGGTGTTCGGTAATTAAAAGTATCAACGTCTTTTAAAATTAAGTAATCTCCAGAAAGTATGTACAGCTGGCGCCAGGGTTTTTGGCGTGTGTCCTAGATAATATAGTGCCCAGTTTGTGAGCATGTTGTTAGTGCAGCTGAGAATGGTACCACTTCCTATACACGTCACATCAGCCATTTGGCAGACACAGTTGTCAGACTGATTGCGGCAAATGTAAAACACTCGCACTTAATGTTACTTATTTCATACGCCAAAAACGGTGATGCGGACTGTACACCACAGTAAGTTATAAATTATATGTGGGACAAGTACACGTGCATTGAATACATTGCAACAGGATCGTTGTAGGAAATATGATTGTTAAGTTCGAGTCAGAAGATAATTTTAGCAGCTTCTCTTCTTATATGACGGACAAACTATGTTTTGTTACAATTTTAATCTGAAGAAGGGAAAATATTCCTTGAATTTTAATTTTATTGACTCAAGATGTTGTTTATACTTCCAACGTCATAGGAAAAGGATTCATCGTCGTTTGCTAGATAGGCATGAAATTTTGGAAATTACTCGCATTCCCAATTCACAACTCGCAATAATATCTTTATCGCTGATTCATTAACATTAACTCCCATTCTTTGTAAAAAAATAGTTTGTCCGTCAAAGGAGAAGAAAAGCTGTTAAAATTATTTTCTGCTTTCAGGTTAAACATCGTGTTTATTACAGCGATCCTGCTATAATTGTGGTAACATGCACGACCATGTATCCCGATGTTTTCCGAATTGAAACACAACACTTAGGCTCGGTTTCTTCAACCTTTGTTAAAACGTACCTAACATAGCGTTAATGAACTGTAAGTTAAAAGTATAAATTGGTGTTAAAAAATTGCGTTTCTTCAGGATTCTTCAACCTTTTTAAAATTCTGTTTGTTAACTCTTTGTAGAGTTAATGAACTCTAAGTTAAAAGTATAAATTGCTGTTAAAAATAAGCCAGGATTCTTCAACCTTTGTTAAAATGCACCTAACATAGAGTTAATGAACTGTAAGTTAAAAAGTATAAATTGCTGTTAAAATAGGCCTTTTCTTCAACCTTTGTTAAAATGCACCTAACATAGCGTTAATGAACTGTAAGTTAAAAGTATAAATTGCTGTTAAAAATAAGCCAGGATTCTTCAACCTTTGTTAAAATGCACGTAACATAGAGTTAATGAACTGTAAGTTAAAAGTATGAATTGCTGTTAAAAATAGGCCAGGTTTCTTCAACCGTTGTTAAAATGCACCTAACATAGAGTTAATGAATTGTAAGTTAAAAGTATAAATTGCTGTTAAAAATAAGCCAGGATTCTTCAAGCCTTTGTTAAAATGCACGTAACATAGAGTTAATGAACTGTAAGTTAAAAGTATGAATTGCTGTTAAAAATAGGCCAGGTTTCTTCAACCGTTGTTAAAATGCACCTAACATAGAGTTAATGAATTGTAAGTTAAAAGTATTTGCTGTTAAAAATAAGCCAGGATTCTTCAACCTTTGTTAAAATGCACCTAACATAGAGTTAATGAACTGTAAGTTAAAAGTATAAATTGCTGTTAAAAATAGGCCAGGTTTCTTCAACCTTGTTAAAATGCAGCTAACATAGAGTTAATGAACTGTAAGTTAAAAGTATAAATTGCTGTTAAAAATAGGCCAGGTTTCTTCAACCTTTGTTAAAATGCAGCTAACATAGAGTTAATGAACTGTAAGTTAAAAGTATAAATTGCTGTTAAAAATAAGCCAGGATTCTTCAACCTTTGTTAAAATGCACCTAACATAGAGTTAATGAACTGTAAGTTAAAAGTATGAAATGCTGTTAAAAATAGGCCAGGTTTCTTCAACCTTTGTTAAAATGCACCTAACATAGAGTTAATGAATTGTAAGTTAAAAGTATAAATTGCTGTTAAAAATAGGCCAGGTTTCTTCAACCTTAGTTAAAATGCAGCTAACATTGAGTTAATGAACTATAAGTTAAAAGTATAAATTTCTGTTAAAAATAGGCCAGGTTTCTTCAACCTTAGTTAAAATGCACCTAATATAGAGTTAATGAACTGTAAGTTAAAAGTATAAATTGCTGTTAAAAATAGGCCAGGTTTCAAACCTTAGTTAAAATGCACGTAACATAGAGTTAATGAACTGTAAGTTAAAAGTATGAATTGCTGTTAAAAATAGGCCAGGTTTCTTCAACCTTAGTTAAAATGCACCTGACATAGCGTTAATGAACTGTAAGTTAAAAGTAAAAATTTCTGTTAAAAATAGGCCAGGTTTCTTCAACCTTTGTTAAAATGCAGCTAACATAGAGTTAATGAACTGTAAGTTAAAAGTATAAATTGCTGTTAAAAATAGGCCAGGATTCTTCAACCTTTGTTAAAATGCACCTAACATAGAGTTAATGAACTGTTTACTAAAAGTATAAATTGCTGTTAAAAATAGGCCAGGTTTCTTCAACCTTTCTGTTAAAATGCACCTGACATAGCGTTAATGAACTGTAAGTTAAAAGTATAAATTGCTGTTAAAAATAGGCCAGGTTTCTTCAACCTTTGTTAAAATGCAGCTAACATAGAGTTAATGAACTGTAAGTTAAAAGTATAAATTGCTGTTAAAAATAGGCCAGGATTCTTCAACCTTTACCTAAAATGCACCTAACATAGAGTTAATGAACTGTAAGTTAAAAGTATAAATTGCTGTTAAAAATAGGCCAGGTTTCTTCAACCTTAGTTAAAATGCACCTGACATAGCGTTAATGAACTGTAAGTTAAAAGTATAAATTGCTGTTAAAAATAGGCCAGGATTCTTCAACCTTAGTTAAAATGCACCTGACATAGCGTTAATGAACTGTAAGTTAAAAGTATAAATTGCTGTTAAAAATATTGCGTTTTTTCAACATTCTGTTTGTTAACTCTTTGTTAGGACCAGAAATTCTAGAGTTTAACCATAATCTATAACCAAGTATAGGCTCAATTCTGTTTTCTGAATTGACAATTGCGATTCTCGCTTTTTTCCGTTGTTTGATTGAGAGAGGATAGAAGTCTTTCTATTCTCTCAGGTTTGAAAATGCTTCTTTCCGTCGTCTGTATCACAGTAGCGTGGAGTGGCGTATTGGTATTGCAGTTGTGAAATGGAAAACACTGGAACAAAAAGAAATCATGGGACTAATTTGTCTTCGATCGAGAGAAGCCTTCTGCTGGAAGTATAAACCAATTATTGAGAATAAACAAACAAACGGATCTACGATTAAATTACATAAGTTAGGTCAGATACAACAATGTTAATGAGTGGGATAGTTATATACAATAGAAGTGATTTAATACAGTTATATGAACACTTTTAATAATTGAATAAAATTAATTAAAATCGGTTAAAAACCAGACATGTTTCGGAGAATGCTCCTCTTTTTCAGTGGTAGTACCACGACGCTGGTACAGATGTTCGACCGCGTAACGTGCAGCTTAAAAGACTGTCTTCCTTAAGCTACGTTACGCGGTCGAACATCTGTACCAGCGTCGTTACTACCACTGAAAATGGAGGAGCATTCCTCCGAAACATGTCTGGTTTTTAACCGATTTTATTAATTTTATTCAATTATTAAAAAGTGTTCATATAACTGTATTAAATCACTTCTATTGTATATAAACGGATCTACGTTGAAACCGAAAAGTGAGGCTTGTCAGAAATAGCCTGTACCTTTGTATGAACTTCTGTCCAGTCAAATCACAGAAATCATCCGCTCTGTTTAAGTATTCATGGATAACATTTTCTAAATAATCAAGATATAGACGTTCAGCATCTAACACACCAGCCATATTGGATACTTCTACGCTAACAGAGAGTTAAATGATTTAACTGCATGAAATTGGGCAGTTAAATTAACATGAGTTTTAACAGCCTGTTAGTACTAACAAAAGTTGAAGAAATGCTTCAACTGTTAAGTTTACAGTTAAAATGCAATAACACACTGTTATAATTTAACAAAGGTTGAAGAAACTTTGAACAGTATATATTTTCTGCTTTTGAACAGTATTTTATGTAATAACCAACGAACATTTCCTTCGTAATGTGTTGAGAGACCATCGACCTTAACCAAAAGCCACATATTTTAGCACACTCTAGAAAACTCTCCAGAAACACCAGAAAATTATGAATATTAAATGTCTGGTGTAGAAAGAAGACAGAGGCCTAAGATAATATTACCTGAAATGCAAGTTTACACTTACTTACTTACAAATGGCTTTTAAAGAACCCAGAGGTTCATTGCCGCCCTCACATAAGCCCGCCATCGGTCCCTATCCTGTGCAAGATTAATCCAATCTCTAACATCATATCCCACCTCCCTCAAATCCATTTTAATATTATACTCCCATCTACGTTTCGCCATCCCCAAAGGTCTTTTTCCCTCCGATCTCCCAACTAACACTCTATATGCATTTCTGGATTCACCCACACGTGCTACATGCCTTGCCCATCTCAAACGTCTAGATTTAATATTCGTAATTATGTCAGGTGAAGAATACAATGCATACAGTTCTGCGATGTGTAACTTCCTCCATTCTCCTGTAACTTCATCCCTCTTAGTCCCAAATATTTTTCTAAGAACCTTATTCTTAAACACCCTTAATCTCTGTTCCTCTCTCAAAGTGAGAGTCCAAGTTTCACAATCATACAGAACAACCATTAATATAACTGTTTTATAAATTATAACTTTCAGATTTTTTGACAGCAGACTAGATGATAAAACCTTCTCAACCGAATAACAGGCATTTCCCATATTTATTCTGCATTTAATTTCCTCCCGAGTGTCATTTATATTTACTATTGTTGCTCCAAGATATTTGAATTTTTCAACCTCTTCGTAGGATTAATCTCCAATTTTTATGTTTCCATTTTGTACAATATTCTGGTCACGAGACATAATCATATACTTTGTCTTTTCGGGATTTACTTCCAAACCTGCCGCTTTACTTGCTTCAAGTAAAATTTCCGTGTTTTCCCTAATCGTTTCTGGATTTTCTCCTGACATATTCACGTCATCAATGCAAGTTTACACATTGATGCTAAATGGAACTTGATACCTTCTTTTGTGAATAGCGTTCGGACATTTATAAAACAACATTTGGGCGGATAAGAGCAAGGATTCGCCAACATTTACCTGACATTCGATTTACGGTGAGGGAAAACCTCGGAAGAAATTCAACGAGTTGATAAGTCCAAGCGGGAATCGAGCTCACGCCAGAGTCACTCAATATTAAGTGGCAGTTATTGAGTCTAAAGCTTGATCCTGCAATGTAAGTTTATCATTTGTATGAAATTGTATTCCTATCTTGTATATTATGTATTTACCAGTAAGCCTATGTGTTTTCATACTGTTTGAGTGGAAGTGAAGACCTGATGCCCTTAACTCTGCCAGGGAAAATAGATTATCATTATTATTATTATTATTATTATTATTATTATTATTATTGCTGAGTTAGATTTTATGAAGCAAGCTGTATTTGCTGAAATAAGAAAGTGGTTTTCAATTAATGGATTTATTGTTAATGATGAAAAACTCATGTGTTAACTCTAAGTTTGAAACGAACCCAAAATAATGTGATAAATGAATCTGTAAAGATGCTGGGTATGTATTTGGATTCTTAATTAAGGTGGAATAGCCAAGTCAGTTATGTATGTAAAAGATTTTCTAGAGTAATTTATCTCTTGAGAAGTATCATGTACAAGATTCCCAAACATTATTTAAAACAAGTTTACTATGCACTATTTGAAATAGTTATTAGATATGGATTACTTTTATATGGAAATAGTTCGGACCTTCCAAACATTCTGTTACTGCAGAAAAAGGCAGTTCGTTTTATAACAATGTCACCACCCAGACTATCATGTAGATCTCTTTTCAAAAATGAATAAATTATGACAATCTACAATCTATATATTTTTGAACTTTTAATGTATGTAAACAAGAATATTAAGTATAGTAGATTTGCATCGCTATGAAACAAGAAATAATGATCAATTAAATGTACCACATGTCAGGTTGCAAAAAACACAATCAAGCTATGTAATTACTGCAAAACTAAAAGTATATAATAAGATACCTACAACTATAACACAATTATGCAAATCTAGTCTTTCAGGTAAGGCTCCTGTAAAGCAGATTTGAATAATTTCAAGGGAAAAATTGTTCCGGGGCCGGGTATCGATCCCGGGACCTCTGGTTGAACGTACCAGCGCTCTGCCAACTGAGCTACCCGGGAACTCCATTATTCAAAATTATTCAACTATAACACAATTTAAATTTCAGATTAAGAAATGGCTACAAAATAATCCCTTTTATAATATGAATGATTTTTTGAAAATGATGTAGTATTTTAGTTAAATTTTTATTTTTTTACTCTTTTAATATTTTAAATATTGATACATTGTTTTTATATTATCACATTGACGAGGCCTCTTGTATTCTTGTACCTTCAGGTAAATGAAGAATATGAATATGAATATTATTATTATTATTATTATTATTATTATTATTATTATTATTATTATTATTATTAGCTGTCTTGTAACAATAGGTCTGTATAGCTAATGCGTGTGGCTAAACATAATGTAATAGATGAAATCAATGAGCTGTAAAAAGTTTTCAAAATAACTATTTTCGAATATATAATAACCGCTTTTATATGCGAACGAGGCACGATCCAGAATACAACACGTGTTTGCCCGCAGGGATCTGCTTGTAGCTCAGGGATATGAATAACATTCTGCGATGATCAAGTAAAAAAATCTGCCTCAGGACTGCAGAGCAGTAAACCATTAACTCACGCTGGTACAGTTACGATATTACAGTCAAATGTCTAGAAAAACTGAACCGAAAATTGCTAGCGAGGCACTAGATACTGTTCATAATAAAATTTAACAGGAAAGCTATATTTTAATCAAGCGCATACCAAGTTGTAAAACGGTGCCAACGTTTGATTTTTTGACTGTGCATCATTTACAGTAAGTGCTCGTCAGCTGTTGTGGTACCACTTTTTAAAGTTCTGGTGCACAGTTTTTAAGTGACATTAACTTTAATTGTAATTTTGTTACTTTATTATTTTTTTTTTCAAAATTTGCTTTTCTTTAAAATGCTTAGTGATTGTTAAAAATACGTTACACAAATTTAATGCGCGTATATGGTCTTGTTTACTACTATGACGATATCTCTGAAAATCTGCTGCATGGGTTTTTCAAATGACACTAAATTTTGATAGAAATTTCCCGTAAAATTTCTGCATTATTTCATACAGAGAGTTATGTATATAAACGACCCCACTATACCATATTATAAGGAAAAATATTATCTAACGTCGATCGAAGTTATTGGATTACTGATTGGGGCTAGAGGGACCATCACAAAAAGATTCGCGCATTTTTGCAAGCAGTTTGGTCTAGGACAAACTCTTGTTACTGTAGTATCTCTGTCTGCAGTGAAGGAATCTATAAAAATCCTAAGAAACCATCTCTACACGTAAATAGATTGATATCTCTCTCTATGGCGATCTGCTCACTTAAGTTGGGTCTTGCAGCTAGTGCTAAATATACGACTGTGATCACCTGATAGCTAATAGATACCGTACTAGGAAATTTTATGTTTTTTTTTCTGGAATTAATGATGTTTTGTTTAGTCGTCTTCAATTATTTATAATTGTGTTATTTCTTTTTCTTTTCTTTCTCCATTGTTTTTTTTTTCATTATAATTGTGTACTTACCATTTACTCAAAAAACAAAACAACAATTTTTGGTAAGCTTTGTCTTCTAGGCAGCCTTCACTTGGAGGAAGATGAATAAAATTCAAAATAAAATATAAATCACTGTATAATAATTATCCCTTTTACTTATAAACTACCGAAATTTCAAAATCAAAATTTTGTACTCACATTGTTCCATTGTTGTTAGCTTTACTGAAAGTTTGTTCTGTTTAGATTAAGTTATGTTGCAACAAGAAGAAAAAAGAGGAATAAATAGTATTCGCCATAATATGAGGAATAAAATTAAAAATTTTACATATTAATTTAAGCCTAATCATAACTGAATTATTATTTACGTTACCGGAACATTAATAAACGATTGATCACATAGCCTACTCTTTGTATTATTGTATTTCGAAGATTTATGGAAATTTTAAAACTTTGGCGTTAATAATTTCTGAGGAAATGGGATACGTTTCTAAAAATATTAAGTGCAATTGAATAGTGTGATCCTAAAACGCGTTTAATCAATTTTTATGAAAGGACTGGGCTAGTTTTTTAACCACCGGTTTACGGCCTAAGCGAATTTTCAAGTGACATGCACAATAACACAAACTTTTAGGCAAGGATTGCCGTTGTTTTGAAAGAAAACAAACTTAAAATATGATATAGTTCTCAAACATAGTCATGTATATGTACAAATCATAAAAATGGCCAAATGGACTGAGAGAGTTTTGGGATGACACTCTTGAACTTATGTTATTTTAAAATTTCTTTCTTGACATTTAAATGTGTCGCACTACATATTAAAAAGGCAATTCAGTGTTTAAATATTGGCCCTATATTGTCCAGGTTCAGTTTCAATGCTGAACATCCTAAATAGTTGAAGGTAGTACTGTTAAATGAAGTACGATATTACTACTATCACTACTACTACAATTACTACTACTACTACTACTACTACTACTACTACCACCACCACTACTAATGTTATTGCTACTGCTACTACCACTACCACTACTACTACTACTAATGTTACTGCTACTGCTACTACTAATTTTACTACTACTGTTACTGCTACTACTACCACTACTAATGTTACTGCTACTGCTACTACTGTTACTACTACTGCTGTTGCTACTACTAATGGTACTATTACTGCTACTGCTACTACTAATGTTACTACTGCTACTGCTATTACCACTACTACTACTACTACTATTACTACTAATGTTACTGCTACTGCTACTACTAATATTACTACTACTGTTACTGCTACTACTACCACTACTAATGTTACTGCTACTGCTACTACTGTTACTACTACTGTTATTTCTACTACTAATGGTACTATTACTGCTACTGCTACTACTACTAATGTTACTACTACTACTACTACCACTACTACTATTACTGTTAATACTACTACTGTTACTACTAATGTTACTGCTACTGCTACTACCACTATTACTACTACTACTAATGTTACTGCTACTGCTACTACTAATGTTACTACTACTGTTACTGCTACTACTACCACTACTAATGTTACTGCTACTGGTAATACTGTTACTACTACTAATTGTAGTATTACTGCTACTGCTACTACTAATGTTACTACTACTTCTACTGCTATTACCACTGCTACTACTACTACTACTAATGTTACTGCTACTGCTACTACTAATGTTACTACTACTGTTACTGCTACTACTACCACTACTAATGTTACTGCTACTGCTACTACTGTTACTACTACTATTGCTACTAGTAATGGTACTATTACTGCTACTGCTACTACTACTAATGTTACTACTACTGCTACTACCACTACTACTACTGTTAATACTACTACTGTTACTACTACTACTGTTACTACTAATGTTACTGCTACTGCTACTACTGTTACTACTACTGCTACTGCTGCGGCTAATATTACTACTACTGCTACTAATGTTGCTACTACTGCTATTGCTACTGCTACTACTGTTACTACTACTGCTACTGCTAATATTAATACTACTGCTACTAATGTTGCTACTATTGCTACTGCTACTACTACTAGCGTTACTGCTACTGCTACTGTTACTACTATTAATGTTACTGCTACTGCCACTACCACTACTACTACGAATAATATTACTACTACTGCTACTACTAATGTTACTGCTACTGCTACTACCACTACTACTACTACTAATGTTACTACTACTGTTACTGCTACTACTACCATTACTAATGTTACTGCTACTGCTACCACCACTACTATTACTACTACTACTACTATTACTACTACTAATGTTACTACTACTGTTACTGCTACTACTACCATTACTAATGTTACTGGTACTGCTACCATCACTACTATTACTACTACTACTACCACTAATGTTACTACTACTGTTACTGCTACTACTACCATTACTAATGTTACTGGTACTGCTACCACCACTACTATTACTACTACTACTACTACTACTACTATTACTATTACTACTACTACTACTACTACTAATGTTACTACTACTGTTACTGCTACTACTACCATTACTAATGTTACTGGTACTGCTACCACCACTACTATTACTACTACTACTACTACTATTACTACTATTACTACTACTACTACTACTACTACTAATGTTTACTACTACTGTTACTGCTACTACTACCATTACTAATGTTACTGGTACTGCTACCACCACTACTATTATTACTACTACTACTACTACTACTATTACTACTACTACTACTAATGTTACTACTACTGGTCTTACTACTGTAGTCTATAATTAGCTATAATATTTCGACGTACTGCGGACCACAGTTTACTAACCGTGTTGCGGTACTATCGAGTGACCTCTTGAACCGTCGACACCTCCAACTGGCAGCTCATGGCGTCACAGTAATGAGATGTGCTTATGTTCAATTGACGTGTGTGTGTCTATGAATAACCCGAGGCAGAATCGAAGTCGGAACCAATGTAATAGTTGCTCTCCGGCTCTGGCAAGGACGGTAAAATCTTTACATGTCATCTGCTCATAGCCCGCAGTTGCTTGTGAGGTCAGATCTCAATATTGCAGTTTACGCCCAAGGTAATGGGCTGTTTGTTCTGACAATGAGGTAAGCGTAGCTAATTAGTTCATTTGCAGACGTCTTCTACATACAGGAGTGCTTTACCGTCGCTGAATAGTTTGAAGAATATTATTCATTTATGTTAACAGTTTAGGTTTTGAACAAAGTGAACTATTTTGTTATTATTTTATTATTTACGTAATGTTAATTTTTATTTTATTTTATTGGATTATTTTACGACGCTGTATCAACATCTAGATTATTTAGCGTCTGAATGAAATGCAGGTGATAATGCCGGTAAAATGAGTCCGGGGTCCAGCACCGAAAGTTACCCAGCATTTGCTCGTATTGGGTTGAGGGAAAACCCCGGAAAAAACCTCAACCAGGTAACTTGCCCCGACCGGGATTCGAACCCGGGCCACCTGGTTTCGCGGCCAGACGTGCTGTCCGTTACTCCACAGGTGTGGACCGTAAAGTTAATATCATGCGTGTTTCCAAAAAAGTAAATTAACCTGTTAATAATTATGCAAACAGGAGTGTGTAACACGTTTATTTTTTTCCCGGATTATTCTTCATTTAATGTTGGTTGAAAGACAAGTTTATTTACCAGCCGTCAATGCTTGTTTGTTTTGCCGGTCTGCTGACGTCTCGAGCTGCTGTGGTGCTATGCATTCGGTTGCGTTACAATTCCAAATTCATTCAACATCAGAATTACGATACGAACTTCCTAAATAGCTGTCATTGCAATAGAAATGAAAAATTTTCTTGATAACACTTATGGAGTAATAAGGAACAGATTTTAGAAGACAATGTTAGTATCCATTCCAATGGGAATGCACAATAAACCTTTTAGGTTGACGTGGAGGAGATCTTTAAGAATCTGGGAACTTAACTGGACAAGTAATAAAAAATTCCGGACGTCGGAAACTGCATACCAAATTTTGATACCTGGATTTCGGTCATAGGGGAGACTCGTCTAATTTGGCAATATTTTATATTTCGACACAGTTTGTAGTTACATATTCTGAAATTAAATATTCCTCTATTGTGGAATGTGTTTAAACATTAAATCCCAAAAAACCTCTGAAAGAAAATTCTACAAATCTAAATTATTTTGTACATAACACACTAATAAATAACAAATTACATGTTTCCAGATTTGGTACTTCATCAGGATAATTTGGCAATAGTACAGGGGTAATTTGGCAATACGATAAAAAATAAAATTTTCAAAATAAAACAGTGGTACAAGGTTTATAAGACTTAATTTACTGGGACAAGAAATCACTAAATACCATAAACAGAAAACAAAAGCAAGAAAAAAATTGAATGGATTCTTCCGACCACTCTTATTAATTATATTGAAGGGTTGTCTTCTAATTTCTGTTGTCGATAGCCCAAACCCAAGTTCTTGCATTCTGATTACACATGTCACCAGTTTTTGCTCTTCCTCAACGGTTAGAGCTAGAGGTCTTCCTTTCTTGGGAATGACAACGTCATCGGGTCCTGAGGATGCATACAGAAACCTCTTTAAGTTGTTAAAGGGCACATTGTACTTCTTAGAAGCCCTATAAGTCGATCATCTATCTTTCAAAACACTCCCAACCGCAGCCCGCAAATCATCTCTGGAATATTTTTCAGAATAATGTCCTCGTTACCTTGGCATATCTGCAACACACCACACACAGTGCTGCATTGGAGTCTGTAAAATCCCTCATACGTCCCTATTCTTAAATTTTACCATCGAATACACATTCTTGTTCAAAGATACCAGCAATATATCACCATAAAGGAAAATGACTAATTCACACTACCCTGGAGAAGACATTGTTTGCTAAGAAGAACATAAAACGAGCTAAGGCCTGATGAGTTAGTAACAGAAGATATTAATTATATAAATGGCTTACCTTATAATATGGAATCTCAGCTTTTGATATTTAATGCGCAAACAAACGTAGGTAACGAACAACACTTTTCTTCCGTCTTTGTATACACACGTCCACACAACCACCACGTCAAAAGGAAGTATTCAACACTTCTTTTATTAGTAACAATATGTGCCACTATAATGCGCGGATTCGAATGAAACGAAAACTAAAAGTACACTCAGATGTTGCACTCTATGATCGTGTCATTGAATGTCTTAAAAGTCTGGAGGAAATTTGGCAATAGAAGAAATGCAAGAATATTGCCAAATTTCCCATATTGCCAAAATTGCCGAGTTTCCCCTATAGGAACTGCACACCAACATTTTCTACCTGGATTACGGTCATATGGAAACTGCACACCAAAGTGTTTTCTGCCTGCTTTGCCGATACTACACATAGTTTTAATTTATCAAAGTCTTTTAATTTTGTTCGAAATGGAGTGTTTGTTTACATCTGAAAATGAATAGGAAAATTTAGTGCTGGTATATGAGGACTGTAAATTTTATAAAGCCAAGGAACTGAAAAACTTCACTTCATCTAATGTAGTAATAGACTTTGAACTAGCTATACGTCCTGCAGTGATGAAACTTGGGAATACGTTACTGTTATACTCATAGGTTGCCGCGTCCATCTTGAGCAAGCATGGTGGAGTAAAATACAGTGTGTAGGACTGGCAAAGGAGTACAAAGAAGACGGTGAGATAGGACAGTGGCTCAGGATGGTTTTTGGCATAACGTATTTGAATCCAGAGGAAGTCGGGGATTTCTTCGCTATGGAACTGGTTGAGGTGAAACTGATAGATAGCCTATTAGACTTGAGAAATTTGCAGATTATTCACTAGAAACGTACATCTCCGGAGATGCAAATTTCCCTCCTACTATATGGGCAGCCATGACTGCATCGACCTCTCGCACAACAAATGGATGTGAATCATTTCACAAGCATTTTATTGTCAGTTTTTACAGCAGTAATCCTTCATTTTATAAATTCGTGAATCAACTTTTGGACATTCAAATTGAGACATATTAAACTGCAAAGCAATGAAGGAAGAATGTAAGCGAAGTTTCAATGTAAAGTCAGCCAAATGCAAAAGAAATATATTTTTTAAATTGTGCAGTTTCCGGGTAAGATTAGTAAAACCCTCGTGAATCAGTGTGCAGTATCCGGATCAAAGTGTGCAGTTTCCGCCTATCCAAAAATTCATCGCCTTTAATCGGGATTGAATCCGCGTACCTCCGACCCAGTTGCAAGTATGGTAAACGTTAGATTACCGATGGCAATATTAAGAATGATAGCTGTCAGATCACCAGATCACCGAGGACTAGACTTTTATTGTGATGGTAGAAATCCAAAACAACTTTTAAGAGAAAGTAATATTCAGGACGACTAAGCAAATATAAGTCTGGGTAATGAAAGGGTGAAGCTGTTTTTGTTCAAGTGATGGAAAGTATTAATGCTCACTTCCTTTACCAATGTTTAAGCAATAGGCTATAACACATAAATCTCTGAAAAGAACTCGCAATATTTCCCTTTACTCCACGAGATCTTTCTTGTAGAAACTCAGAAGATATTGAAATCCATTAGATGAAGAGAAGTTTGCTGCAACACACTGAAAGATTTATAGCCCAGAGGAGTTGTTGAGAATAGTCGACTGAACCCTCATAAATCGAGGACAAAGACTGGATCAACAATGGAGTGGAGATTATGCACCGACTCTCGCACAAAGTCGTGCGAAACCTTGCAGAGGTGCGAAGAGTTTGAGCTCTCAGCGTTAGCGTCCGAACAGCCACCTGCAAAGAGAGTTATGTTGATAATAAGGGCCCGGTTTTAGTGATAGAAAATGTGTAGAAATTTGCACACACACATAATCTACATACATACATACATTGTTCTGCCCCAGGTCTTTCACTGCAAACCCAGCATTCTCCAAGCTTTTCTATTTTCTGCCTTCCTCTTAGTCTTCGTTATATCTTAATGTCTTCTATTATCTCATATCTTCTTCTGCCCCGAACTATTGTCCCATTCACCATTCCTTCCAGTGCATCCTTCAGTAGGCAGTTTCTTCTCAGCCAGTGACCCAACCAATTCCTTTTCCTCTTCCTGATCAGTTTAAGCATCATTCTTTCTTCACCCACTCTTTCCAATACAGCTTCATTTCTTATTGTCTTTCAATTTCACACACTCCATTCTTCTCCATATCCACATTTCAAATGCTTCTAGTCGCTTCTCTTACTTCCTCGTAATGTCCATGTTTCTGCCCCATATACTGTAATACCACGCTGTACACAAAGTTCTTAACTAATATCTTCCTTAGTTATTTCTCCAGAGGTCCGAAGAAGATGCTCCTTTATCTGTTGAAAGCTTCCTTTGTCATTGCTATCCGAATTTTGACTTCCTCGAAGCAGCTCATGTTACTGCTTATAGTACACCCCTAGTATCTGAAGCTGTTTACTTTCTCTATTGCTTCATTATTAGTATTCGAAAGTTCACCTTTACTTTTCCTCCTATGACCATGGTCTTCGTCTTATTTGCATTTATTTTATATTCATCCCATACTGCTCACAGCTGTCATTTAGCTCCAGTAGCATATCCTTTAGTATGATCTCCTATTCTGCTAACAACTCAATATCATCACCAAATCTTATGCACTTTATTCTTCCTCCTACTATTACTCCTCCGATGTTCTGAAAACAGTTCTTTACTAAATCATCCAACTAGATGTTGAAAAGTGTAGGTGATAAAGGATATCCTTGTCGTACTCCTCTCCCTATTTCACTTCTTTCAGACATTTATTCTCCTATACTGACTTTGAGGCAGTAGAGCAAGTGGACAGTTTCAATTACTTGGGTGTACTATAAGCAGTAACATGATCTGTTGCTAGGAAGTCAAAAGGAGGATAGCAATGACAAGGAAGCTTTTAATAGAAAAAGGAGCATCTTCTGCGGATCTCTGGAAAAATAACTAAGGAATAGACTAGCGAAGAGCTTCGTGTGGAGTGTGGCATTGTATGAGACAAAGCATGGAAATTACGACGAAGTGAAGAGAAGCGACTAGAAGCATTTGAAATGTGGATATGGAGAAGGATGGAGCATGTGAAATGGACAGACAGAATAAGAAATGAAGCTGTGTTGGAAAGAGTGGGTGAAGAAAGAATGATGCTGAAACTGATCAGGAAGAGGAAAAGGAATTGGCTGGGTCACTGGCTGAGAAAAAAATATCTACTAAGGGATGCACTGGAAGGAATGGTGAACGGGAGAAAAGTTCAGGGCAGAAGAAGATATCAGATGATAGACGACATTAAGATATATTGATCATATGCGAAGACTAAGAGGAAGGCAGAAAAAATGAAAGACTGGGAAATGCTGGGTTTGCAGTGAAAGACCTGCCTTGGGCAGAACACTGTCAATGAATGAATGAATGAATGAATGAATGAATGAATGAATGTCTACTGGATATCTAACAATTACCAACTTGTTTTGTGGACTTGAGGAATTATGTAGGCTATGTTGAGAAAATCCACGAACGATTAGGGAAAACAGGGAAATTTTACTTGAAGCAAGTAAAGCGATAGGTTTGGAAGTGAACCCCGAAAAGACAAAGTATATGATTATGTCTCATGACCAGAATATTCTGCGAAATGGAAATATAGAAATTGGAGATTTATCCTTCCAAGAGGTGGAAAGATTCAGATATCTTGGAGCAACAGTAACAAATATAAATGACACTCGGGAGGAAATTAAACGTAGAATAAATATGGGTAATGCGTGTTATTATTCGGTTGAGAAGCTTTTGTCATCTAGTCTGCTGTCAAAAAATTTGAAAGTTAGAATTTATAAAACAGTTAGCCTATATTACCGGTTGTTCTATATGGTTGTGAAACTTGGACTGTCCATTTGAGAGAGGAACAGAGATTAAGGCTCTTTGAGAATAAGGTGCTTAGGAAAATACAGGAGATACAGTAGAATGGAGAAAGTTATACAACGCAGAACTGCACGCATTGTACTCTTCACCTGACATAACTATGAACATTAAATCCAAACGTTTGAGATGGACAGGGCATGTAGCACGTATGGGCGAATCCAGAAATGCATATAGAGTGTTAGTTGGTGGGCCTGAGGGAAAAAGATCTTTTGGGAGGGCGAGACGTAGATGGGAGGATAATATTAAAATGGATTTGAGGGCGGTGGGTTATGATGATAGAGAGTGGATTAATCTTGCACAGGATAGGGACCGATGGCGGGCTTATGTAAGGGCGGCAATGTACCTGCAGGTTCCTTAAGGGGACACGCTACTGAGATATCTAATCTCCACAATTTTGATTGTAAGTTTTTGAAATTTTAAAATCGAATAGATGTTGATGAGTTACATGTGCACAATTATTTTCAAAATTTTATGTTGAAAAATGTACTCGGAAAAAAATAAAATATAAAAAAAAGTGTTTATAATTTTAGTAAACAAATATCTGGGTCTCATATAAAGATAATAATTTGTTTAGTAAACTTTTAAAAAGATTCTAAGACTACCTACAATGAAATGGTGGATGGGTTTGTTCCTAGTCAATACAGTTAATCAGTAAAAAAAAATTAACTTTTAACATTGACCAAAATTGACGAAAACTCAGTAGCGTGTCCCCTTAAAAGCCATTTGTAAGTAAGTATGTCCTATTATTTTGGACTTCTTTATCATATACCTCATTTCATAGAAATTGAATTAAAGGACATAAAATGGTAGACATATTTTAATATTAACAAGTAAACACTTTGTATATGTTATTTAAATCTCACGTATTCACATTTTATCGTCATTGATAATCAAAAAATTAATGTCAGCATTTCGTAATATGCTTCCTACATTGAAAACTCATCAGGAGATTCTGTAAGATGAATTATGCGTTTGTCATTTCTTGCGAATAAATGCATTTAATCCTGTAAGTTTCGGGGTTGATGGAAGGACAGTGAAAGAGGGACTCAAAGCCATCCAATATAGGCTCCCCTCAATCGCTGGGGCGTCTCTGAAGAATTCAAGAGGTGATGCGCAATATATTGAACGCGTACTCGAATCTGGCACACACGAATACCATACGTGAGGTAGGAAGAAGGGCCGGTCGCCGTGGATTTCAATTCATACCCATTATTGAAGAATGACTGTCGAATGCTAAGGCAACTGAGTCCTTACTGCCTCTATTCATACACCATTGCTTATTATGTGAATTTATATAAGATTTTGGTGTATAAAGTACATAGGGGAAGAGCATATTGAGATTTCAGACGAAATGCATTTTCGAATTTCATCATAGCTGTTCGTCTGTTCATATACAATACATAGAGATCACTTGTATAGTAACTTGGTAATGGGGAATACGATGGATTTTGGTTTCATCGGAATTTGCTTCATTCACCTACAGATTTATGAAATAAGCCACGACTAAGCTATCTTATGGATAAAATTTATCTAATGTATCTTTTGTGTTTATACAGGGACATCATTTTATTTTTACTTCAATTTTTATTGTACCTGCGTTTGTAAATGTACTTGACTCCCATCCCTTTCACTAATGCCCTTGCTAACGTCAGTCACACAAACTTACGGGCGCTGTTGCTAGCAGTGAAATAAACAGTACAGGGTACAGTGTGTTTCAGAAATATGTTGCATTTTCTATAGAAGAAAAAGCTTATATTATTGAAGTTTATTTTCACACAAGTACGGTGTGTAGCTTAACTGAATTTATCTGTGTGGACTGAGCACAAGTGAAGATTAGAGTTACCGAAAGTACGGTATCCTATAATATGGTACGGTACTTAACAGCATTATTTAAACAAGAGTTTTGTTTTACTGTTTGTAGGTATGAAGGTCGATGATGGAAACTGGAATTACAATATAGGCTAACCGAATGTAAACAACAGTTTTTATTTTTTTTTTTTCACAATTTCCTTATTACATCATTACGGAATATTTTCGTTGAAAAGTCGTTAATCTGGTAGATAAATTTAGAGCAACAGAATGTACAGAAAGGAAGAAAAGTATAACATGGCCAACAAAGGTGACAGAAGATGCTGTAGAAGATGCTAGAGAAAGAATGCAGCGAGGTCGTAATAAGTCGGTCAAGAAGTTAACTGTAGAAATTGGGGTTTCTTACGGAAGTGCTCACAAAATCCTCAGGAATAAATTAGGTTAGTAATATGTTGAATAAAGTAGACATTACATAATATATATAACCGCCTGAAGACTTGAGTTTGTGAAAAAAATTGTTACTGTTCTACTGTTTTTTGATAAAATACTGTAAAGTAATGACCAAACTGAAAATCGTAATACTATATTTCTCTGTAATATAAATGGATACACTACTTTTCTCTCCTCCTATAGCTAGTAAAATGATTTGCTTACATATTGCACTAGCAACTCCAAACTCCTGTAATGGAAGGGAGGGTAACAGTGTTTCCGAATATAGCCAGGTTAATGTTAAAAATGTTAGTAAAAATAAAGTGATGTCCCTGTACAAACAAACAAGTCAAATTTATCCTTGTATAATTCTGTGGCCGGGAGGAAAAAGTTCTTAAGTAAAAATTTTATACTTTTCAGGAGAGCAGTAGAAAGATTGAAATTGGTGTCAATTATAGAGCTTTTTAATTAAGAAGTTTTTCCTGGATATTATTTGTTTATATTTCTTCTAAAATAGGCAATGTTGCTCATTTAACAATTTTCTTGTTTATTTCCAAAAATAGTCGCACTTAAGCCCTTTTAAGACTAGAAGTCAAACTGAGTAGAAGGGACTATTAAACATAAGACCTTTTTCATGTCTAAATAAATGAGAAATGTAAATTATTAGGAACGCAAAATGGGTCTTAAGCAATTATAGGACTAACTACTGAAGCTTTCCTGGCGACGTGATAATTCGAAATTTTCTCGGGCTTCCAGCCAGATCATAAGTTGGTGATCCACCGACGTTTCGAGGATGTTCATCTTCCTCATCTTCAGGGTTAAGTGATATCTGAGGGGTGTCAGATGGTGTCAGAGTTGGTTGCTGGCAGAGCCAGCGGTCGTTTTAGGGTCTTACATTACAATGCCCTCTTCGACCGTGAGTGCTTCTGAGTGCAGTGTTATTAGAATGTTGGATATTTAGGGCTTTTATGAGATTGAGATTGAGACGTGGAAAGAAGACAGGTGGGTAGAAAGTAAGAAAGAAGATTTAAGAAGCAGATTTTAAGTTTTGATTTGTTGTTATTTGAGGAGTAACCATGAACTGTTTGTGATGTAAATTATTTACTGGGCTTGCGTGAATTTTGAATGTATTTATTTATTGTTTAGTTATTCAACGATAGCTATCATGCATCACTAAGCAGTGGTGAGGGCAGTCACAATTTGTTGATATTGTTGTTATCCTTGTGTTTGTGCGTTGGCATTTTGACTTCAGCTGTCCAGCAGTCGGAGAGATGTTCGCTGGTACGTTATGGTGTGGGTGGGGTATTTGATTTCGATTTCCTTTCGTTGTAGATGAAAGTGGATTATTAATTGTATGTGTCGGGTTCTGGTCCATGACATGTATGTGCATTCCTCAACGATGGCATTCTTGTTGAGTATTTATGGGAGACAGGCCGCGAATGAGCCGACTCCAGGAGACGAGGGGTGTTGTAGAGAGGGAGAGAGAGAAGGGGAGAGTTTAATAGTTATTTTGTGGATTGAAATGATCATGATAGGCTTGTAGGAGTTTTTCAATGGTTGTGTTCCTGTTGGTGTGTGGAGGATTGTTAAACATATGTTGTGTGTATGAGCGACGTAGTGCGAAGTGTGTGTATTTAGTGACTGTTCGGATTAGGTGTGTGGAGAGTGGTTTTGTTTTGGTGTGGATGTATACTGTGTCGTTTCTGGTATGTTTGGGTAGTCGAAATATCTGGCGCAATAATTTCCTTTCACGGGACTCAAATTTCTTTTGTGTTGAGGGTGAAGATTGCAATAGAAAGTAGGAGGAGTAGGTGCACTGGGATCGAACCAGTGCTTTATATAGGTGTAGTAATGTGTTGGCGTGGCAGCCTTGTCGTCTAATGCCGCTTAGGTAGCTTACTGCTTTAGTGGCTTTGTTGTATTTGTCCCATATTGTTTGCGCTATTGTAGTCCAAGAGAGTTTTGATGTGAGTGGAATGCCTAGATATGTTACTTTGTGTTGGAGTGGTATTAATGCTTGTCCGATGGTAATGTGTGCGGTCCGCACTAATAACAGCCAATCGGCGCACAGCTCCTCGGCTGACTCCCTCTGGCACTATAAATTAAGGAGCTAGGTACCCTCAGATATCACTTAACCCTGAAGATGAGGAAGATGAACATCCTCGAAACGTCGGTGGATCACCAACTTATGACCTGGCTGGAAGCCCGAGAAAATTTCGAATTATAGGACTGTTTACCCTGGTGCTTAAAGATTTAATAGGAAAGGGCATCAGTATGTGATAAAATGGCTAAAATACAAGTTAGACCCTTTTAATAGGGAAGCGTGGAAAGTAAACATGTAATGGTTTGTAAGGAATAAAGTATTAAATATCCTTAAGCCCTTTACTCTATGTGTGCCCTATTCAAAAAGTACTTAGGACATTTGGTAACTCTGTAGAAATCCAGTCAGGAGTCTTATTTGACTTTAGCCGTTTTACCAGATTGTAGAGAATTGTTTCCGCTTTCAGAATATATAAAAATCTCATTTTCACAAAAAATTGACTTAAGACCTTTTTCCTCCCGACCACAGAATTTATTCATGGATAAGTTAGTTCGAAAATCTGCCAGTAGAGCAGTAATAGTGTAATCAAGAAGGCTGTTCTTGAAATTGAACAGTTTATTGAATTCAAAAGGCTGTGATTAGTGTGATTTTGTTTTGTTAAGTTTATTTATACACACTTTAACATATCTGTAATAATCATATCGCGTGTTAGAATCTATGGGTATACCTGTAGGCCGTTGTTACTATTGTTGAGTTCCTGTTTCTGTTAATCATAGTATGTAAATTTTCAACCCTGCATTTGCATTTGTGACTGAGGGTAACCATGAAAAACTCCAGTCAGATTGAGCGGCAACGGAGTTTGAACCCGGGACTTTCGAATACGAGTCACAAACGCTACCGTTTGCGCCAACTCGTTCGGTAATGATTCTTATTGTTTGCATTAATTATGGTTAAATTAAAAGGACGCTTATGTTATTTTTAAAACTTCCACAATTTTTATCCAAATTTCTTGAATTTTAAACTATATAAACAGGCCTACAATACTATCGTCTGCACAAAATTTGGTGCAATTAGGGCTAATAGTTTTGAAATTATATTTTTGAAATATATTTTATATTGACGTCGCTAAAAAAGGCTCCTTGCGACAAAAATTTTAGTTCATATTTGCTCAAAAGCTTGAAATTAGTCATGGGAATAAAAAATAATTCGTATTTTGAGCTCAGCCTAAATAAAGAGTCACAATAAACTTTTAAATATAATGAATTTACCATTACACCGTAATTTAATCTAACAAACAAATATTTTCATAGGAGCAAATAAAAAAAGTTATTTTTTTTCTTCCACCATGTTTATGATGTCAAAACAAGTGCTTTTTGGCCACTCGAGCGCAGGCTTGAGGGCCGTAAAAATAAGTTTCCCTGGAGCCGTTTACAGAAAGAAAACACAATTTTGTGGAAAGATTTATTGGAACAGATACAGCAATTGTTGAGCTACTTTTCAACATATTCACCACCAGAAGTGAGACATTTGTCATACCGTTGAATCAACTTTTTTTTATCCCTGTGTCGTAGAAGTCTGCCGCCTGGGATCGGAACCACCGTTTAACAGCCGTCTGTACCTCTGTGTCGAGCCCATATTTGTGTAAATTCATGATCAGAAGAAGAAATGGAGTAATTTATTACATCCATATATTGTGCATTTTGATAATTTACTGGTAGAGTGGTTTGAGCGTGTAACTAAATCTATAAGTACTCTACGTATACCTACTGCTAGTTAAGGTCCGTCCCAGGAATCTGTAGAGAGACTTGAGGCATATGGGGGCGGAGCCTATCTGTGCCGGAGTGTATTGCGGGCAGCATCAGCTCGAGGGCGCAAGGGGTAAGATGCTCGAGGTATAACAAAAGCCACCGTTTCTGGCTTGTGAAATAAGTGTGGGAACGTTGAGAGCGAATATCTTATCTTTGTCGCATTGTGTGGAGAGAAAGCTGACAACTATGATTGGCAGACTGCTGACGTGACTTCTTTTTAGGAGGTGCCACTCTCTCTGAGCCAAAGTGGCAACAGATGCTACTGACTGGGCAAAGTACCCAAGGACACGCCCCAGAAGCGCGAAGTGCGAGTATCTTGCCTTTAATGCAGTTAGTGGGCAATAAGACTGACAACAAACACTGTGATTAGCAGATTGCTGAAGTGACGCGTTAAGTGGTACTATTCTCAGCTACACTGGCAACAAGTGCTCACTGACTGGCTTTGTACTTAAGAACACACTCCAGAAACGCTGGCGCTGGCTGTAGAGTGTTCAGATAGAAATGATTCCCTTCCCGCAAGTGATTGGTAGCTTCCTTCAACCAGTGCCTCTGCCCAGAGCGGGCATTGGCCCTAGCCCTCTCACATATCACTTGCGTATAATCTTTTCGCTGTAAGAAAAATCCTTATGTAAACAATAGCACGTGACTGAAGTGAGGCTTCATTGGCCACTATTTGGCGCCATAGATTCTCAGTACGTGTTCCCGCCTACTGTTATACATTCTGTTTCATGTTAAACATTTCCCGTTACTCGTCAAGTAGGTCTAACCTCACTACTATGCATTCGTTTGCTTAGGAAACATTTATTTTATAATTACTGTAATTAAATTGATACAGTCAAAATGAAAATTGACCAAGTGCAAAAAAACAAAGTTCTGAGGAAGCTAACAAACTGACCCATATATCTAAATGTGAGAAAGTAAGAATTAATTCAACTTTATTATAGTAAACTGTATGCCAATAAGTTGTACTTGTAACATTTTCAGGTCATTATTCACATAAAACTGAATAATATACAGGTTTTTTTTTTTTGTTTTCTCAAAACTTTGCTTTTTGCACTTGGTCAGTTTTCATTTTGACTGTATCAATTATTTTTAAGTCTTATGTCTTCACAATGGACAGTTGAGGATGTAGAAGCCATACTTCAGTACCACATGCTTACGTGAACAACTACGAGCTCAAGTGACGCCAGCTTGTTACAAGAACAGACTACCTCGGTATTACTGTTGGTATTCATCCGCGTTCATAGTACATAACAAAATATAAAAGTAGCTTTTCTTTTACATGGCGTTTTACATATGAGTAAAGTTAAATGTTTCATCGTATTTAACAACTAGAATTCAATGTTTTACTTTCAAATAATACAAGATTGTGGTTTCCAAATACGAACTATATTTTCCTGCGTCGTATGAGTGTTTCGACTGGGAGCCAATCGCGGGTATGACAGCAACGTGCTTATGTTTACATTAGGATTTTTCTTACAGCGAAATCAGTATAGAGGCCTTATTTCGTATTTATACTCTACAGATTTCTGGGACGGACCATAAAATGAGGTTGTATAGAGAGTTCGCGGCATTTAAGGCTTACCCTTTATCTATAGACGAAACATTGTGGTCTTCTCTAACCTTTTTGTCAGTACGACTCAGTACCACCGTTGAGCCAACACACGACAAGACACTACATTGGAAAAGCATTTATTATCCGTTTTGAAAATAATTTACACTATCTTTCCCGGATATAAAATCTTCTTGTTTGGAAAGAACATACATCAACCAATGCATGCTAGAGATAACTTGTAAAAGCTGTAAAGCTGATTTTATACAGGGACATCAATTTATTTTTACTTCAATTTTTATTGTACCTGAGTTTTTGAATGTACTTCACTCCCAACCCTTCTACTAATGAAGTTTCAACTCCACACAGAACCAAGACAGCAGATAGTAAGCAGTACTGAGTTACTGAGTATAGTACGTTCCAGAAATAGGTTCGCGTTTTCCAGTGACGAAAGAGCTTTCAATATTGAATCATATTTTCGCACAGGTACTGTCCGTTTGCCTACGTCGCATCCCGATTTCCCCCACCTGCTTCTGCTCGCCCCTCTGTAAAAGCTGGGCTGTCTTAGCTCTTTTCTGAAAACATTAATTTCTCTTAGGAATTGGGCGTTTACGTAATATTATACAGCTGTTTAATTTAACTTAAATAAAAGGGCCTCGTTAAGTAATTAACTGTCACGTGATTTCCTCCCTTTCTACAATCCTGCGGCATAACCACTTGGACGGACAGTAGATAGCATGTCTGAGTAATTTTATATTTTCGGGTCGGGCAGAAGTGAAGATTGAATTAACAGTACGTAGAGTAGGTATAGAATTATTTCAACATGAGTTATTAGTACGAAGGACGAAACTGGCAATTGGAATTAGATGCAATAGTTTATAGTGCGATAATATGCACAAAAGAACTGAAGCCTGTATCGAAATGAACGGCCACCATTTTCAAAATTGTGTTTAAATATTCATATTACGATTATTTTTCAATTTAACTTCTTTCTCTATATTGTACGCTAATGTGCTGTAGACAGTATAATATACACCGCATAATGAATACGTTCGCATGGATAACTCACTTCGTGAGTAAAAACACTTATTCTTAATACAGTACTGTACTTTCATTAAAGAAAAACCTAATGAAAATTATCAAACTCAAAATCGCGATATTTCCTAGTTTACGTAAATGGATGAACTACTTTTCTTCCTTCCTATACCTAGTAGAGTGATTTGTGTTTTACGCCAGTATCATCGAACTCCAGTCTTGGAGGGGGGAGCAAGCGGTGTTTCCGGTTCTCTAAAGGTATAGACAGGTTAATATTAAACATGTTAGTAAAAATAAAATGATGTCCCTGTAGAAGGAAATAGGTTAAAAGTGTGTGAGACCATATCTGAAGCTAGCTTCCCCTTTATAACGCTATTCCATTCTTGCGAGAGTATCTCATGGATTATCTGTGTGATGGTTCAGACACGAAGGGAGGGAGAAATTGGATATTCTCAATGCTTAGCAATTTTCCGGTGTAACGTTGGTATGATTGATGGATCCAGTATGGAGTATGAACACCTTCAATATTAGGAGTGTCTGCTTTGTAGGATTTTATAAAGGATGGAGGTTTCAAATTAAAGCTCATTAAATTGTGAATTTACACGTTCTACAATCCTTAATATATACATACCTAATTCACAACGTTTAGACATTGATTTATAGATGGCAGAACATAATTCACGACTTTCGATTGCTGGTAAAATTCATGTTCTGGGAATAATACGTTAGTTAAGTAGTAAAATATCGCTGCAATCGAAAAGTATTGGGAATAAATTTGAATAAGGAACAAAAAAAAAAAGTTTCCTTTCCAGGCAGGATTCGAACCACGAAAGTCTTAGTTACTAGTCTATCGTGTTTTGGAGTGAACAAGGCTCTGAAATCAGCTACAAGGGTCGGTCCGTTTTTTTGCCACTACTGTAGGCCTACATATCTATCTATACTAGGTAATAATAAATCTGTAGCCGAAATTTTTCTGGTAATTTTCGATTTTCCAAAAACAATTGGTCCTAACATATATAATTAACCGTCCTGAAACCTAAAATCGCTTTTTTGAAATTTTTGTTTGTATGTCTGTCTGTCTGTCTGTATGTTTGTTACCTTTTCACGCGATAATGGCTGAACCGATTTATATGAAAATTGGAATATAAATTAAGTTCGTTATAACTTAGAATTTAGGCTATATGGAATTCAAAATATTTAATTTAAAAGGGGGGTTATAAGGGGGCTTGAATTAAATAAATCGAAATATCTCCCTTATTAATTTTCGTGAAAAATATTACATAACAAAAGTTTCTTTAAAAATAATTTCCGATAAGTTTTATTCCGTGCAAAATTTTGATAGGACTTGATATTTAATGAGATAAATGAGTTTCAAAATTACAATAATAACGCCATCTAAGGCGGTGTAATGAAATAAAAAACAAATGACTTCGTCTATAAGGGGCCTTGAACAACAAAAATCGAAAGCTATGAAAATACGGTAGCTTACAGAGAATGTTTCTGTGTTTGTATGAAGTAATATCGGAAGCTAAATTAACCGATTTGTATAATTAATTATTATTTCACCATTGGAAAGTGTAGTTTCTCTAGATGGACATAATGCTGTAATGTTATTCCAGTAACTTCTGAGTGAATCGAGGACAGGTAAGATTAAAATAGCTTCTTATGCACAGAAAACTTGATAGGCATTCGTTTCCTGTATTTCCTAAAATAATTTTTATGACCAAATGAGTGGTCTCTGGATCAAAATGATCGCATTTTAATTTTTTTAATGCAATTAAAATTAAGTAATGTAATAAACGATTTATCCTTCTATAAAACACGAATGTTCCCTGGATCAAATGTCCTATTTTAATTATGTAATTACTTTATATTTATTTCTAACGTGTGCAGCGGAGCGCACGGATACGGCTAGTATGCAAATAAATAGAAAAGTAAAATTATATAAACAAGCAAAGAAACAATAAACAAGTACGAAAATAAATAAATAAATAAATAAATAAATAAATAAATAAATAAATAAATAAATAAATAAATAAATAAATACATAAAAAGAACTAAGAAGGAAGTGTATTTAAAAAGAAATAGAATATGTATAGTTATATGTATGTAGATAAAGAAATAAGTTAATGAAAATAAGCGAGAATATAATTAAATAAAATACATAAGACAAAAAAGGAACAAATACGTTAATAACTACAGAAAATTATGGATTAACTGTATCTTATATGACTGTAAATGAATAAGACGGTAAAGATGGAAGTAAATTAATTAATAACTAAATACATTAGAGATTGATTAAGTGGATAATAAATGTATAGTTAAATATCAATTTTATGCACATCGTTCGTCGAGTAATAGACGTGCAATTAAATAATGTCCGTTGACATCTTAGAGCCGCGAATGTAAGAAAATTAACTAGCCATAATTGATATTTCAGCTTCATATTTTTTATTTTTCTCTGGAATATGATAGAGAAGGAGTCACACAGCTTTCAGTACATGGCCTTTAATATGAGTAAACACGCCAGATATCGGATGTACATTGCTTGTTGTTAACGTCCATGAGAACTTCTCTCGAGTCTGATTTCAACTGGCAGCTTTGAATTTCCTGAAAAAAAAAAAAAAAAGGAATAAATCAAAACGACGACTAAAAAACCTCTGGATATCTTTGAAGTTAGGACTTGTGAATATGCGTACAGGAAGCAAATGAAGAGGTGGACGGGGGTGGGGAACGAGCCAAGTTGCTTGTGTAAAGTTGCAGGAATCGTGGTGGGTGTATGGATTAGAGTTATAAATAGATACTTGCTCCCCAACAAATTCCTAAGTCAATATTTCCACAAGAAAATCACATCCCTGCAGCCATGCACAAGCTCTGCACCAGGGTCTGATTCCCTTAAATAGAATGAATGGTTCATACCCCCCACTGCACTGCTGTTCACCGAGTCGTTGGGAGTGCCTTGTTCTATGTTAAGACTTGAATATTTCATCTCGGATAAATCCTCTTGTAGACATCCATTGTGTTATTTTTAACTTCCCATTATACTAAATTTAGAGATAGCAATTTGATGATATAAGATATAATCGGATTTTAAGCAGTATCATCTTGTTTCCAGAATTTAGTGTTTGTCTGTTAGTATTGTATTGTATTGTATTTATTAACATTCCATGGTATTCATACATTGTTTCACAGCTAGGATATGGAACAAAGTCAAAAAACTTAATACTATTATAAAATCTTAATTTATAGTCACATCAGCTGCTTGTCTATGCGGATGACGTGAATATGTTAGGAGAAAATCCACAAACGATTAGGGAAAACACGGGAATTTTACTGGAAGCAAGTAAAGAGATAGGTTTGGAAGTAAATCCCGAAAAGACAAAGTAAATGATTATGTCTCGTGACCAGAATATTGTACGAAATGGAAATATAAAAATTGGAAATTTATCTTTTGAAGAGGTGGAGAAGTTCAAATATCTGGGAGCAACAGTAGCAAATATAAATGCTACTCGGGAGGAAATTAAACACAGAATAAATATGGGAAATGCCTGTTATTATTCGGTTGAGAAACTTTTATCATCCAGTCTGCTGTCGAAATATCTGAATGTTAGAATTTATGAAACAGTTATATTACCGGTTGTTCTGTATGGTTGTGAAACTTGGACTCTCACTTTGAGAGAGGAACAGAGATTAAGAGTGTTTTGAGAATAAGATGCTTAGGAAAATATTTGGGGCTAAGATGGATGAAGTTACAGGAGAATGGAGAACTGCACGCATTATATTCTTCACTTGACATAGTTAGGAACATTAAATGCAGACGTTTGAGATGGGCAGGGCATGTAGCACGTATGGGCGAATCCAGAAATGCATGTAGAGTGTTAGTTGTAAGGCCGGAGGGAAAAATACCTTTAGGGAGGTCGAGACATAGATGGGAAGATAATATTAAAATGGATTTGAGGGAGGTGGGATATGATGGTAGAGAATGGATTAATTTTGCTCAGGATAGGGACCAATGGCGGGCTTATGTGAGGGCGGCAATGAACCTCCGGGTTCCTTAAAAGCCAGTAAGTAAGTAAGTAAGTAAGTAAGTAAGTAAGTAGGTAAGTAAGTAGGTAAGTAAGTAGGTAAGTAAGTAAGTAAGTAAATAAGTAAGTAAATAAGTAAGTAAGTATAGTCACAGTCTAGATGAAATATATACAGACGAGATTTACAATTATAGTCTACTAGTACAACACAAAGTTTTAATATCAATTTCATGAAGCGTTATTGAATGTCATGAATTCACCTACAGAATAGGAGGCGTGAGAAATTAGGTACTTCTTTAATTTGGCCCTAAATAATCTTACGTTTTGAGTTTAATTTTTTATATCGATAGAGAGGCTATTAAAATTTTTTACTGCCATATAACGCACTCCTTTTTTATAGCACGATAGAATTGCCGATGGAGTATGAAAGTCATTTTTTTGACGTGTATTTATGCTATGAATTGTTGAATTAGTTACAACATTTTCACGATTACATAAGAGGAAGATTATTAATGAAAATATGTACTGACAAGCCGTGGGCATTATTTGTAGTTTTTTAAAAATAGTCCTACAAGATTCCCTAGATGTGGCACCTACTATTATTGTAATTGCTCTTTTTTGTAATAGGAATATACTGTTACTATCTGGGGAATTTCCCCAGAATATTATTCCCCGAGTGAAAGTATGCAAAGTATATTGTTTTTAAGGTATTGGTATTTACTATCTTTTGCATAGATCTAATAGCAAAACATGCTGAATTTAGTTTGGGGGTAATTTCTTTAATATGATTTTTCCAATTTAACACATTATCGATTTTTAAGCCAAGAAATTTGGTTGTTGTTGATTATAATAGGGATCTATTATTAATTATTGCGCTAGAAATTTGCGAGTTTGAATTTGGACAGGATTTAAATTGAATTATGTTAGTTTTGTCACAATTTAATAGTGCATTCATTTGGCAGTAAATTTACCAGTTATTATGCTTGTTAGTAATAATTAGTGGTAGACATAATTTCACTCATTCATAGGTTTCGGCACTTCCACCCCCTTCTCTTTCGAGGTCTGCTACTGTTCTGCCGTGCTTTCAATATCTCCCTCATATGGTAGCTATTAGATTATGTCCATTTTCGGCTTACCCCTTCAAAATTCCTTATTATTCCTCCAAACGGAACTCCGAAACTTGGAGTGAGACTAATGGCGAACAGGCTTGGAGCTCGCATACAGTAGATACTTTCTATCAGCCCCAATTTCCTCTGTAAGGACGCGCATTCGAGTAATAGTTTCGTCTCCCATTTCTCCTTTCATACCACTCACTCACTCACTCACTCACTCACTCACTCACTCACTCACTCACTCACTCACTCACTCACTCACTCACTCACTCACTCACTCACTCACTCACCCACCCACCCACCCACCCACCCACTCACTCACTCACTCACTCACTCACTCACTCACTCACTCACTCACTCACTCACTCACTCACTCACTCACTCACTCACTCACACGTTTTCCACCGTAATAGAAATGTTGGTTATATGGATTATATACTTGTGTACTGTACAGTGGAAGCTCTAAAGTTCGCAGAAATCAAGTTCGACATCCCATAGTTCGACTGCTTACGTAGGAGAATTAGACACGCCCCTATACGGGCACTAAGAAGTGAGTTTGCCATTTGAATAGGAATTGGTTCTGTGTCTTGTAGTGATACTTTTGTTAAAGGAAAACAGAATATTTTATTGATAAGAACATCCATATTTAATGACTAATTTTAAATTAATGAACTCTTCTTTTTCTATTTGAGGATTGTGCCGTTTGTGAGACTACCCTTATTGGACTGAAATTTCAATTCTGTTCAGTCGAACTTAAGAGAGTCCACTGTACATGAATATTAAGTCCCGCGCCGTGGCGTCGCGGTCCAAGGCATCCCGCCTAGGACTCCCGTTACGGAATGCGCGCTGGTTCGAGTCCTCATGGGGGAAGACGTTTTCTCATGAAATTTCGGCCAGTGTATGGGACCGGTGCCCACCCAGCATCGCGATGCACTTGAGGAGCTACGATACGTAGCGAAATTCGGTTGCGAAAGCCAATTATAACGGCTGGGGGGATCATAGTGCTAACCACACGATACCTCCATTCTGGTTGGATGATCGTTCACCTCTGCTTCGACATGTGGGCGTGAGGCCAGTAGCCGACTTGTCGGTCTGGGCCCTTCACGGGCCGTAGCGTCACGGATTATTTATTTATTGTTTACATGAATATAAAATAAAATACACTACAGTATAGTGTTAAAGGAAGTATATATTGTATTTTACGACATTAAATCGAGTATAGGATTTTCACGCAAACATTGGAATGTCCTTAACTCCCCTGTCAACTTTTCTGTTGAATCTTATTGTGTTCTAAAAGTAGCCCTTTAAGAAATATGACTCACCACTCCCTGTTAGCTAGCTGACCGGAGAGGGTAAAATCTTTAGACTGAAACAGCAACTAATGGTAGAAACAATTCCGTATATAAAAATTAATTTCTCTTGGGAAATCTTTTTATAGGTATTTCACTGTTTCATTTGTCAATTTGTTCTACGTATCGCAAAAAATCACGAAAAAACTCCTCTGATGTTTTTAGGTGTGCGTTGCTATCGTATGCTTTAATTTCAAATAAAGAGGAATTAATTTGTTCTTAAATTGTGCCGGATCATTATAAAAAGTTAGGATCGACATCTATAGTTCGGTTATTATTTATTTCTATTTTATAGTCTGTATTTGTAGCTTATCACTAATTTTTGTAATAGGCTATACTTGAACTTTTTAATATATAGGCCTAATTTTTTTCCATAAGTCTGCTGTCAAAAAATCTGAAAGTTAGAATTTATAAAACAGTTATATTACCGGTTGTTCTTTATGGTTGTGAAATTTGGACCCTCACTTTGAGAGAGGAACATAGGTTATTTTTTTATTTTACGACGCTGTATCAACATCTCAGGTTATTTAGCGTCTGAATGAAATTAAGGTGATAATGCCGGTGAAATGAATCCGGGGTCCAGCACCGAAAGTTACCCAGCATTTGCTGGTATTGGGTTGAGGGAAAACCCCGGAAAAAACCTCAACCAGGTAACTTGCCCCGACCGGGATTCGAACCCGGGCCGCCTGGTTTCGCGGCCAGACGCGCTGAAGGAACATAGGTTAAGAGTGTTTGAGAATAAGGTGCTTAGGAAAATATTTGGGGCTAAGAGGGATGAAGTTACAGGAGAATGGAGAAAGTTACACAACACAGAACTGCACGCATTGTATTCTTCACCTGACATAATTAGGAAAATTAAATCCAGACGTTTGAGATGGGCAGGGCATGTAGCACGTATGGGCGAATCCAGAAATGCATATAGAATGTTAGTTGGAAGGCCGGAGGGAAAAAGACCTTTAGGGAGGCCGAGACGTAGGTGGGAAGATAATATTAAAATGGATTTGAGGGAGGTGGGATATGATGATAGAGAATGGATTAATCTTGCTCAGGATAGGGACCAATGGCGGGCTTATGTGAGGGCGGCAATGAACCTCCAGGTTCCTTAAAAGCCTGTAAGTGAGTAAGTAAGTAAGTAAGTAAGTAAGTAAGTAAGTAAGTAAGTAAGTAGGTAAGTAAGTAAGTAAGTACGCACTCATTCCATCTACACCGATGGTAAGTTTTGCTTAGAGTTGGTAAATGAAGATGGTTGGTAATATACATTCCTGAGTCCTAAATATCGCCCAATCTGCTCTTTCCAAATAATATCCATAAAATAGGACACTAAGAAAGTAAAACTCATTATTACTTATAATAAATTAATCTATAAATGCTAGTTTATCGGACTATTCCTTCCTGAATATTTCGTCAACCATCGAATGTAAGTATGATGACCAATTATTCTGCAGTCAACATTGTAATGATGAAGCTAGAATAGTGTAAACCCCTGGAAAGTATGTAAATAGCTGCGCCTGCATATAGCACTGCGTGCTGTGAAATCAAGTGGTACGTTTTACTTTCAGTATAATGGTGGATGAGGATATTAAGGTATTGTACCACGAACTCAAATAAATAAAAAAGAAATAAAAGAGAGCTTAAAATAAAAAAATATAGAATTAATATCACTACCCAAAAAAATAATACAAAATAATATTCTCATTTTAAGTTTATTTATTTATTTATTTATTTATTTTTATTTTATTTTATTTTTTTTTATTTTTTTTTAGGTTTTGATTTATTGGTATTTAATTATTTTTGAGATGATAGAGGGTGAAAGTAATATAGTTGAGACTCCGCTAACAAGATAAATTTGAGAAGAATAATCAGAAAAATAACAGCTAGTCTCAGAAAAGGCGATTAAAATAAATTAATGAACTCGAGCCTATTGAATACAAAACTACTATATTAATAATATACAGCTGTTTTCCAGTGTAGTCAACATATTATTTTCTTCTACTTACGGATTTATGAATGCCACATAATTTTATTTAATGAAAATACATTACACTGATGCTTATGCAAAAGAAGGATGTAGTTACTTCTTCAACTTAAGTTTGAGGTTGCCATTTTGTCGTAACGAATTAACTGTTTTTGCAATTATTGTAAATGTGGCTGATGTATGTAACTTCAGTTGCAATTGACCACAGTAGGGCCACTTGACCCACTTATCTCCCTCGATTTTATGCGGTTTGCAATTCGTAACCATGGAGCAGAAGAATTCAGGGATTAGTAAACCCTATTTTTTTAATATATTTTTGGATAGGCATATATTTGCTTTTGGCAATGGCTTACTCAAGTGTATACAACAGAAAATTACCAAATAGAGTGAATCGGGGGAAGATGCTTATTTCTTTGTAGTTTCACATTCTTCCAAGAGAGAACGCTACGCGCAATGTCTTCATTATCATTGAGACAGTTGAATATCGGTAAAGTAGAAGCTAACTTATTTTGCCACGTGTTCTTGTTGTGAGAAGAAGAAAAACAAGAAAACAGATCATTTTTCTGCTATAAAATAATTGCAAAGGTGTGTTAAAATTTTAATACATCCTTGAATTCTTAATAACTGTCAAACCTTTGTAATGCACATTGTAGTAAAGGTTCTAAAGTTTGTATTGTTAACAACCAACGACCTTGTTCCGCCATCTTAGGTTGCGTCACAGCACTAGGCATCTTACCTCGATACTTGGGGAAGACGATCACTTTTTTCGGGGTAAGATGGCAACTTGTTGCAAGAGTTTTATTTTTTGTTTTATTGCAGGGAATGTGTAAACATTACATAAGATCCTCTGATAGAAGTCAGTGGATTGAGGTCAGTCTTCAACTTTCAATGGAACATGTTATAACAGAGGAACTGTTTTAGAGCATCGCAAGCATACGGGATTTCTTACCGTACCCTTAAACGCCTCCTAAAACAGAATTATGACAAAAAATGTACTGGATTGAATTCATTGTGTGCAAGAAGTGATTTCACGAGTTTTGTACACGCAATAAAATATGTGCAATAACTGTGTTCCTAAGTAGTGATAAACGAATGAGAAAGTGTCCATGAACTCTAGATTAGGCTAAGTCAATTTTGTTATATACATGTATCAAACCAAGTTCAGGTAAAATACATATATCAGTAAATGTATTAATTGCAATCGCCATCTTACCCGACTATCGGGGAAAGATGCCTACAGTGCAGGTAAAAAGAAAGCCTACATCTATAATCAAGGTAATTAATGTTTTCTGTTTTGTACCAAAAATATAGTATCAAAATTCCTTCCAGACTTTGATATTTCAATATGAAATTCAAAACTAAATGAACAGTATCTTAAATTTTCAATCAAAGAAATAGTCAGGCGTCTTCCCCCTATCCACTCCACCTTTAAGGTTATGAAGTCAGTTAAAACTTCCATGTTGATTGCGAACTATACTTCACACTACGCCAGATGTTGTGATTTGTGACAAACGCGTCACGTGGTCTCCGTTTACATTAAGGTCGTCTAACGTGAATGCAGTATAGCGTACATATTTAGTTAATCTACTGTAATTAACTATAAATATGATTTTTTATATGTTAAATACATTTGAATGAAAACACAATTAATATCATTTCGGGGTATGCTATACCTCGTAGTTATATGTTATTGAATTACACTGAAACGAACCTGGGCCGTTACGAACAATGGCAGTGGTTTTTGTCCAGAGCAGAGTGCAATCACAAGGGGCTTAATTAGTGCGTGTGTTTGTTTTAATTAGGTACAAAATATTGACCTAGTAATTGCACTTAATGAACGATGTAGTAAAATGAACTAAATCTCAACTGCACATTATACTGAATTTAAAAAACGCATTAAGGGCAGCCAACACCGTAACAAAAGTATATAGTAGGTTATTTTACGACTCTTTATCAACATCTTAGGTTATTTAGCGTCTGAATGAGAAGAAGGTGATAATGCCGGTGAAATGAGTCCGAGGGCACCGAAAGTTACCCAGCATTTGTTCATATTGGGTTGAAGGAAAACTCCGGAAAAAACCTCAACAAGGTAACTTGTCCCGACCAGAAATCGAACCCGGGCCACCTGGTTTCGTGGCTAGACGCGCTAGCCGTTACTTCACAGGCGTGGACCAAATTATATATATATACATATATATATATATATATATATATATATATGTATGTATGTATATATGTATGTCAGTTTATGGCTACAGCGCTAGAGCGCTGGCCTTTCATCCAGGGCACGGGTTCTATCCCCGGTCACGTTTGGGTTGAATTTGTGATGGATAAAACAGATGTTGCAGAGGGTTTTTCTCGGGGTACTTCCATTTTTCTCTTTTATTCCACAAACACTCTCCACCTCCACCTCATTTCACCTATCACTTTTTTAGTTGGTTATTTTACTACACTTTATTAACTTACTTACTTACTGACTTTTAAGGAGCCCGCAGGTCCATTGCCGTCCTCACATAAGCCCGCCATCGGTCCCTATCCTGTGCAAGATTTATCCAGTCTCTATCATCATAACCCACCTCCCTCAAATCCATCTTAATATTATCCTCCCATCTACGTCTCGCCCTCCCAAAAGGTCTTTTTCCCTCAGGCCCACCAACTAACACTCTATATACATTTCTGTATTCGCTCATACGTGCTACATGCCCTGGCCACTTCAAACGTCTGGATTTTTTTAGTAGGTTATTTTACGACGCTTTATCAACAGCTTAGGTTATTTAGCGTCTGAATGAGATGAAGGTAATAATGACGGTGAAATGAATCCGGGGTCCAACACCGAAAGTTACCCAGCATTTGCTCATATTGGGTTGAGGGAAAACCCCGGAAAAAACCTCAACCAGGTAACTTGCCCCGACCGGGAATCGAACCCGGGCCACCTGGTTTCGCGGCCAGACGCGCTAACCGTTACTCCACAGGTGTGGACTACGTCTGGATTTAATGTTCCTAATTATGTCAGGTGAACAATACAATGCGTGCAGCTCTGCGTTGTGTAAGTTTCTCCATTCTCCTGTAACTTCATCCCTTTTAGCCCCAAATATTTTCCTAAGAACCTTATTCTCAAACACCCTTAATCTCTGTTCCTCTCTCAAAGTGAGAGTCCAAGTTTCACAACCATACAGAACAACCGGTAATATAACTGTTTTATAAATTCTAACTTTCAGATTTTTTGACACCAGACTAGATGACGAAAGCTTCTCAACCGAATAATAACAGGCATTTCCCATATTTATTCTGGGTTCACTTTCCTCCCGAGTATCATTTATATTTGTTAATGTTGCTCCAAGATATTTGAATTTTTCCACCTCTTCGAAGGATAAATCTTCAATTTTTATAGTTCCATTTCGTACAATATTCTGGTCACGAGACATAATCATATACTTGGTCTTTTCGGTATTTATTTCCAACCCTATCGCTTTACTTGCTTCAAGTAGAATTTACGCGTTTTCCCTAAAAACGATTAGGAATTTTCTCCTAATACATTCACGTCGTCCGCATAGACAAGTAGCTGATGTCACCCGTTCAATTCCAAACCTTATGTGTTATCCTGAACTTTCCTAATGGCATATTCTAGAGCGAAGTTTATCAACTACTACTCTGTTTATCTAGCGTCGGAGTGAGCTGAAGGTGATAATGGCAGCGAGATTAGTCCAGAGTCCTGCGTCGAATGTTACCCAGCATTTTCTCTTAATGGGTTGAAGGAAACCTCCGGAAAAAAGGAAAAACCTCCACCAGGTAACTTGGCGCAACCAGGATTTGAATCCGGGCCCGCTCGCTTCATGGTCAAGCAGGCTAAGCGTTACTCCATAGCAGTGGACTTCACCTATCATCTGTAACAGAAAAACAGTCCATGGAATAAAGAAACGATGAACCCGATCGATCAGTCTTTGATAAGAACAGTCATTAACGAAGGGCATGCAATATATTTTCCTTCATATAAAGCGACATTTCGAAATTAGTTCTAGCTAACAACAATTTCACTATCTTTCACTCAGAGTATATATACGTATTTATTACCACTTTAATACTGCAGAATTCATTATTACAAATCAAGCGAGTGGTAGCAAAGATCTGTAGCTGCTTTAGATGCCGAGATATTACTGAGAGAGTCCGCGCGGCACAACTAATTTTATATACTTACAGATTGTTTCCGAGGTGGTGTTACAAACTTTCAGGGATTATGGCGAAGGTCACATGTATCAATTTGAGATAAGGAACCCTGGTCCGGAAATGACTGCGTCGAAAGTTACAAGCAAAAATAGTTGTGTGGAAATGAAATAATTTTATTCCTCTGTACACCTTATTTATGTGAATTTATCTGTACATCTTACACATACTGTATTCATCTGACGTTGTTTACGTTGTCTACTTACAGTATTCCATTCAGTGCGCTGTCTGAGGGATGGGGACAGGAAACTACACTAAAGCAATGCAGATAGCGTAATGTGTAATGGATACGGTCGGTCCTGATATGCACGTCTGTAGACAGCAGTGTATGTGTACAAGTTGCAGTGTCTAGTCGATCAGTCCTAGTGAAATAGAGGAGTACACGAGAGCGGAATAAGCAGACACGATTTTCGAATACGGATGAGCCAATGGGATCAGTAGACAAGCTCACATATTGTATCGTAGGAAACATCCGGCCCATACCATTTTTCCACGACTGTTCCAAAGGTTAAGGGAAGGAGGGCACGTGGTGCAAAATTAGGGGAAACCCGAGCAAAGCGGATAAGCTAAGAACAAACAATGCCACAGGCTATATTTTTGTGCTCCCGAAATAAAATCTTCATGACATTGGTTGTGATACATGTTGTCCACATATCTAAAAAACAGCAATTCGTTTCTCGTACCTACGGACAGTGATATGATTTGAGAAATAAACTCATTATGGTTGTATGGTCAGATAGCAGAACCACTGATTGGAAGCTTTTATTTCTTCAAGTGCTTTCTTCATGGCTTCTTCAGCCCATTTGGCTTGTTCCGCCTTCCTCTTGAAAAATTAAACCTTCTGAAAACACATTACGACCTTTTCAAGTAAAAATTGAGGTCAGTGTTGCTGATTTATAATTTAATAAGTGTGACTTAATGCCTCCACTATGTAAAATGATCTAACACGCTTTATTACAATAGACAAATACATACAAAAATACAGCTAACACTTATATAGTCAAATAAAGGTGGCAGGGCAAAGCGGATAAGTTATCCACTTTGCCCTATTCACTTTGCCCGCAGACGCCATTTCGCTTTTCATAATATAAGGTTATACAAATATAAACGTCAATAATCTTCTTCGTAAGTACGGCACTTTAGAAGTAGTTGTATCGCCTTTATATTACTATCACATAACTAGGAGTTTCTGCAGCATTGTATGTTGTACACATGTTTCTCTTACCTTGAAATATTTTAGGAAAACAGTCAATTTTCTTCAAACATACGCTGACTTCTTCTCTCACTGGATAGAATGACGACTGGATTCTTCCTCAGAAAAAAGCGCTACCTGTTGGCGTTTCTAAGAAATAGGCATTATTCTCTTTGCCCGGGTTATTCGTTTTGCCCGAGTGTCCCCTACAATTCCATTTCCACACAACTATTTTTGCTTATAACTTTCGACTCAGGCATTTCCGGACCATGGTTTCTAATCTCAAATTAATATATGTGCTCTTCGCCACCATCCCTGAAAGTTTGTAACACCACCTCGGAAAAACCCTGTATATTTTCGGCCTGCTCATGTCTTTAGCGAGGGTTGTCGGTGTCATTGGAAGTAGTCACACAAGTTGTATTGGTTGATGGCCTAACTTCTAAAAGCATTAGCATTCGTCTGTGACTTATAAAGCAGATACAACGAGCATTTGAAATTCTGCCTTTTTTTTTTGTTTCTTCTCGCATGCCGGAACGGGTCCAGTTGTACAGACCTTTTGTCAGGCGGTTGAAACACACGTGATTGACAGGGGTCTCCGTGATCTTTCACTTCTCATCAACTGGAGTGGTTTCCAGGTTTTGGAAGAAGAAAAGTTGGTTTTATAGACGGTAGGGAGTATGGGCCAGAGGGATGAGAAATACAGTGTTGACACACAGATAACTAACAGTCCCACCATCGGATCTTCCCCCGTGATAAACTGAACCTCTTTTCAGCCTACGGTCACATTTCTCCCCTGTATTCTTTTCTGCTTTTCTACCCCTCTCTCTTTCTCTCCCCACTACTGCAATTTTGAGCCTTCTTGAGGGACAGTTTATTTGCACTTGCAGTCCAGTGTTGTCAACTCAACATGAATACTGTAGCACGGAGTGGTGAAAGAAATATTATTCAGCAAGAAGGTTTTGCGATTAAGAGAAACAAACAGGTCAATATCTTTTCCTATAAATCAGGCAACGAAAAGAGCAGCTGCGATTACATGTTGACTTATTTTATTTCAATTTTACGTATTAAAATTACGCATTAACTAATACTAATATAATACAACTTTTTTATGTAATTTATTTGGCTTCTCTGTCGCCTGATAAAGAAAATCAGAGAATTGAGTCTGTGCAGGAGATGAAAAGCTTTCAAAAAACGACCTAACCTTTAATTCTTGAGATGATATGGACAGATGTATTTTAAGAAAAAGATCAAGAATTTTGATGCAGAAAGAAGTTCCGACATTGAGAAATTATTGAAGGTTGCGAGAAAGCAATAAATTTCCAAGGAGGAGAGAAACGCTCAGAAAGTGATTCGAGGCATGGAATTTAGATTTAAAAACTGTAGAAATACAAGATGTATTTTGATTGAAAGAAATGATGTTGTAGCATGGAGGGCCAATTATTTAAAAAAATTGCCAAATTTCAAGAAGGAAAGTATATTGTGTATTTAGACGAAACATGGATACATCCACATTATACTGTTAAAAAATGCTGGCAAAGCGATAATGTTTCTGATGTAACAATTTAACCAATAAATATCCGCTGTAAAATATAATTATCTGCAAACAATGCAACAATCAGCGTCATTAGACCTACTTAAATTAAATTATGAATCGCTACATTATTATAAGCTGCGCAAGAGACATGACACTGTTTGGCAGAAGTCTGGCAACATCCCTATTCGGCAAGTTCGTGGCCTGTTGTTCACGTCGCAGAGAAACGGGTGGAATGCGGTGAGTACAGGCGTTAACTTTTCCAAGAACGACGACAGCGCTGAAGGGGCACAGATCCGATGGTCCGACAATAACAATTCTACAGAATTTCTTTTAAATATCGTCTGTTAGTAAAAAACTGACAACAGCCTAGGATAATAAATGAAGATCACGTCATAAATATGAATCAATAGATCGATGTTAATACTGGAGTGTTAGTGGAAAATACGCAAATACGCTTTCAGTCCAAAGAATAGTGAAGTCATTTCACTGCTGAGTGACAGTTCAAACTTAAAGGCTCGCTGAAAGAACTCATTCAATAGTCGATGAGCCTAGAATTCAATCTTCCTAACCTTCACGGAGGTGTATTACATATGCAACGCGTCCGCCTGGCAAGTACGGCGTTCATTCAGAAGATCCCAATACGTACGGTAACGCCGGTAGTGGCAGGAAAAAACTCAAACATGTATTAAGGTGAGTTTTTCTCGTACTGTCGGGATATGGGGAGAGGGTTAAGACGATTACTTACTATTTGTTGACATTAACTCGGTCAACATGGACACGGAGCATTTGATTTGTATTGTGGAATGTTGTTAAAAGATAACATAGGTCTAAAACATGTAACGTCGGGTAAAACACGCCCCCTTGTCTGGATGCAAACAACTGAACAACTATACAACTATGGCATTCACCATGACGAATTAGACTGCTGGTTCTTCCACCAACAGCATTTGATCACAGCTTCTCCATCTCTTTTAAATTTATACATTATATTTAACATTTTAACATATTAATATCAAACTGTACAAATTTAATTTTAATGATACTCTAATGAGAATACTTAGCTTTTAATTGTATAAGAATATCATGCTGTGCCTTCTCCTTGTCTTATATACCACAGAATCTAGCATCAGTGTTCAGCTTTACCATGTGCAGTTTACCTCAAGAGGCAAGAAATTTATATAATTGTAAATGCCAAAATTACTAATATGTTATTAAAATCAAATCACCTATTTTTTAAATATTGTTTGCATCTCATGCATCTGAAGATGACTTTTTAAAGTCAAAATATTAATGACTTCGTACTAAATATTGTGATGTAACAGGTTATCTGACCTCATTTCAAATTGAAAAGTGTATTTGACTGAAAATTTATTATATATAATTATTAATTTCTTATATTAGTTATAGTACCTATTTTCTGATATGCTTCATATCTATTCATATTCAAAAATTTATTATTTATCCTGTTTTTTCTTGTATTGTCTGTTTCTTGACATTCTAATAATATATGGAACGCGTTTTCTCCCATGCCGCAAAAGAGGCAGATATCCTTCTCTATGGTACCCTCCTGTTTTTTAATTTCCATATTCCTAGTCTCCACCAAGCTAAGCCCATCCTCACTTTCCTATTATTTATTCTGACATATTCTTCTTGTTCCCATGACGTTTTCACGTCCTTATAGTTACTTAATGTTCTTAATTCGTTGAGATTTTGATATAATTCCTGTCTCGTAGATTCATTACACCGATTTTACAAATTACATTTAAATTCATTACTCCAATTTCCCCCATAACCATCTTAGACCTAATCTACTCACCTTGTTCTTTAAATCTTCTAGCCAATTGGATGTCAAATTCGTGTCCCAAAGAAATGCAAACACTTCTTTTCAATGGCACTATCCTCCTTCTCTATAATATGACCTAAGAATTTTATTTTCCTTACTAGTATCGTTCCCATAATACTATCGACCCTCATTTCGAATGGCCCACCTATCAGAATTCGATCACGAGTGTCCTTTCAGGCCACCTGTCGGATTTCGAAAATAGTCGTAGGGTGAGAGAGGTCTAAATAAGTCCCTTTTGAGAGATCAATCAGGACAGTGAGTTACACAAGAAAGAGTACCTGATACATATCATTGTGGTCTTTCGTGAATGAATTTTGAGAAAAGTAGAATTTTTAGGTGAATTTTACATCTCTAGAAAACGGGAGACGTTTGAGAGGTGATGTTTGGGGATATTGTAATATAGGACTGGGCGCTAATAACTCAATCGAGTCCCTGCAGACCACTCCTTAACTACCCACTCTACCATCTCCGACTGAGACATAAATATTTCGAGTATATAGAGGTAAGGATAGCCTATTGTGACCCGTGAAGGGCAAAGACTTTCTGCTAGAGGGAAAGCTCTAATTTTTCTAACGCTGCAAGACAACAAACACCTTTAAGAACAGCTTAAAAGATAACCTTATTAGCATTTCACTCCAATCATACTGATTTAAACTATCACTGACTACATTGTTACTTTTTTCTTTAGATATCATCCTGATTGTGCTGTATTTTAATTGTCTCAAATAATCTCTTTCTATTATCTAATATTATTTGAAATATATTAACATTCTACGTATTTTAGTTTAATTCTGCTACACAGTTTATTTCAGTGTTTAATTAATAGTTCATAGTATTTTGTTGTTTAATTTGTAAATAACTCTTGTATACATGTAACTCTCATCTAAATCAAATTGTTGAATTCTTTGTAAGTTCATGCATATGTATATACACTTTTTGCTGGTTGAAAGGCCTTAGGGCCTTAACTCTGCCAGCTAAAATAAATCATTATTATTATTATTATTATTATTATTATTATTATTATATAATATAATAGGATTCGAAACTGCGGTCACACCATCTCCAGGTGGTGTAGGTTCTTCGAAGAGGGCCACCGACTGTTCCGGTCGAACAGTGACCGCTGCGACACCACCCAATGTCAGAGGCATTGAGGCGGTAATCATCCACCATACAGTCCAGACTTCGCATCGTCTAACTTTCACCTCTCGGAACCAATGAAGACATTCCTATGAGGCCAGAGCTTCGGTCCGGATGAAGAAGTGAAATCAGTCGTGCGCAGGTGGCTGTACGCCAGAACACGGAGTTTTATGAACGAGGTGTACTGAATCTGTTGTCACGATGGGAGAAATGTGTCGAGAGACTTTGTTCCTGTGTTGAAAAGTAGGTAAAATCTGTAGCTTTATTGTGCATTATTTCGTTCTGTTTACCTACTAAATACGTTGCCATAAAAATTGTTGTACGTTATTTTTCGATCCTCCTAAGCATCTTCTCCCTCATTAAGTTATTAAAAACATCCTATTTAATCCCCTTCCAACCAGTATAGGGCGCATAATGGGTAACAGTGAACCTAAGCGCATCGATCCGTTCAGGGTACGGGCTTTGAAAAATTAATCCAAGCAACACGGCGACAATACATGTAGCTTTCGGTTTAGTTATTTCAAGGACTGGACACGAATATAGGTCGACCATTATTTAAGTGTACGTGGCAAACAAGTGAGTTACAAGAAAAGGGAGTCAGTTGTTTAGCGACGCTGTATCAACTACTAGTCTATTTAGCATTAGTGGAATTGCGATAGCGAGTTGGTATTTGGAAAAAGAGCTCGACGGTTTACCATGCAGTCATATAACATTTGACTTAGGTATGGCTTGGAGAAAACACACCAGATTATAATTAAAAGTGTGAATCTGATCAGATAATAATCAGCTCAACTGGAAATCTAAACCACTGCCAAAATTACAAGTGTGAATCTGATCAGATAATAATCAGCTCAACTGGAAATCTAAACCACTGCCAAAATTACAAGTGTGAATCTGATCAGATAATAATCAGCTCAACTGGAAATCTAAACCACTGCCTAAATTACAAGTGTGAATCTGATCAGATAATAATCAGCTCAGCTGGGAATCTAAACCACTGCCAAAATTACAAGTGTGAATCTGATCAGATAATAATCAGCTCAACTGGGAATCTAAACCACTGCCAAAATTACAAGTGTGAATCTGATCAGATAATAATCAGCTCAACTGGGAATCTAAACCACTGCCAAAATTACAAGTGTGAATCTGATCAGATAATAATCAGCTCAACTGGGAATCTAAACCACTGCCAAAATCACAAGTGTGAATCTCATCAGATAATAATCAGCTCAGCTGGGAATCTAAACCACTGCCAAAATTACAAGTGTGAATCTGATCAGATAATAATCAGCTCAACTGGGAATCTAAACAACTGCCAAAATTACAAGTGTGAATCTGATCAGATAATAATCAGCTCAACTGGGAATCTAAACAACTGCCAAAATTACAAGTGTGAATCTGATCAGATAATAATCAGCTCAGCTGGGAATCTAAACCACTGCCAAAATTACAAGTGTGAATCTGATCAGATAATAATCAGCTCAACTGGGAATCTAAACCACTGCCAAAATTACAAGTGTGAATCTGATCAGATAATAATCAGCTCAACTGGGAATCTAAACAACTGCCAAAATTACAAGTGTGAATCTGATCAGATAATAATCAGCTCAACTGGGAATCTAAACCGCTGCCAAAATTACAAGTGTGAATCTGATCAGATAATAATCAGCTCAACTGGGAATCTAAACAACTGCCAAAATTACAAGTGTGACTCTGATCAGATAATAAGCAGCTCAACCGGGAATCTAAACAACTGCCAAAATTACTAGTGTGAATCTGATCAGATAATAATCAGCTCAACTGGGAATCTAAACAACTGCCAAAATTACAAGTGTGACTCTGATCAGATAATAATCAGCTCAACTGGGAATCTAAACAACTGCCAAAATTACAAGTGTGACTCTGATCAGATAATAAGCAGCTCAACCGGGAATCTAAACAACTGCCAAAATTACAAGTGTGACTCTGATCAGATAATAATCAGCTCAACCGGGAATCTAAACCACTGCCAAAATTACTAGTGTGAATCTGATCAGATAATAATCAGCCCAACTGGGAATCTAAACAACTGCCAAAATTACTAGTGTGAATCTGATCAGATAATAATCAGCTCAACTGGGAATCTAAACCACTGCCAAAATTACTAGTGTGAATCTGATCAGATAATAATCAGCTCAACTGGGAATCTAAACAACTGCCAAAATTACTAGTGTGAATCTGATCAGATAATAATCAGCTCAACTGGGAATCTAAACAACTGCCAAAATTACAAGTGTGACTCTGATCAGATAACAAGCAGCTCAACCGGGAATCTAAACAACTGCCAAAATTACTAGTGAATCTGATCAGATAATAATCAGCTCAACTGGGAATCTAAACAACTGCCAAAATTACTAGTGTGAATCTGATCAGATAATAATCAGCTCAACTGGGAATCTAAACAACTGCCAAAATTACAAGTGTGACTCTGATCAGATAACAAGCAGCTCAACCGGGAATCTAAACAACTGCCAAAATTACAAGTGTGACTCTGATCAGATAATAATCAGCTCAACTGGGAATCTAAACAACTGCCAAAATTACAAGTGTGACTCTGATCAGATAACAAGCAGCTCAACCGGGAATCTAAACAACTGCCAAAATTACTAGTGTGAATCTGATCAGATAATAATCAGCTCAACTGGGAATCTAAACAACTGCCAAAATTACTAGTGTGAATCTGATCAGATAATAATCAGCTCAACTGGGAATCTAAACAACTGCCAAAATTACAAGTGTGACTCTGATCAGATAACAAGCAGCTCAACCGGGAATCTAAACAACTGCCAAAACTACAAGTGTAAATCTGATCAGATAATAATCAGCTCAACTGGGAATCTAAACCACTGCCAAATACAGCTCTGATGATATCCTCGACGCTGTCTGCTGGCTCTCTACAGACCAGTTTTTTCAGATATCCTCGCAAGAAAAATTCTAAAGAATTAAGGTCTGGAGATCTCTATGGCCAAGATATTACTCCACCTCGACAAATCCATCTCTGGGAAAACATTTTGTCTAATTCTCTTCTTTCTCTGTGGGTAGTGAGGAAACACTTATCATACTGGTAGATGTTGCAATTTCGATTTGCCATGAGATCATATTCAAGTTGGCATGCATAGGAGCTATGAGGTTTCCGGAAAACAGATAAAGTCCTATCAACTTTGTACAAAGGATGTTGGCCTACACAGTGGTACACCACCGCTGCTGTCCTCTCTGGTGTGTCGCATGTGGATTCTCGGGTGACCACACACTCCTGTTGTGGGAGTTACAGACTCCCTCTTCAGTGAACAATGTTTCTGTTCAAACCGTAAAGAACGTGCTCCGCAAAATGCTCATCTCGTCGCAGTGAAGTTAATAACCAACTACAGAAGTTGAAACGCTAACACTGATGCATAATGCATATTAATTAATTAATTCATTCATTCATTCAGTCATTCGTTGCATTCATTTATTCATTCACTCATTCATTGCTTAATTAATTCATTTATTCATTCACTAATTCATTCACTCACTCGTTCATTCGTTATTTATTGTTACATACATTAGTTATTTACTTACAACTCTACTTTTCCATTCATTATATAATTTATTAATTCATTCATTCATTTACTCATTCAGTCAGTTATTGTAACCCTTGTTAATTAATTAAATAATTCATTCATGTGCTCTTGCTTCCATTATTCAATAAATCCTAAGTTTGCACTTCCACTAATTAATGAATTTATTCATTTATTTTTAAATGCATTATTTATTCATTCATACTTTTATCACTTACTCATTCATTCTTTCAATCACATATACATTCATTCAGTTATCTGTTCTTACATTCATTATTTATTCATTTATACTTTTATTGTTACGTTAAGAAACCAATCAATAAATTAATGAATAAATGAATTAATCAATAGTACATTATGCAATGAGCCTATAATGAAGGTAATTAAGAAGTGAGTATGGATATTTATGAAACGAGCGCAAGCGAGTTTCATAATTTTCATAGGAGCTTCTTAATTACCATTATAGGCGAGTTTCATACGACTTTTTATGCTCGACCATATTTCTAACTTGATATTATTAATTTTTTAGCAATGTCTCGTATGTTGTGAGATGTGCGCAGACGCGAACGTATTGATTTTTTCCGAGGAACAGATATCCACATTGACCTTGCTAGGCCATAAGAACCTACAGAGATAACATTGAAATTAAATTAGACATTGAAAAACGAGATGACAAATTGAATTTATTTGAATATTATTTACAATTAACGCTAATTATTATAGTAACAGAACATAACCTTCTGCGACAGTTGGATTTCCAGCCTCCGTGACTTTTCGCTAATTCTCTTTCGATTGCATATCCGAGAATAATCGATACATGCGGTTTTATAACGGTACAAAGCTGACCTGTCATTGGCTGAACAGTTGTAACCTGAGTCGTCATTGGCTGAAAGACCTGACCTTTAATGAGTAGGTGTACTTAAATGACATGCATTAAAGGTCTGCTACCAGGTGTATAATTACTACATTTCGGCATGGTCGAGCATAAAAATTAATTCGTTGATTCATCAGTCCTTACATTAATTACTTATACAGGGACATCATTTTATTTTTACTTCAATTTTTATTGTACCTGAGTTTTGAATGTACTTCACTCCCACCCCTTCTACTAATGAAGTTCAAGCTTCCTCCACACAGATCCAAGACCGCATATACAGTCATAGTAGCCTTGCGGTCATAGTAAACAGTACGTTCCAAAAATATATGTTCGCGTTTTCCAGTGACGAAAGAGCTTTCAATATTGCATCATTTTCGCACAGGTACTGCCGTCCGTTTGCCATTTTCCGGTTTTCCCCACCAGCTTCTATTCACCTCTCTGTAAAGGCTACTGGCTGGGCTGTCTTAGCTCTTTTGTGAGAACATTAATTTCTGTTAGGAATTGGATGTCTACGTAATATACCCATACAACTGTTTAAAATAACTTAAATAAAAGGGCCTCGTTAGGTAATTAACTGTCACGTGATTTCCCCTTTCTACGATCCTGCGACATAACCACTTGGACGGCCAGTAGATAGCATGTCTGAGTAATGTTATCTTTTCGGATCGAGCAGAAGTGAAGACTGAATGTACAGTACGTAAGGTACTCTTTTACAGAGTAGATACAGAATTACTTCAACATGAGTTACTAGTACGAAGGACGAAACTAGCAATTGGAATTACAAACATTAGAACTGAAGCCTGTATCGAAATGAACGGCCACCATTTTGAAAAATGTGTTTAAATATCCATATTATGATTATTTTTAATTTAACTTCATTCATAGTGTACGCTAATGTGCTGTAGACAGTATAATATACACTTCATAATGAATACGTCCGCATGGAAAGCTCAGTTCGTGGGTAAAAACACTCATTGTAAATACTGTACTGTATTTTGATTAAACAAAAACCTAATGAAAATTATCAAACTCAAAAGCGTAATATTTCCTAGTTTACGTAAATGGATGAACTACTTTTCTTCCCTCCTATACCTAGTAAAGTGATTTGTTTGTTTATTACGCCAGTATCATAGAACTACAGTCGTGGAAGGGGGTAGCAACCGTTGATCCAAAGGTATAGCCCGGTTAACATTAGAAATGTTAGTATAGTACATTATGCAACGAGCCTATAATGGTAGTAATTAAGACGCAAGTATGATTGCTTATGAAACGAGCGCAAGCGAGTTTCATAATTTTCATACGAGCGTCTTAATTACCATTATAGGCAAGTTTCATACGACTTTTCATGCTCGACCATATTTCTGACTTTAAAGTATTTAAAATTATGGTTATGTGCGAACTGACCTGAATTGTGAGATGTGCGCGGACGCGAAAGTATTGATTTTTTCCGAGGCCGAATTTAATTGACTTTGGCACAGAATAAGATGAACATTACTCTGGTATAACCTGAAAATTGATTTAGAATTGAAAAACGAGATGACAAATTGAATTTATTTGAATATTATTTACAATTAACTCTAATTATTATAGCAACAAAACATAACCTTCTGCGACAGTATTGGATTTACAGCCTCCGTGACTTTTCGCTAATTCTCTTTCGATTGCATATCCGAGAATAATCGATACTCGCGGTTTTATAACTGTACAAAGCTGACTTGTCATTGGCTGAACACCTGTACTTTAATGAGTAGGTGTACTTTAATGACATGCATTAAAGGACTGCTACCAGGTGTATAATTACTACATTTCGGCATGGTCGAGCATAAAAAATAAAATAATGTCCCTGTATATTCGCAAATTTAAAATTCCAGTTATTCATTCATTTATTGATTTAGCCACTCTTCTGTTCTCACATTCATTACTTATTCAGTCATATGTTTAAAATTCCACTTTATCATTTATTCAATAATTAATTCATTAATCTGTAATTATATTACTCACTCACTCACTCACTCACTCACTCACTCACTCACTCACTCACTCACTCACTCACTCACTCACTCACTCACTCACTCACTCACCTTTGCGGAAGGCAATATATTCACCTACAATTTCGTTATTTATTTGTATTCATTTCTTCTCGCAACAGTTGCATTAGGTAAGCATGAATTCAGCTGCTTTCAGCGAATTCGGAACGCAGAGGCATTGACAGCTGGTTTCTTGTTGGATGGTCTGTGGCAATTCATCACTGTCTGGTTTACTGGTTATCGATGAAACAGAAGGTTGCGACACACGCGGAAAGAAATCAACACAAGCTGAAAGCCGCTGTCCGCAGTGCACAGCCTAACCTCTTATTACAGTCATTGATTGCATCAAATACATCAACATCAAATGCGCCTTGTTGTCTATTGGTCGGACGTGAGTTGCTAGGTGATGAGGTGGGGGGCAGGATGAATATCGCTGATGCATGTAGCGGTCTGAATATGAATTATTAAATTATGATTTACTCGCAATTCATCATTGACTTCTGCGTGGGGTAAAGCGGAGAAATGACTGGATTTCGAATTTTGCATTTCGACAGTACCTACCATTACTTGCATTCCTTTTCTTTGTGTTATTAGTACAGGGACATCACTTTATTTTTACCAACATTTTTAACATTAACCTGGCTATTACTCGGAAACACTGTTGCCCCCTTCCATTACAGGAGTTTGATGTTACTAGTGCAATATGTAAACAAATCATTCTACTAGGTATATGAGGAAAGAAAAGTAGTGTATCCATTTATGTTGTAGGGAAATACGATATTACGATTTTCAGTTTGATCATCACTTTTACGGAATTTATCAAAATACAGTAGAGTAGTAGCATTTTTTTTCAAATACTCAACTTTTCAGGCGGATATGTTCGTTATGTATTCTCTACTTTATTTAGCATAATTAATTATTGGTGTTAACATACAATATAGAGAGTGCATTTAAATTGAGGGGCTCATAAGTAAAGGGCTGTAAGTGCACTTAAGTTACTTTTGAGAAAATGGGGTTTAAATATTTAAGCTTTCGTAAAATCGGTGAAATTTTTATTTAAATTTTAATGTGTGATGCGATTAAAATATCCCTTTGCCACTAAAATTTTAGATACTTTTGCTTACACTGGATGCACTTAACTCATGTTATTACAAATGTCACTAGCATTCCTTTGCTTCTAGCCACCTCAATTCAAAATAAGCTAATCTGAATTTTTAAACAAGTTGCTGAAAATGGTTGCCGTTCATTACAATGCAGGCTTCAATTCTTTACGCATATTATTAAAAACATTTTGAAGCATATTCTCTGAAATTGAATTTATCGTTTCTTGAATATAATTTTGGTACGATATTATTATTATTATAGGTTCTTTCTTCTATAGAAAACGCAACCATATTTATGAAACACACTATACACTGCAGTGTTTACTTCACTGCTTGAAGACTTCGAATGCAACAGCGGTCGTAAGTTTGTGTGTCTGACGGGAGCAAGGACATTAGTGGAGTGAAGTACATTCAGAAATACAGGGAATAAAATAAAAATGCAAGTAAAAATAAAATGATGCCCCTGTATATACGGGGTGAGTATTTATTTTATTGGGTTATTTTACGACGCTGTATCAACATCTAGGTTATTTAGCGTCTGAATGAAATTATGATAATGCCGGTGAAATGAGTCCGGTGTCCAGCACCGAAAAGTTACCCAGCATTTGCTCATATTGGGTTGAGGGAAAGCCCCGGAAAAAAACCTCAATCATGTAACTTGCCCCGACCGGGATTCGAACCCGGGCCACCTGGTAAACCTCATGCGACCTTTTCCCTGTGATCTCATTACATTAATATTCTCATTATATCAAAATATTTTAGATTTATATTTTGCACCTTATAACATAGTTTTAGTAAACTTGTATTACAGGCCTGCCATTTCTCACCGTTTAACCAACTAACTATCTTAACTTAATTATAATTATTTACATATTGCATATAGACTGAATTGAATTACATTAGCTCATAAATTAAGTTATTACTTTTTCTTATAGGTTTCACCTCATTTAAATAAACGTGTACTAGTCGTTAAAACTTAACTGAAGACTATTGCTGGAGAATCTTTTAAGCAGTGAGGGAAGTGAGACGGTATGCGCCGGTATGGAATAACGCCACTGGTTTATATGGTCCGAAAACATACCGTCAGTGAAAAATGACATACCGTCACTGAAAAAATGTGATCCGTAAAAATTTGTTTGGACATTTCTTAACAGCAAAGAGTTCTATTTGTTTGCTTCATAAATCTAAACCACAGCCTTCTGGAACTGTATTCAACTTGTATTTAGATACGTTTATTTCATAAGTCAACCCCTGGAATGCTTACAATGGTAATATTTCAAGTATAGAAGGCTGTGGTGTGTAGCTTGTAGTGGCCATTGTTCCCAATTTAGTGACTGTCATTTTTGTTGTTGTTGCACATTTTATTAATGATTAAGTAAGGCACTTTGAAGCTATAACATTATTTTAAACGGTAAGACTCAATGGATATTGCAAAATAATCTAGTAAATAAGAGAAATTATTTTATTAAGAAATGTGATTTGTTGCGTAAGCTCCAAAGATTCGCGTTACTTACTGCACGAAACAATTTACTGTATACATAATTTATTATGCCATTTTTAAATCGAAGTATGCCAAGCGAAAATCTTGGGGTAACATACCGCCTCTGATAGTTTTAAGTGTATTGTAAATATTCATAATTTAAATATGTATGTCACTATTGTATTAAGGCTGGTTGAGTGGAAGAGAAGGCCTTATGGCCTTAACTCTGCCAGCGAAAATAAAACATTCTATTCTTTTCTATTCTACAACTGGGGCTAAATGTGTTTATTGTATACCTACCTGTTTTTCACTCGCTATACACTTTTTGAGTTTCTGGCTAATTATTTTTTTATTTTATTGGGTTATTTTACGACGCTGTATCAACAACTAGATTATTTAGCGTCTGAATAATATGAAGGTGACAATGCCGGTGAAATGAGTCGGGGGCCCAGCACAGAAAGTTACTCAGCATTTGCTCGTATTGGGTTAAGGGAAAACCTCATAAAAAAACCTCAACCAGGTAACTTCCCCGACCGGGATTCGAACCCGGATCACATGGTTTCGCAGCCAGACGCGCTGACCGTCTGGCTAATTAAAGATTTATTGGTTGATTGACTGATTGATCCGGATTGAGGTGTATAGATTGATGAATAGAGAAAAGAAGAGTCAAGAGATAAGTTGAAAAATGAGGATAACAAGAAAGAGGAGACTACAGAGCAAATGGTGGAAGGAAAACGAGTAAAAGAGGATATAAATATAGGAGCTTAAATGGAAAAGCAATTTTAGAAGGAATGAGAAAGATAAGGAAAGTGGAAGAAAAATATAAGAAGGAAACGAATATGGTAAAAGAATTATCTCCATTCACTCTTTGAGTTTCTGGCTAAATGAAGATTTATTGGTTGATTGACTGATTGATTGATTAATTGATCCCGATTAAGATGTATCGATTGATGAATAGAGAAAAGATGAGTCAAGGAAAAAGTTAAAAAAATGAGGATAACAAGAAAGAGGAGACTAGAGAGCAAATGATGGAGTGAAAAGGAGCAAAAGAGGATATAAATATGGGAGCTTAAATGGAAAAGGAGTTTTAGAAGGAATGAGAAAGATAGGAAAAGAGGAAGAAAAATATAATAAGAAAACGAATATGATAAAAGAATTATCTCCATACACTCTTTGAGTTTCTGGCTAAATGAAGATTTATTGGTTGATTGACTGATTGATGGATTAATTGATCCGGATTAAGATGTATCGATTGATGAATAGAGAAAAGAAGAGTCAAGAAAAAGTTAAAAAATGAGGATAACAAGAAAGAGGAGACTAGAGAGCAAATGATGGAATGAAAAGGAGCAAAAGAGGATATAAATATGGGAGCTTAAATGGAAAAGGAGTTTTAGAAGGAATGAGAAAGATAGGAAAAGAGGAAGAAAAATATAATAAGAAAACGAATATGATAAAAGAATTATCTCCATACACTCTTTGAGTTTCTGGCTAAATGAAGATTTATTGGTTGATTGACTGATTGATTGATTGATTGATCCGGATTAAGATGTATCAATTGATGAATAGAGAAAAGAAGAGTCAAGAAAAAAGTTAAAAATGAGGATAACAAGAAAGAGGAGACTAGAGAGCAATTGATGGAAAGAAAAGGAGTAAAAGAAGATATAAATATAGAAGCTTAAATGGAAAAGGAGTTTTAGAAGGAATGAGAAAAATAGGGAAAGTGTGAAGAAAAATATAAGAAGAAAACGAATATGATAAAAGAATTATCTCCATACACTCTTTGAGTTTCTGGCTAAATGAAGATTTATTGGTTGATTGACTGACTGATGGATTAATTGATCCCGATTAAGATGTATCGATTGATGAATAGAGAAAAGAAGAGTCAAGAAAAAAGTTAAAAAATGAGGATAACAAGAAAGAGGAGACTAGAGAGCAAATGGTGGAAGGCAAAGGAGCAAAAGAGGATATAAATATATGAGCTTAAATGGAAAAGGAGTTTTAGAAGGAATGAGAAAGATAAGAAAAGAGGAAGAAAAATATAAGAAGAAAACGAATATGATAAAAGAATTATCTCCATACACTCTTTGAGTTTCTGGCTAAATGAAGATTTATTGGTTGATTGACTGATTGATGGATTAATTGATCCCGATTAAGATGTATCGATTGATGAATTGAGAAAAGAAAAGTCAAGAAAAAAAGTTAAAAAATGAGGATAACAAGAAAGAGGAGACTAGAGAGCAAACGGTGGAAGGAAAAGGAGTAAAAGAGGATATAAATATGGGAGCTTAAATGAAAAAGCAGTTTTAGAAGGAATGAGAAAGATAAGGAAAGTGAAAGAAAAATATAAGAATTAAACGAATATGATCCTTAACTCTGCCAGCGAAAATGAAACGTTCTATTCTTTTCTAATCTACATCTGGGGCTTAATGTGTTTATTGTATACCTGTTTTCCACTCTCCATACACTCTTTGAGTTTCTGGCTAAATGAAGATTTATTGGTTGTTTGACTGATGGATTTATTAATTGATCCGGATTAAGATGTATAGATTGATGAATAGAGAAAAGAAGAGTCAAGAAAAAAGTTAAAAAATGAGGATAACAAGAAAGAGGAGACTAGAGAGCAAATGGTGGAAGGAAAAGGAGTAAAAGAGGATATAAATATAGGAGCTTAAATGGAAAACAAGTCTTAGAAAGAATGATAAAGATAAGAAAAGGGGAAGAGAAATATAAAAAGAAAACTCTTTTATTTTATTGGGTTATTTTACGACACTGTATCAACATCTAGGTTATTTAGCGTCTGAATGAAATGAAGGTGATAATGCCGGTGAAAGGAATCCGGGGTCCAGCACCGAAAGTTACCCAGCATTTGCTCGTATTGGGTTGAGGGAAAACACCGGAAAAAACCTCAACCAGTAACTTTCCCCGACCAGGATTCGAACCCGGGCCACCTGGTTTCGCGGCCAGACGCGCTGACCGTTACTCCACAGGTGTGGACAATAAGAGAGCGAATATGATGATAGAATTATGAATTATTTCAAGATAAGAAAATACTGGGAGATGTAGGAAGCCCTCTCCAGGTACAATTCTTAGGGATGGTGAATGAGGCCGACGTTGGTTCATAGTTTGTGCTCTGTGGTGGTGGTATGAGGGTGCGCAGTGGCGCAGCCGGGTCAGGACCCAGGCCTAGGTCGTGGGAGCGTCCTCCAGCAAGCAGCTAGCTCTGCCCCCACCCCTCCCCAGCCCAACATGCGCTCGCCAGCGCTCGTTCGACTGTCTTGTAGTCTCTCGCTCACCTGACACTAGCTCGGATGGGACATGTTATTGCGGGTAGCTGTCCGTAAGCGTCAACATCGTGTCACCAAAGTTATGTATAATTTTATGTAGTGATTATCGTTCTGTTGGTTGCGGAAAGCTGTCTTGTGTTGAAGCGTTCTGGACTCTCCGTTTTTATGTGCACACGAATGGAACTACCAGCAACAGGTGAGTTAGCTGTGTCGTGTTTCAGAACAACATCAACTGCTCACGTAGGGTTCTCACCCGACTACTGTTACGATCTGAACGCTACGATTCTTGTTAAATGTTTCCATACTAATAAATATGTAGATTGTTTCATGTTTTAATGTTTAAAATCGTTAATAACGTGACTTACGTACTGCCTAATACCTGACCAAGTCTAACTTCTGTCTAATAGATAAGAAACTAGACTTTTGTCTTCGTATGGTAAATTCTGCATACTTGTATGGATAGGAAGTTGAATATAATAATAATAATAATAATAATAATTTATTTTAGCTGGCAGAGTTAATTGTTCTCTTCCACTCAACCAGAAAAAGTGTATATACATATGCATGAACTTACAAAGAATTCAACAATTTGATTTAGATGAGAGTTACATGTATACAAGAGTTATTTACAAATTAAACAACAAAATACTATGAACTATTAATTAAACACTGAAATAAACTGTGTAGTAGAATTAAACTTAAATACATAGAATGTTAATATATTTCAAATAATATTAGATAATAGAAAGAGATTATTATGAGACAATTAAAATACAGCACAATCAGGATGATGTCTAAAGAAAAAAGTAACAATGTAGTCAGTGATAATTTAAATCAGTATGATTGGAGTGAAATGCTAATAAGGTTATCTTTTAAGCTGTTCTTAAAGGTGTTTGTTGTCTTGCAGCCCCTAATACTTTGTGACAAGGAATTCCATTAACGCGAGGTGGATACAGTAGAACTTGGTTATAGCGACCTCGTTTTGTGCGTATAACTTCAAATATTCTGTGGTCTCTACTAATTCCCCATAAGACATATGCTTTTCTACCTTGCTTAATACGACAAACGTATATGCGTCTACCTCGCATATAACGTAATTTTCAACCTCAGTTTGGAATAAGATTTTCTGACCCTGGCAAATTCTTTACAGTCTCCTTCTGTCATAAATCTCTGGAATGCAGGCGGATTTCCCACCCCATTGTAACCTGCCCGAATTCATGCGGTATTAGATCAGTTTCGACAGGAAGTTTTCACTAAGTGCACGTAAGTTTAACGCAGTATGGTCACTAAAAGAAGTGAGTGACGCTTTAGAAGTCATTAGAATTATGAACATGTTCTATGAAGCTAGGGAAGGGAGCAGTGAACTTGGAACTGAAATTATGAACATAGAACGTAATTTAGCTCTAGAAAGTGTGTATTGGGCAAGTAGAAGACAACAGAGTAAAATGACTGATTACTTCACTTCTACGTAAAGTAGTTTGGTGAGTACTGAACAAACTGTTTTAATACAGAATACTGTATTTATTATTGTAGGCCTACGTGTATTTTATTATGTTCATTGTAGGCTAAAAGTCAATACATAAATCTAAAACAAGTCTAATTAAGTTTGTTATTTTTCATTTTCCACCTACTAGATTGATAATGTGAACCTCGGTTACTACGACACTCCTTTATAACAACATAATTTTTAAGGTCCCTTGGATGTCGTTATGACCAAGTTCTACTGTATTTTCATTCTTCGTGTCTCTGAAGAGATTTTAAAGGCACATTACACGGATTTCATATTCTACACATCAATTTAGATACACATTTTTCAGTTGTTGAATCTAGTTTTTAAGTTAAAATGTTAAAAATGTTATGCAGCGGGAAGATTTGATAAACTTTTTTTTAGGTTATGTGTCGTTTTTGTTTAATTATTATTTTAATACAGATTTTGTTTAGTTGAGGTTATATAAGGTCGATTGGATTGAAATATAATTTCATTTAGTTGACTTGATTTTCAATTAGTTTTCACATTAACAATTATCGACTCCATATTATAGTTGTGAAGCGATGTACGAATATCATAGAATGTAAAAAAATACAATACAATACAATACAATACAATACAATACAAATCTGTAAAGTACTTCAGGTACGAGCTTCATTTTTCAATTTTGTGTTTCATGTATAATCTTGATATCAGGATAGAATTAAGTGTAAACTTTCACGCACACTGGGATAAATAACAGTTTATGAAAATTGTCACTTCCGGTACAGAAGTTGATTAATCGTGAATGTCTGCAGTTGTGATCATGCTACTTCGTACACAGTAGGTTTTTTTGATTCGGACATTGCACGATAATCTCAAAAGGCCATCTTATGTTTATGCTTTAAGAAATTGTGAATAATGAATAGTTCGACTCAAGTTATAATAATTAAAATACATTTTAATATTACCTTTACATTCATAATAAACTGCGGAAATATTTAAAAGTGACTGAACGAAAGATAACATTTTTTCCAGTGATAGAGAGTGAAATATCGGATAATACGTTTAGCTTTGGCTTTTTCGGGAGTGAGTTAATTAAATTTAAATTTTTGTGAAACAGCTCGATAAATTTATTACAATACATTACACTATTGTATTTAGTTGTTTCAGAATTAGAGCAGATTAAAAAAAAACAATAATTAAAATATTACTATTGTTAAAGATATAAACTCCGGAATTTCTTAATCGTGTTGTAATTTTTTTTTTCTTTAGAATGGACTGTTGTATTTAAATAAATAATCAAAACATTACAATTTTTAAGTAGTAATGTCCCGAAGCTCTCATATCTATCTGCTTTCCTTTGAAAATCGCAAGAAAGTAATAAAACGACTAAAAATATTGTTCTAGAGTTGAACTATAGAAGACTGGATTTACTCCGTATATGTTATTTTTTAAATTGTTTTTCAGAATAGAAGTATTCGTTTTCTTAAGAGAATAATAATAATAATAATAATAATAATAATAATAATAATAATAATAATAATAATAATAATAATAATAAATTAGTCGCTCTGGGTGGTGGAGTTGGTATAGCGCTGGCCTCCTACGCTCGAGGTTGCGGGTTCGATCCCGGCCCAGGCCGATGGCATTTAAGTGTTCTTAAATGCGACAGGCTCATGTCAGTAGATTTACTGGCATGTGAAAAAACTCCTGCGGAACAAAATTCCGGCACACCGGGGACGCTGATATAACCTCTGCAGTTGCGAGCGTCGTTAAATAAACCATAATTTAATTTTAATAAAAGAATTACAGTAGCTGTTTGGGAAACTGTAGTGTACGCCTGTGTAATTTTTCTTTAAAGCCGGGAAAAATTAATCAGAACTTAAAAATTCTATCTTCTGAAATGAAATTATACTTAGGAAGGATAATATCTGGAACATTTTTTCATAATCAATGTTTTTAATCTTGTTACAAATTAAAATCGGGAGATTATAGTACAAATCGCCTAATTAAAATGATAAACAAATTTTTATGTAGAAGAAATCTGACGTTTGCACTTTTTCTTCAGAATTGGACCTAGACCCTATTTAGTTTTATTTATTTAATTAATTATTTATTTATTTTTGTGTAGTTATGGCCATCAGGCCTTCTCTTCCACACCACTAGAAATACAAATACAATAATAGAAATAAAAAGAAATATGTATACATCAATTAACAACATATTTTTAGCTTCAGAACACTAGTCAATTAAAGAAATGATACTTCTGAATAGTTCATTCTCTATTTGTAATATTCTTTTACCCTTAAAACTAAAGAAAAAGGTACTTCACTGACAACTTCAAGTTAGTGTTAATGTATTGAGATTAGGACAAATGTTTATGTGACATCTTTTGCTTAGGCCTAGAATGTCTTCGGGAAAAAAAGCTCCGTTAGTAGCGGTAAATCCTCGTGAATCACCCTGTATATGAGGTTAGTCATTGCAAATATTATTAATAGTTAAGTGTTTGTAGAATTAATATTGTAGGAATTATTATTCTTATGATGCACTAATTATGCTATGTACTGTAAATCATATATATGTTTTTAACTGTGTGTCAAACCATAACGCTAACACTTCATGCTGAAATAGACTTCCTATGTATCAGAAGATTCAATAAAAACTCAATGATTTCCCCTATTCGACGACCCTGCGACATAACCACTCGGATGGACGGGAACGGACAGTACCTGCCTTCCGCGAACTAGCATCGTTCACCCTAGCCTAGATTCTACTCGGGACATGTAAGCGGTACCTGATGTATTGAAAACAAATGCTATTGCTGTTTTTATATATCGATCATGTAGACGACTTGTCTCCTGTCACACAAACTGCCTAATCTCACAATATTACAAACTTTTTGTGAAGGTATATAAGCTTCGGTTATGTTGATATTACAGAATAGTCTAGTGACGAAAGATAAAACACATCCACTATGAAAAGGAGTTAAATATTCCCTTCACAAACGATTAGGGAAAACACGGGCATTTTACTGCAAGCAAGTAAAGAGATAGGTTTGGAAGTAACTCCCGAAAATACAAAGTATATGATTATGACTCATGACGGGAATATTGTACGAAATGGAAATATAAAAATTGGAAATTTATCTTTTGAAGAGGTGGAGAAGTTCAAATATCTTGGAGCAACAGTAACAAATATAAATTATACTCGGTATGAAATTAAACACAGAATAAATATGGGAAATGCCTGTTACTGTTCTGTTGAGAAGCTTTTATCATCCAGTCTACTGTCAAAAAATCTGAAAGTTAGAATTTATAAAACAGTTATATTACCGGTTGTTCTTTATGGTGTGAAACTTGGACTCTCATTTTAAAGAGGAACATAGGTTAAGGGTGTTTGAGAATAAGGTGCTTAGGAAAATATTTGAGGCTAAGAGGAATGAAGTTACAGGAGAATGGAGAAAGTTACACAACACAGAACTGCACGCATTGTATTCTTCACCTGACATAATTAGGAACATTAAATCCAGACGTTTGAGATGGGCAGGGCATGTAGCACGTATGGGCGAATCCAGAAATGCATATAGAGTGTTAGTTGGGAGGCCGCAGGGAAAAAGACCTTTAGGGAGGCCGAAACGTTGATGGGAAGATAATATTAAAATGGATTTGAGGGAGGTGGGATATGATGGTATGGACTGGATTAATCTTGCTCAGGATAGGGACCAATGGCGGGCTTATGTGAGGGCGGCAATGAACCTCCGGGTTCCCTAAAAGCCAGTAAGTAGGAAAGTAATAATAATTAGTATATATACAGTAAATTGTGTGAATCATATAGTTTATTACAAACAGGTTTAGAATGTAATATCACATCTTCCTGTGACCAATGTCCTACGTTTTTATTTCTTTCTCTAATTCTATCTTTCCAATCTCGTTCTTGCAGTCCTTTCTCTGCCGACGCTTTATTTATATCTTGCAACCAGGTGTTTTGCGGTCCACCTCTGCCTCTCCTTCTCCCTGGAATCCAATCTAAAACTCTTCTTGGTAACAATTCCATCATCCATTCGCTTTACATGCCCATACCATTCTGTCTATATTTTACGAAATCTAAAATTGAATTTTCTTTGCAAATGAAACTTTCAGGTATAACTCCTGTAAAGTTGATTTTAATAATTTCGAGGTAAAAATTGTTCTGGGGCCGAGTATAGAGCACGGAACCTTTGGTTAAACGTACCAACGCTCTACCAACTGAGCTACCCGGGAACTCTACCAGACACCGATCCAATTTTTCCCTCTATATCCACAGACCTCAAAGTGGGCTGACAACCGTCAAGCAACCATCATTGAGTGCACACTAACTGTGTGACTTAAATTGTGGTTTTATATTAACGAACAGTGACATATTATGCAAATCAAGCTTTCAGGTATAACTCCCTGTAAAGTAGATTTGAATAATTTCGAGGGAAAAATTGTTCCGGGGCCGGGTATTGTACCCGGAACATTTGGTTAAACGTACCAACGCTCTACCAACTGAGCTACCCGGGAACGCTACCAGACACCGGTCCAGTTGAATATTATTTATTCATCTGTTGCCTGATCACTTCATTTCTTATTTTTTCAAGTTTAGAATGTCTGGCCGAACGTCGTAAAAATCCATTTCTAATGCTAATTTAGCTTCCATGTTTCCGCCCCATATGTTGTCAAATTTTGGATTATAGACAGATAAGTATTTATTTTTGTTTCCTTAAAAATAGTCTTGTTCCATAATATTCCATTTAACATAGCTTTTGCTGATCTTCCTTTATTTGTCCTACGTTTAATATCGTCATCCTGTGTACCATTTTTATTAATTTTGACTCCCAAATATTCAAGTTCATAGCACCCTTTGATGATGCCTATTCCATCTTGCAAAACCATACCTATTGAATTTTCACCGCGTCCCATATAAAATGTCTATCCAATATTTATTTTTAATCCCTATTTGTCATACTCTTCAATCAGTTTTCTAAACACATATTCTGCATCATCATATTCTTGCGCTATTATTACTTGATCATCCGCAAACAGCAATGTGTTTATCATATAGTTTAAATTATGAATTTAATAGTAACATGAGAACTGCCTTTCTCGGTGATGTTGCTGTTTTCATATTAACAAATGGATTTCAGGTTCGTGGTTCAAGCCAGAACTGTGACGATAAAATTCTTAATATGGGAGGGAAGATTTATATCTAATGTCGGACACTTGATTTTTACATCAATCACCCAAGAGTCCTTATCAAGTGGGTGACGGCGACGCATCGAAACTTTTAGCCGCCATTAGGCGTTGCTCTTGGTGCACCATTGGAGACCAACTACTCGTGCACAGCAGCTTATGATTAAATAATGGAGCAGGTAGAAAGGGGAGTTCTTTGCGAAAACCTACCACCAATCAACGTCGTTGTCTACCGTAAAATCCACTTGATCTCGCCAGAATTCGAACCCAGGTCATCATCATCGAAAGCAGACGCTATAGCCTCTAGCCTTTCGGGTAGCAAGTTTGTAGAGTGGAGGCGGATAACTGCTAGTTAAGGAACCTGCTATCGGACGAAAAAAAAATAACTGTAACCTGTAGAATTTTTCAGCATTTTTGTCGGCGACTATTTTTTTAAGTGTAGAATTATATTGAACTTCAAAATTAAGCAACAAATAAATGTCTCTGGACTCAGGAGGTTAAAGAGCTGCCAAATTGCACCAACCAATGAAGGACGATGTGCAAAATCTTATACAACTTTTCCATGATTTATTTTCGGATTTTACTTCCTTGAACCAATAATTAATTCTCAGCATTTCCTTTTAGTTTAGCGTACATTTCATTTAGTATTCTGCCAATGGCAGATCTTTCACTGCAAACCCAGCTTTCTCTAAGCTTACCTATTTCTGCCTTTCTCTTCGTTTCCCATAATAATAATAATAATAATAATAATAATAATAATAATAATAATAATAATAATAATAATTAATTTTTATTTAATCTGACAGAGCTAAGGCCAGTAGGCCTTCTCTTCCGCCCAGCCAGACTCTTAACAATTCTAATAGAATACAATTGCTTACATAGTTATTACATTAATATCTAGACCATAAAACAACATGAAAGTAAATAATGAAAGTTGGATAAGTAATGTTAGTGTGACAATAATAAAATTGGTACGAAGTAATAATAATAATAATAATAATAATAATAATAATAATAATAATAATAATAATAAACAATGAAATAATTTAGATATTTATCTGTGATATATATAACCATTAAACATTGAGAAACCTGAAACAGCTATTATTGTTAACAAGAATTGTTAGAAAAATATCTCGTTAGCCTATTCTTAAATTGGTTTGATGTCTGACAGTCCCTGACATTACTCGGTAGGGAATCCATATATCTTAATATCGTTTATGATCTGATATCTTCTTCTACCCCGAACTCTTCTCCCATTCATCATTCCTTCCAGTGCATCCTTCAGTAGGCAGTTTCTTCTCAGCCAGTGACCCAACAATTCCTTTTCCTCTTTCTGATCAGTTTCAGCATCATTCTTTCTTCACCCACTCTTTCTAACATAGCTCCATTTCTTATTCTGTCTGTCCACTTCACACGTTCCATTCTTCTCCATAGCCACATTTCAAATGCTTCTATTCGCTTCTTTTCACTTCGTCGTAATGCCCACGTTTATGCCCCATACAATGTTACACTCCATACTAAGCACTTCACTAGTCTTTTTCTTAAGTTCTTTTTCCAGAGGTCCGCAGAAAATCTCCTTTTTCTATTAAAATTTTTCTTGGCCATTTGACTTCCTGGCAGCAGCTCATGTTACTGCTTATAGTATTATGGTACTGTACATACTAGCTGAAAATGGCGCTGGCTGCATTTTGCTGCGATATCCTAAATTTCCGTTGAAATGAAAATTTCACAAATATTTCTTTCATTGTTTTTAAATTTGAACTCGTAATGGGATTGTGTGAACAGGGATTGCTCTTGAGAAACTCTAGACATCATCTTGTACGATCCAAAATTGCTGCCGCATTAAGAAATAAGGGGTGGATAGTAGAAGAAGAAATCTCCTGTCTAGTTGAAAATGGGTCAACGAGACGAGTAGATATTTTAGCGTACAATGCTGACACTAAACAGGGCATCATTGTGGACCCCACGATACGTTTTGAAGTAGAATCTCATCAGTCAGCCGAGGTCCACCTTGAGAAGAAGTCGATCTATGAGCCTACAGTCAACTATTTCAAGCTGAAATATGCCTTAATTCACGTTGAGGTATTCGGCTTGCTCATAGGTGCTCGAGGGACCATACCAGCTTTTTTCGAAGAATTTCGACGGCAGTTTACTCTGCTAACATCTCTGAGGGATGACATTGTGATAATTGTGTTAAAAAAATCCTGCCAAATCCTAATTAATCACATGGTGCCACATTAATAGCAATTGTAATTTTTCACGCCCTTTTCTTTGTTTCCCTTCTTTAAAATTTAATATCTATGTTTACATATGTATAATAATTTTTTTTAGGATATACTGAGTCCGTAAGGGCTACGCTCAATAGGGGGCAGTTTACTATTATTATTATTATTATTATTATTATTATTATTATTATTATTATTATTATTATTATAGACAGTATTTTTTAATATGAACTTGTTGGAAAAAAAAAACAAAGAAGAGTTCGATCTGATATCGTGGATAGAGCCTCGGCATAGCTCAATGGTAGAGCAATCAGTGCGTAGGACTGGGAATCCTGGATTAGATCCCCAGCGAATTTATTTTCCATTTAATAAGTAATAACCACGACAGAGAATTCTTTATGATCAAAAATTAATAATTTCATCATACAGATTATTCGTCTGACAGTACATAACTGTTGGTTCCCGGCCGTCCAAGACACTCATATGAGTCCGCTCTTGTATGTCGAAATGAAGTACGCCAAAAAGGGAAGAAAATCAAACGATAATAGTTCGATCCGGTATCGTGAATTGAGCCTCAGCGTAGCACAGTGGTAGAATTGGGGGTCCTCGGTTCGATCCCCAGAGCTGGAGCGAATTTTTCTAAGTTTTTAATGAGTAGTAACCACAACAAAGAATACCATCACATACTGATTAAAAATTATATTTGGGGATCAGTCGCTTTTACGGTCGATTTGCTACAAAATTCAACAAAGAGAAGGTTGGGAAAAATGGTGGGTTTATAAACTGTATATAGGAATGGGATGGGTGTGGAATAAAGGAGATAATAATAAAGGAATGTGTGGCGTAATGTAAAGATACAATTAATTGATATCGAGAGGCAAGAGATTGAGCTCCAATGTTCGGAAAAGTCCTCACTACATTTACGATCAGATCTCATGCTTAACTGGGGGAGGTGTGACTACATAAATTCTTATAACAAAGACAGCAGAGCAGGTTTAGCGTGGCTAAGATTGGAGGCATGGAAGGGTAATGAAATTGTCAACGAAGAAGGAGAGCGCCTTTGTCCACTGTGCGGAGAAAAGGACTCCCGTAGACATATTTTATTGCAGTGTGTCGAATTGTAACATCCGGAGAAAATATCTACCACCCTCGATGCTAAGTCGGAATAGGAGTTTTAATTTTAATCTGTAGTACGTTCTTTTAGAAACAGATTAGGTTGGAAGTCTGACCAACTGAGGTGGTATCCACTCAATTATACACTTTTATGTCTGTCTTAGGTTAGAAACCTTTTAATCTGTGTGTTCTTTTAAGAGTGGTTGGATATAATCATAGGTGGGGGGTGAAACCTTAGGGCTTTTTCAGGTACAAAGCACGTACGGTCAGAAGACCCGTGCATTGGATTTTAGAGAAAATTATAAGATTGTACCACTATCTAGCTAAATTAAAGCAGACGCTTGTACAGACTCTTATTATGCCTCATTTCGATTATTGTGACGCTTTATTCAGTGATCTCAGGGTGGATTTATCCCAGGAACTGCAGCATGTTCATAATGCGTGCGTTCGTTTCATTTGTAATGTCCGCTACTACGATCACATTTCGCCTTCTTTCGATAAATTATTGTGGCTCAGGTTAAATGAGAGGAGAAAGTTACATTCCCTTTCTTTCTTATACAGAATTTTGCACACCTCTACTCCCTCTTATCTGTCCAATTCCACAGTCTTTCTCAGTATCATAACTTAAATACTCAGGCACAATATGATAACACGCTAGAAATACCACTCCACACATCATTTCTTTATTCTTCATCTTTCACTGTTGCTACTTCTCGTCACTGGAATTCTCTGCCGCCTGAAGTCAAGGGCTGCAGAACTTTAATTTCCTTTAAATGTAAACTAGAAAAATATCTTATGATGAGTTTCCAGACCTAACGCGTTGAAAATATTTAATGGAATGTGTTCCACTGTATTTATTGTTTTTTATTTTTAATTTTTTTTTCTTATTTTTATTGTGTAATCATGTAAATCGTGTTTATTTATCACTTAACGCCAATATGTATCCCACTATGTTGGTTTTTTATTATTAATCTATTTTTGTGTACATTTTATTCAATTGTCGGTTTCTGGTTTAATTATGTAAATCCTACTTAATTGTAATCTAATACTAATATGTATACTAATGTGTTTATTTTTATTTCTACTGTGTACATTTTTTATTGAATTATCAGCTTCTGTCTTTGTGTGATTCGTATTTGATTCTAACAACATTAATATGTATTCCACTATGTTTATTTTTATTTTATGAGGTAAATTTTTATGTAACTACCTCTTTTGATCTCATTATGTAACTAAATTGTATCAGTATGTAATTACTTAATTCTGATCCAATTTTATGTTCAACTGTGTAAGCAAGTTTTAATCCTGGTTGAGTGTAAGAGAAGGCCTTACGGCCTTAACTCTGCCAGGTTAAATAAAGCCATTATTATTATTATTATTATTATTATTATTATTATTATTATTATTATTATTATTATTATTATAGTACATTTGTATGTATAATATTGCTTAATAAATCCATCTATCTATCCACTACTAAAAGGATAGTATTGGAAAATGAGTCTATATTTTTGTACGGGAACGTACATAGAGATCAATTACATTGGAAAATATAGGAAATGGAAAAACTCTTTAGCGCCATCTCTTAAATGTTTATGTAAAATATCTCTGAATTCAGATTCATGTTACAGTGAAACCTGCCTTTGCGGTCACTTCATTTAAACGGCCACCTGGCCAAAAGGCCAATTTTCTCTGGAACCAATTGGATTTTCCATAAGATCAATACAAATTCTCTCTCTATTTAGCGGCCACCTCATGCATAGGCCAGCGGAAGGGTCTATTTGGATTGAAACCTGACTATAACAGTCACTGTCCAACAAAAAATCTTTTCACGGATACTATCTGACCTATTTTTTCGATGGTTAGAGGACAGGGGACAATAGCTAAGTGTACAACAGTACACCCTCCATATCTTGGGGTTAGTTGGTTATTGTTTATGACTCTTTTGTCACTTTCCACTCCGACCCTGCACAGCTATAAATTCTTACTCGTTTTTAAAGGATTGAAACACGGATTTTCTATATCGAAAATGTCACAGTATGTTTTAGGTCAGTAGTTAACCATTGGAATTTTATTTTTTCCCTCCTCTTTCTATCTTTCTCTATTTGGACCAGCTTTTACGAATGTTTCTTCTTTTCATACAGGTTTTTTTTCAGAGCCCTCCCTAACAAAACTTTAAGTTTTAAGAAAAAAGAGTGTAAAGAGGAAAAGTTGGCAAAAGACAGAATAACCCTGCTGTTTTTTTTTTGTAATGATGCAGGAGAAAAAGAACCACTCTTAATGATAGGGAAATCATTGAAACAGAGATGTTTAAAAAATGTTGACATGAGCTTACTGGGGGTGAAGTGGACTGCCAACAATAAAGCTTGGGTGGCATCATCATTGTTTGAGAATTGGCTATGCAATTTCAATTCGAAGATTAAACGACAAAATCGCAATGTGATCCGTGAAATTGGTGTTTCTTCCTCCAAATACATCACACCTCCAGCCCCTTGAACAAGGTATTATTCAGTCATTTAAACTGAGGTACCTCAAGCGAGTTTTGAAAATGCTAGTTGCCAAGAATGGAAGAGGCTGACATTAATATGCACGATTGTTGTACGCGCACAATACTAGAAAGTCAACGAAATTCAGTATTTTCATGCTGATTCATAAAAACTGTAACCTTAATCAAGCGGCCACCTGATAAAACGGCCATTTTACAAGGTAACTTCAGATGTCCGCTTTAGACAGGTTTCACTGTATTTCATTAACATTAAAAAGAAACTAGCATAATGGGTAAAAATCTCTTAAGTGTTTATTTGAATGAAAGCTTCTTTTATGCAGGAAGATACTATTTCTTTTATGTTCTTCTAGTGCCAATCAATGTCAGGCCGTCCTGGAACCGCTCTTACTCGACGCTTTGTGACGTGTTTATACTCTCTCGCGGCAGAGTTATAAATAGAGAATTTTTATTTAGTGTCTACAAAAAGTTCTAACATAAAATTGATATTCATTCCCAATTAAACTGAGATACTTCAGTCGCAATTCTTTGCAATTATTTCTGAAGTGACAGTTGCTGTATAACCTACTAATTGACACGTATACAATAGATTACAGTGTATAAATGAATATGCGTTGTACAGAAAGAATTTTAAAACAACACCAAGGAAATGCCAGAAGATACGTGAGACACTTCGTTTCAAATATTTTCTGTGACTGTGTCATAGGAAGGCCGAACATTTATTTATGCATTTAGATTATGACTAATATAAAATGCTTCCGGTTAGGTTATGTGATAGTAAATTTAAAAATCGTAAAAATTAGTCAATTTTTGGAGTGATCAGTTACAGTACTTATGAAAGGCTCTGTATAAATTACCAATGAAAATGCATGAACTGACAGTTAAATTGACAATCTTGGAGAAAAATGACGCAAAGTTCCCTTCGGAAGACTCCGATTGATTCCGTGAAAGCTTGGGTTTACATGTTAACGAATTTCTTATAGAAGACTACGCTCTGTTTTTCCTTTGTTTTGTTTGTTTTTCTTTTTATGTCTGCTTATAGATCAAACTAGTGGGCTTGTGCAGCGAATGCTGCTGCAAACTAAGTCCATTAGACGTTGAAATAAAAAATTTTCGGATTTATTTTCAATGAAGAGTACCAGACATTTTGAAAGTTATTTGCTTCCGTAATGATGAAACATACTCCTTCTGAATGGTTTTTTATGCCAAATACAGGAACATCATTTTATTTTTACTTCAATTTTTATTGTACCTGCGTTTCTGAATGTACTTGACCCCCACCACTTTCCCTAATGTCCTTGCTAACGTCAGTCACACAAACTTACGGCGTGTTGCTAGCAGTGAAATAAACCGTGCAGAGTACAGTGTGTTTCAGAAATATGTTGCATTTTCTATAGAAGAAAGTGCTTATATTATTGAAGTTTATTTTCACACAGGTATCATGTGTAGCATAACTGAATTTATCTGTGTGGACTGAGCACAAGTGAAGATTAGAGTCACCGAAAGTACGTTACCCTATAATATGGTACGGTACTTAACAGCATTATTTAAACAAGAGTTTTGTTTTACTGTTTGTAGGTATGAAGGACGATGATGGAAACTGGAATTACAATATAACCGAATGTTAACAACAGTTTTTTTCACAATTTCCTGATTATATCATTACGGAGTATTTTCGTAGAAATGTCATTAATCTGGTAGATACATTTAGAGCAACAGAGTGTAAAGAAAGGAAGAAAAGTGTAAGATGGCCAGCAAAGGTCAATGTTCTGAAATTTGTGGGGCAAATCATAGATTTATACCTATCGTAATCGAAAGTATTTAAAAAAATGGTATTATTAACTGTGACAGAAGATGCTGTAGAAGACGCTAGAGAAAGGATGCAACGAGGTCCTAATAAGTCGGTCAAGAAGTTAGCTGTAGAAATTGGGGTTTCTTACGGAAGTGCTCACAAAATCCTCAGGAATAAATTAGGTTAGTAATATGTTGAATAAAGTAGACATTACATAATGAATATAACCTCCTGAAGAGTCGAGTTTGTGAAAAAAATTACTATTCTACTCTTTTTTGATAAAATACTGTAAAAGTAATGATCAAACTGAAAATCGTAATACTGTATTTCCCTGTAACATAAATGGATACACTCCTCCTATAGCTAGTAAAATGATTTGTTTACATATTGTACTAGTAACACCAAACTCCTGTAATGGAAGGGGGTAACAGTGTTCGGAGTATAGCCAGGTTAATGTTAAAAATGTTGGTAAAAATAAAGTGATGTCCCTGTACTTTTTCTTGAACCTATCCGCCTTCAGTTTTTGAATTTCAACGCGAAAACCCAAGTAACAATGTCAGGACGATCAGTGGGTTTTTCATGTGGGAGTAAAGCAATAGCTTTTTCAGGTCATTGTGGATTGTAGGTGAAAGTTAAAAAAAGTTAGGTTTGCTATGCTTTCGAACATAGACATAGCATCTTAGTATAGCTGCTGCATGGAGAGCTTGAAATGTAAAGGGTAAAATCATTTTATCCTGCTAAGAGATCTTGCTGAAATGATCGGGAGACTACAAAATTTTCTAGGTTTCTTATTTTATCGTAAGTAATACCTTTTGGTCTTTCCTTAGGAACTGTAATTTTTACGCTCTCTTGAGCCAATGCTGAAGAGAATGAAGCATATAAATACCTACACTGTATCGCCATTAAGTGTATAAAAAGACCCAATCCCACTTGATTAATAACTATAAAAATATTTGATTTTTAATAATATTATTTCCTTACGTATGTTTTGTAGTTTTATACACAGTATATACCTACATACTACATAGCCGCCACTCAGTAAATTCTAGAAATGAAGCTCTAATTTATGATATTCTCTAAATCTACTTATATAACTCCCAAACGTTTCGCTTTCATATCAATATAGCATTAATATGTATAATTAATGAAAAATAACCGCATCATGGCATTAACTATAATAATATTTAATTTCTAATGGTAACAATGTCATCAACTACCTCAAGTTTTGTAGATTTTAATATCCAATACACAGCTGCACTCAGAAAATTACACACCGCAGAATCAGAACTGTAAATTATTTTTAGTAAGCCTTGAAGTTTTTAATAACCAATTGAATTTGAGCTCTAAATATGTCGGCAATCCTGCAGGTCATAGCCTATTTTTTATTGTAGTGTGTGTTTTGTTTTATTCTGAAATGCAGTTAGTTCTCAAAACTGACGAAAGATGGATTTTGGAAAATAGGAAAATAATTATGTAGGAAAATTAACGCCTATTGTTCTGAAAATCCTTGGATGCCAAGCTTCAAAATGACGGGCCATTCATTAAAATCCGTTCAACCGGTTTCCCGTAATTTCCATTACCAGTTCAAATTACAGGGAAAAGGAGTTGTATTGTTTGAAGAAGTACCTGTGGCTAACTCGTGGATCATCAAGCATGACGGATTATCAAGTTCTGAATGGAGAGAAATGCTAAAAATGGCTGCGATTGTGGCACCAGTACGTTCTCTCCCTGGTCGCTCTACAGGCACAACCCACTGTAGGCACTGCAGTGAGTATGAAACTTTACCACATGTGCTTGGGAGTCGCCCACAGGGAGAAGTACTCAGAATAAAACGTCACAACATCATACGTTCTATGATCGCAGATGCACTTCGATCCAAAAATCTAGACGTTCACGAGGAAGTTTATTGTATTGCTGATGGTGGGAGCAATCGTAGGATCGATATCATAGCTATAAATAGGAATAAACAGACAGCCGAAATAATTGATCCTACGATCAGATTTGAAATCTCAGCCACTCAACCATCTGAAGTGAACGAAGAGAAAAAGAAAATCTACGAGCCCACGATTCAGTACCTATCGGCGAAATACAACATTGAAAAAATCACAGTTACCGGTCTCTTCTTCGGAGCGAGAGGCACCATCCCGAAAGCCTTTGTAAAGTGGAGGGAAAAATACAAGCTGACGAGAGATCTTCAAGATGCCATCGTCACCACCATAATAAAATTTTCTGTAGCGATATTTCGTCAGCATCTTTATGGCGTACATTCAATTTAAATTACATTTGGTTCTGTTTTTTTTTCTTATGTCTTATTCACTTTTGTCTGAAACCTGATATAATTTTTTATTTCAAATTTTATTGTGAGCTATTCTGTGTCACCGGGCAAACCCAAAATATTGGGTCAGACTACTAAATTAAAATTAATAGATGTTATAAATAATCAACAACGAAGATAGATTCAAGGGCTAAATTGGGTACAAAATAAACATACTTTTCCTAGTCGTGTAAACTTCCCGAAGTAGATAAATTCAAGCTGCAGGAGATCAGTATTTTTTTTGTGTCTAAGGCTGTACATACATTAACAGTGAAAATTACCTTAATAGCTATATGAAGTATTACACAATTCGTCTAGCAACCATTGTAATTATTCAGTAAAAATCCTAGATTTTCAGAAATCTGTACTAATAATAAATCTGTAGCCGAAATTTTTCTGGTAATTTTCGATTTTCCAAAAATAATTGGTCCTAACATATATAATTAACCACCCAGAAATTGAAAATCGCATTTTCGAAAATTTTGTTTGTATGTCTGTATGTTTGTTACCTTTTCACGCGATAATGGCTGAACCGATTTATATGAAAATTGGAATATAAATTGAGTTCGTTGTAACTTAGATTTTAGGCTATATGGCATTCAAAATACTTTATTTAAAAGGGGGATTATAAGGGGGCCTGAATTAAATAAATCGAAATATCTCGCTTATTATTGATTTTTGTGAAAAATGTTGCATAACATTTAAAACGATTTCCGATAAGCTGTATTCTTTACAAAATTTTGATAGGACTGATATTTAAAGAGATAAATGAGTTTTAAAATTAATATAACGCCATCTAAGACGGTGCAATGAAATAACAAATGACTTCGTATATAAGGGGCCTTGGACAACAACAATCGAAACAGGGGCCTTGGACAGCAACACTCGAAAGCTATTAAACATAGCCTACAGACAATGTTTCTGTGTTTTATAAAGTAATATCGGAAGCTAAATTAACCGATTTATATAATTAATTATTATTTCACCATTGGAAAGTGTAGTTTCTCTAGATGGACATATTGTTATAATGTTATTACAGTAACTTCTTAGTAAATCGAGGACAGGTAAGATTAAAATAGCTTCCTATGCACAAAAAATTTGATAGGCTTTTTTGTACATTCGTTTCCTGTATTTCTTAAAATAATATTTATGTACACACTCATTTTAATCTCAGAGAATTAACGAACAACGAGAGTATTGATTTAGTTTGCAGTAATAGTACGTTATCTTAGCAATCCATTATTTTATAATTCAAATTTTAACTATGCTCAGTCGAATCGTGTTAAAATACATAAAATAGACTATATATGCAATAAATGCAATGCAAAAAAAAATTGGGTAATGAGCCAAGCAGATTATGTTGCGCTGTTGTAAAGGTTGTTGCTTCTGAGAGTCAAGAGCCCCCACAACAGATTAAAAACTTTCTTATCGGAGTACATCCGTTATCAACGCGCTTTTTATGTAATATAATGTAATATAATATAATATAATATAATATAATATAATATAATATAATATAATATAATATAATATAATATAATATAATATAATATAATATAATATAATATAATATAATATATACTAATAATAAATATGTAGCCGAAAATTTTCTGGTAATTTTCGCTTTTCCAAAAATAATTGGTGTTAACATGTATAATTATTCATCCTGAGACCGAAAATCGCTTTTTTGATATTTTTGTTTGTATGTCTGTCTGTCTGGATGTTTGTTACCTTTTCACGCGATAATGGCTGAACGGATTTCGATGAAAATTGAAATATAAGTTAAGTTCGTTATAATTTAGATTTCAGGCTATATGGCATTCAAAATACTTCATTTAACGGGACCTGAATTAAATCGAAATATCTCGCTTATTATTGCTTTTTTGTGAAAAATGTTACATAACAAAAGTTTCTTTAAAAATGATTTCCGATAAGTTTTATTCTATGCAAAATTTAGTAGGTCAGATAGACTTTTAAAATAACAATACAATACGTTTTCACGGCGGCCTCAGATTGTAGCGTTGTTGTTCCTGCAGTAATTCCCATGTGCAAAATATAAAATTTTTGATCAGGAAGAAAAAACACATTTATTCATTCCATGGCAATGGTACATAGGAGATCGTGAATTCTTACATTTTCGAAAGAAAGAAATATAATTACATATCGCTGTTTATGCTGTATCACTATTTAAGTTATTTGAAGGTTTCAGAACCATAGTGGGCCAAGCGCCATTTACTGAAGACGTAGAAAACAAGGGTTAAAATTAAGTTATTACCATAATTCAATGGAACCATATAGCAAGTAATATAACGTTTACACATTAAAACTAAATGATATGTCAATCTTCATTAAACTATTGCGTGTAATAACAAATAAGAAACATGTTAAAGAAATTGTCATTGCACCAAATGAGTGGTCTCTGGACAAAATGATCGCAATTTAATTATTTAAATACAATTTCAATTAAGTAACATATTAAACGATTTATCCTTCTAACAAACACGAATGTTCCCTGGATCAAATGTCCTATTTTAATTATGTAATTACTTTATATTTATTTCTAACAGGTGCAGCGGAGCGCACGGGTACGGCTAGTATACAATAAATACATCAGAATCAATAACGAAAGAGTGAAATTCATTATGGAAATGTGCGAATTGACTTCTGAAGTTGGAGTTAATTTTGTGGAGATGGATAAGTTAAGTGAGGAGGTAGTTAAAGATATAAGAACGGATATAACAAAATTTAAACAAATAGAAAGTTCATGACGACCAGTGTAATTCATTTTGAATATTTGCAGTTTGGGAAACGTTTACTGTTCGACTGGGAGAGATGTGTACCCCGCTTGTGCTCGTGGGCCTTCCTGCTCATGCACGTGTTCATGAAACTTTGGACAATGGTCAGTTATTCCGCTTTGTGCGAGCAGATCATGATACGGAGCAACGGAAGCGCTTCTAATAGACCGTGGAGAACGCAGTGAATAACTGAGAATGGAAAAATGTGTATAAATAGGCAACAGTCTGCTTGCAAACAGGACAATGAATTTTCTCTATCACAAAATACATTTCTAGCTTTCGATACATAAATTTCCGATGAAGACCTAGCATTTTAATTACAACTAATTAATTTTGATTGTTATTGATTAATTTTTCATCGTTATTGATTAATTTTGGTGAGTTAGTAAATTAATATTTGCTACTTACTTACTTACTTACAAAAGGCTTTAAAGGAACCCGCAGGTTCATTGCCGCCCTCACATAAGCCCGCCATCGTTCCCTAGCCTGTGGAAGATTAATCCAGTCTCTATCATCATATCTCACCTCCCTCAAATCCATTTTTATATTATCCTCCCAACTACGTCTCGGCCTCCCAAAAGGGCTTTTTTTTTCCTCCGGGCTCTCAACTAACCTCTATATGCATTTCTGGATTCGTCCGTACCTGCTACATGCCCTGCCCATCTCAAACATCTGGATTTAATGTCCCTAATTATGCTAGGTGAAGAATACAATGAATGCAGTTCTGTGTTGTGTAACTTTCTCCATTCTCCTGTAACTTAATTCGTCTTAGTCCCAAATATTTTCCTAAGAACCTTATTCTCAAACACCCTTAACCCATGTTCCTCTCTCAAAATGAGAGTCCAAGTTTCACAACCATAAAGAACAACCGGTAATATAACTTGTTTATAAATTCTAACTTTCAGATTTTTTGACAGCCGATTGGATGATAAAAGCTTCTCAACCGAATAATAACAGGCATTTCCCATATTTATTCTGCGTTTAATTTTCTCTCTAATGTCCTTTATATTTGTTACTGTTGCTCGAAGATATTTGAATTTTTCCACCTCTTCAAAGGAGAAATCTCCAATTTTTATAGTATTTCCACTTCGTACAATATTCTGATCACGAGACATAATCATATACTTCGTCTTTTCGGGATATACTTTCAAACCCATCCATTGAAAGTAAAATTTCCGTGTTTTCCCTAATCGTTTGTGGATTTTTTCGTAAAATATTCACGTCATCCGTATAGACAAGAAGCTGATGTAACGAGTTATTCTTTGATTTCAAAAAAGGCATATGACTCGGTTAAGAGAGAAGTTTGATAAAATAACCTTATTGAATTTGGTATTCTGTAGAAACTAGTGCGTTTAAATATTTGCTGTACATGGAAATAAATTTAAAATATAGCAATCCATAAACAATACAAATAAAAAAACAATAAAGACAATATAAATCTTTTACCCATGATCCACAATGTAACTTCCATGGCTGAAAATCAGTAGACATGGAATAAAATGTATAGAAAGTAAATATTAAAATCAGTCTTGTACAAAATAATAACCGAAGGAAGAATAATTAGTACAGCAATTAAAAGAGAATTTAGAAATAAAGTACCGAGAAAAGCAAGCCTAAAGATGAAATTTGTTAGGAGAAAAGCAATGGCCAAGGAAACTTTTAATAGAAAAAGGAACATCTTCTGCGGACCTCTAGAAAATAACTGAGGAAGAGACTAGTGAAGTGCTTTGTATGGTGTGTGCTATTGTATGGGGCAGAAATATAGACATTACGACAGAGTGAAGAGAAGTGAATAGAAGCATTTGAAATGTGGATATGGAGAAGAATGGAACTTGTGAAGTAGACAGACAGAATAAGAAATGAAGCTGTGTTGGAAAGAGTGGGTGAATGATGCTGAAACTGATCAGGAAGAGGAAAAGGAATTGGCTGGGTTACTGGCTGAGAAGAAACTGCCTACTGAAGGATGCACTGGAAGGAATGGCGAAAGGGAGAAGAGTTCGGGGCAGAAGAAGATATCAGATGATAGACGACATTAAGATACAAGGATCTTATGAGGAAACAAAGAGGAAGGTAAAAAATAGGAAAGCCTGGAGAAAGCTGGGTTTACAGTAAAAGACTTGCCCTTGTGCACAACACTAAATGAATGTTATGAATGATACATGAAATGGGTAAATGGGTAAAATTTCTGCTCATTCATGCGCCTAATTTAATGGAGATACGGAATATATAAATTTTAATACAGAGTGTCATTAAAAAGTTTACTTTCACACCTTGTATATACCTGAATAACTTCCTTTGAATACTGGTATCATATTTTATGGTTTATCTCCAACAGCTGTTGTATAAAACTTTTATTTTGTAAAATTAAAATTTAAGAAGTTATTAGAAATATCCTGTACTTATTGTTCACTCTGTATAGGGCTCACAATGGGAAAATGTCGCCTTAGTGCATGGATCCATTCTGGGTCTGGCCCTCGAAAAAACAAATTTCTCTTATACTCTTCTTAAAAAAAGGAAGACGTACCGAAAAAAAAAAAAACTTTTGTCTTAAAATCCATATTTCTTTGTCGGAATCCAATTCTCAAATATGTAGAAATCAGTATCTTAATATTCCTTTTCTTTTTTTTTTTCCGATAAATTAAGATAGTATGTCCATAGTTTTATTTACGCATGTATGTTTATTTTTACAAATTTTAGTCTAATAATCTATCAATGCATTGATAAGTTAATAGACAGAAATTTGTAACAATAAACACACACACTTTGACTCCACATTACACTACACAAACACACCCCACAGGAAACAAAACAAAAGGCGCCATAACCAGCAAAAACCAATTCTGAAGAAGGATAATAGCAGGCCGAAACATGTTAACCAGGTACAGTAAAATTTAATAAGAGAAAAACATATAATACAGAGCGTTCGCCTACGGGTGGGGCCAGGAAAGCGGCCTGCCTGCGGTGTCGCTTGCGGGAATCGTCTATCAGTAAGCTTCAGCTTTCTATATTAATAGCATGCACACGAGAATTTTTCTACGTAGTACTAACCTTGTTATAAGCGATGTTGAAAGTGACGTCATCTGAATCCACACATTTCTGGAATCTTTTAATAAAATTTATCGATCACATGAATAAGTTCGTCTTCGGTAATTTTCCTAATCTCGCTTGTTATATTCGCCTTCAATTCATCTGATTTCATCAATTTTTTCTTCCGTCAATACTCTTCGTTTTCGCTTAGGAATTGTAGCATTTAGCGACCCTGTTGTCCTTAATTTGTTAACAAGACGTCTAACAGCTTCTCTACCAGGAATTGGAGCACCCGGGTATTTGACTTCAAATTGCCTACGCACCACTCTACATGGCTCTGTTTTCACATATGCATCATATATAAAAACTCTCTGTTCAAGCGTGAATTTTGCGTTTTGCATTGTTCACAAATTGTACACACACTCTGAATATTTAAGCAATTGTGTTAAGAAACTGCACTGTACGTAAAAACACTGCAACAGCTGGCTCACAACTGATAACTTGTCGACCTTGATTGTCGACGTGTTTCAACAACTTCGCGCACAAAGCGGCGTAGCAGCACATGACGCTTTCTTGGCCCCAACCGTAGGTGAACGCTCTGTACATATTCCGAAGTGATACTGTGTTACAAGTTGTGTAATCAAGATGTATAAATAATATTATAAAACAGTATAAAATACAAGTAACCAGTACATCATCCATAGCTACTGGAGAAATCTTTATAAGATAAACTTGAAAAGTGGCGTGTGCATTCCATAGAGGCATTTAGATAGAAGAATTCAGTGAAGTAACATCCAGATACGAAGTTCTTGGAAAGAAAAACCCATGAAACTTTAATCCACCAACAAATTCTCGTAACTACAGACATTCTTATTTTTGAACTTCAGTGTTCAACTTTGTTTCTTGAGTTGGTATCCTCTGCATTTCCTGTTTCTGATCTTTGTTTACTTTATGAAGAGTCTCAAAGTCTTCATGAATTAAAGCTTTAAGAAACTGCTTCCAAGATAAACTTTTTGGAAGCATATTTCTCTTCTTCATCTCCTTTTCGCTCTTGGGAGTAGAATTTAGAATACATTTTAAGTTATGAATAATAATACTGCAATCTTGTTCGAGTATATTATATTAAAAATATTTGGAGATATCCTGATTAAATTATTGAACATCCAAAGTAGCTACTTATCCGTGGAAAATATTTTTCATATACATACAGTGTTCTGCCAAATGGCAGATCTTTCACTGTAAATAGTCCACACCTGTGGAGTAACGGTCAGCGCGTCTGGCTGTGAAACCAGGTGGCCCGGGTGCGAATCCTGGTGGGGGCAAGTTACCTGGTTGATGTTTTTTCTGGGGTTTTCCCTCAACCCAATACGAGCAAATGCTGGGTAACTTTTGGTGCTGGACCCCGGACTCATTTCACCGGCATTATCACCTTCATATCATTCAGACGCTAAATAACCTAGATGTTGATACAGCTTCGCAAAATAACCCAATAAAATAAAAAACAATTCACTGTAAATACAGCATTCTTCCATCTTTCATATAAATGAATAATAATTATCTAAGAGTATTATTTTTAACTTTCGTATAATACATAGAATTTAATTGAATTTTAAATAAAATAGAAGAGAATTTAATTAATAAATCTTCGCTTTATATGTGAGCTACGAGAAAGCATTCGATATTGTTTTAAGTCCGAAATTATGGGAAGTATTGAAACTGAAAGGGTACCCAAACCAACTGATGTGAGCAATAATCAGCTTGGAGGCTATCACAATAACAGAATATGTATAGACAAAGGACGTGCAGTTGATAATACACTAGCTCAAATCAATAGAGGTGTGATACAGGATCTCCTCTCTCACCTATGCTGTTTGGTATTTGCATTGGCGAAGCCATTGGAAGGTGCAAAATTGATTTAGAAAATGATTTTATTATGTTAAGAAAATTACGCCAAATCGTTTGCTGATAACCAGGTGGTCATGCCAAACTCCGGACACCAACTCCAGATGGCAACACACAAATTATGAAAAATAACATAGGACAGGAATTTTTATTCTTCTTCTTCTTCTTACCTTTTTTAATGTGTTGCGTATCATTATTACGTCAATACACAGGAATTAAAATTGAACACAGGCATTGAATTTGCATATACCAACAGAAAAAACGTAAACACTGACGTTTTAGCGCTAAACACGACAGATCTAAAATAGTGATAGGAAATCAAATGATAGAAAAGGTCAGCTCTTTCAATTGAATCGGTCATTTCAGAAAGGGCATGCGTCACGAAAGGTCAACTTTTCAGAAACAGGAAAAATATTGTTTCTCGGATAAACTATGTAAGGACCATGCAAAATTTATTTTTGTAAAAACAAAAAGAATATCAATAAACGCGGTGGAATAGATTGCATAGTGTAATGTAAATTTTGACAGCATATTCTGTGAGGAAAAAGTTATGAATAATTGATTAAATGGTGATCTTATTCGTGTTAATTGTGTAAGCATGTGCGGCTTACAGCTGTTTCGGTGCTTCTTCACACCATCCTCAGAGCCTACTAGATCTCGGCGTCATCTCGAACCTCGCTGCCTGTTGTGTGGGTGCGTTCGATTGTTGAAAAGTGTTGAAATGTGGTGTCAAATAGTATGTGTGTTCTGAAATTGATCTGTGTGTTGAGAATTTGATCAGGTGTGTTTTAGTATGTCTGTATATTTCATATTGTTCTAGTGTGTTGAGTTTTTGGTTTTTGGGTTGTATGTGTAGGGTTTCCATGTCTGTATTTATGTTATTGTATGTGTGGTTAGCATTAGTTATGTGTTCGGCATATGTAGATGTATTGTGTCCTCTGGTTATTACTTTAATGTGTTCTTTGTATCGAGTTTGGAATGATCTGCCTGTCTGTCCAATGTAGAAACTGTCGCAAGTATTGCATGTGAGTTTGTATACGCCTGTGTGATTTTATTTGTTTGTGTTGTTTGTGTGTTGAGATGTCTTTGTAGTGTGTTTTCTGTTCTGTATGCTATGTTGTATTTCTGTTTTCTGAATGAGGATGCGATCTTGTGTGTGTTTTTGTTTTCGTGTGTTAGTGTGATGTATTTCTTGTGTTGTGCATAATCAAATATTTATATTCAAGTGTTAAAAGTAGTGTACGAAAGATTCAACATGGAGGAATTATAAAATTGTTGACTTACGAACTTTCTAAAATAAATAGGCCATTATTTTTTTAAAGAAAATAGGAAAATAAAAAGTAGGAAATTACATATTACTGTAAATTTTATCGATTTTTGTATACGATAATATTAATTATCGCTTTGGATCTGTAATTATCGTACGAAACGAGTGCGAGTTGGTATACCAAAAATGGTTAAATGTAAAACTTTTGAAGATTAATGAGAAAAAATTGTTGGCATATTTTGTTACAAGGAATAGTAGTCTCCGGGTAGTTTGTGGTTGGAGCTTTCAATGTTTTCTCCACAAAGAAAATGAAGTTTGCGGACTAGATTTTGCGTAGTGGAAGCGATAATATGGGAACACCGCCAGATGTAGCAATTTCAGTCATGTTCTATAGAATTAAAGAATACGAATACTTTAAAGCAGGCCTGCACAAGGTTTGCGCTCTCCGAGCCGGCTCACAGCTCATGAGCGGAATGCAGATATTAGCTGCGCTCTGTATAAGGGTGGACTAGAAGAAGGGTGATCTCGTATAAAATATACACAAAAGGAAGTACTATTACGAGTGTTTATGAAATAAATTCCCGTTCAGTGTTTGCAAAACTATCTTGGATTATTAATTAATAGAGAAATATTTATTTTACAGAAATAATAGAAATTCTATAGCTACTTAAATGTACAATATCATTTTGTTATATTTTTATTTATGAGTACATCAAAACGAGGTTTTATGATGTTGGCAGCTGAAAGGAACAGTAGCCTACTGATCGTAATGAAACATCAGTTACAGATGTTCGATGTCTGCCTTTATTAAAGTTGATTATAGAAAACAGTTGCTCACAAATATAAATGTTGAACCAAACATAGCAATCATTTTCACAGCCAGCCTGTGTAGTCGTGAATATTATTGCTGATGTATAGTCTTGTAAAACTGAACCAGGCTAGTAGTATTATTCAAACGATCATTAACCCTCAGGTCACATTTAAGATCAATAAGTTCGAGCTGTAAATCGTTAAATGTTAAATGTCATGTTCCGTCTTTTAGATTACTCCATACTGTACTGTAGCAGTAGGTAAGCAACATGAAACCGTTACTGAGAATAGGCCTACACACTGCACTCCACTAGATAGGTGAGTGGTCGTTTCCCTCTCCTCTACCTATAGTAAGTCTATGTCATTCTGACGTATCTTCCTCTCCGTTTCGGCGAGCGGTAAACACAGCTCTTCCTCTCCGAAGGAGCGCGCGCGCTCGTTGAGCGCTGTTTGTGCAGGTATGCTTTAAAGAATATGAATTCAGATGATTCAGTAAAATTTAATGATTTTAAAAACTGTAACATCACGTACAACATTTCAAAATAAAAGTTGACTTTGTAATGTAGTTTCACTTACCGCAGTATGCTTTATTTAATACCAGCATTGCGTTTTCTTTTGTTTGCATAGCAACCAGATAAGGTGTGGTATTCGTTAATTACGATGCTTGTCAATATGAGTAAGTACCAATGCTAGTCACATCGTCCAAAAATATTAATTTTAATTATTAAAATTGCTCATTTGTTATATCGTGCACATTAGGGAATGGAATATTCTGTATACTCGTAATTAAATTAATCTCGAGGAATTTTTCACACTGAACTCGTATACAAACCTCGAGGAAATACTCTGTTGGCAATTTTATTTTCAATGTGAGCGTTTTGCGACAAATTTACTGAGAAAACTAATGTAATGTTTCAAAATAAGAATAATACAATTACATTACGCTTTTTAAATTACACGTCCGAAATTAATATCATAAAAGTTTATAATTATTTCAGTACTGTTTTACAATGGAAGGAGCCCATAATCGTACCTATTTTTAAGAAGGGGGACAAGACTAACTGTAGTCACTTTCGAGGAATATCACTTTTGTTGACGTCGTACAAAATTTTGTCGAATATCCTTTTGAGACGATTAACTCGATATGTAGATGAAATTATTGGGGATCATCAGTGTGGTTTTAGGCGTAATAGATAGACTATTGATCAGATTTTTTTGTATTCGACAGATATTGGAGAAAAAATGAGAGTATAAGGGTACAGTACATAAGTTATTCATAGATTTCAAAAAGGCGTATGACTCGGTTAAGAGAGAAGTATTTATATAATATTCTTATTGAATTTGGTATTCCCAAGAAACTAGTTCGATTAATTAAAATGTGTCTCAGTGAAACTTACAGCAGAGTCCGTATAGGCCAGTTTCTGTCAGATGCTTTTCCAATTCACTGCGGGCTAAAGCAGGGAGATGCACTATCACCTTTAATTTTTAACTTCGCTCTAGAATGTGCCATTAGGAAAGTTCAGGATAACAGAGAGGGTTTGGAATTGAACGGGTTACATCAGCTTCTTCTCTATGCGGATGACGTGAATATGTTAGGAGAAAATCCACAAACGATTAGGGAAAACGCGGAAATTCTACTTCAAGCAAGTAAAGCGATAGGGTTGGAAGTAAATCCCGAAAAGACAAAGTATATGATTATGTCTCGTGACCAGAATATTGTACGAAATGGAACTATAAAAATTGGATATTTATCCTTCGAAGAAGTGGAAAAATTCAAATATCTTGGAGCAACAGTAACAAATATAAATACCAATCGGGAGGAAATTAAACGCAGAATAAATATGGGAAATGCGTGTTATTATTCCGTTGAGAAGCTTTTGTCATCTAGTCTTGTCAAAAAATCTGAAAGTTAGAATTTATAAAACAGTGATATTAACGGTTGTTTTGTATGGCTGTGAAACTTGGACTCTCACTTTGAGAGAGGAACAGAGATTAAGGGTGTTTGAGAATAAGGTGCTTAGGAAAATATTTGGGGCTAAGAGGGATGAAGTTACAGGAGAATGGAGAAAGTTACACAAAGCAGAGCTGCACGCATTGTATACTTCACCTGACATAATTAGGAACATAAAATCCAGTCGTTTGAGATGGGCAGGACATGTAGCACGTATGGGCGATTCCAGAAATGCATATAGAGTGTTTGTTGGGAGGCCGGAGGGAAAAGGACGTTTGAGGAAGCCGAGACGTAGGTGGGAGGATAATATTAAAATGGATTTGAGGGAGGTGGGATATGATGGTAGAGACTGGATTAATCTTGCTCAGGATAGGGACCAATGGCGGGCTTATGTAAGGGCGGCAATGAACCTTCGGGTTCTTTAAAAGCCAGTAAGTAAGTAAGTACTGTTTTACATAAACACGTTAATGGGTTAGAGTTCTGTTTGTGATTGCCGTTGTGGTTGGATCTCCAATAAATCTCCAGTCTGTGTTTAGAAAGTAAGGCTCTTAAATTTTCCAGTTAAGTGAGCAGAATTCATTGAATAAATTTTCTAGTAAGTCATAAAAATAACTCTTAAATAAAGGAGAACTCTCACAGAAAAAATCGCTCCACACGAAGGCATAACAGCATATGACAATATTTATTCTATGAGCATTAGATATACTGAAAACTTGTATTTTATGAAAATATCAATATTTTTTATTTTCATAGTATCCAAATACTTCCTCTTCATTCTTTGTGTATGCAATGGTGTAGGGGTGTGTAAAGGTGATTTAAGAATGAAATTCTTGTATAATGAATAATGGTTAGGAACCGTACTTTGACCCAGGAGGTTACAAGGTTGAATACTATGGAGTTTATAAGTAGACGAAGCATGTGCATGTAGCAAGCGAATTACTTGACTGACGTCTCATACATGGATCACTTTAACCATTTCACTAATATTTACAGTTTAAATTATTTACGCTATGTACACTAGACTACCCTATTTGTTTTACTATTTATGCTATAAAAAAACATGAAGACTTATTTTTTATTTTATTGTGCTTCCTCAAATTAGAGGCTGCCATTAGACAAAGCATACAAAACAATATAAATGATGAAAGAGAAAACAGAGTAAGGAAAAAAGTAAACAAGTACACAAACAAACAAACAATGGCAATTTACATAATAAGTTACAAGTAAAGAAGCAATGACAACTAATAAGAGAAAGAAAAAAGATAATGTTGCGTTAGTTTTTTCAGTACACTGAATTAGAGTCCATATAGGTGGTTTCGTAAACTTTTGACTGACTCTCTAATTATGAGGAGGGCCAGTTCATTCAGAAACGATTTGTGCAGTCCTAGGGTCTTACAGAATTGAGAAATGAAGTTAGGTATCGTTCATCTTGCTCCAAACATCAATCCCGTAACTCTGATATCGTGAAGTTGGTATTTATCTGTAGTAATGTCACGAGAGGTCTGAGATCTAGACCTCGAGTGACATTTATTAGGACTATTTCGTGAATAAAATAAAAATGTAAATAATATATCCCTAAAATTCGATCACAAAACGTTAATAATTGTATATTTACGAATACTTAACCTATTCAGACATTGTGAAGTTGAAATACATGAATATCGATTACTTCAATAAAGAAATTCGATGTTATTATTCAGTAATGCCAATTGTGAAAAGCGAAATACAGGTTTAACAATGTTCATTACATGTATTGCACTTTTCTCTTATTATTATAACATAAATACATTTTCATTATCTGCTGAAATCATGATTTAATTTAAAATTTTATAATATAATTATAGTAACCTAATTAATACTGTAAATTTTATTAGTAACAACAATGTAATTTATTCGTCACAACAATAATTCCTTTCTACAATTCACCTTAAACGCTCTCGTCAACAATTGGATCTTCACTCAACACAGTATTCGTTATAGCACTCCACTGAAACAATGACAGTTTACTTGGACTATTACGCACAACAATGAACTGTTAATCTTAACTAATATTTACAAAGCACTATTTACAAATCAGAACTATCAGTTCTCAATTCACAGTTCTTCTATCTCAGTCACTCGAGTTCACGGTATCTCGAACCACAGACCTTCAGAGACAGTTCACTGCACTCGAACTCAGGTCCCTCCAACTGCGGTCCACTGGACTCGAACTCAACGCATTGCGGACGCACACTTCGAACTCCGGTACACAAGACTGGCTTGCTTGCTCTGGCTTTCTCACTGACTGGCTGACTAATCAACTGAAAAACTCTGAAAACTCTGCTGTCGTTCCTTCGCGTCCGTAATTTATAACCACAGCGACGTAGCCTCGAAAGTTCGAATTCGCGAGTCTTCCATTTCGACGGATTTCTCGGCCTCTAAAGCAGAAGATGCGCGCGCAAACTCTCTCCACTCTCTCGCCGCGTTGGCCCTCTCCCCTCTCAGCCGCGCGCCATTCCAAAGTGCTCCGCGCGATCTTCTCTCTTGCGGGACGCTGGTCGTGAGTTCGAATCTCACGTCGCTGTCACAATACATTAATTAAGCGAAGAATTGTTGAAAACGCATTTATCTAATCTGAATGAAGGAATGTAATTTTTTCAAATAGCCTACATTGGACATGGAATTAGAAGATGAAGATGTATTTTATAGGCTACAATAGGTAAGGTTACTTGTGTGAGCAGGACCAGTGTCAGCTATGCCTTATTTCGACCGTAACTACGTGCTACAGGAAAGCATTTTTTATAGCTCGACAAATGCATTCTCGCTGTAGTGTGTAACGGAACTAAAGCTGCATCTACACAGTTCAATATTCCAATCGCGTATGCATGCAATCTGGGAAGAATATTGAAATACTCAAGTTTAAAACGTACGTTAAATTGAGATGCATGAAGATTTTGTGTCTATATTGTGCGTTGTTTTGAACGTCGTCTTCACTGCGTAAATATATTAATTAATATTAAATATTAATCTTGTATTCATTGCTTTAAAGTTGAAAGAAAATTTTAACCGTGTAGTTGCATCTTAATGTATTCATGATCATCAATTCACGGGGAAACAGTTGGCGACAACGACTAAACAAAAGAACGACAATGCGATAAATTGATAGCGATAAATCTAGCTGCAAAAATTATCGCAAAGTCTGACTGTGATTGGTTGGAATTCAAAATTTGATTACACTTCATTGGTCGAAAATGGAATGACGTCATATAAACGAAATAGTCTTTATAATACGGGATGGTTGGAACGTAGATTGCACATTTCTCCTCATGTACATCTTCAGGCTGTCCTTTATACTTTTCAAACCTGATGGTGGGGTCGATTATCATACCCTGAGACAGGGATTCGCTAATGGCGATTATGTCAATTCGCTTGTTACTGCCATTGTCGGCAGTTCCGTGGACTTCTTCACAGACGGTGTATTTTAGTTTTCTAAGGACATCGGCCAGTTTAGTTCTAATTGCATGGTGCCTATGTATACGCAATGTTTCGCCATAAGGGCAGGCTCCCAGGACATTATTTACAATATTAAGCTTGTGTACAGTGTTGTGTATTGGATTGCAAGGTATTTTAGTTCATAATACTATAGCCTATTTATTTTGTAAATTGTGTACAATAGTGTACAGTAAGTATTGTTTTATGAGTGTTTAACTCTGCTACAGGAAAGAAAAATAAAAATATGCCTTAATAAACCTCTTGATTATCCTTCAGAAATGTTGTATTCTGAATTTGAAGTATTTGACTTCCATCAAATTTATATAATAATAATAATTTTAATAATTTATTTATTTAATCTGGCAGAGCTAAGGCCAATAGACCTTCTCTTCCGCCCAGCCAGACTCTAATTCTAATTAAATACATTTGCTTACATAGTTATTACATTAATATCTAGATCATAAAACAACATGAAAGTAAATAATGAAAATTGGATAACTAATGTTAGTGTGACAATAATAAACACTGGTAAGAAATAGTTATAATAATAACTAATGAATGATAATAATAATGATAATAATAATAATAATAATAATAATAATAATAATAACGGTAATAATAATAATAATAATAGCAATAATAATAGTGATGATAATAATAATAATAATAATAATAATAATAATAATAATAATAATGAGATAATTTAGATATTTATCTGTGATATATATAACCATTAAACATTGAGAAACCTGAAACAGCTATTATTGTTGACAATAATTGTTAGAAAAATATCTCGTTAGCCTATTCTTAAATTGATTTGATGTCTGACAGTCCCTGACATTACTCGGTAGGGAATTCCAAAGTCGAGGAACAGCCACAGTGAAAGAAGATGAATATGAGGATGTTCGGTGGGAGGGAATGGATAATATTGAGGAGTGTTATATAAATGTATTATTGAATTTCGTACATAAAAACCGAAATATATTTAATTTAGGCTATATTCACATAAATATAAAACAAAAAGATCGGACAACATATGCTTCACAGTACCTAAATGTATAACAACTCTAGCATATAATCACAATAGCAACTTCGGTCCAAGGCTTTGTAACATGGTAATAGCTAAGTTCCCAAATAGGCCTATACCATTTGCTAATACTTCTCACTTCAAAAAAATCGGTTAAAAATTCCTGATTAGAGAGAACATTTAAAGTTCAATTATTGTGATATGTTTTTCTTCTTCTTCTTCTTCTTTATATTATTTTTCTTCTTTTTACTTTTTACTCTGTTATTTAATAAAATGTCTTAACATTATGTGGAATGCCCCCTGAGCACGAGTATGTAACTTACTCTTCTGGGAGTGCTAGAATTATATATATATATATATATATATATATATATATATATATATATATATATATATAAGAAATGTGTATCTTTGTTCTGGCAATAAAGTCTTATTATGATGATTATGATTATGATTATGATTATTATTATTATTATTATTATTAATGTAAGTATTCATTCTTTATGATTATATGAATAGTGAAAATAGCACATTTAATGTGCATAGTGTAAAGGATTGTCAGACATTGACTACTTTCAAAAGCCGGTTGTCAGAAAGACTACCTACTTTTCGTCTCTAGAGTATGATCTTTCTTCAGATATTATTTTTGTAGATTATTTATTTGTAATATATCAATTTTCCTTCCTTATATTAATCATTCCTTCGAGCCAAATTGTCTTATTTAACACTAAATTGTAATTGTTTAACTTTTATAATTACATGTAATTATACCATCTACAGGGTGTTTCAGAATTGGTGTTAAAAACTTTCAGGGATGTTGGCGAAGGATATACGTATCAATTTGAGATAAAGAACCATGGTCCGGAAATGACCGAGTCGAAAGTTATAAGCAAAAATAGTTGTGTGGAAATGGAATTTTAATTTGCCCTCCTTCCTAAGTATGATGGTGTTGCTAATCTAGCATTGATATCGGTCCATGCTTTGTGTCGCATTTGTGCCTTGAACAATGCGGTGAGTCTGGTTTTTCGTCGCCTTGATTTGAGAAGTTCCCACCCTAAGTCTTTTACTATCTCCTCACCATGTCCCTTCCCCATTTTGACATATTTTGCTGCCTTGCGTTGGCCCTTTTCTAGTGAATCGATTTGGTTTTGTCTGTACGGATCCCAACCTACTGCTCCATATTTCATAATTGGGCGAACAAGGGTTTTGTACGCTAATTCTTTTGACTTTCGGTTAGATCTCTTCAGAATACGCATAGAGAAATGTAGTGCTTTCCAGGCTTTCCTTGTGGTATTAGTGACTTGTTCCTCCCAACCCAGTTTGTTACTTAAATATATACCTAGGTATTTACAAGTGTTCACTTGTAGCACCGATGTACCATTCGCTGATATCCAGACAAATTTCTTTATGCGTTCTACAAAAATACGTTATCAGCGAGAATCGAACTCGGACTGGGCTGGGCTGGACTGGACTGGACTGGACTGAAGTCCGAGTCGAACTTTCGGGGATGATGGCGAAGGGTACATGTATCAATTTGAGATAAGGAACCATGGTCCGGAAATGACTGAGTCGAAAGTTATAAGCAAAAATAGTTGTGTGGAAATGGAATTGTAATTTGCCTTCCTTCCCTTAACTTTTGGAACAGTCGTGGAAAAATGGTATGGACCGGATGTCTCCTACGTGGGTACTCGGACAATACAATCTGTGAGCTTGTCTACTGTTCCCATTGGCTCATCCAGATTCGGAAATCAGGTCTGCTTATTCCGCTCTCGTGTACTCCTCCATTTCATTAGGACTGATCGATTGTACAAGTGTCTAGTAATATTCATTATAGTATTGCATTTACTATTTTATACATAGTATGAACCGTAAGAAATGTCATTAATTCTGGTGGATGATTGCTTTAGTGGAGGGCAACAAAAAAGTTCGAGAACTTTATAGGGAAGGGCGTGTAGATCCGTGGCCCATTTCTTTTAGGGGTCAGCCTTAGGAAAACCACGGAAATACAAAGTGCAATCAATGTATTTCCGAAATGCACTTATATTTATTACTAGCTCTACCCGTGCGCTCCGCTGCACCCCTTAGAAATAAATATAAAGTAATTACATAATTAAAATAGGACATTTGATCCAGGGAACATTCGTGTTTGATAGAAGGATAAATCGTTTAATATGTTACTTAATTTAAATTGCATCCAAATAATTAAAATGCGATCATTTTGGTCCAGAGACACTCATTTGGTGCAATGACAATTCCTTTGGCATGTTTCTTAATTTTTATTACATGCAACCATAGTTTAATGAACATTGACATCATTTAGATTTAATGTCTATATTTTATTTTACTTGTTATAGGTTTCCATGAATTATGATAATAACTTAATTTTAACCCTTGTTTTCTACGTATGCAGTAAATGGCGCTTGGGCCACTATGGTTCTGAACCCTTCAAATAACATAAATTATAAATATTACGTATTATATTATATTATATTATATTATATTATATTATATTATATTATATTATATTATATTATATCAGAAGTTACTGTAATAACATTATAGCATTATGTCCATCTAGAGAAATTACATATTCCAATGGTGAAATAATAATTAATTATACAAATCGGTTAATTTAGCTTCCGATATTACTTCATACAAACACAGAAACATTCTCTGTAGGCTATCTTTCATAGCTTTCGATTGTTGTTGTCCAAGGCCCCTTATAGACGAAGTCATTTGTTTTTTAATTCATTACACGGCCTTAGATGGCAGTTATTTTAATTTTAAAACTCATTTATCTAATTAAATATCAGTTCTATCAAACTTTTTTCAAGGAATAAAACTTATCTAAAATTATTTTTAAAGAAACTTTTGTTATGTAACATTTTTCACAAAAATCAATAATAAGCGAGATATTTCGATTTAATTCAGGCCCCCTTATAACCCCCCCCTTTTAAATAATGTATTTTGAATGTCATATAGCCTAAAATCTAAGTTATAACGAACTTAATTTATATTCCAATTTTCATCGAAATCCGTTCAGCCATTATCGCGTGAAAAGGTAACAGACAGACAGACAGACAGACAAAAATTTCCAAAAGGCGATTTTCGGTTTCAGGGTGGTTAATTATATATGTTAGGACCAATTATTTTTGGAAAATCGAAAATTACCAGAAAAATGTTAGCTACAGATTTATTATTGGCATAGATACCGTCAAACATAAATGCGCGTACCACTGAATATTATTGCTTCATGCCTGTTGAGTCAGTCCACAGTATAGAGAACATACAGTAAAGTCACCTAAGCCATTTCGTGGGAACAAATTCTGAGTGCGTATGTTACGAAACAGGGTGTATTATCTGGAACCTCCACCAGATGGATCTCCATCTACGACAGGGCTGGCATAATTTAATATTAACTGAAAACATTCATTACTCATCTTTTAATAATTTTAAAGACATGAGGCAAAGGAATGGCAATATAACCATAATAATAATAATAATAATAATTACTTCCGTATACAATCATCATGAAAATATTCACTAATTGACGCTAACGTTCAAGTCACTGTTTGAGGCTTATGTTGGTGAAATTTATCCAAGTACAACATAATACATCACGGCGTCCATTGCGGTGAAGTGCGAACAATGGATGTAAGAATTTTGACTTCCTAGCGACATAATATTATATTAATATGCGTTACAAGAGCGGTATGTTGAAGTTTTCATGTTCGAGGAAAAGTTTGAAAAAGCGAAACGTAGTTGAGCTTTTTTAATTTCCGAGAATTGAAATAAAACATACCGCTCGTGTATCGTACATTATTTTGTGCGAAGATCGTTTATTACATACCTGAAAGCGGAATTTCTAATTAGTTGCAATGAAATCTCCAGCTTGGTTTCTGTTCAATGACGGCAAATTTGTAAAACAAAAATATATACCTTCAACATCGTTGCTTTAAAATGTTTTCTGTGTTTACTATACTCCAGCAGGCCGTGATATACTTCTGTCTTTTTTTCTTCCCCCAGTCTATGGAATCTTGCAGATTTTTTCACGGCTTCCTTAATGTTACTTTCATCACGAATGCAGTAACTTTAGTGGAGTTGTAGAGTTTACTTAATTTTGGCAAATATTTAAAAACAATAATTAACAGTGCAATTTAGGTGAAATTGCAGTGGTAAGTTTCCAATTTATAATTATTACTATATTGAACGTCTCTAAAAATAATATGTTAAAAGCCTAAAGCAGTAAAATCAATATGTCACATAAGCGGTAAGAAGAGGGAAATTGTAATGTGTGTTAGGTTGGGAATACCGAATGTGGAATTTTAGACTTTCCGCGGATTGGTTTTGTGCGGAAACCAAGCAAATACGCACGATCTCTGACCAAATGATAAATAAATAAATAAATAAATAAACAAAAAATATAAATAAATAAATTAAATGACCAAATAAAATAAATAAATAAATAAATATAAATTTAAATAAATAAATAAATTTTGATAATATTTTGATAGTGGTTTGATACTAGCGACCTAGTTGGATTCATTGAGAACTAGACCTTACTGAGCTTGAATTTAGTACCAACAACATCAAAGGTGCCGAAAAGAGTTGTCCCTACTGATTCTTCTTATACTGTGGTCAGTCTATCAAACAGCGTCAAAAGAACTGAGCTGGTTCACGTGATTTTGTGCAAACATGTCGAGGACCTATTACGAATTTCCCTGGAATCTCTCCATATACGCCTTATGGCTTAGTCTTCTTCTCTGCCTTTCCACTGATGCATTTAGTATAGATTCCAGGCGTTTCACTGGTTCTGGGTAACTTCTCCTTTTCTGATGCCCTGTGTGTTACCTACATTTAGAGCTGCCCGGAAGCTTACTGATTGCCTCTTGTACGTAGAAAACAAAGTAAAAATAATTAAACGCAACTATTTCATAACTTACTGGCTTTTAAGGAACCCGGAGCTTCATTACCGCCCACACATAATCCCGACATCGGTACCTATCATGTGCAAGATTAATCCAATCGATACCATCATATCTCATCTCCCTGAAATCCATTTTAATATTATCCTCCCATCTACGTTTCGACCTCTCCAAAGGTCTTTTTCCATCCGGCCTCCCGACTAACATTATATGCATTTCTGGATTCGCCCATACGTGCTATATGCCGTGCCCCTCTCAAACGTCTGGATTTAATGTTCCTAATTATGTCAGGTGAAGAATACAATGCATGCAGTTCTGTGTTGTGTAACTTTCTCCATTCTCTTGTAACTTCATCCCTCTTAGTCCCAAATATACTCAAACACCCTTGATCTCTGTTACTGTCTCAAAGTGGGAGTCCAAGTTTGACAACCATACAGAACAACCGGTAATATAACTGTTTTACAAATTATATCTTTCAGATTTTTTGTTAATAGACTAAGAGCCAAAAGCTTCTCAACCGGATAATAACACGCATTTCTCATATTTATTCTGTGTTTAATTTCCTCCCTAGTATAATTTATATTTGTTACTGTTGCCCCAAGATATTTGAATTTTTCCACCTCATCACTTTCAATTTTTTGTATTTCCATTTCGTACAATATTCTGGTCACGAGACATAATCATATACTTTGTCTTTTCCAGATTTACTTCAAAATCTATCGCTTTACTTTCTTCAAGTAGCATTTCCGTGTTTTGCCTAATAGTTTGTGGATTTTCTCCTAATATATTCACGTCATCCGCAAAAACAAGAAGATGATGTAACCCTTTCAATTGCAAACCCTGAATTGTCCTAATGACACCTTAATTTTATTTCACTACGAAAATAATTTCTAACATGCATACTGTTTTGGGGATTTGTTTTTGTAGTTCTTGCTTTCATATATAACTTAAATAAACTTAGATGGATTTCTTACAGAAGTAGATATGAACTATCCTCGTCAGCATCGGTAACCATGCGAAGGATTTAATGCCTTTTTTAAATTTATTGTCCTCCCGAAGTTTTGAACTTACGCAGTTATGATTCAATAGTCAGCACAATAATGTGCCTCGTGTAATGACAAGGTAAAAGGGCCTACTATGGTAATACAGGATGGTTCATGATTTAAAATGTTTGTACTATAAACGAGCAATATACAGCTTACTACAGTTGACTGTATAGACCTTGCTAGCACGTTAAATAGCGGCTAATTTGATCACTCTGGTAAAATTACACTTCTGCTCTAACGGAGCAACAAATGACTGCTCGAAATTTATTCTAAACCCTGAATCCATAAATGTAATGTATAATAATATTGGTATTTTGACAATCTGTGATCCATATAATCGTTCTGTGCAGTGATTTCAGACCAGTATTCCTATATTAATATACAGTAGGTATACATTTCTAAATACTGTAACGTAAAATCCAGCTTTGCAAACAAAATTTTACACTGCACCCATTAAAAACATTAGATGCAGTGCATATGGTCCAATGCTAAATGCGTCCAGAGACATTTAGTGTAGAATATTATTTGATACATTGGATGTAGTCTAGCGATTAAACTTCAAGAGACATTTGGCACAATGCTTATGGTCGATGCAGTATATTTGGTACAACGTATTTGTTCCAATAAAGAGGTTCAAATACATTTTTATAGTACATATATACTGTTACCAGACATAAAGTCCAGGATTATAATGTCCATACGTCAAAATGTCCATGGAATAATGTCCACCTTATAAAATGTCCATGTTAAATCGTCCAGAGTCAAAATGTCCATAGTAGTATAATGTCCACTTTACTCTGATGTCCAGAGTCATATCCATTGTTCATGGTAGTTACAGTAAACTATGTAAACATTTTCAAATGCAGAACTAATCAGAACTGAATTTTTTAAAGACGGAACGAAATCCTCAGTTAGTGTCATCACAGAAGGGTAAGCCACTTCTTTCTTTTCGTGGATACCTGTGCCAACATAATGACTTTAATAGAGATAGGACAAAAATATATTGGCGATACAGGAACATGAACCTCCCAAGCCTGAAAGGCTTGCAGCACAGAAACAACGCGATAGAAGACTGGCACAATCTTCTTCAACGCGTGATGACTGTACATCCTTCCACTTGGCGATTTATATAGTGCCTAAAGCGCGAAGAAAATGGAATTTGGACACAAATATTGCAAGCAAGTGTGAGGCATACACAAATTAAAGAGCGGGGAATGAAACGTATTTGACGAATCAAAGACAAATTCTCCAGATTGTGAGAAACTACAACAGGTACAAAGAAAAAGGAGAAATTCTCTTAAATCTTAAAAGTATTAGTTACCATCTTAAAAGTGGGGCTCCGGTTCCCGATGATTAATAACTTATTTGTACCAGTTAAGGAATAAAATTTGTGTTCTATTCAAGCAGAATTTTCCTTTGAACTTGGACATTATGAACGTTTGACACTATGGACATTTTGACCTAACGGACGTTTTATCATATGGCCTTTCTGTCGTATGGACATTTAGTACATGGACATTTTCACCGTATGGACATTTCACTCCAATCATACTGATTTAAACTATCACTGACTACACTGTTACTTTTTTCTTTAGACATCATCTTGATTGTGCTGTATTTTCAAAATTCTCATAATAATCTCTGTCTATTATCTAATATTATTTGAAATATATTAACATTCCATGTATTTTAGTTTAATTCTGCTACACAGCTTATTTCAGTGTTTAATTAATAGTTCATAGTATTTTGTTGTTTAATTCGTAAATAACTCTTGTATAAATGTAACTCTCATCTAAATCAAATTGTTGAATTCTTTGTAAGTTCATGCATATGTATATATACTTTTTGCTGGTTGAGTGGAAGAGAAGGCCTTACGGCCTTAACTCTGCCAGCTAAAATAAATTATTATTATTATTATTATTATTATTATTATTATTATTATTATTATTATTATTATTATTTTGACCTTATGGAGGTTTTACCATATAGACGTTCTGTAGTATGGACTATATACGGTGGAAGCCATATATACGGGCAGTTCAAAAGAGAGACAACTAAAAATTTAAAGTTTTGAGAAAACTGCATTTTAAAGTTCTATGTTACTATGAAAAATCTAATTACCACACTCTAATTTGAAACTTACAGTGTTATAAATTTATGTAAATCATATTTAAGTAATAGATGCAAGTCTTGAAAGCAGCAATCCAAAGTGGCAGGCGCGGGTTTTGAAAGTGACATTGATCGAATCACTCAAATAAACATTAACCCAACTTGAAACATTCCACTGGGAACCATTCCTCAGATAAATTCCACAAACTGCACAATCAACTACGTGTATTTAAAATAAAATCCATTCTGTTCGTGTTAAAAAGCAAAAAGTCAATAAATACGGCGTAGATTTAAAAGTGCTCCGTGCCTGCCATCTGTTGCAATAGTCGAAACCACGCTGAAAATACACTCACGGTTGCCGTTTCATTATTATCGATTACGCTCGTTTCATAAACATACTCACGTCTTAGTTACTACCATTATAGGCTCGTTGGATAATATATTATTACACAGCTATTCCCGAAAGTAGATATTTTAACGGTAGGCAAGCCTGTTAAAATGGACTGTTATACATTAGCGTGCGAAAAGTACTTTTAACCAGGGGAGTATAACTTTTGTGTTGCAAGGTATATCCTCATAGAAGTCGCTTACTTTACCGCTTTGTGGTCGAAATGTGCTAGCTGTGTTGCCATGATAATAATGGAAAGAAACTGAGTGCACAGTAAGTGTTGCCAATCTGACAATTTTAAACATATATTTTGAATACCCGTTATTTACAGAATTTGTCAGTTTTATAACATTGAAAATATTATTGAAGTATAAAATCCTCTTTTTTATTGCCGAATTACAATTTAAGTAGCCGTATTAGTCACATTCGTTTCAGTGATTAGATGTTGGCAATCCTATTATATTTGAATCTAATAAACACAGACCGTTGTGAACAGATCGGGAGCAGAGAGTATGTGTTGTCAATGGTTTTTAGTTTAATGTTCAACCATTATATTGGTATGCATGTGTTAAACCAAAAACCATATGTGGTATATACATATTGTGATTAAGTATTTCATTAAAACGGTTACACTTTTACTACGTCATACTACTTTTGACCGATAAAATGGTATTATGAAAGGACGTCTTTTAACCAATCATGACTGTTTATCGTACAATTTTATCACTTCCCTAGCATTTGTTTGTGTTTATCACTTCCCTAGCATTTGTTTTTATCACTACCCTAGCATTTGTTTGTTTGCCAACATTTGAAACTGCAAATTCTTTATGGTACTATCAAACATTCTTTGCAATCGTCATTTGTTTCCCGCATAGATAATCTACTGAAAATGGCAGCTCAGTTCAAACGTTTTGGTGAAGGGAACATTAGTGGAATAGAATTTTAGTAAGTCAATATCTAGTTTATTGTATTAGAGTGCTTTATTTCTTCTAATCTTTATATACTTTCTTCTGTTTTTATCACGTCTCTAATTTGTTTCTCTGTCTAACAACATTTCAAACTGCAAATTCTTTACGGTACTATAAAACATGCTTTGCGATCGTCATTTGTTTATCGCATAGACAATCAACTGAAAATGGCGGCTCCGTTCAAACGTTTTGGTGAAGCTAACATTAGTGAAACAGAATTTTAGTAAGTCAATTAATATTTTATTGTATTAGAGTACTTCGTTACTTCTAATCTTTATATACTTTCTTCTAATCACGTAATAGTCAATTAAATCCCACTCAAGTTTTGATTTTCTCAAGATAAATCAAAACCTCTAGTGAGATTACTGTTGATAAATCATTACGCGCATCTTTTTGGATTAATATGAAGAACACTTCTAATATTTTTATTTTTATTTTATTTTATTTTATTGAGCTTTCTCAAATTAGAGGCTGCCATTAGACAAAGCATACAAAACAATACAAGAACAAAGAGATAATGAAAGATAACAGAGTAAGAAGAAAGTAAACAAGTAAACAAACAAACAATGGCAGTTTACAGAATAAAAAAAGTTACAAGGAAAGAAGCAATGAAAGCTAATAAGAGAAAGAAAAATGATAATGGTGAGTCAGTTTTTTCAGTACACTGAATTAGAGTTTATATAGGTAGTTCCGTAAAAGTTTGACTGACTCTCTAATTATGAGGAGGACCAGTTCATTCAGAAAAGATTTGTGCAGTCCTAGGGTCTTACAGAATTGAGAAGAGATGTTAGGCATCGTTCCTCTTGCTCCAAACATCAATCCCGTAACTCTGATATCGTGAAGTTGGTGTAACGGATACCTGTTACCGATCTCGCTGTCTAACATGAGATACAGTTCTGATTTTTGCCACCATTGACTGCAACATTCGATTATAAATTTCAACAGTCTCATGAAAATATACATTGAGTAGGAAAGTCGTGTCGATTTAAATCCATTAATTTGATAGACTGTTAATTTCAAAGATATTAGGAGCTAACCTAGAAATTTTTTTGTTTGTAAACAGCGGTTGTCTTGGAAACTGAATTGTATTTTTTGTCGAACAAAAGACAATCTGAATAATTTCGAGGGAAAAATTGTTCCGTAGCCGGGTATCGAACCCGGGACCTTTGGTTTAACGTACATTTGCATAATACACGTCACTGTTCGTTAACAGAAAACCACAATTTAAGTCACACGGAGTCAGTGTGCACTCGAAGTTGGTTGCTTGACGGTTGTCAGCCCACTTTGAGGTCTGTGGATATAGAGGGAAAAATTGGATCGGTGTCGGTTAGAGTTCCCGAGTAGCTCAGTGGTAGAGCGTTGGTACGTTAAACCAAAGGTCCCGGGTTCGATACCCGGCTCCGGAACAATTTTTCCCTCGAAATTATTCAAATCAACTTTACAGGGAGTTATACCTGAAATCTTGATTTGCATAATACACGTCACTGTTCGTTAACAGAAAACCACAATTTAAGTCACACGGAGTTAGTGTGCACTCGAAGTTGGTTGCTTGACGGTTGTCAGCCCACTTTGAGGTCTGTGGATATAGAGGGAAAAATTAGATCGGTGTCGGATAGAGTTCCCGAGTAGCTCAGTGGTAGAGCGTTGGTACGTTAAACCAAAGGTCCCGGGTTCGATACCCGGCTCCGGAACAATTTTTCCCTCGAAATTATTCAAATCAACTTTACAGGGAGTTATACCTGAAATCTTGATTTGCAAAAGACAATCTAATTTACTGCTATATCATTATGCAGAAAATTTCAATGTGCCCCCCCCCCCATACAGAGTCGTTAAATTAGACCAAAAATCGACGTAGGATATTAACTTCCAAATTGAAGTTTGTACCCGAGATGAAGTAGGCCTTGCAAGAAAACACACCTATAAATAATGTATTACTCCATTAGTTAGCGTACCTTTAAAGTTAGTGGATTGTCGGGTCGCAGCAGAGGAATTTAATGGGCCACTAGTTATTGGATCGTTAACCAAGCATCTTTGGATTTCAAAAGTGACGCAATAGTACGTGAATGAATGAAAAGTGAACATCGGCGAGACATTGCTTTTATTGTTGTCAAAATTTGCAATAAATATAGATTAATACGAACCAGAAAGAAATCAGGAACATTAGTTTTAGTGAGAAAGATAAGTATGCCTATTTGTTATTAGAAATAGCGCACGAGTGCATTAATTTTATAGAAAATAAAAAAAAACAGACTACAGAGCACATAACCTCGTCATCAGACGATGAACTAGAGTCTGTAATAAAGAAATAAATAACTTCGCTATTCGAAGAATTAAAATGAATAAATGAATAAGTAAATAAGTAAGTAATCGAATTACCGTATATCGATGGCTAAGAAGAGATAGTACCTCTATCTACAAAAATGGTAATTAATTTTAACTACATTATTATTATTTAGATTAACTAGGCCTACATTATTATTATGTTTACAGAATTGGACAGTGTACTAATATTTTGTTCTCGAATAGATCATCATGCAAAGCAGAAACATATACAAGAAATTTGTGTATTTTAATAAAATAATTTCTAAAACAATTTTTCTTATTTACCTGTAAATGTACAGATACGAGGTATCACGTTTTAGTTATCGATATGCAATATTATTTTAATATCGTGTATATAGGCCTATTATAAAAAATATCGCATGCCTGAATCTCATACAGGCAATATTATGATGAATAAAAATATATAAACTACTCGCCAGTACACAAAATGTAAGTAAGATGGCTGTCTAACGGAGGAATAAATATTATTATACTAGGGAAATCAGATGTATAAGTTAGTGAATCCTTTAACGGATCAATAACACTGAAGATGTTTCTTGCAACGCGTCTTTCGAACTTATTGGTCCGTTAGCGACTAACGAAGGAATAAATGCGTTCTTACAATCCACCACTAATCTTTTAAGTGTATTCTTGATGGCTCAAGCATTTATTTTGAATATGCAAATCAATATTATGAGTGTCTGTATCGGGAAATAAACCTCTCACGCTGCGGTGGATATAGCAGTGTATATAGCCAGGAATCCGTTAACCACTGTTTCGAGTCATTGAACGATGATAACCAATCTGCCGGGAACAGGTTCGCATACCAGCGAGGTGTCCATTATCTGTGCGCAAAAGAAGTCATTTGGCGCATCATTTCACACACCAGTTCTGTGTGTGGCGAATGGAAATCACAGTGGTTTCAAAGCGATATATACTCTCTGCTGCTCCATCATAAGTGTCTATCATGATGTTACAATGTTGGATTTCTTTATTTCTGCATCGATAATTACTCTTTTGACGTCATTATTTTATGCACATCTAATAGAGTAAAAATAAAAAAATAATCAATATATACTTGACTTTCCAGACGATCATAACAATAGAATAGTTTTTACGATACAAGTGTTAAAATTACATTTTATTTTGTGAGTTAGAATTCTTGTGAAACAAGGCCGTAGACAGAGTGAAATAAGCTCTATGAAGAAAATAAAATGTTTCTATAGTCGCGTCGCTCTTATTTCCGGCAGCCAATCACGTTGCATGTCGGCTACATTTAAACGTGTGGGTCGTCTCATTTGCTGGTGATGACATTATGCACTACCTAAGGCTCGATAAGTAATGAATATAATCGCCCGCCATTTTGGTTCTTTCGTTAGCGCTAAAGAACACGAGGGCGCTATTTGCTGCACCGTTAAACATTATCATGTCGTAGTTCCTATGAGAGTCGATTTATTATCATAGGAGCTACGACATAACAAACAAACAAAGACAACACACACGGAGACAACATCATATATTTGCACAAATACGTAGATGACATACTAATACTATACAAAAGAAACAAAAGCCAGATCCAAAACCTGCATCAACTTACTTACTTACTGCCTTTTAAGGAACCCGGAGGTTCATTGCCGCCCTCACATAAGCCCGCCATCGGTCCCTATCCTGTGCAAGATTAATCTAGTCTCTATCATCATACACCACCTCCCTCAAATCCATTTTAATATTATCCTCCCATCTACTTCTCGGCCTCCCTAAAGGTCTTTTTCCCTCCGGTCTCCCAACTAACACTCTATATACATTTCTGGATTCGCCCATACGTGCTACATGCCTTGCCCATCTCAAACGTCTGGATTTTAAGTTCCTAATTATGTCAGGTGAAGAATACAATGCGTGCAGTTCTGTGTTGTGTAACTTTCTCCATTCTCCTGTAACTTCATCCCTCTTAGCCCCAAATGTTTTCCTAAGAATCTTATTCTCAAACACCCGTAGTCTCTGTTCCTCTCTCAAAGTGAGAGTCCAAGTTTCACAACCATACAGAACAACCGGTAATATAACTGTTTTATAAATTCTAACTTCAAGATTTTTCGACAGCAGACTGGATGATAAAAGTTTCTCAACCGAATAATAACAGGCGTTTCCCATATTTATTCTGTGTTTAATTTCCTCCCGAGTATCATTTATATTTGTTACTGTTGCTCCCAGATATTTGAACTTCTCCACCTCTTCAAAAGACAAATTTCCAATTTTTATATTTCCATTTCGTACAATATTCTGGTCACGAGACATAATCATATACTTTGTCTTTTCGGGATTTACTTCCAAACCTATCTCTTTACTTGCTTCCAGTAAAATTCCCGTGTTTTCCCTAATCGTTTGTGGATTTTCTACTAACATATTCAAGTCATCCGCATAGACAAGCAGCTGATGTAACCCGTTCAATTCCAAACCCTCTCTGTTATCCTGGACTTTCCTAATTGCATACTATAGAGCAAAGTTAAAAAGTAAAGGTGATAGTGCATTTCCTTGCTTTAGCCCACAGTGAATTGAAAACGCATCTGACAGAAACTGACCTATACGAACTCTGCTGTAAACCTGCATCAACACATAAACAAAATACACCCAAAGCTACACTACACATAAGAAATTGAAAACAACAAATCCATAAATTTTCTAGACATTACAATAACAAAAGTCGACAACAAACACACATTCAAAGTCTACTGAAAAACCAGCAGCAGCAGCAGCAGCAGCAGCAGCAGCAGCAGCAGCAACAACAACACATCCAATCGCCCAACACAACAGAAACAAGCTGCATTCCGAACAATGGTACACAGACTACTCAACATACCAGTGAACCAACATGATTACAAAGAAGAGCTAAACACAATCAAATACATAGCACAAGAAAACGGATACGACCCTAACATATTAGACAACATAATACGAAAGACAAAACTTAATCACAAAAAACATAAGACTACAACACAAACACAAGGACACAAAAAATAACACTCTAACATACGAAAACAAAAACACACACAAGATTGCAACCTCATTCAAGAAATTAAATTACAACATCGCATACAGAACAAATAATACTCTACAAAAACATCTCAACACACAAACAACGCATACAAATACAACCACACAGGCGTATACAAACTCAAATGTAACACGTGCAACAACTTCTACATAGGACAGAGAGGCAGATCATTTCTAACACGTTACAAAGAACACATCACAGTCATAACAAAATTAAAAAACACTTCCACATATGCAGAACACATCACAAATGCTAACCACACCTACAGAGACATCAACACAGACATGGAAATACTGCACATCCAACCAAAAAGCCAGAAACTAAACACACTAGAACAAGACGAAATATACAGACACACACAAAAACACATCCAAATGAAATTCTCAACAAACAACTCAATTTCAGAACACACACACTCTTTGACTCCACATTACACTACATAAACACACCCCCACAGGAAACAAAAGAAAAGGCGCCAAGACTAGCAACAATCAGTTCTGAAGATGGCCAATAGCAGGCTGAAACATGTTAACCGGGTACGGTAAAATTTAACACGAGAAAAACATATAATAGGGCCTACATATTCCGAAGTGATATAGTGTTAAAAGTTGTGTAATCAAGATGTATATAGTCATGATAATGTTTAACGGTGAGGCAAGTAGATTCCTCGTCTGGTAGCTCGGCAACGAAAGAACAAAAATGACGAACGATAATACCTACCTAGAATTTATAGAGCATTCACTTTCTAATGCGTAAACAAAGAGGACGACGATTCACGCCCGAAATAACAGCGACGCAACTTTAAGGCCCGATGCACACTTTCAGATTTTTTTTTAAATTTTGAAAATGTTATTTTTTCTATAGGTTATGGTTAAAATATTAATGAAATAAACTAGCAGCATTTCTTACAAAATAAACGCATAGAAACTTGCAGCTACCTAATACACACTTGCAATAATAATTCAATCCAGATTGATTAATATTTGGCGTAAAGAAGTAGGTGTTGATTCGAGAAAAAAAACCTGACGGAAAAATGGATTTGAAAATAAAATCAATATTTATGTAAAACACAAACTTCTCTCCGTTACATTCATCTAGTATCGTCGGGGAGCCAACTTTAGAACAAAAGATCACAAGTATGTAAAAAAGAATTATTTGATGAAAATAGTAATATACGTTACAAGAGCGGTATGTTGACGTTTTCGTGTTCGAGGAAAAGATTGAAAAAGCGAAACGTAGTTGAGCTTTTTTAATTTCCGAGAACATGAAAACAAACATACCGCTCGTTTATCGTACATTATTTTGTGCGAAGATCGTTTATTACATACCTGAAAGATTAATTTCTAATTAGTTGCAATGAAATCTCCATGTTGGTTTCTGTACAATGACGGCAACTTCGGAAAACCAAAAATCTCTCTTCAACATTGTTGCTATAAAATGTTTTCTGTGTTTACTATACTCCAGCAGGCCGTGATATACGCCTGTCTTTTTTTTCCCCCCAGTCTATACATGCGAACTTAAAACAAACGGTAAGGTTATGTAATGATTTATTTTTCATTTTAATATTTTAACAATATTATTTATATAACATATTGCAGTAATAACATCGGCATCTGGAATCTTGTTGATTTTTTTCATGGCTTCCTTAACGTTACTTGTATCAGGAATGCAATGAGTTTCGTGGAGTAGTAGACTTTACTTAATTTTTGCAAATATTTAAAAACAATAATTAACATTACAATTTAGGTGAAATTGCAGTGGTAAGTTTCCAATTTATAATTATTACTATGTTAAACGTCTCTAAAAATAGTATGTTAAAACCCTAAAGCAGTAAAATGAATGTCGCGCTTAAGCGGTAAGAAGAGGGAAATTGTTATGTGTGTTAGGTTGGGAATACTGAATGTGGTATTTCACACTTACCGCGTATTGGTTCTGTGCGGAAAACAAGCAAATACGCACGATCTCGCACAAAATAATTTTGACAGATCTTTAAAAGCAACGCCCCTTTAAAGCCTTAATAAAAAATAGAAGTATTTGTAATCTGAATTGAACTAAATCCATTTGGGGTATGAAAATATACATTCTAAAGATTTGAAATTGATAAAATTTATTTTGGAAAATTTTCATAATTTTCAGTGGAGTTCCGATTAACTCCGGACACTCGTTTTATAGATGCCATACTACAAGATTTGAGATACGCCAGCTTGGTGGTCATTTGCAGTTATACGATGACTAATATAAACTGTTAATCTCTCTCCAATACATCTGTTTAAGCTACCCTGTGACGAACATCCATGCTGAGATTCTTCAAATTCCTTTCCGCAACTGCAACTTGGAGATTCTCTTATTCGTTTTTCGTTGTCACCTGTCATTTCCCTAAGATGTTGCTGGTTTATTCATGCTTTCCTCTAAAATACCAGGATAAGGCTTTGAAATAGACAAAGCACTTGACATGGAGCTACAAGTACGAAGAGGACAAAATAAAAAGGAAGGCGGATTTATTTTGTTTCAAGGAAAAAAAAAAAAAACGAATGCCTTGTCATGTTGACGAAACATTTCCATTACTAAAAGACGTCTAAAAAATTTAAAAATTCCTGCCTTCAAAGGACATGGAAAATAATTTGTTGTCTTAGGTCGACAAACCCTTAAATGAAATAGTTCAGTAGAAAGCATAGGATAAATCGATGGATGATAGAAATAGTGGACAGGGGCTTCAATAGATGAATAGATAGTTGGGTGAATGAACGTTTGAATAACAGGAGTTATGGTTCAGGCAATGGTAAGTTAGTATAAACTGAAATTGAGAGTTGGTGGGTAGCTGTGTGAGCAAATAAATGATAGCATGAATGAATCGACGGGCGGATGAGTGGATCAGTTAATAGACGAATAGATAGATGTAATTCATTCATTCATTTATTTTATTCCATAGATCTTACATGAGCAATGAAGCTTTAAGATGTGGAACATGTCAACATTTTACAATATTACAATTACAATTTTTACAAATTTTTATAGTTTTACAATTTAGTAATTTTCTACAATTTTTACAATTTTGTACAATTTTTTTACATTTTTTTTTTTTTTTTTTACATTTTGGCGAGATGTAGTGAGATGAGATGAGGTCCGAGGATTCGCCAAAATATTACCCGGCATTTGCCTTTTCGGTGGGGGAAACCTCGGAAAAACCCAACCAGGTAATCAAATCAAAGGGGGTAATCAAATCAAAGGGGTTGATGCCAAGGACTCGCCATAGACCATCCGGCTTCAGTCCCACGGCTGGGGAAAACCTCCGAAGAAACCAAAGTCCAAAGGGGGATCCAACCCAAGCACGAACGCAGCTCCGGATCAGCAGCCCAGCGAGTCTGCCGACTGAGCTACATCGATGGCTCTACTAAGGATGAGTGAGGATACGAATGAATATACAGGGTGTGAACGATATAAACTATCAAAATTATATAGGCTGTTCAAATCGGTCTACTGAATAAAATATCTAAAGAAATTTAATTATATCTTATATACATCTTGATTACACAACATTTAACACTGTATCACTTCGGAATATGTATGATAAGAACTTTCTTGTGTATTCTTACACCACATAGAACAAACATACATACTAAACAAAGACAACAACAAACACGCAGACAACACCATAAATTGGCACAGATACGTAGATGACATACTAATACTATACAAAGGAAACAAAAGACAGATCCAAAACCTAGATCAATACATAAACAAAATACACCCAAAGCTACACTACACATTAGACATTGAAGACAACAAATCCATAAATTTTCTAGACATCACAATAACAAAAGTAGACAATAAACACACATTCAAAGTATACAGAAAACCCACAACAACAACACACATACACAACATATCCAACCACCCCACACAACACAAACAAGCTGCATTCCGAACTATGGTACACAGACTACTCAACATACCAATGAACCAACAGGATTACAACGAAGAACTAAACACAATCAAATACATAGCACAAGAAAACGGATACAACCCCAACGTAATAGACAACATAATACGTAAGACAAAACAAAACCACAAAAAACAGAAGAATACAACACAAGAACACAAAAAATACATCACACTAACATTCGAAAACAAAGACACACATAAAATTGCAACCTCATTCAAGAAATTAAATTACAACATCGCATACAGAACAAATAACACTCTACAAAAACATCTCAACACACAAACAACACAAACAAATACAACCACACAGGCATATATAAACTCAAATATAACACCTGCAACAACTTCTATATAGGACAGACAGGCAGATCATTTCAAAACACGTTACAAAGAACACATCATCACAGCCATAACAAAATTACAAAACACCTCCACATGTGCAGAACACATCACAAATGCCAACCACACCTACAGAGACATCAACACAGACATGGAAATACTGCACATCCAACCAAAAAGCCAGAAATTCAACACACTAGAACAGTACGAAATATTCAGACACACGAAAACACACTCTAACGATATTCTCAACACACAACTCAATTTCAAAACACATACACTCTTTGACTCTACACTACGAACGCACCCTCACAGGAAACAAGAGGCGCCAAGACCAACAACGACCAGTTCTGAAGATGACCCAAAATTGGTCGAAACGTGTTAACAAGGTACGTTAAAATTTAACACAAAGTTCTTATCATACATATGTCTTATAATTTAATTTCCAATTTGTAAAAAAAAAAAAAAAAAAAAAAAAAAAAAGCCATGTTTTTTCAGTGAAACGTACAGCAAAGTCCGTGTAGGCCAATTTCTATCGGATGCTTTTCCATTTCACTGCTGGCTAAAGCAAGAAGATGGTCTATCACATTTACTTTTTAGCTTTGCTCTGGAATATGCCATTACGAAAGTCTAGAATAACAGAGAGGGTTTGGAATTGAATGGGTTACATCAGCTGCTTGTCTATGCGGATGACGTGAATATGTTAGGAGAAAATCCACAAACAATTAGGGAAAACACGGGAATTTTACTTGAAGCAAGTAAAGAGACAGGTTTGGAAGTAAATCCCGAAAAGACAAAGTATATGATTACGTCTCGTGAGGAGAATATTGTACGAAATGGAAATATAAAAATTGGATATTTAACCTTTGGAGAGGTGGAGAAATTCAAATATCTGGGAGCAACAGTAACAAATATAAATGATACTCGGGAGGAAATTAAACGGAGGAAAAATATGGGAAATGCCTGTTATTATTCGGTTGAGAAGTTTTTGTCATCCAATCTGCTCTTAAAAAAAAAAAACTGAAAGTTAGATTTCGGAATATGTATGGTAAAACTTTCCTGTGTTAAATTTCAACGTACCTCGTTTACATGTTTCGACCTATTTATGGGTCATCTTCAGAACTGGTCATTGTTGGTCTTGACGCCACAGGAACACACCCTCACAGGAAACAGAACAAGTGGCGCCAAGACCAACAACGAACAGTTCTGAAGATGACCCATAAATAGGTCGAAACATGTAAACGAGGTACGTTGAAATTTAACACAGGAAAGTCTTACCATACATATTCCGAAGTGATACAGTGTTAAAAGTTGTGTAATCAAGATGTATGAAAGTTAGAATTTCTAAATAGTTATATTACCAGTTGTTCTGTATGGTTGTGAAACTTGGATTCTCACTTTGAGAGAGGAACAGAGAGGTTAAGGGTGTTTGAGAATAAGGTGCTTAGGAAAATATTTGGGGGTAAGAGGGATGAAGTTACAAGAGAATGGATAAAGTTATACAACACAGAACTGCATGCATTGTATTCTTCACCTGACATAATTAGGAACATTAAATCCAGTGATTTGAGATGGGCAGGGCATATAGCACGTATGGGCGAATCCAGAAATGCATATAGTGTTAGTTGGTAGACCGGAGGGAAAAAGACCTTTGGGGAGGCCGAAAGTTACTACCCATCAATTCTGCTTCAGTTGATTGAGGTTGAGAGAAAACCCCGGAAAATTACCTCAACCAGGTAACTTTTTCCAACCAGGATTTGAACCCGTCCCGCTCATTTCATGGTCAGACGTGCAAGCCGTTACTCCACAGCAGTGAGCGGTTCTATTATTTAAATATAATCCAAGTCAGTTTAAGATTATTTAACTGATACCTATGTTTTCTAATAAATGAAAAGAGTTAATTAAGTAATAATTAATTACTTAAATGTACTTAATTCTGTGATAAGTGTTGCAATGTACTATATGAATGACAAAGTGAAAAAACGATTTAAGGAATGGATTGAAATGTTCAAGAAAGAACATTTGAATTCGATATACAGTAACTTCTCTCTCATCCGGACAGTAGGGTAGATAATTATTATTGGCTACTCACACTACAGTAAGTGCCTTCTTCCTCCCCGCTATGTACTTTTTTCCTCCCCCTATTTGTAACCCCGTCGTGCTTTCAGTAAATCACAAGTTGTGTGTGGAAGGAGTTCACTATGCTTTCTAAGACATTTACTGATAAACGCTCGAAGTTTAGTTATTTTTTAAAAGACAAATTGGATATTTTGAAGCGGCTGGATGAAGGGGAAACTATTTCTGGTATCCTAATAATTACAATTTATGACTGGAAGCGTAATCGGGCTGCATTGGAAGAATATTGTGCATCCACGAGCTCTAATGACAAGCGGTGTAAATTGAAGCAGCCTAGTGTTTTCAAATACGATAAGGAACTGTTTCTTTGGCTTCAAGAACAAAGAAGGGAAGGTACTCCAATATCTGGTCCGATTCTGAAAGAGAAACCGCTTGATATACTTAAGAAACATGGAGGCGATAATTTCTCTGCTAGTGATGGGTGGTTGTCAATGTGGAGGGAAAAGTATGGTGTTTGTCCACTTGCAATTTGTGGAGAGAGGATATCAGCCGATACCGTTGCAGCTGAAGAATATAAAACTACATTCCGAGATTTGGTGAGTAAACTAGAATTATCTCTCCAGCAGATATACAATTGTGACGAAACCGGTTTAAATATCAAGTGTTTACCGAAAAGAACTTTAGAATCTACATCATACAAAACTGCGTCTGGTTTCAAAATCCAAAAAGAACATGTGACTCTTGCACACGTCCTGGGATCCTGTCCGCACGGCGAAGCTCTGCGAAACGCTAGACACCACCAAGTACGATCAATTATAGCCACTGCCCTTAAAGATGCCGATTACAACACCTTTGAAGAAGTACATGGTCTCTCCGTTACTGGCAGTACACGGCGCATAGATATAATAGCTTTCATGATATCTAAAAGATCCCACTGTGCGTTTCGAAACGGATGAGGAACAGCCAGCAGAAGTGGATAATGAAAAAAGAATATCTACAATCCTACCATTCTCTATTACCTCAAAAAATACCTGCTAAAAGTTGAAGTAATCGGACTTCTGGTTGGAGCAAGAGGTACCGCTACTCTCTTCATGAAAGATGTGTTTAAGAAGCTTGGAATACCTACATCTATTATTCCGATTGTAACCTTAGCTGCATTGAAAGGATCAATTGCTCTCCTGAAGCATCACCTATATTCGAAATCAAACTAAGTTCAGTAGCATTCTTTACTTTTTTGTAACACTTACCTTCCTAAAAATAGGTATATTTTCACTAATCTCAAAAAAAATTATTTGCAGGAAATTATTTGTAGGAATTTCATTGTTAAAACAAAATCAATGGTTTTTCATGAACTTGTAAAAATTTCTATGGTTAAGTACTCTTTGTCCCTTGTGGCAGCTCACGAATGGTGAGAAGATATATAAATTAATCTTGCTACAATGCATCAGGGGCAAGTAAGCTTCCCTTGATGTTAATTGGAATAAATTTAAAAATATACTGATTGTAACTAAATCGGTGATTTAATTACTGTATTGATACAAATATTTTCTTATCACATTTACTTATAGGCCTATCAATTATGCAGACGATGGAGGGATAGTTAACTATTTTCCGTACCGTCTTGCAGTAAGGCGTGGCCTATGAAATCACGTGAACGCCGGACGACGAAGTGGACGGACGACGGATCACAGAGAATTTACTGTACACAAATTCTGCCTGTTTTTGCTTAGCTTGTGGGAATGTGTCTGATGAACACAGCTGAGAAGGTGCGCAGTGGCTATTGTTCTGCTCTTATGGAAAAATGTCAAGTTCCATTCATGCCATGGGTTGCAGCTGATCAACAGTGCTCGGCATTCACTAGTAGAAGGAACAAAACAACTTCAAGAATTCTCAGCATCTGAGTTTATCGAGTTGAAAATAATTTCCTTCAATTTATTGTCCGATGTGCCTTCGTTAAGTTTTATTTACAGCTGTTTGGCAGTTGAAATCGATTGTCAAATGGGTACAAAAGGCGGCGTTTCTGAAGCCTCCAGCTGTCTTCCTTCGCACTTGATAAAGAAATGCTTTCTACGGGAGTGGAATTAGTATTTTAAGAGAGTTATTATTCCCCAGTGGTTCTCATTTAAACACGCAGGAATTCCTCCTGGAAAGCAGGATGAAATTATTCTGCAAAGGAATTATTATTTTGTATATTGAGTCCCCATTTCAGGCCATAATGTGTGCACTGTGACCACTTTAAGATGAACGGATGCTTTAGATCATTGGTCGGCAAAGATTACGTCATATAATACACAGACTGCAATACACAGCAAAGGGGAAGGTAGGTGGGAGAGGATATCCAGACTACGTAAGCGGTTAGGTACAGCTTACGGCAGTAAAATTTTGGAAATTTTCAACATTTTTTTCCTCCATTACTGTATCTTGTACAATAATGGAAATTAGTGCCGTATTTACTCGAATATTTCAAGCACTTTTTTCCCGCAATTTCGATCTATAAATTAAGGGTGCGTGAATTAACCGAGGACTTTCACAAGCTGGTATTTTTAAGGTTAAAAATGACAAAACTACGCAGTTCCCTTACATATCCTAGTAACTTGTCTTCAAGATCAGGGAATTTTCCACTTTTTGGCCCACGAAATGCTTTCCTTGATGCATTTGTTTCTTGAAGAGCTTGTTTTTGTTTCCTCCAGTAGCGAATATTAAATTCTGGAACTGTGAATTCACGTCCAGCTGCTCTGTTGCCATGTGTTTCTGCATACGCAATAACTTTTAATTTGAAGGACGCAGTATGACTCGAATATCGGGATTTACCATTCATTGTTAAAACTTTTAACAGACGGCTTTTGACAGGTTTCCCTTTTCGAGTCTCAAACTCAACTGATGCGATCCAACACAAAGCTTTCAAACCACCCCCATTCAAATGGTAGGGGGAGGTCAATACCCTATACCGGTATTTTAAAGGACTTTCATAGACGAGAAGGGTGCGCCTGTAACAGGTAGCTGTCCGGTCCCAAATACCGCTATGCACTCTCTCGTTACAGCATTTAAGATACCGTACATTCAGGGCTCCTCAACATAACACACCTCATTACTTCAAGTTTCAGTATGTACTTCTTACAATATTTCACGAATATTAAATGCGTGAAATATACGAGGAAATTAATTTATTAAATTATATGGTAAATAATTTGGGTGCGTGAAATATGCGATGGCGTGAATTACGCGAGTAAATACGGTATGTGCAAAACACTGTCCTTCTGCTATAAGCAAATAGTGCATTATGCAACGAGCCTATAATGGTAGTAATTAAGACGCGAGTATGTTTGTTTATGAAACGAGCGCAAGCGAGTTTCATAATTTTCATACGAGCGTCTTAATTACAATCATAGGCAAGTTTCATACGACTTTTATTCTCGACCATATTTCTAACTTGAAATTATTCATAAGTATTCATGTTACGGTTATGTAAGTGAGGAGCGGAACTGACCTAAATTGTGAGATGTGCGCAAACGCGAAAGTATTGATTTTTTCCGAGGCACGAATTTCATTGACCTTGATATAATCTAGAGAATAACATGAAGATTAGTCTTGATATAACCTGGAAATTGATTTAGAATTGAAAAACGAGATGACAAATTGAATTTTTTTGAATATTATTTACAAATAACGCTAATTATTATAGTAACGGAACATAACCTTCTGCGACAGTATTGGATTTCCAGCCTCCGTGACGTTTCGCTAGTTGTCTTTCGATTGCATATCCGAGAATAATCGATACTTGCGGTTTTATAATGGTACAATTGTGATTTCTCATTGGCTGAACAACTGAATTATAATGAATAGGTGTACTGTAATGAGGTGCATTAAAGGCTACTACCAGGTGTATAATTACTACATTTCGGCATGGTGGAGCATAAAAAATATTTTTACGATTAAAAAAAATTATTCACTTTTTTTTTTAAATTGATTTCACTGTGCAGAAATGAAGCGTTTCCCACATACCTTAAAAAAAAACTATTCAAAATTCTGTGATTAAATTTTTTGTGTCTATTTATTCATGTCATATCTACAAGATGGTGCAAGATTACTTCTCTACCTTAGATAGATTGTCTGATACAAAATAAGTTCATTTAAAAATTGTCAAATATCAGTATTTTCTTTTAACACAAAATTAAATAAATATATTATTTATTAAGGAATGTAGTTGAGAGAGTATGATATTGTAAACATGACTCGGTCATTTCCGGACCCAGGGTTCCTTATCTCAAATTGATACATGTGCCCTTCGCCATCAACCCTGAAAGTTTGTAACACCACCTCGGAAACACCCTGTATAAAAGGAAAAGTGGTTGTATACTCCAGCCCCTATGTTTATATGCCCTTCCTCTTTTGAGACATCAGTGAAAATTCTTAACCATTCATCTTCAGGGTATTGAATATTAGGTCTAATGGTTTCGAGAGCTAGTTGTTTAAGGCAAAAGGTCTCGGGTTCGATACGCAGTCCTTGAACAATTTTTATCTTAAAATTATTAAATAAATTATTACTTAACTGTTCTTTCCTATGATAGAGCACTAGGTACTGTATCAGAAAATCTCTCATTCACTAGTCACATTTGAAAATAAATCACTATGAACCATTTTAGGGACAGTTAATGAGAACAATAGATGTAAAATCCGAAACAACGAAAATATTAGGAATATCTGTAAGATTGATTTAGGGGAGAGTTGTGTAGTATCGGACATCGGGTAATATCGGACAGTGAGTTTCTTTCATCTTCCACCAGATGATAGTACCTGAATGACATGGTTACGTTTCTGTGATGTCGCATACAGAAACGTAACCGTGCCATTCAGGTACTATCATATGGTGGTAGATGAAAGAAACGGACTGTCCGATATTACCCGTTGCCCGATACTACCCAGCTCTCCCCTAACTGAAATAATCCGAGGTAAATTATGAAAATGATTCTCACATATTCGCATAACAATGTCTTACTACAGTGATGTCACGTAAGCACATTTTTCTGACCTTGACGTCGTGCGCGGGCATCAAGCGCTAGGTATGCTATGAGGAATAAGCAGCCTGTTGGATTAAGAAAACAGTGGTGCACAAACTTCAAACGGAACGTGAAATTTTATGTCGTTATTTTTATATGGCTTCTTTCTGTTTGTTATTTTATTTATTGTCTGTAAAAAAAAAAGTACTAACACCTATTTCTTAGCCTAATATTGCAGTTGTGTTTTAAACTTTAATAACATAATAAAAAGTAAAGAAGGATTATTGACAAAAATTCCATAATAACTACAACTATACTGTACTAAGTGAATTAAATATATAATTCATAAAGAGTTATCCCAAAGAAAGACACTGAATATGACATGATAAGTTGAAATTGATATTGATGGTATCTTTACCCTTATAAAAGTAATCAAAAGAATATTATAGTACATACAAAGCAAAGTTGGCTAGGTATATGTTTTAACTGTAACTAATATTACATAATAACTCTTATCGCATTATGCTTTTAGGTGATAGGGTAAACTAGGGTCTGTTGGACAGTCGGGGATACACTGTTGGACACTCTTCCGCTAGTACTGTACCCCACTCGTGGCTACTTCCGTCATTGACTTTTAGCGGAATGTGGTGCCCACAAGTGGCGAGGTAACACGTTACAGTACAGTGTCCAACATGCCCGACTGTCCATCAGACCCTAGTTTACCCTATTGGTGCGCAACTTTCTGTTATCAGAATATTAAATTATCTCGAAATCTGCTGAAGCTATAGAGCTGACGTTTTACCAACATACATGCACATATCTTTTGTTTGTGATGTAACAGTATTTGCTTTGTTAATTAATTTCTTCACAAACATTTTCCATGAGAATATTTTCAAACATTTTAATACACTATCTTCAGTAATACGTATATACGATGTATTAGATTTACGAAAACAATGTTTTAGTACCTGTAAGGCTACTAAACAAATATATCTGAAAATTTCACTTTTCTGTAAAAAAGTTGAGAAAATATTCCTTTTGAATAAAAAAGCAAACTTGTGAAAAATGAACATTAAAATTAAAACTTACATTCTTATAATGCACTTATACTTCTCAGATAAATCTGAAAATTAACATGATACAGTTTTAATAAGTTCTCTTCCCTTCATCCATTGAATCAGTGCTGGCCATCCCTGTATACAGCTCGACCAAGCGGCATATACTACCTCTTTCGTCTGTCTCTTTCCTTTCCGCTGTAAAGCGCTCAGGCTCTCCTGGGCTCTAAAGTGCGCGCTTGCTCCTATGGGCATCAGTTGACATGACTGTCGTACTACATCAAGCACCAAATACTGCGGGCCTTTAGAAAGTCAAAAGAAATAAAGATGAAGACATTCGAGATAAGCATGGAAGACGCTTGGTGGGCGAGGACAAAAAGCTTTCAGGTTCTACGTGACCATGGCTGTCACAGTAATTGTAATGCAGACTAGACGAGCGGATGTTAGAAACCGCACGCTGCGATACAGTACACCACAATGTCAACGGAGTATCATTAGTGCCATTATCAGGAATCGAACCTACTACCCTGACCTCCACTCAGCGTGGAAACTGGTCTGTGGCTACTGTCGTGCAGAGAGAGGTCGAATCGTTCATTTTCTGTCAACTAATACGTCATCCACGCCGCAAATGGCTGCTGTTGCATTAGATTCTCTTCCCACAGTTTGCTACTCTCTTTGCTTTCATGGAAGAATGCCCTTTTATGGAACATTACCTCACGCTGTAATTATTTATACAGCGAAATTGATGTTTACAAATTTCAGATCACAAAGCCTTTTAATTCAATTTGGAATATGTTTCAAAATTTAACGGTGGAATAACATGTTTATGAGATATTAGACTGTAAACAGGAATTTGTTATTGTAGGGAATTATAGGAGAGCTTTATGAAATAGTGACACACAGCGTTGTGTCGAGTGCATGTTAGTTATAAGGTTCCTTGATGGTAAACAGGGATGTCTTGCGAGGCATTGCAATTTTGTGAACAGTGATGTATGTTAGCAGAATGTAACGGAATTAATAGCATTTTAAGTTTGTTCGTGTGCACTGAAAAGGTCTCTGAAGCAAGAGTTACGAAAATTGGATATTAAAATGACAGAACAGCTTCTTAAGCAAGATGAAATTTCGAGAAGATAAATTACTACGGCGTAATAATTTATCTGAATTTTATTAATACTAAACATTTTAAACAGTATATTCATTAAACTTTATAACATGAATGAATGAATAAATACAAATAATAAATGAGTAAATACAAATAATAAATGAGTAAATACTAATAATAAATGAGTAAATACAAATAATAAATGAGTAAATACAAATAATAAATGAGTAAATACAAACAATAAGTAATGAGTAAATACAAACAATAAGTAATGAGTAAATACAAACAATAAGTAATGAGTAAATACAATTAATAAAATGAAATACAAACAATAAGTAAATACAAATAATAAATGAGTAAATACAAATAAGAAATGAGTAAATACAAATAATAAATGAGTAAATACAAATAATAAATGAAAATACAAATAAAAATGAGTAAATACAAACAATAAATGAGTAAATACAAATAATAAATTATTAAATACAAATAACAAAATGAGTAAATACAAATAACAAAAATGAGTAAATACAAATAATAAATGAAATAATAAATGTAAATACAAATAATAAATGAGTAAATACAAATAATAAATGAGTAAATACAAATAATAAAAATGAGTAAATACAAATAATAAAATGAGTAAATACAAAAATACAATAAAAATGAGTAAATACAAACAATAAATGAGTAAATACAAATAATAAAAATGAAATAAAATGACAAATAAAATGAGTATAGAAATAATAAAATGAGTAAATACAAATAATAAATGAGTAAATACAAATAATAAATGAGTAAATACAAATAATAAATGAGTAAATACAAATAATAAATGAGTAAATACAAATAATAAATGAGTAAATACAAATAACAAATGAGTAAATACAAATAATAACAAATGAGTAAATACAAATAATAAATGAGTAAATACAAATAATAAATGAGTAAATACAAATAACAAAATGAGTAAATACAAATAACAAATGAGTAAATACAAATAATAAATGAGTAAATACAAATAATAAATGAAATAACAAATAAATACAAATAAAATACAAATGAAATGTAAATACAAATAATAAATGAGTAAATAATAAATAAAATACAAATGAGTAAATACAAATAATAAATGACTAAATACAAATAACAAATGAGTAAATACAAATAATAAATGAGTAAATACAAATAATAAATGAGTAAATACAAATAATAAATGAGTAAATACAAATAATAAATGAGTAAATACAAATAATAAATGAGTAAATACTAAATACAAATAACAAATGAGTAAATACAAATAACAAATGAGTAAATACAAATAATAAATGAGTAAATACAAATAAAATAAATGAGTAAATACAAATAAAATGAGTAAATACAAATAAGAGTAAATACAAATAAATGAGTAAATAAAATGAGTAAATACAAATAATAAAATGAGTAAATACAAATAATAAATGAGTAAATACAAATAACAAATGAGTAAATACAAATAATAAATGAAATGTAAAATACAAATAACAAATGAAATGTAAATACAAATAATAAATGACAAATAATAAAATGACAAATAACAAATGAGTAAATACAAATAACAAATAATAAATGAGTAAATACAAATAATAAATAAAATGAGTAAATACAAATAATAAAATGAGTAAATAATAAATGAGTAAATAATAAATGAGTAAATACAAATAATAAATGAGTAAATACAAATAATAAATGAGTAAATACAAATAATAAATGAGTAAATACAAATAATAAATGAGTAAATACAAATAATAAATGAGTAAATACAAATAATAAATGAGTAAATACAAATAAAATAATAAATGAGTAAATACAAATAATAAATGAGTAAATACAAATAATAAATGAGTAAATACAAATAAATGTAAATGAAATAATAAATGTAAATACAAATAATAAATGTAAATGAGTAAATACAAATAATAAATGAGTAAATACAAATAATAAATTACTAAATACAAATAACAAATGAGTAAATACAAATAACAAATGAGTAAATACAAATAACAAATGAGTAAATACAAACAATAGGTAATTAGTAAATACAAACAATAGGTAATTAGTAAATACAAACAATAGGTAATGTGTAAATACAAACAATAGATAATGAGTAAATACAAACAATAAATAAGTAAATACAAATAAGCAAATAAATAAGTAAATAAATACAATTAAGTAAATACAGACAAATGAATAAATACATATGAATAATTGAATAAATCAATAGATAAATAAATTGATAAGTGGATGAATCGATAAATGGATAAATGGGTAGATAGATGAATAAAGAGAAATCGTTCCTTTGCTAGTTCTTATCATGTATTCTCTTGTATAATAAGAAAATAAGAAATGACGGAAGCATTAAAACTACAAAATACCCTATGTGATGATCTACTTCTTACACAGAAATTCCTTTTTGGATCCGCTGTTATTTGAAAAGAAACCTCCAAGTTGGCAAGCCTACGACGCAGCTATTCGCGTTGATGTGCGTTAAGTGGGGAAGTAATTATTCTGAGTGGCAGCCCTCTGAACACAGAGCGTGTCGCGGGATCAGACGGGGACTTCCTTGTTTGTAAATCCTTACACCTTCTCTCCTGAGGTCAAAAGCGCTGGAAGACGTCTGTGTCTGGGGACGCAAGTTTGAGGGAGAGGCGAGGATAGATTAAGAGGAGCTGGTGATGTACGACCGCGTCTTGTGCCGACAGGTGTCACCACCTCTGTTCCCTGCCGTGTTCATAAGGACGAGGCACTAACAGAAATGGGACGCGAAGGAAATAATTAAAAGAGCTGAAGCAAGGTAGATTAAAAGAGAGTAAAATGAGCAAATAAAAGGTCTGGAACCGTCGTTGAAAGCAATAAGGCTGTGAGCTCGAGCAGAAGACTGAAGTGAAAGAAATCAATCGAGGAAAACATAATCGGAAAAAAAGACATGAAAGAGAAGGAGACACTGTGTAGTCTTTGTATTTCTTTTAACATTAATGTATTATGTTGATAATGTTGTGTGTTGTGTAATGCTGTTGTGGAAGAGAAGGCCTGATGGTCTTAACTACACCAGAATAAATAAATAAGTAAATAAGTAAATAAGTAAATAAGTAAATATTTGAATAAATAAGTAAGTAGGTAAATATTTGAATAAGTAGATAAATATTTAAACACATATTTAAATAAATAAATAAATGTTTGTTATTAGGGCATACCAGGGTAATAGTAAACACTTTTCACTGATTTCTAATATATTTCAACATTACACAATCCTAAGTAACGGTAACCACGACAAACAAACATTGTGTTATTTTTAGATCTTTCTTTTCCCTGAAAATAGATTTAAAATAATAAGGTTGATTTTTTTCATCATTTTAATTGCTAGTTTACATTTACCCCACCTGTTTGCATTTACCCCTTTGAGAGTGGGGTAATTGTAAACACCAATTTTCGCAAGGGCTATCAGACACTGAACATTTTTGTTCTGTTTCAGAAGAAAGAGCTGTATTCCTTCCAACCTCAATTTAGGTCACTGGTACATTTCGTCCCTTTAACCTATGATATATGACAATATAGGAACTCAGTACCTCTCCTGAGCTTCACGATAACTGTAGTTATTATTTTTCACATCTGTGACAACTCTCTGGAAATCCTCTACAATGCAGTTGGGTTGGCGTCTTTTTGATTACTGAAAAGTAACCATAGTAAAACATGTTTACAATTACCTCCAAGCAATTAAAACTATGGGGCAAATGTAAATACGTCATAATTTAATGAACTGAGGTTATGGGAGATCTCAAATCCATTGTAATAAATGTTAACTACTATAAATTACTCATAAAAACAACATATTCTTAAAAAATAGCACTGTACGTTTACTTACAATGCCAAAAATGAAGGCGAAGCAAAATTCTTTCTCAACTTTTTTTTGTAGACTCTTACAAAAAATTCGTTCACAACTAAGCAGTTACTCCTATTTGGCGCCAGACTGCTTTGTAGGTTAGCCAACATGTTAATTTAAATATTCCCCGAATTAAAATTTTTATATTGACAGTTTTGTACTTCTCACAGCATTTTTTTTACAATTACCCCTGTTTACAGTTACCCTCATCTACCCTAATATTATGTAGTAGTAGTATTATCATTATCATCATCTTAAAACAATTTGTGCTTCGATTGAGAAGAAATTTCGGAAAAACTCCAACTAGTTTGCTTTCCCCAACCAGGATTTGAATCTGGGCTCGACCGTTTTATAGTCGGACATGCTGCTACTCCACAGCTGTGGACATTTCTCCATTTCATTCATTGATGTTTTCCACAAGGTTCATCTCGCTCCATTATATAATGATTGGGTAGATTATATTCATTCTGTTTGTGGTATTTATTTAATTTTTAAATCCATCCTTATCTAACCTAAAAATTACACAGTTCTACCGAGAGTAAAAATATTTCAAGCAATTCCAGGGATTACATAAATCACCTGTCACTTTTTATATTGAAGACCGACTTTCATCATAAGCAAAAGCTTGACATTTTCGACATAGATTGAACATAATGCGTCTCTCTTGTCGGATTCAAGGATATTTTTCCGAATCCATTTTCACGAATACTCTTTCTCCCGAAAGACTCCTTCTGAATGATTTTGCCTGAAATCAAATTTCTCGAAAAAATCCCGTAAAATATAAAAATTTAATGACTGTTAAATAATTTATTTGCTGCCAATATTACAATGCTGTTCTTTAAAAGAGGACATCTACAACGAGAATTGCATCCAGTATGTCTCATGTAGACTAATCTTCTGTTTTCTTTTTTATATTCGATTTTCAGTCTCTCCACCTTCATCGAAACTATCAAATAGAACTGCGTTACTCACCAGAAATTAGAGGAGAGCCAAAGTCCAAATAGTGATTTGCCGAGACCCACAATGCTTTTCACAGTATTAAAACTTAACAAAACGCACGAAGTTTTTATTATTATTATTATTATTATTATTATTATTATTATTATTATTATTATTATTGAGCTGGCTAGCGGCGTGGTAGAGGGCTTGACCTTGCATTCGGATTCGGGAGGTCCAGGGTTCGATCCCAGGGGCCGATAATCCTAACTGAGGTTTTTCATGGTTTCCTCAGTTATTTCTAGGCCAAGCCTGCAGAACTCGCAAGTAGGGGAACTATGACGTCAGTCTCACTCCACTTCTATTGGGTATGATCGACTTCCGCTCCGAGAATGAATGTTGATGTAGCCGAGCGTAACTAGAACGCCGTGACCGCACAGGTAGAAAAGGTGGGTGGGGTAAGAAAGGGGAGGAATGCAGTCGCTCTCAAGACATACAATTCTGGAGGCCTGTTCCAGGCAAATGCCGGGATTGTACCTTTTGAAAGTCCGGCCATGGACGACGATCCTTCCGTAATCCTTTCATATGTGTGTGAGTGAATGCTGTGTAATATCTTCAATGTTTGTGTTGTATCGGAGGTGGCCCTGGCATTGAGCTGATCCCTCATCCGGGGAGGCTCTCCATGTCCTTATGTGGTCAAAATAGTACATTATGCAACGAGCCTATAATGGTAGTAATTAAGACGCGAGTATGTTTGTTTATGAAACGAGCGCTTGCGCTCGTTTCATAACTTTCATACGAGCGTCTTAATTACCATTATAGGCAAGTTTCATACGAATTTTTATGCTCGACCATATTTCTGACTTGAAATTATTCAGAAGTATTCATGTTATTCTTATCTGACTGGGGAGCGGAAGTGACCTTGTGCAATATCTCGTAAATTGTGAGGTATGCGTAGACGCGAAAGTATTGATTTTTTCCGAGAAACAAATGTCATTGACCTTGATATAATCTAGACAGTAAAATAAACATTAATCTTGATATAACCTTGAAATTGATTTAGACATTGAAAACTAGATGACAAATTGAATTTATTTAAATATTATTTACAATTAGCTCTAATTATTATAGTAACAGAACATAACCTTCTGCGACAGTATTGGATTTCCAGCCTCCGTGACGTTTCGCTAGTTGTCTTTCGATTGCATATCCGAGAATAATCGATACTTGCGCTTTCATATTGCTGCAATGCTGTTTTCTGATTGGTGGAACACCGGAACTTTAATGAATAGGTGTACTGTAATGAGGTCCATTAAAGGGCTGCTACCAGGTGTATAATTACAACATTTTGTCATGTTCGAGCATAAAAGTATGTATGTGATCTAATAGATTAATTCCTCTCCCGACAGGTTGCGGCTCTATAAGGTCCGTGTGGAGTACGTTGTGTAAATGAACCTAAAAGGGAGAGGTTAAACTAAGGTACAGAAAGAAAGAAAAACTATTATTCTTATTATTATATTACTACTAGTGGCTTGTCTAGCAAATACTGCTGCAAACTAAGTTCGTTAGACGTTCAAATAAAAATGTTTCAGATTTATTTTCAATGAAGAATACTTGTCTTTTTGATAGTTATTTGCTTCCATAATAATGAAACATACTACCTCTGAATGGATTCTTTTTAGGCCAAATACTTTTTTCTTCAACCTATCCAACTTCAGTTTTTGAGTTTCAACGCGAAAACGCAAGTATCAATATCAGGACGATAGCAGTAGCTATTTCAGGCCATTGTGGATTGTAGGAAAAAGTTAAAAAAATGTCAGGTTTGATAAGCTTTCGAACAATAGCATTTTCGTATAGCTGCTGCATGTAGAACTTGAAATATAGAGCTTAAAATCATTTTATCCTACTAAGAGATCTTGCTGAAATGATCTGGAGACTACAAAATTTTCTAGGCCTCTTATTTTATCAGTAAGTAATACCTTTTGATCTTTCCTTAGGAACTGTAATTTTTGCGCTCTCTCGAGCCAATACTGAAGACAATGACACATACCAATATCTACACTACACCGCCATTAAGTATATGAAAAAGAGCCAACCCCACTGGGTTAATAAGTATACAAATATTTGATTTTTAATAACAATATTATTATCTTAAGTTTTGTAGTTATATATAGCAGTCACTCAGTAAATTATAGAAATGAAGATCTAAATTAACATATTCTCTGCATTTACTTACTTAACCTCAAAAGTTTCACTTTCATGTCATCAATATAGCATCAATATTATGTATAATTAATGAAAAATAGACGCATCGTGATATTAACTATAATAATATTTAATTTCTAATGGTAATAATGTCATCAAACCACCTCAGGTTTCGTAGATTTGAATATCCAATACACAGCTGTACTCAGAAAATTATACACTGCAGAATCATGTATGACTTGAGGCTTTCCCGGCGTTTGATGTAGAATAACTCTTCTCGGGTTCTCAGCCAGGTGAGTTGGAGATCAGCTTCCAAGCTTTCGACGGCTAGCTCTGCCATCTTCTTCAGGGACGATGGCAGAGCTAACTAATCTCCAACTCACCTGGCTGAGAACCCGAGAAGAGTTATTCTACTGCAGAATCAGTTTTTAATAACAAATTGAATTGAGCTCTAAATATGTCGACAATCCTGCCTTCGTGTAATAGCCTATTGTTTATTGTAGTGTGTGTTTTGTTCTGAAATTCAATCAAGTCGGCCGTGATTCGATAAAATTAGTTCTGAAAACTGACAACAGATGGATTTTGGAAAATAGGAAAATTATGTAGGAAAATTGACATTTCACTGAAAACTACTACTTTTCCGAAAAACTTTGGGTTCCAAGCTTCAAAATGAAGGGCCATTTATTAAAATCCGTTCAGCCGTTTTGCCGTAATTTCCATTACCAGTTCAAATTATATATATATATATATATATATATATATATATATATATATATATAGATGCAATTATATTATTATTACTATTATATCACTATAGCCTACTATTATTATTATTATTATTATTATTATTATTATTATTATTATTATTATTATTATTATTATTATTTCAATATAAAGTAACAGAACTAAGATATGTTTCTGGTATTTTGAAATTCAAGAGCGTATTCTGGTATTCTTCGCACCTCTCAGCCATAGAACCACTCACTATCTATCATACGACGGTTCACAAAACCAAGGCTTTACGCAACATCAGATAATGTCCTTAACTGTAGCTGTCTGTATATTATCAGACGGACCAGGTTAAAATTAAAAACTAAATAATCCCCGCAAATTTGTTTGAAATGTTAAAATGAAACAACAGTTATTAAATTAGTCTAATTAGAGAAGAGTTTGTTCTGCTTTCAGTTCTTTACTTTGCTAAATGAATACAGGCTTTTCACAGAAAGAAATAAAATTGCAACGTTTCCAAGAACATATTACTTTGTCTAGTTTGATTGCTTTAATTCGTTAGCATTTAATGTAGAGAAAAAGGGGAAAAATAATTAGGTCACGAGCAGTAGCGCCACAATGCCTAGTTGAAATGAAGCTATCGTCTGTCACTGGTTTCCTTCGTTGGGTCATGTTACTAAAATCCCCTGCAAAGCTGTGTTTAGATAAGGCGCCCAACACTTGTGTCAGAGAAGTTGCCGCATCACACGGCGACTAGTGTTTGGAGGGATCAAAATGTTTCATGCTTCTATATTTGATACTGGTGGTGCTACTTGTGGAGGTGCTAGGACTGATACACCAATAGGCCTACTTTTTGTTATCGTTATCTACGTTGTTGCTTTTATTACAAATATTTATTATGGTATAGTTTGAATACTGACCATAATTTTATCACTACTGCCACTATCATCACTGCTGCTGCTGCTGCTGCTGCTGATACTGTTTTTGCAACGACTCTCCTAAAATATGCTTATCTTCTCTTCTGTAAACATCCACTTCATACGAAGCTTTTTCTTATTCATACACTTTCTTACTTTCGCACACAAAAGACTCTACATCATACTTTCAGTGCAAGTCTTCATATGACGAAGTGCAACAGTGTTATGGGCCCCAAGTTTTTACGTCTTTTACTCTCGAAGTGTTTCACATTTCCACGAACGAGTCCTGAAGGTTTTTCTTTTTTTATTCTATTATATTCCACAGCAATCGTTCCTATGATGTATACGTGTTTTACTCTAAGAATCTTGTTGTTCCTTTTCATGAATTGATCTCAAAATTTATTCTCCTTTGCTGTAGAATCTTGTGTGTGTGTGTGTGTGTGTGTGTGTGTGTGTGTGTATATATAATATGTGTGTGTGATTATATGTCTCCATAAGTCTCGCGCCGTGGCGTCGTGGCTTTCTGCCTAGGACTTGCGTTACGGAATGCGCGTTGGTTAAAGTCCTCATGGAGGAAGAAATTTTCTCATGAAGTTTCGGCCAGTGCAGGCCTGCAGAACTCGCAAAGTAGGGGAACTATGACGTCAGCCTCACTCCACTTCTATTGGGGATGATCGACTTCCGCCCCGAGAATGAATGTTGATGCAGCCGAGCGTAACTAGAACGCCGTGACCGCACAGGTAGAAAAGGTGGGTGGGGTAAAAAGGGGAGGAAAGCAGTCTCTCTCAAGAGCTACAGTTCTGCAGGCCTAAGCCAGTGTATGGAACCGGTGGCCACCAAGTATCGTGATGCACTTGGGGAGCTACGATAGGTAGCGAAATCCGGTTGCGAAAGCCAGCTATAACGGCTGGAGAGATCATCGTGCTAACCACACGATACCTCCATGCTGGTTGGATGATCGTCTACCTCTGCTTCGGCATGTGGACGTGAGGTCAGCAGCCGGCTGGTCGGTCTGAGCCCTTCGTGGGCTGTAGCACCACGGATTATTATTATTATTATTATCATTATTATTATTATCTGTTTCCATAAATGAGTCGCAAAATGTGTTCGTATTTTTGTCTAGAATCTTCGCCAGCTCTATGAATGGGTCGCAAAGTGTATTCGTGATTTACTTTAGCAATCTTTTCCTCGCCAGAAATGAGTCGCAACATTTATTCGTATTTCAGTAGCGAAATTTCTACTTTTCCATGGATGGGTCCCGAAATTTTATTTACTCTGGAGCTTCTTGTTTTACTTTAGAAATAGTCTTTTTCTCCATGAATGTGTCTCTAATCGTATTTTATTCTAGAAATCATCATTTTTCTCCATTTGGTCGCAAGTGTATTCGTGGTTTATTTAAATCTACTTTTCCATGAATGGGTCCCGAAATCTTTTTACTCTGGAGCTTCACTTCAGAAATCATCTTTTTCTCCATGAATGTGTCACAAAGTCTAATCATTTACTCTAGAAATCGTCATTTTTCCCCATTTGGTCGCAGAGTGAATTTGGTTTAGTTTCGAAATCTACTTTTCCATGAATGAGTCTCGAAATGTGTCCGTATTTTACTCTGGAGCTTCTTGTTTTACTTTATACATAGTCTTTTTCTCCATGAATGTGTCACAAAGTCTAATCGTATTTTACTCTAGAAATCGTCATTTTTCCCCATTTGGTCGCAGAGTGAATTCGTGGTTTAGTTTCGAAATCTACTTTTCCATGAATGAGTCTCGAAATGTGTCCATATTTTACTCTGGAGCTTCTTGTTTTGCTTTATAAATAGTCTTTTCTCTCATGAATGTGTCACAAAGTCTAATCGTATTTTACTCTAGAAATCGTCATTTTTCCCATTTGGTCGCAGAGTGAATTCGTGGTTTAGTTTCGAAATCTACTTTTCCATGAATGAGTCTCGAAATGTGTCCATATTTTACTCTGGAGCTTCTTGTTTTGCTTTATAAATAGTCTTTTTCTCCATGAATGTGTCACAAAGTCTAATCGTATTTTACTCTAGAAATCGTCATTTTTCCCCATTTGGTCGCAGAGTGAATTCGTGGTTTAGTTTCGAAATCTACTTTTCCATGAATGAGTCTCGAAATGTGTCCATATTTTACTCTGGAGCTTCTTGTTTTGCTTTATAAATAGTCTTTTTCTCCATGAATGTGTCACAAAGTCTAATCGTATTTTACTCTAGAAATCGTAATTTTTCCCATTTGGTCGCAGAGTGAATTCGTGGTTTAGTTTCGAAATCTACTTTTCCATGAATGAGTCTCGAAATGTGTCCATATTTTACTCTGGAGCTTCTTGTTTTGCTTTATAAATAGTCTTTTCTCCATGAATGTGTCACAAAGTCTAATCGTATTTTACTCTAGAAATCGTCATTTTTCCCCATTTGGTCGCAGAGTGAATTCGTGGTTTAGTTTCGAAATCTACTTTTCCATGAATGAGTCTCGAAATGTGTCCATATTTTACTCTGGAGCTTCTTGTTTTGCTTTATAAATAGTCTTTTTCTCCATGAATGTGTCACAAAGTCTAATCGTATTTTACTCTAGAAATCGTCATTTTTCCCATTTGGTCGCAGAGTGAATTCGTGGTTACTTTCGAAATCTACTTTTCTATGAATGGGTCCCGAAATGTGTCCGTATTTTACTCTGGAGCTTCTTGTTTTACTTTAGAAATAGTCTTTTTCTCCATGAATGTGTCACAAAGTCTAATCGTATTTTACTCTAGAAATCATCATTTTTCCCCATTTGGTCGCAGAGTGAATTCGTGGTTTAGTTTCGAAATCTACTTTTCCATGAATGGGTCCCGAAATGTGTCCATATTTTACTCTGGAGCTTCTTGTTTTACTTTAGAAATAGTCTTTTTCTCCATGAATGTGTCACAAAGTCTAATCGTATTTTACTCTAGAAATCATCATTTTTCTCCATTTGGTCGCAGAGTGAATTCGTGGTTTAGTTTCGAAATCTACTTTTCTATGAATGGGTCCCGAAATGTGTCCATATTTTACTCTGGAGCTTCGTGTTTTGCTTTATAAATAGTCTTTTTCTCCATGAATGTGTCACAAAGTTAATCGTATTTTACTCTAGAAATCATCATTTTTCTCCATTTGGTCGCAGAGTGAATTCGTGGTTTAGTTTCGAAATCTACTTTTCATGAATGGGTCCCGAAATGTGTCCGTATTTTACTCTGGAGCTTCTTGTTTTACTTTAGAAATAGTCTTTTTCTCCACGAATGTGTCACAAAGTCCATTCGTGTGCTACTCTAGAAATCATTTTTTTCTCCATTTGGTCGCAGAGTGTATTCGTGGTTACTTTCGAAATCTACTTTTCTATGAATGGGTCCCGAAATTTGTCCGTATTTTACTCTGGAGCTTCTTGTTTTACTTTAGAAATAGTCTTTTTCTCCATGAATGTGTCACAAAGTCCATTCGTGTGTTACTCTATAAATCATTTTTTTCTCCATTTCGTCGCAGAGTGTATTCGTGGTTCAGTTTCGAAATCTACTTTTCCATGAATGAGTCTCGAAATGTGTCCGTATTTTACTCTGGAGCTTCTTGTTTTACTTCAGAAATCATCTTTTTCTCCATGAATGTATCACAAAGTCCATTCGTATTTTACTCTAGAAATCATCTTTTTTCTCAATTTAGTCGCAAAGTGTATTCGTGGTTTAGTTTCGAAGTGTATTCGTGTTTTACTCTCGAGATCTCCACTTCCCAAGGAACGTATGCAAAAGTATATACATATTTAACTTGAGAATTTTCTTCCTTTCCATGAATGCGTCACAGATTTTAGGCTTATTTGTGGTTTATGTTACTCTTCTACTTTTCAATGAATGGGTTCCGAAGTCTGTTCATCTTTTTCTCTTCAGATATTTCACTTTTCAAGGAACGGATCCTAAATTGTACACGTGTTTTACTTCTCTCCATGAATATGTTGAAAGTGTAGGCTATTCATGTTTTACTTATGAAATCTTCTACTTTTCCATGAATGCGTTCCAAAGTGTATTCGACTATGTCTCTCGAGATCTTCTACTCCTCTAGGGAAATTAGTCTCTAATTACATTCGTATTTACTTTAAAGAGCCCCCTTACTCCAGTAGCAATTTTTTCTGACTAGCTATTTACAAATTCTATATGTGGAATTTTTATTATAGATAGCCGTCAGCCACAGGTATATCCTGAAATAGCTATATCAAGCTGTGGGAACGGTAATCATCTTCTGTCGTAATTTCATTTGTAACACAGATTCATAAAGACTTGGTTCGTATTTACATCAAATAATTTCTGTCTTTTCATCAGAGAATATATTTATTATTTTTATGTTCTTTCCTAGACCATATGTTAACAATATACAATGCTCACCACATGTGACTTACTACTAAAATTCTATTTTTACATTTTATTCTTTTATTTTTCTTTTATAACAGAGAGGGTTTAGATTTAACGGGTTGCATCAGCTTCTTATTCATGCGAATGACGTGACTCTGTTAGGAGAAAATCCACAAACTATTAGGTAAAACACGAGAATTTTACTTGAAGCAAATAAAGAGATAGGTTTTGAAGTAAATCCCGAAAAAGACAAAGTACTGTATATTATTATGTCTCGTGAGCAGAATATTGCACGAAATGGAAGTATAAAAATTGGAAGTTTATCCTTTGAAGAGGTGGAAAAATTCAAATATCGCGGAACAACAGTAACAAATATGAATGAAACTCGGGAGGAAATTAAATGCAGAATAAGTATGGGAAATGCGTGTTATTCGGTTGAAACGTTTTTGTCATCTAGTCTGCTGTCAAAAAATCTGAAAGTTAAGGTTCATTCACAATGAAAATTAAACATAACGTAAGCGTTAACTTAAGAATATAAACGTTACGGTAAAATCAAGAAGTCATACCATCATTCACGATGGGAACATAAACATAACCGCAAACATACTTGGTAACCATGGAAACATAACAACGACGCCATTTCCTCATATCCTGTTGTATACTTCAGTGCTCCACGATTGTGTTCTGTTTGCAAATCACGTAAGCATAAGCATGAAAGTTTGGTGTTTGCAAACTTTCATGTTAACGTCTTACGGTAATGTTTATGTCAATGCTTATGTGAATCATTGTGAATGATCCCATTTGGTAGCCTGGGCGCAAACTTCTATATTTATTATTAATAAGTATTTAATGAATTTCAATTAAATGAATTTAATCACAATATATGAACGTTTCGCCGTTTAGATTGTCTAAACGGCGAAAACGTTCATATATTGTGATTAAATAGCAAATAAACATTTGCAAGTTTATGTTTATTTGCTTATTTAATCACATATATTAAAATGAATTGTAAATTACTCAATGTCAATCGTTTGTATAAACGCTATCTGAACCTAAAGTTTTAGATGCCCTAAACGGCGAAAACGTTCATATATTGTGATTAAATAGCAAATAAACATTTGCAAGTTTATATGCCTTAAGATTGAAATTCATTAAATACTTATTAATAATTTACCAGGCATATTGATATATTAAAATGAATTGTAAATTTCTATATTTATGTTACGGTTATGTTTAATTTTCATTGTGAATGGGCCTTTAGAATTTATAAAACAGTTATATTACCGGTTGTTCTGTATGAATGTGAAACTTGGACTCTAATAAAATAAGGTTCTTAGGAAAATATTTGTGGCTAAGAATGATGAAGTTGCAGGAGAATGGAGAAAGTTACACAACGCAGAAATGCATGAATTTTATTATTCACCTGACATAATTAGGAACATTAAATCCAGACGTTTGAGATGGGCAAGGCATGTAGCACGTATGGGCGAATCCAGAAGTGCATATGGAGTGTTAGTTGAGAGGCCGGAGGGAATAAGACCTTTGGGGAGACAGATATGTAGGTGGTAGGGTAATATTAAAAATGATTTGAGGGAGGTGATATATGATGGTAGGGATTGTATAAACCTTGCTCAGGATAGGGACCGATGGAAGCTTATGTGAAGGAGGCAATGTATCTCCGGATTCCTTAAAAGCCATAAGTAAGTAAGTAGGCCTATTATTTTATCCCACTAATTTGTTTGGCTTATTAGCCTACTGTTAGTCTTTTCTTAATCTTTAGTTATTTATATTATTTTCTTCTGGCTTATTTTTCTGTGCATTTTCTGAAAAATCCTTCAGATTTATTTTTCCGTCTTATTGTTCTGTTTTACATTATTTTTATATCAAAGATTTTTGTGTTATTATATGAACATGCAAATTCTATGTTAGTGTGTCCCCTATAACTATTGATATGTAAATTTTCCACTTTTGATAGTATTAAAGGTAAGAAAATTTATTTTTAAAATGAGAATTTTGGTGATTTCTAAAAGCTACAATAATAAGTTCTATATTGTATTATATTCCGTGCACACCCGGCCCCGGAACAGTTTTTCCTTGCAATTATTCAAATCAACTTCACAGGGAGTTATTCCTGAAAGCCAGATTTGTATAATATGTCACTGTTCGTTAACAGAAAACCACAATTCGAGTCACAAACAGTTTGTGTGGACTCAATGTTGAGTCTTTCACGGCGTGTCAGCCCACTTGAGGTATGTGGATGTAAAGGGAAAAATTAAGCCGATGTCTGGTATAGTTCCTGGGTAGCTTAGTCGGGTTCTATACCCGATCTCGGGAAAATCTTTCTTTGACATTATATAAATATATTTATTGTAAAGTTCTACTTATTCTTAACTTCGTTTTCTACCTGTTCAACTTCTATCGTTCTAATCTTCCTATTAATATTTAGCCTTCATTATAGGCCACTTCGTTCCATAATGTCTGACAGAAGAAGTAAACACTACCGGCAGAGGAGCAGAGAAGTGTAAATGCTATTCATCCAATGACAGAGGTCTCATTCCACGCTTATTTTGAAGTTGGGCGGGGTAGAACGCTTCAGATCGCTTAACTTCAAGTTAATCGTGGAATGAGACCTCTGTCATTGGTTGAATAGCAATTATACTTCTCATCTGCGGGCAATGTTTACATCTCCCGTCCGACATTATGGAACAAAGTATAGTCATTTCTTAATTCTACGAGTATAACAGCTTCATTTCTGTCTTCGATAATGACTGTAACTGTTTATTTCTATGCCCAACCAATTTCCTCTATTCTTTCTTTCATTAACAAACCTAATGATTTAATTTAACTTGTTCGAAATGTACACTACTATTTCTTACTTGATCATTTTAATCAGTTCTCCTATATCAATTATATCAATCTCTCTTTTCACTCTAATAAAACTTATCACTAATCGTTTCTTTACAATTGTAAAATATTTTCTTTATTAGAACAAAATAATAATTATACTGCTCTTGTATATTAATAATATATACGTGGTTTTTTACTAGTTACGAAGTTACGAATGACGTTGCAATTCATTATTTACCCATTTTGAATCTTGCGTACACCACTTTTAACACTTGAATGTAATTAATTGATGAACTAGTGGACTTACTCGTGTTAAATATGTAATATTTGTCCGGCTTACAGCTGTTTCAGTGCTTCACGCACCATCATCAGAGCCTACTAGATCGCGGCGTCATCTCGAACTTCTCTGCCTGTTAAGAGGGTGTGTTTTATTGTTGGAAGGTGTCGAAGTGTGGAGTCGAATAGTGTGTGTGTTCTGAAATTGATCTGTGTGTTGAGGATTTGATCGGGGTGTGTTTTAGTGTGTTTGTATATTTCGTATTGTTCTAATGTGTTGAGTTTTTGGTTCTTGGGTTGTGTGTGTAGGATTTCCATGTCGGTATTTATGTTATTGTATGTATGGTTCTTATTGGTTATGTGATCGGCGTATGTAGATGTATTGTGTCCTCTGGTTATAGCTTTAATGTGTTCTTTGTAGCGTGTTTGGAATGATCTGCCTGTCTGTCCTATGCAGAACTTGTCGCAACTATTACATGTGAGTTTGTATACACCTGTGTGGTCGTATTTATTTGTTTGTGTTTTTGTGTGTTGAGATGTCTTTGTAGTGTGTTTTCTGTTCTGTATGTTATGTTGTATTTCTGTTTTCTGAATGAAGATGCGATCTTATGTGTGCTTTTGTTTTCATATGTTAGTGTGATGTATTTCTTGTGTTCTTGTGTTTGTGTTGTGTTTTGTGTATTTTTGTGTTTGTTAAGTTTTTGTTTTGTCTTCCTTATGATGTTGTCCATTATGTTTGGATTGTAACCGTTTTCTTGTGCTATGTATTTGATTGTGTTCACTTCTTCATTGTAGTGTGTTGGCTCATGGGTATGTTGAGTAATAATAATATTACATATTTAACACGAGTAAGTCCACTAGTTCATCAATTCATTATTTACGTTAAAAACAATTGACAGTAAACGTTTTGTAGTCTGATGAATAATTAAACATTGTACCCAGGTAGTAGGCCTAGTCAGTAATCGATGCCTAGTTGTCAACGTTTTGCTTGTATATGTATGGTGTTCTAACCTGTATCCCATGTCACGCAAAGTTTGATGTCGCGTTTTTATTCATATAGAGAGCCGTTTGTTCTTTCCCTAGATACATGTAAAATCTCTCTTAATTGAAGTCACTTCCATTATTGCTATATGGGTTATAAACATAATTTGATGTAAAGTATAAAATGCCAATAACATTTAAAATTATCACTTTTGTTTCGCTAGTAGAACAATCTATGACATTGTTACTAATACTATTGCTTTTCTGGAGTACAATAACACACCTGAATAAGAAATATGGTACACTGCTTGTAGCTCTTCTATTCTTAATTTTATGAAGATATTATATGTAGAAAAAATGTAGGGGTGAAGAAAGAAATATTTTGAACATATTTTCCAAATCTATGTTTTAATTGATAGACTAAAGGTTGTAACAATTTTTTTCCCCTTCAAATAATACTATCTTACTCATATCCTTAATTGGATTGTTCAGGTCTTGAAAAGTATAATTATAGTATTTCTTACTGTTCGAAAACTGTATTATTGTAAAAAATTTGATTCAAATTTACGATTCCAATGTATGAGTATATATAACCAAGAGCAATACAGAGAATAACTTCAATGTTTTTAATTTATGGCTATGGATAGTAAAGGAACCAGGAATTAGCTAAGCTAAACTTTAGTCAAATCCCTTATCTCATTTAGATTCCATGTCATATTTCTTAACTCTTGTGTCTATGTGCTTCTTGTCGCACCGTGTCTCGTGCTTCTTGTCGCACCGTGTCTCGTGCTTCTTGTCGCGCCGTGTTTCGTGCTTCTTGTCGCACCGTGTCTCGTGCTTCTTGTCGCACCGTGTCTCGTGCTTCTTGTCGCACCGTGTCTCGTGTTTCTTGTCGTGCCGTGTCTCGTGATTCTTGTCGCGCCGTGTCTCGTGCTTCTTGTCGCGCCGTGTCTCGTGCTTCTTGTCGCACCGTGTGTCGTGCTTCTTGTCGCACCGTGTGTCGTGCTTCTTGTCGCACCGTGTGTCGTGCTTCTTGTCGCACCGTGTCTCGTGCTTCTTGTCGCACCGTGTCTCGTGCTTCTTGTCGCGCCGTGTCTCGTGCTTCTTGTCGCGCCGTGTCTCGTGATTCTTGTCGCGCCGTGTCTCGTGCTTCTTGTCGCGCCGTGTCTCGTGCTTCTTGTCGCGCCGTGTCTCGTGCTTCTTGTCGCACCGTGTCTCGTGCTTCTTGTCGCGCCGTGTCTCGTGCTTCTTGTCGCACCGTGTCTCGTGTTTCTTGTCGTGCCGTGTCTCGTGCTTCTTGTCGCGCCGTGTCTCGTGCTTCTTGTCGCACCGTGTCTCGTGCTTCTTGTCGCGCCGTGTCTCGTGCTTCTTGTCGCGCCGTGTCTCGTGCTTCTTGTCGCGCCGTGTCTCGTGCTTCTTGTCGCACCGTGTCTCGTGTTTCTTGTCGTGCCGTGTCTCGTGATTCTTGTCGCGCCGTGTCTCGTGCTTCTTGTCGCGCCGTGTCTCGTGCTTCTTGTCGCACCGTGTGTCGTGCTTCTTGTCGCACCGTGTGTCGTGCTTCTTGTCGCACCGTGTCTCGTGCTTCTTGTCGCACCGTGTCTCGTGCTTCTTGTCGCGCCGTGTCTCGTGCTTCTTGTCGCGCCGTGTCTCGTGCTTCTTGTCGCGCCGTGTCTCGTGCTTCTTGTCGCGCCGTGTCTCGTGATTCTTGTCGCACCGTGTCTCGTGCTTCTTGTCGCACCGTGTCTCGTGATTCTTGTCGCGCCGTGTCTCGTGCTTCTTGTCGCACCGTGTCTCGTGCTTCTTTCGCACCGTGTCTCGTGCTTCTTGTCGCACCGTGTCTCGTGTTTCTTGTCGCGCCGTGTCTCGTGATTCTTGTCGCACCGTGTCTCGTGTTTCTTGTCGCACCGTGTCTCGTGTTTCTTGTCGCACCGTGTCTCGTGTTTCTTGTCGCACCGTGTGTCGTGCTTCTTGTCGCACTGTGTCTCGTGTTTCTTGTCGCACCGTGTCTCGTGCTTCTTGTCGCACCGTGTCTCGTGTTTCTTGTCGCGCCGTGTCTCGTGCTTCTTGTCGCGCCGTGTCTCGTGCTTCTTGTCGCACCGTGTCTCGTGTTTCTTGTCGTGCCGTGTCTCGTGCTTCTTGTCGCACCGTGTCTCGTGCTTCTTGTCGCACCGTGTCTCGTGCTTCTTGTCGCACCGTGTCTCGTACTTGTCTGGCGTTTAGTGTCGTGTTATCTCTCGTGGCTCGTTTTCATCGTCGTGTCTCGTGGCTCTTGTCACGTCTTACACGTCACGTCATGGCCCACACGCCATGTCAAACTCGTGTTATATCACTCATGATTTTGAATATGGTGCCATATCTCTCAGCTCATATCATAACGCGCATGTTTCACTTGTCGAGTCATGTTATTCCTCATATGTCACGTCACGTCTTATCTCATATATATCATGCCGTGTTTAATTACCTTTGTTCTCGTCGTTTTTTTGTTAACTGGAAGAATTGAATTAGGATCAAGCATCACATTTTTGTGTGACTAAGCAACCTTAAAGCTGTCAGTTTTTATTTAAGGCTCCTGTACTGAGTAATACTCCATTATACTGTACGTACTTTCAAAGCCGAATTACGGAGTTTAATTCCAGCTTAAAAGCACGACAGGATAAACAAGGAATTTTCTAGCAATTCGAAACTATCATTAGTCATTAAAACATTATTTCGCATGCACATTACAATCGCGTACTGTGAGAATCAATATGGCGGTAGTGCGTGCATCATATCGACTGCTGTATAAAGAGTAAGAGAGGGAAAGGGATGGATATTTTTAGACACGAGCTCTTGCTGATCCAGAGCGGGCGGGGAGAATTGAGAGCTAGGGAAGAGAGAGAGTGGGGGGAGGGGAGGGATTGTTGGCAGGTGCCGAACTATTTAGAAGCAACACTCAACAGGAAATAAAATTATGTAACAAAACTGTATTGGTTATTGCCAGAGCTTGAAATGGTTTCTGATACATGGGAATTTTAACTGAACTGTTATACATAGTTATTGTACGAACGAAACGGAACGACAGTCCAGTAAAACAAGATAGAGAAATTGCTGCAGTATTTGCGTTAAATATGACTTTTCTATGGAGTGTTTAAAAAATACAGGACATTTAAAAAACGGAGGCTCGATACTTTTCATCGTGGATATTTTTAAATAATACATGAAGTGCCAAATCTGTTTATTTACGAGTATCTATCAATATTAAGAATTCTTTTTTTACGTATTACAAGCAAACATTTTTTTTCTTTCACCATGTTGATATCAAAAGAAGTGCTTATAAAAATTTTGGCCACTCGGCGACAATTACTAGGGTTGTAAAAAAATAAGTTCGCCATGGACCGTTAAAAATTGAATAACAAATCCACTTTTGACACATTGTAAACAAAACCTGTTACCATGTTACTCAAACCAAATGAGTGTGACTATTTCGTTTATATGACGTCATTCCATTTTCGAGCAATGAAGTGTAATGAAATTTTGAATTCCAACCAATCACAGTCACACTTTGCAATAATTTCTGCAGCTAGATTTATCGCTATCAATTTATCGCATAGTCGTTCTTTTGTTTAGTCGTTGTCGCCAACTGTTTCCCCGTAAATTGATGATCATGAATAAATTAAGATGCAACTACACGGTTAAACTTTTCTGTCAAGTTTAAAGCAATGAATGCAAGATTTATATTTAATATTAATTAATATATTTATGCAGTCAAGACGTTCAAAACGGCGCACCATGTAGACACAAAATCTCATGCATCTTAATTGAACGTACCTTTTAAACTTGATTCTTTCAATATTCTTCCCAGATTGCACGCATACGCGATTGGAATATTGAACTGCGTAGATGCAGCTTTAGTTCCGTTACACGCTACAGCGAGAATGCATTTGTCGACCTATAAAAAATGCTTTCGTGTAGCACTGATTGTAACAGTCGAAATAAGACACAGCTGACATTGGTCCTGCTTCCACAGGTAACATAACCTATAAGTAGCGTATAAAATTTGTATTTTGTGAATGAAATGAAACAATTAATAGAAAGTCAGATGTTCAAATTTATGTAACATCACATATCAAACCCAATGATCTTGCATAGTAATAATAAGGTATTTTCATCAAACTGCCTTCCGTATGGCGTAATAAAATTCGTGTTTTAATTAGGCCTATCTATACAGAGATGGCTTCATTGTGTAGCAACATGTCTCGCTGTGAATACATAAGCATTGGTATATAGCTGTCCCCACTGTTACTGTTAAATTAAATTATTTCAGCAGATAATGAAAATGTATTTATGTTATAATAATAAAAGAAAAGTGCAGTACATGTAATTAACATTGTTAAACCTGTATTTCGCAATTGGCATTACTAAATAATAACATCGAATTTCTTTATTGCAGTAATCGATATTCATCTACGAGTACTTCAACTTCACAATGTCTGAATAGGTTAAGTATTCGTTAATAAACATTTATTAACATTTTGTGATCGAATTTTAGGGATACATTATTTACATTTTTATTTTATTCACGAAATAGTCCTAATAAATGCCACTCGAGGTCTGGAATTAGTACAGATAAATGAACAAATATCGTTGTTCGATTCGTACAAATGTGCTACCATATTTGTATTGGTTAATTTTTCAAAATGTTATATCAACTTCAAAATGTAATTTAGTTTTCAATAAGCCTGTATATTAATTTAATAGGTATACCGCATTGTTCCGAATATAAGCCGCAGTAAATATCAGTGTTGAAAAGTTAAGTATTAAGAGCGATCTAGCAAAAAATTGCGTCCTCAAAAATACAAGATATAATAGGTTACACAAAAACGTCTTTGCTATGGGAAATCTGGAAGTGTATCGATATAACGATCATTATTCATCAGATGTTGAAAGCCGGTAACCTGCCACATACCGTAAGTACGAGAAGTGAGGTGGTTTGGTCTGAACGGGAGAAAGTTTGAACAAACGCCATTCAGGAGGTTTCCAACATTCCAAGTGGGGGCAGTGACAGCATTTTCTTTGCACAGTTTGGTGACAGCTCGCCTACGCACTGTACTGCTGTAACTCTACCCGTAAAAATCTCAGCTAATGTGTTGATATCGTTACAGTTTTATAGTTCCGCGTCCGTAAAACTCGTCGAAACTTTAACGTGCTCATAATTTGTGTGTACGGTTTGTAAGCAATGTTCGTAAATATGATCATATATATTTTTTATTGGGTTATTTTACGACGCTATATCAACATCTAGGTTATTTAGCGTCTGAATGATATGAAGGTGATAATGCCGGTGAAATGAGTCCGGGGTCCAACACTGAAAGTTACCCAGCATTTGCTCGTATTGGGTTGAGGGAAAACCCCGGAAAAAACCTCAACCAGATAACTTGCCCCGACCGGGATTCGAACCCGGGCCACCTGGTTTCGCGGCTAGACGCGCTGACCGTTACTCCACAAGTGTGGGCTATGATCATATTACCCCATCCCTGGAAACAATAGGTTGGCTTAAACTAGATAAGAAAAGAAATTTACATTCACTTCTCCTTCTCTTCGAAATCTTGAACTCTTCTATTCCTTCGTACCTGTCGTCTCGCTTCACTTACCTTTCTTCCCATCACAATCTGAACACACGCTCTCGCCATGAAACAATACTAACAATACCATCTCATCGCACCTCCTCATACTCATCCTCTTTCACAATAGCCCTGCCAAGACTCTGGAATTCGTTACCTGCTAGCATTAGGGACTGTCGAAATAAAATTGAATTCAAACGCAAACTTACTAGGCACTTGGTCAGTAATTGAGACTCGTTCAGACATGGTTTCTTGTAAATAGTTATCTTAATCTATAACAAAAGATTTCAATTTCCGGTAATTTCATCACTATATAATTTTGTTATTGTAGGTTTAATTTGTAATTCAGTAAATACAAAAATATTCTTTGTTCTTAACTTCTATGATAAAATGTCTAGCTTTCATTAATCAGGTAATCTTGTCGTACTTTAATTTTTATTGTAATTGTAATTGTAAATTTAATATTAATTGTAATTTTATTGTTCATATTATAGTTGTAATCCCCTGGTAAAGGGGCAGAGAAGGCCTGACGGCCTTATCTCTACCAGGTTAAATAAATAAATATATACTAAAATACTAAAAGTTTTTATTATTATGGAGCGAAAAGCGTCAACAAGTTTAGGAAATCGGCGTAATTATGCAAGTTTCAAACGAGCAGTATTGAGGAGGTGCGAACAAAATAAGTTTAGTCACGTAAATAAGAATTTTCAGAAGAGACAAAAAATGTAACTGTAATATAGCTTTAATACTGTTTGACGCTCATTTTAAAATAAAAACTGTGTTATTTGTACTTTAAACACATTTAAATATTGGACTAAATCTTTTTTGATCAACCCAAGGTGGACTTAATCTTTTTTTGAATCACCACCGATACTTTTATCTTTCTAATTTGTTTTTCCTAGGATTTACATTTCTTTTTCTTGAGACTTCGTTGGTTTCACCGGCATTCATGATACTGTCTTCAATATCACTCATTGTTTCAAATTGGACAAAACAATATATAACTAACGTTTAAAATAAGTTGTAAAATGTCCAGTACTAAAAATTAGCACTATAGGTTAAGAGTATATGTACGTGAACGACCACAAACATTATAAAAAAATGCAGACTCTAAATTTCTAAAATTTTATAAGGAAATGAACTCACAAATGGACAAAAATAACAAGGTACCACAACAAGACTTATTAGAACATAAATATCTGATAAAAGTATAAAAAGTTACTAATAATATATATTTTTTTAGAATTCACTTTTTACTTTAAATTAAATTTTCCAAAATTTGAAAATTTCCACACATTTTTTTTCATAACTCCACAACCATTAGAGATAGAATTCTGAAATTTTGTACACTAATTTAACATGCATTTATGCAAAAGGAAGACTAAAATAATGCCCATTTCTTTGAAAATAGAAAAATTAAGTCACAAAATATTATGTAAATTTTAATACATTTGTCCTATATCAAATAAAAAATTAATTGTATTAAAGTAAACAACTCTACATGTCTGAGAGTAGTCTACTTTTCAGAAATAAGTGTTTATTACACGAAGGAAAAATATTAAAGATGTCAGAGATCATAACAATGTTATGGTTACCAAATGATATAACTACAGAATTTTTTTGTTTTTTTTTTATACTTTGATAAAACTGATTTGAAAAATATTATTAGTAACCTTTTTATACTTTTATCACATATTTAAGTTCTAATAAGTCTAGTTGTGGTACCTTGTAATTTTTGTCCAATTGTGAGTTAATTTTCTTATAAAATTGTATAAATTTAGAGCCTACATTTTCTGATAATATTTATGGTCGTCACGTATACCTTTAAGAAGAACACAAACGATGTGCAATGCACGATGGGATCATGGTTGCTATGTTACTGCCACATGATTTGTTGATTGTAACTTGTTATTTGTGACCCGTTGCGCGAAAAAGGACCTAAAAGTCGTGAAAGGAAATTTTACAGGAGAAGAAAATATCGAATTTGCTGTGTAAAAACTGCATTTCTAAGCTTTGACATTTTGAGCTACCTGTAGGCTTTCTTTACATACTAAACTAGGACGTAGTTTTACACAGTGCTTCTTTAATACCTCAATCTTTCTTATAGTTGCTAAGAAAACAAATGAAAACTTTAATTTGCATTTTTCTCGAAAAGTAAATAATATAATATCAATATTCAATAAGTAATATATTAAAAACTAAAGCACCAAAAAAACCATGATTTTTTTAAAGGCTCAGTATTTCATCTCCTTTTTGAAACCGCAAAAAAAGTGAAAAATCAGACTTTAGGTCCCATTTCCTGCAACTAGTCACATTTTCTGATTGACATATGTAGTGGACTAAATTCTTTTTGAATAATCTTGTAATCTTTACAATAGAAATATAATGCGATGAAATTTCTTTCGATTAATTTTAATGTTGATACTTTGTAGAAAATACCAACCTAAGGAAAAAAGTATCCTCAACTCAAATTATATTATGATTAAAAACTCGTTTTGTTCGCCACCTCCTAACTTGTGTGTCACGCTAAAAGTACAAACAATAGGGAGACTGGCAGAATAACATTTCTTGTTTCTTTCTTCCTCGCTTGTTTACTTTCTTTCATTGAAACAATTTACTAATTTTTACCCTCAAATATAAAGGGTGCGCTTATATTCGGGACAATACGGTAGTTATTATATGGTGATTAAGTAACCAAACATCTAAAACTAGCAAGTGACTGATTGTACAATCTTGAAAGAAGAAATATTCATTCCCTTGTTTTCCTGTACCAAGTTGGTCACAAATCTACACCTACGTATCTTGCCTCCCGCTTCATTTACCTATACTTACTTATTTACAAATGGTTTTTAAGGAACCCGAAGGTTCATTGCCGCCCTCACATAAGCCCGCCATCGGTCCCTATCCTGTGCAAGATTATTCCAGTCTCTATCATCATATCCCACCTCCCTCAAATCCATTTTAATATTATCCTCCCATTTACGTCTCGGCCTCCCTAAAGGTCTTTTTCACTCCGGTCTCCCAACTAACACTCTATATGCATTTCTGGATTCGCCCATACGTGCTACATGCCCTGCCCATCTCAAACGTCTGGATTTAATGTTCCTATTATGTCAGGTGAAGAATACAATGCGTGCAGTTCTGCGTTGTGTAACTTTCTCCATTCTCCTGTAACTCCATCCCGCTTAGCCCCAAATATTTTCCTAAGCACCTTATTCTTAAACACCCTTAACCTATGATCCTCTCTCAGAGTGAAAGTCCAAGTTTCACAACCATACAGAACAACCGGTAATATAACTGTTTTATAAATTCTAACTTTCAAATTTTTGACAGCAGACTGGATGATAAGAGCTTCTCAACCGAATAATAACACGCATTTCCCATATTTATTCTGTGTTTAATGTCCTCCCGAGTGTCATTTAGATTTGTTACTGTTGCTCCAAGATATTTGAATTTTTCCACCTCTTCGAAGGATAAATCTCCAATTTTTATATTTCCATTTCGTACAATATTCTGGTCACGAGACATAATCAAGTAAAATTTCCGTGTTTTCCCTAATCGTTTGTGTATTTTCTGCTAACATATTCACGTCATCCGCATAGACAAGAAGCTGATGTAACCCGTTCAATTCCAAACCCTGCCTGTTATCCTGAACTGTCCTAATGGTATATTCTAAAGCGAAGTTAAAAAGTAAAGGTGATAGTGCATCTCCCCGCTTTAGCCCGCAATGAATTGGAAAAGCATCAGATAGAAACTGACCTATACGGACTCTGCTGTATGTTTCACTGAGACACATTTTAATTAATCGAACTAGTTTCTTGGGAATACCAAATTCAATAAGAATATCATATAATACTTCCATCTTAACCGAGTCATATGCCTTTTTGAAATCTGAATAACTGATGTACTGTACCCTTATATTCCCATTTTTTCTCCATTATCTGTCGAATACAAAAAATCTGATCAATTGTCGATCCAATACGCCGAAAACCGCACTGATGATCCCCAATAATTTCATCTACGTATGGAGTTAATCTCCTCAAAAGAATATTGGACAAAATTTTGTAAGACGTCAACAAAAGTGATATTCCTCGAAAGTTACCACAGTTGGTTTTGTCCCCTTTTTAAAAATAGGTACGATTATGGACTCTTTCCATTGACCTGGTACAATTTCCTTTTCCCAAATAGCAAGTACAAGTTTATAAATTTCGCTATATAATGCACTTCCACCCTCTTGTATTAATTCTGCTGGAATTTGATCGATACCTGGAGACTTGTACTTTTTCAGATTTTCTATCGCAATTTTGACTTCTGAAAGCGTGGGTTCGGGTATAAATGGCTCAGCAGTTTGTATTTCAATTTCGTCCCGATCATTTCTATTTGGCCTATGTATATTTAGTAGTTGCGTACCTATCATATCACAATCTCTACACATGCACGAAAAACAGCCATATACTGGTCATACCAACACATAAACCACGTGTTCATCATTATTCATTATCCTGCTATCGAGTTTGTGGAATATCCTACCCAGCGACATCAGAGATTGTCGTAATTCATTAGTATCGAAATACAAACTTTGTAACCTTTTATTATTGAGTGGAGCACAATACAGTCAACAAAAAAATTTAAATTTTATTGTAAAAAACTTTCGAAAATGATATGATATATTATTGTCAACGACATCAGTATCCATTACAGGTTGCCTTTGTATTCATGTATTTAGGTCACTTCATAGCTGTCTCTTTACATTTTATATACTTTTTATTGCTATTCCGAAAGCATGTTAAACTAATATTTCCCCCTGATACTTGTACTGAATTCCTTTGCATATTCGCTGTTTATGAACCAATCTAAATATTCGCCCTTTCTAAATGCCATTTACAATACTATATCTTCCTATGCTTCTTTAATTTTACTTTTATCCTACTTTTTCTATCGCCACTGTTTTATCTAGAACCATCCGTACATTCTCTAATACCTAGAATTTATTATTTCAACTTCGAAAATGTTACTGTCGAATCCAGTTTAGATTTTGGAAGGGTACGGTAATGTGGTCAGCGCAACGAACATCGCAGACGAAGTGAACACGAGTTATGAATACGGACAAGGAAAACCCGCCAAGTGATAATGGATTCTTACAACGATTGTTCCCCTCATATGTTCTATTTGAAATACGAAACCTCCCTATAAATTTGTACATTCGGAAAGGGTCGATTATCGGACATTTAGTACAATCCATATCGTTCGATAGCAGTAAAGGTGCATTGGCATTTAGTACAAACAGGAAAATCCAGTGACATTTGGTAAAATCCATATGGTCCAATGGTAAAATAGGTCCAGAATATTCGGTTTAATGGTTTTTCTTACAAATATATCTGATATGTGTACTGATTGTTGCATTGTCTCCAGTTGACAATTCGGCAACAAACACAAATATAAATTTGCAGTTTTAGTGAAGTTAACAAACGAAAATTTAAGTCATAAATAACACAGCAGAAGTAATTTTTTTACAGGAACAGAAGCCAATGTTGCAACATAATGGGTATTGTTATTTTGTTATTTATATAGGGTCTATATTATATAAAAATTGACCCTGAAACAGTATCTTGTGGCACGTCTTGTGTTTTCCTTTCAACTGGTTAGTCGATCGATATATTCTGCACATCTATATACTGTAACAAATGTCTTTGGACTTTTTATTGGACCATATGCATTGTATCAAATATACTGTATCGGCCATGTGCATTGTATCAAATATCTCTGGACGTTTTTATCGTTGGACCATATGCTTTGCACGAAATATATTGTACCAAATGTATGTCGATGTTTTTTTAGCATTGGACCATATGCACTGCACCAAATGTCTTTTAATGGGAAGGGCCGCCTAGTTTTAGAGATACGATTTTTTAAAATTCTTCAATTCAGAGCTATAACAGCTAATGCAAACAGTGCTATGTGCTAGATATATCAGGCAATAAATCTTGTTTAGCTGCATACAGCACTGTCAAAATCTCCTTGAATAATATAAGTTATGAAAAGTTATGACATGTCAGATATATAATATTCATGAAGTTGACTGTAGAATAGTCTATGAAGAAATGATAAGGAAATGTAAGCATATCTGAAATTACTCACTGTACTGGTTACAGTACTGGAAATAGTTGTAAAAATGCTCAAAACAAAGTGGAACTTTGCACCATGAACATTTCACAAAAATAAGTTTCTCACAATCAGCTTTAGAGCAGTTCTGTACATCAACGTAAAAACAGAATTCTACAGGAGTGACAAATTTATCAGGTTTGTTGTCAAGGTACCCGGCTTTATGCTAACCATAAGTTATTCAAGCATATTCATATATCTGACAAGCAAACGTTCTGATGGGGGCAGATAAAAAAGTTAATTTTTTTTCTTTCACCATATTAATAATGTCAAAAGAAGTGATTATACAAATTTTGGCCACTCGATCGCAATTACGAGGCCGTCCAGAAAGTGATTTTCCCTGGGGCCGTTTATAGAAAAAAGCATAATTACATGGAAATATGTATTGAAACAGATACAGCAATTGTTGTGCTATTTCTAAACAAATCCCCCAATAGAATTGAGACATTTGTCATACCATGGAATCAATTTTTGTGTCGCAGAAGTCAGCCGCCTCAGATCGGAACCAGCGTCTGTACCTCTCTCTGTCGATCTCATGATATGAGAAATGTCTCAATTCCGATGGAAAATATGTTGAAAAATAGCTCAACAATTGCTGTGTCTGTTCCAATAAATTTATCCGATAAAATTGTGTCTTTTTTCCTGTTAATGACTCCTGGCGAACTTATTTTTACGGCCCTCGTATTTGCGGTCGAGTGGCCAAAATTTGTAGAAGCACTTCTTTTGACATTATTAATATGGTGGAAGAAAAAAATTTAACTTTTTTATCTGCTCCCATCAGAACGTTTGCTTGTGAGAGATGAAAACTGATTATGTGTCAAGGAATGTAATTTTAGCACATCATCTCTCTGATGTAATATATTATTCGTGCCAAGTAACAAAACCCTATGACAGAACTTCGGAATGAATTTTTTCCAAGGCCTAAAGCCATGAACGTCAAGAAGCAGAACAATCGGAGTTGTGTGCTTTGGAATAGTTAACGCTTCCACCGTTTTACCTTCTGGATTTATTATTTCTATAGCCTGTCTACCTCGGTAACTGGTCCACGAGTCTACCAAAAGATTGCTATGATCACTGCCAGATGAAAAGTATATTTCTCGAAACCACTTGAAGAGGTGAATTTTCATAAGCTTTCCTGATTTTGAGGGCAATGCATAAACATTTGGAGCCTTAAACATTTTCTTCTTCATGATGATAATGGAGATATAAGACTTACGAATGTCAAGCGATTATTTTGAAAAATCATATCTCGAAGGCTAGGCGTTCTCCGGATGTAGAAATTTATAGGGAGATTTCTTATTTCAAATGGAACGTATGGAGAAAAATCGTTCTGAAATTCCATTATCACTTGATCAACCTTCCTTGTAAGCTTTGTGACTTGTTGATATTGAGGTTGTCAGTAGAAAGTAACATTAATCAAAATGGACTATTGCTTTAGTAAGGAACTAAGGAAACCTATTTTATTTTCTTTATATGTTTTTCTTGCTTCGTTTCTTTATCTTCACTCTCCTTACTTTTTATTTAATTAACTTAATTTATTTTGTTTCCTTTCCCTTTTCTATATTCTTATTTCAGCAAAGGAAGCTTTTAATAGAAAAAGGAGAATTATTCTGCGGACCTCTGGAAGAAGAACTAAGGAAGAGACTAGTGGAGTGTTTTGTGTGAAGTGTGGCACTGTATGGGGCAGAAACCTGGACATTACGGCGAAGTGAAGAAGCGAATAGAAGCATTTGAAATGTGGATATGGAGAAGAATGGAGCGTTTGAAGTGGACAAAGTGTGTTGGAAAGTGTTGATGAAGAAAGAATGATGCTGAAACTGATCAGGAAGAGAAAAAGGAATTGTTTGGGTCACTGGCTGAGAAGAAACCGCCTGCTGAAGAATGCACTGGAAGGGATGGTGAACGGGACAAGAGTTCGGAGCAGTAGAGGATAAGAGATGATGGACGATGTTAAAATATATGGATCATATGCGGAGACTAAGGGAAAGGCAGAAAATAGGAAAGATTGGAGAAGGTTGAATTTGCAGAGAAATACCTGCCCGTGGGCAGAAAAATATGAATAAATAGCAATATGCGTTACAAGAGCGGTATGTTGAAGTTTTCATGTTCGAGGAAAAGTTTGAAAAAGCGAAACGTAGTTGAGCTTTTTTAATTTCCGAGAATTGAAAGAAAACATGCCGCTCGTGTATCGTACATTACTTTGTGCGAAGATCGTTTATTAAATACCTGAAAGAGGAATTTCTAATTAGTTGCAATGAAATCTCCATCTTGGTTTTTGTTCAATGACTGCAAAATTTGCAAAACAAAAATATCTATCTTCAACATTGTTGCTTTAAAATGTTTTCTGTGTTTACTAAACTCCAGCAGGCCGTGATATACGTCTGTCTTTTTTCCTCCCCCAGTCTATAAATGCGAACTTAAAACAAACGGTAAGGTTATGTAATGATTTAGAGTTTACTTAATTTTTGCAAATATTTAAAAACAATAATTAACAGTGCAATTTAGGTGAAATTGCAGTGGTAAGTTTCCAATTTATAATTGTTACTATATTGAACGTCTCTAAAAATATGTTAAAAGCCTAAAGCAGTAAAATCAATATGTCACTTAAGCGGTAAGAAGAGGGAAATTGTTATGTGTGTTCGGTTGGGAATACTGAATGTGGAATTTTAGACTTTCCGCGGATTGGTTTTGTGCGGAAACCAAGTAAATACGCACAATCTCGCACAAATGAATTTTTTTTCTTTCCTTTTTTTTTTAACTTATTTGTTTATCTGTCTGTCCATTTTATTTTAATCTCCATCATAGTTCTGATTTATCCAAATCGCATTAAGTTGCTACACAATAAATAATGCCACTTCATATAACAGAAGAGCGTGGATAAAACAAAACTGTTTTGAACACGTTGTGTAAATCATGTAATGAGTTCTTATATGGTTTTACTCGAAACGGAAGCCTGGCAGCTTCCATCTTTGTTTTCTGTTCAGTGTGGGCTACCCAACCTGTTGATTCTGTTTGGACGGAAAGTTGTTAGATCATACGAACAATAAGTCATTGTGTTGAGTAAGAACAATGCGGTCTGTGTTGCTCTTTCGGTATCATACAAACACGAGATATATTGATTATTTTATCAAAGGTTTTACTGCTAGAACAGCATCACAAGGTATTTCATATTGATTATACATCAAAGACTCTATTACAAATATGACCTTGTGCCATAAAACCTTTTGATCGCCTTGATACAAGTCCTACTTTCAGTATAGACCGATACAAAATTTCTATCGATTACGTGGTTCGCTATTACAATCTGTCGCCATAATCTTTGCAAATTATTTCGCTGAAGGTTTTATCATTTTATCGTCTCATGTTATATTTTATACCCATTTTATACAAGAAAACTGTTGTCAACATAATCTACAGGGTGTAAGGGGTAAAAGTACAGTCTTTTTCACAGTCGCCGGGGACTGTCTAGAGCAGATGTCTCAATAGGGCCTCCTCGGAGCACTTCCTCCTCCTCTCTATTTTTTTTATGTAAAAGTGGAACAAGATGCGGGAGCAGTTCGTGTATCTCCGGATGACGTCATTGACCGCGACGTTTGAATAAACATCTGCAACCGCTACGATGTTGTGTCCATCTCCGAGGAAAGAATGTCCTTATTACCGGAAGAAATAAAAGCTTTCATAGGAAAAGAGAAATTGTGGGAGTCGCAAGTTTCAGTGGGTAACTGTTACCACTTCATTAATCTAAATTGTTACCTAATATGAATCAAGACCAGTGTAACAAATATAATGAAGTATTGAAGGACTTGAGATAAGAATTTGAGACTACATTTAAGATTTTTTGTGAATTTCTAACATGTTTTGGTTATTTTTAATTATTGAAAACATCACGAACTATATTATCTAACCATTTAATGTAATTAATATATTAATATTGACGCATCATAAAATGCGTACTTTAACAACCAACAAGTTTAATTGTAACTTTATTATTATTTAATTGAATTTTATTTCATTAAATATAGTGTAAACTTAAGAAAAAGAGAGATACCAAAAACCATTTACTACAAATGAAGTATTGTTGTCGTTTAGTCAACTGTCCGAAGACAGGTCTGAACCTCACAAGTGATACCAACAAGGCACCACTTAAAGACACCTAGGCCAGGAGATAATGGGATAAGGTGATCAGTTCCTTGTGCTTAAATAATTACGTAACATGTATGGTTCTTCATGCTTCAGATGTCTTATTTTTACTGAGTGCAGCTTTGTGTCATTTCTCCCGCGACAGTTACAACATAGCTCACTCACGCTTGTAACATAAATCAACGATCGGCTGTCTTCGGTTATTGCGCTTATCTCTTCAGCTGACTACGCTATCTACATTTGCTCTCTGTAACAACTTTCATGCATTGGCCTTGAGACGCCTGGTCTAGAGGATCAAAAATGTCCATACAACACATGGTCAAAACTTCATACTTTTCCCAGAAAAAATATTTATTTTGTTATTTTATTTGCGGTATACTGCTTATATCGTTAGTACAAATATGAAAACAATTGCATCAGCAGGTATATCTAGCAAAGAGTTAATATTAGTTTAAATATATATTTGTGTATTCCTTTACGTTTTCGTGGAATTAAATAAAATTGCGTGCTTAAATTTGTTAATATTCTGGCGTGAGAGACGTGGCAACGTGCTCAGCAGGCAGTACTCTGCACAGACGCACGTACTTGTCAGCTGAGTTCAAGCTCCCTGTCCATAGGTCTACTGCCGAGCGGATGACAGTTCGGTAACAGGTATGCGATAAACAACTTGCAATGTCATTCACAGTTTAGGAATATATAATAATAATTTATGGAGAAAGTCGTCGTAATTCAAGCGAGGCAAGAAGATGTACCGTCAATGTTTTTCGCAATGAAGTTTACCTAATCGGCGAACTTTTGTAACTGTGTCTCAACGATTATTACAAACTAGGAGTCTCTTACCTCGTTTCGAAAATCACACAAATAGAAATTTCTTTAAAGATTCTACTGCTTTATGGAAGCGGAAGAGATTAAAATGTTGATTTAAAAAACGTTTGTGTGATTTTGTGCAGTAAACCATTATTGCTTATTTTTTAGACGTAGGGGATAGTTGGGTAGTATCGGACATCGGGTAATATCGGACAGTGCGTTTCTTTCATCTACCACCAGATCGTAATACCTGAATGACATGGTTACGTTTCTGTATGCGACATCACAGAAACGTAACAATGTCATTCAGGGACTATCGTCTGGTGGTGGATGAAAGAAACGCACTGTCCGATACTACCCAACTCTCCCGTACAATAAAAAAATGGAACATTATGTAAATTATGTAATACAAACATACGAGGTGACAAGCGATATTGTATACAGAAACATTGTAGCAGGAGAAAAGAAAGGAGGAAACTCAATCTCCTCCTACTAGCTCACGCCCCCGGTCTATGTACCAAACTGCACTCAACATATTATGTAATCGGTCTCCAAAATTACAAGCCTATATATCGTGTCCTGCCGAAGTGGTATACAAATTGAAAATAGGTCGCATTCCTGCCATTTATCCGCAATACGTGCAGAAACACAACATACAGACACCCTCACGTCACGTGAATACAATCCACGGAGGCCGGTCGAGAGAGTCAGCAGCTTCGGAGGGTCGCCTGCAGAGCGATCTGAAAACCCAGAAGTAGTAACGGGATGATGAATGAAATGATGATAGGGGAGCAAAGGAAGTGGCGAAGATGAGTGGGGTTCCAATCGCCTGATGAAGTTACCTGATATCCATCCATAGGAGTGACAGAAAACCCCCGAAAAAACCTCACCCAGGCAACTCGTCCCGACCGGGGATCAAACCCGGGTCCGCTGGGTTCGGAGTTAGACTCGCTAACCCCTTAGCCACAACGGTGGACAGCATATCCCTTCGTATCATCTCCTCTTCTGCTAACAACGCCATATCATTAATTATTTTATTAAAGACTCTATTATATGCATATACTTTCACGATATTTGTTCATTATTTCAAGAAAGTCAGTATTGTTGAACAATCTTAATAACAAATAATTTCAAGGAAAAATTGTTCCGGGATCGCATATCGATCCCGAGACCCTTCGCTTAGCGCACGGATGCTCTACCGACTGAGCTACCCCAGGAACTACACACGACACCGTCACAATTTTTCCTTTATCTTCACACAAGTCCACACTTGTGGAGTATAACGGTTAGCGCGTCTGTCCGCGAAACCAGGTGGCCCGGGTTCGGTTTCCGGTCGGGGAAAGTTACCTGGTTGAGGCTTCTCCGGGGTTTTCCCTCAACCTAATATGGGCAAATGCTGGGTAACTTTCGGTGCTGGACCTCGGACTCATTTCAGCGGCATTGTCACCTTTATCGTATTCAGACGCTAAATAATCGGAGATGTTGATAAGGCGTCGTAAAATAACATACTAAAATAAAACTCAAATGGGCTGACAAGACGCCAGAACCCAACTTTGAGTGCACATAACTTCTATGTGACTTAAATTTTGGCTTTCTGTTAAAGTACATCCAGTAACGAATATATTATGCAAATCTGGCTTTCAGAGGAATCCTGCGCTAAGCGAAGGGTCCGGGTATTAATACCCGGCCCCGGAACAATTTTTTCTTGAAATTATTCAAACCTGCTTTACAGGGAGCTACTACCTGAAAGCCAGATTTGCATAATCTTTAGCAACATTAACTGTTGATTACTTTGTGAAAGATGTTTATTGTTAACGGAATCTTTCTTAATATTTCATGTTTATTACTTTACGATAGGCTTTTGTGTTAATAGAATCCTTCATTTATATATATAATTTGAGCTGATAATGGAAATTACGGGAAAACGGTTGAACGGATTTTCATGAATGACCCGTCATTTTGAAGCTTGGCATTCAAGGATTTTCAGAAAAATAGTAACTTTCAGTGAAGCGTTAGTTTTCCTACTCAATTTTCCTATTTTCCATAACCCATCTTTCGTCAGTTTTGAGAACTAATTGCATTTCAAAATAAAACAAAACGCATACTACAATAAACAATAGGCTATTACACGAAGGCCATGACCTGCAGGATTGCTGACATATTTAGAGTTCAGATGGCTCATATTCTCTGTCATCATAATGGAAATATGTCGATCTTTATTTCCGTAATTTTTTGATAACGTATAAACATAATTTACAAGTCTGATTCTCTGGTCTATAGTTTTCAGAGTACGCTTAGGTATTGGATATTAAGATCTAAAAAAACTTAAGAATGTCCGATGATATTATTACCATTAAAAATGAAATATTATTGTAGTTAATGCAATTATGTCAATGCCACTAATTATACACATTAATGCTATAATTATAATATGAAAATGAAACCTTTTGGGGTTTTATATAAGTAGACGTAGAGAAGAATATTTTAAATTGGATCTTCATTTCTATAATTTACTGATTAATGGCTATATGTTACTGAAACTATAAAACTTACATAAGGTAATAATATTAGTATTAAAATGAAATATTTTTACAGTTATTAATCAAGTGGTGTGGGTCTTTTTCATATATTTAATGGCGATGTGATGTAAATATTTATATGTGTGATTTCCTAATTTTCCTTGGTAGTAATTGAGTCATGTTTCCTATTGTAGCTCCGTCCTTGAACTAGACTACATCAAAATTAATTTCATGTTTCTTTGGTTTAATCGATTAGATATTTTGTGATCGCTGCTAAGCATATTTTGTTGTAGGAAAAATAGCAGGTTATTTCACTTCTTGCTACCGTGATGAGTAAGTTTATTTCCCGCAACCAGCAACGAATGAAGCACTGAAATTGCTAACGATTTACGACGAACAATTTCATTTAGGGTGCATATAAGCAGTGGCGGCTCGTGATAAAATATTATGTGTGTTCACAATTTTGTGGTTCCAAAATCGAAGAGAATTTGAAATCGTACGTTTAGTCTAATATGAAATGTCATGATTCCAATGTTTCACTATCGAAAAAAAACCGTATATAAATTCAAAACAACATATAATAATAATAATAATAATAATAATAATAATAATAATAATAATGTAACTCAGTCTTTTTATTTCCAGTTTTTCTTGGTAAGCCAGTTTACCCAGTTCTTTACTGTTCAAAATTACTTGAACAGAGTTCATTGTTTACGTTTGTTAAAAATGAGTACATACCACAGTCTCGTTATTTACAAACGCGTGTGTTGAGTAATATATTTTGATTCACAACACACTGATACACTATAGCCTATACCAGTACTGTAATCCCACTCGCATAGATTACTATAAATACATGCCAGTAAATATTATTCTTAAATATTATACACTGCCATACAGATACTTAAATTCATACCACCACCACAGTCAACCAGCACGTGTTTGAAAGCCAAACTATGCTATTATGCCGACACTGAAGTATAGTAATTCACAAACTACACTCTCGTAGCAGCACTGTACACACATCCACGTAAGTAAACGTTCCTACAGTCAGATGCTGACATCTACAGGCTATTAAATTTCCTCCTCGAGATATAACACGTGAACGATAGGCATCCATGGACTTGACATCTGTAGGATAGATACTCATCATGTTCACTTAACGCTTTGTGCTCTTGACGAGTCATAAGCGGCCAGCTAAAGACAATTTTCTCCCGCGCATGCGTGAAATTCCTGTAACCTTCTCGAAAAGAGCACGGCTTGTACGTGAACGGATGTTGCCAAGTTTATATAAGAAGTTTATGCAAGATGCGGGAAGTTTAAAATACTCGATTCTGATATTATACATCCCCACTACGTCAATACGGTATGAAATAATAAAACTAGTCGTGCATTAATCGAAACAAGGTGTTCACGTGCTCTTGTGCTCTTATTGACGCACCGCCACTGCATATAAGATTCTACAACTCTGATACATCATTCGCCTCATTTTCCGCATCTCAGCAATAGATTCCTCACGACAGCCTATACGGGATAGCCTAATACATAAATGACTTACGTCTCTGATCTTCCGCGATTTATTCATTATGAGCTTACGGAAAATTATACGTCATTGATTCAACATATGCTAACGTTTTACATGGCCAAAATGATGTCCACAGGTAACAGAAATAGTAATATACGTTACAAGAGCGGTATGTTGACGTTTTCATGTTCGAGGAAAAGATTAAAAACGCGAAACGTAGTTGTGGTTTTTTTAATTTCCGAGAACATGAAAACAAACATACCGCTCGTGTATCGTACATTATTTTGTGCGAAGATCGTTCATTACATACCTGAAAGAGGAATTTCTAATTAGTTGCAATGAAAACTCCATGTTGGTTCTGTTTAATGACGGCAACTTCGGAAAACCAAAATATCTTTCTTCAACATTGTTGCTATAAAATGTTTTCTGTGTTTACTATACTCCAGCAGGCCGTGATATACGTCTGTCTTTTTCTTCCCCCAGTCTATAAAAGTGAACTTAAAACAAACGGTAAGGTTATGTAATGACTTATTTTTCATTTTAATATTTTAACAATATTATTTATATAACATATTGCAGTAATAACATCCGCATCTGGAATCTTGTTGATTTTTTCACGGCTTCCTTAATGTTACTTGTATCAGGAATGCAATAAGTTTCATGGAGTAGTATACTTTACTTAATTTTTGCAAATATTTAAAAACAATAATTAACATTGCAATTTAGGTGAAATTGCAGTGGTAAGTTTCCAATTTATAATTATTACTATGTTAAACGTCTCTAAAAATAATATGTTAAAAGCCTAAAGCAGTAAAATGAATGTGGCGCTTAAGCGGTAAGAAGAGGGAAATTGTTATGTGTGTTAGGTTGAGAATACTGAATGTGGTATTTCACACTTACCGCGTATTGGTTCTGTGCGGAAAACAAGCAAATACGCACGATCTCGCACAAAAGCAAAGTTCCAGCATCCACCTGAAGATGGATAGGTTCAAGGAATAGCATAAAAACATTAAGAGGGAGTATGTTTATTATGGAAGCAAATAACTTTCAAAATGTCTGCTATTCTCCATTGAAAATAAATCTGAACAATTTTTATTTGAACTTCTTATGGACTTAATTTGCAGCATTTGCTGCACAAGCCACTAGTAATATTTTATTTCTTACTAGCCGTACCCGTGCGCTCCGCTGCACCTGTTAGAAATAAATATAAAGTAATTACATAATTAAAATAGGACGTTTGATCCAGGGAACAACTTTTACAACATTGCAAGATAATCTGCTTCGCTCATTACCCAATTTTTTTTTTGCATTGCATTTATTGCATATATATTTTATGTATTTTAACGCAATTCAATTGAGCACAGTTAAAATATGAATTATAAAATAATGGATTGCTAAGCTAACGTACTATTACTGCATACTAAATCAATATACTCTCGTTGTTCGTTAATTCTCTGAGATTAAAATGAGTGTATATAAATATTATTTTAAGAAATACAGAAAACGAATGTACAAAATAGCCTATCAAATTTTCTGAGCATAAGAAGCTATTTCAATCTTACCTGTCCTCGATTTACTCAGACGTTACTGTAATAACATTATAGCATTATGTCCATCTAAAGAAACTACACTTTCCAATGGTGAAATAATAATTAATTATACAAATCGGTTAATTTAGCTTCTGATATTACTTCATACAAACACAGAAACATTCTCTGTAGGCTATGTTTAATAGCTTTCTATTGTTGATGTCCAAGGCCCCTGTTTCGATTGTTGTTGTCCACGGCCCCTTATAGACGAAGTCATTTGTTCTTAATTCATTGCACCGTCTTAGATGGTGTTATTTTAATTTTAAAACTCATTTATCTCATTAAATATCAGTCCTATCAAAATTTTGTAAAGAATAAAACTTATCGGAAATCATTTTCAAAGAAACGTTTGTTATGGAACATTTTTCACAAAAATCAATAATAAGCGAGATATTTCGATTGATTTAATTCAGGCCCCCTTATAACCCCCCTTTTAAATAAAGTATTTTGAATGCCATATAGTCTAAAATCTAAGTTACAACGAACTTAATTCATATTCCAATTTTCATACAAATCGGTTCAGCCATTATCGCGTGAAAAGGTAACAAACATACAGACAGACATACAAACAAAAATGTCGAAGAAGCGATTTTCGGTTTCAGGGTGGTTAATTATATATGTTAGGACCAATTATTTTTGGAAAATCGAAAATTACCAGAAAAATTTCGGCTACAGATTTATTATTAGTATAGATTATTTTAATGCTTCTAAAATCATATAGATTTTTTTTTTAAATTTTGATAATTTCATGTTATTTTTGTCGCAAATCGACCCCTCGTTCTTTGTTGGCCTAGCCAGGTTCTCTGTAGATTGAACTACCTTGTTAGACTGTAGAAGAAGTAGAAATCACGTGTTGAATAAGGATACGTAAATTACACTCCAGGACGTGGTTGAGTAATGAGTGGAGGCCCCGTTATCGTGGCGGCCGCTCCCACATTGATTAGTCTTGTATCTACACAGTCGATAAATGAAGCGTGCCTCGCCTTTGTTCAGCCACCTGCCAGCAGCCTAGGGGAACATAATAACGGCATCAAAGACCACTGCATTTTGTAATTAGGGCAGGAACGACCGATATCTGGAATTGAAACTTGACTGAAAGAGATAAAATGTAATTCATATTTGTCTAATAAAGTGTATTTCCATGGGTATTCACGCTCTCATCACAGCGAGCATATACAGGGACATCATTTTATTTTTACTTCAATTTTTATTGTACCTGAGTTTTTGAATATACTTCACTCCCACCCCTTCTACTAATGAAGTTCCAACTGTACTCCACACAGAACCAAGGCCACATATAGTAAACAGCATTGAGTTAGTGAGTATAGTACGTTCCAGAAATATGTTCGCGTTTTCCAGTGACGAAAGAGCTTTCAATATTGAATCATATTTTCGTACAGGTACTGTCCGTTTGCCTACGTCTCATCCCGATTTCCCCCACCTGCTTCTGCTCGCCCCTCTGTGAAAGCTAGGCTGTCTTAGCTCTTTTCTGAAAACATTAATTTCTGTTAGGAATTGGACGTTTACGTAATATTATACAATTGTTTAAAATAACTTAAATAAAAGGGCCTCGTTAAGTAATTAACTGTCACGTGATTTCCCCCCCCCTCCTTTATACGACGCTGCGACAAAACCACTTGAACGGACAGTAGATAGTATTTCTGAGTAATTTTATCTTTTCGGATCGGGCAGAAGTGAAGATTGTATTAACAGTATGTAAGGTACTCTTTTATAAAGTAGGTACAGAATTATTTCAACATGAGTTACTAGTACGAAGGACGAAAGTGGCAATTGGAATTAGATGCAATAGTCTATAGTGCGATAATATGCACAAAAGAACTGAACCCTGTATCGAAATGAACGGCCACCATTTTCAAAAATGTGTTTAAATATTCATATTATGATTATTTTTCAATTTAACTTCATTCACTATATTGTACGCTAATGTGCTGTAGACAGTATAATATACACTGCATAATGAATACGTTCGCATGGATAACTCATTTCTTTACTAAAAACTACTGCACTGTATATTGATTAAACAAAAAGCTAATGAAAATTATCAAACTCAAAATCGCGATATTTTCTAGTTTACGTAAATGGATGAATTACTTTTCTTCCCTCCTATACCTAGTAAAGTGATCTGTTTGTGTTTTACGTCAGTATCATCGAACCACGGTCTTGGAAGGGGGTAGCAAACTGTGTTTCCGGTTCTCTAAAGGTATAGCCAGGTTAAAATTAGAAATGTTAGTAAAAATAAAATGATGTCCCTGTAGAAAGTATTATATTGCTACAAATAGGCTAATGAGAGTTCGGGAATTGTGATTGGTAGTGTCACAAGAGTTTTTAATTTTGCTGATAAACACAGAACGTGAAGCTTGAGTGAATTTATCCAAAAGAAATGAAAGCCTTGTGTGATATTTAAGTGAGCCAGGTGGTTCATGCGTTTCGCACGGATTTCGTATTCGGGAGGTCCGAGGTTCAAATCCCCGGACCGACCAACGTGACTGTGGGTTTTCCGTGGTTTTTCACAGTTACTTAGGCAAATGCCGGTTTGTAATTTTCATTTCCCTTCCTCTTCGCTGTAGAAAAAGAATTTAGGTTTCAGATCATATAATTAATCTTCATCATCTCATTCCATAGCCATATCCAGGTCATGACGTATGTCTTCGTCCGCTTGCAGGAGGGGCGTCCGCTCCGAAAAGGTCAATAGATTAATCGAGTTTTCATCGAGTTGAAACAATGTTTTAATATACTGTAATATATAATTATTGTTAAATTTAACTTGTGTTCGGTGATAAGCATAAGAATTAAATGTTATATACCTGTATAGGGTAAACTAGGGTCTGTTGGACAGTCGGGCATGTTGGACACTCCGTACTTTAACATGTTACCACGCCACTTGTGGGCACCACATTCTGCTAGAAGTCAATGACGGAAGTAGCCCCACTCGTGGCTACTTCCGTCATTGACTTCTAGCAGAATGTGGTGCCCACAAGTGGCGTGGTAACACGTTAAAGTACAGAGTATCCAACATGCCCGACTGGCCAACAGACCCTAGTTTACCCTATATTGTATCGTTATATTACAAAAAAAATATTTTAGTTACTTACTAACATATTTATTATGAGGCTTCTAATTTATTGTGTCAATTTCTCCGGGAATTTTTGAGACAAACATAAATAATAAAAAGTATGAATACTCACCTAGTTAATAAAGCTTCATCCATGATTTTAAACATGTGAGTGCATTCACATGCTCCGAATTACGTGCCGCTATACATTTAGTAACAATGTTTCCTGCATCACTAAACACGAAAAAACTTTTTTTCTGTCAAGCACTTCTCCACGATCGTTAAATTTAAATCTAAACGTTTCACCGAGATTACCTCTCAAATTCTCATATGACATAATGGAGTTTACACCTTCCACAAACCACAGAAAACTGATGTTTTTTCTTTATCAAACTAAACACACAACCTTCATATACAAACTCAGTACAGAAACTGCAACTGCAAAACTATTGCGGTCGAAACAGAAGACTGGCCCCTATTTTAATCGAATTACCAGATTTTAGAAAGAGAAGAAGGTAGTTACGCTCTCACTTGCACACAGTGTAGACATTGCTATTTTATAAGGGACGAGGGGAACGAATACTAGAAATGTATGTATCTCATAGGGTACGAAGATGAGCTGACAACAAGGTAGAAGTTTTCTTGGAAAACCATAAAACTCGATAAGGATTTCGCATTTAAAAATTTTTTATTGGGTTATTTTACGACGCTGTATCAACATCTGAGGTTATTTAGCGTCTGAATGATATGAAGGTGATAATGCCGGTGAAACGAGCCCGGGGTCCAGCACCGTAAGTTACCTAGCATTTGCTCGTATTGGGTTGAGGGAAAACCCCGGAAAAAACCTCAACCAGCTAACTTGCCCCGACCGGGATTCGAACCCGGGCCCTCTGGTTTCGCGGCCAGATGCGCTGACCATTACCCCACAGGTGCGAACAGTTCGCATTATGTTTCAACTTTCAATAGAAGTAGACTAGGTCACTGTCCTCATATTTCAATCTTTTTCTGAAGTGTTTGTGCAAAGATTTTCGCTACGCTATCTGGTTTACAGTTAGAAAATAACTGTACTATTGTGCTTTTAATTAAGCAATTTCCGAGAGAGAAATGTTGTCGAAATTTTAGTATGATTTTGTATTAACAAAATAATAATTAATATCAACTACGACCGATTAGAAACATTAAAGCTTATATATTACACTTATAAGAACACTAATAAATATAATATAATTATTAAAGAAATTAGTAATAGACATGTTTCGGAGATGCTTTTCCATCTTCAGTGACTATTTACCATGACGGATGGATCAGGTGATCGAACCGCGTTTTTGCTTGGCTTGAAGGAGACTCAGGCCTCCTTTAGGCAGGTTCTATTAAACCAATTTTTTTTATTTAAAAGTTCTATTTTAAGACGCACGTCGTAGTAAAAATTGACCAATTTTTATTCACTGGCTTTTTTCATATTTAGAGTCTCCTTTAAGCCACGCAACAACGCGTTTCGATCACCAGAACCATCCGTCGTGGTAAATAGTCACTGAAGATGGAGAAGCATCTCCGAGACATGTCTATTACTAATTTCTTTAATAATTATATTATATTTATTAGTGTTCATATAACTGTAATATAAAATCTTTAATGTTTCTTATCAAATCTATGAACACTGTATAATTGACCCAACATGTGTGTTTTATCTTTAAATATATAACCGATTAATTTTAATCAACTCGGTTATTCGATTAAATATTTTTGATCGATTAATCTTACAACAGAAATCGATCGATTAATCGATTAGATTAATCGATTAAATTCCACAACACTACTTATAAGGGCTGTCGGAATGGATCCTGTGCTACACCTTGAGAGGTGTTGGAGGGCCATTGGGTGAGCGGGTGATTGATCTTATGTGGCCGGCGGGCTGGTACACCTCATTCTCTTTTATTTCATAATTCGGGTTGTAGAATGGGTCATTATCGAGGCGACGTGTGAAGGGTCGTCTCTAGCTCACCCCTATCCACTTAATAGTACTGCTACTGCCATTGCTACTATTGCTAATACTACTACGTACTACTATTGCTAATGCTGCTGCTGCTGTTAAAACTGCTACCTATCTACCTGCCTTTATCTGACCGATTGGCTGCCTGTCTTATCGTTTGTCTGTCTATTTCTTCATCCAACAAATGCAGACACAATTATGTCTCATTGAGGCAACGTCTTGGCTCTAAGGTATCGAAATTCTATTTCCGTCAGATCTTGTAAGACTTGAAGTATGTGGAGCTGAAGAAAGAAAATAAGGAAGACTCAACAATAAGTAAAGAAATAAAGAAAGGGAAAGAAAATTGCGAAGAGGAAGAGAAGCAAGCGAAATAATGGAAGGCGAGGCACGGCAGATGTTAGTGTGCTTCAATCTTTTCTTCTCTTATATTTAATTAATTCTCTCCACTTTCTGTCCCTTTCTTCCCTATCCCAAGAGCTCCTCTCTTTATCTTCATATTTTTCTTCTATACTCATGTTTTACTCTGTTGTCTTGTATTTTTGTTATTTCCCGATTTCTTTCTTGACCCGTTACTTAATTACAGAGTTACAGATGTAGTCGAACGTGGAGAAGAGAACGAGTTTTATATGAAATTAATCAACTAATTGCTTTAAGAACGTCAACTTAATTCCTGCCTTGGTAAACGTATTCAGTTTATGAAATATTAAAAGTCTGAAATCCCATAAGGGCACCAGCCTCCTACTATAGTGTACGGTGAGCTGAAGGTCTACTACACTTGTGGAATCAGTCCAAGAGAGCTTACACTATACATTTACAATCTAAACACATAAACAAACAATAGAAACTAAACACGAAAACTATACAAACTAAACACATCCAAAAAGTTATAAAAACTAAACACACAAATTATAAGTCTTAACATATAAAAACTATTCAAACTTAACATATAAATTATACAGTCTAAACATATAAACTATCCAAACTAAACAGAAAAACTATACAAACTGAACACACAAATTATACAATCTAACATACAAAAACTATTTGAATTGAACGTATAAATTATACATTCTTAACATAGAAAAACTATACAAACTGAACATATTGTAACGTTTTATTCTGCTTTACCACCACACACCCGATAACAATATGACTTTTATTCTTAATAAGTCACCCTACAACAATGGATATTTCACTTCAACATAGCAACACAATAGTTACTATTGCAGTTCACACGACGACAATAACAATACACGTGTATTATTGAGAAGAAGAACAACAATGTACTTCTAATTTCAATTAATGTTCACAAAGCACTATGTGCAGAACAAAATTATCAGTTCTCAGTTTACAGTTCGCTTGCCTTGGCTAGTTCTTCTAGCTCACTGTTTCAAGTTCACTCCACATCGAACTCAGGTCTTCCAGACGCGTCACCCTCACCTGGACGCTTCCACAGTTACGGACACACTGAAGTTCACTGCACGTCGAACTCAAGTCCTCCGGATACGTCGTACTCGCCTGGATACTGCGACAGTTACGGACTCAAGTTCAATGCACGTCGAACTCAGGTTCACCTTGCTCGCTGCTGTCCAAGACTTGAAGGTTGACTGACTACTAACTATCTCAAGACAGCTGCTCGCTTTTATTTATTAAACCGTAACATCTGGAATCTTCGATTCGCGTGGCTTTCTCAACCTTCGAGAGGAATACGCTTCTAGATGTTTCCCCTGCTGTCTCCGCTCCGCGCCGTCACTCAAGTTCATTCCCCTCGCTCCGTGCCGCTCTACTGCGCCTACCGAAGTTCGAGTTTCCTTTTCCCCACGCCTTACCTCTCGCTAGATGCGTGCGCAACTCCCTGAATTCTACCAGAATCTTCTAACATGGTGCCACAATATAAATTATACAGTCTAAATACACAAACAAACTATCCAAACTAAACACACAAAAACTATACAGGGACATCATTTTATTTTTTCTTGCAATTTTATTGTACCTGCATTTCTGAATGTACTTCACTCTCACCCCTTCACTAATGTCCTTGCTCCCGTCAGACACACAAACTTACGGCCGCTGTTGCGTTCGAAGTCTTCAAGCAGTGAAGTAAAAACTGCAGTGTATAGTGTGTTTCAGAAATATGGTTGCGTTTTCTATAGAAGAAAGAACCTATATTAATAATATATCGTACTAAACAATTATATTGCAGAAACGATAAATTCAATTTCAGAGGATATGATTCAAAATGTTTTTAATAATATGCGTAAAGAATTGAAGCCTGCATTATAATGAACGGCAACCATTTTCAGCAACTTGTTTAAAAATTCAGATTAGCTTATTTTGAATTGAGGTGGCTAGAAGCAAAGGAATGCTAGTGACATTTGTAATAACATTAGTTAAGTGCATCCAGTGTAAGCTAAAGTATCTAAACTTTTAGTGGCAAAGGGATATTTTAATCGCATCACACATTAAAATTTAAATAAAAATTTCACCTGTTTTACGAAAGCTTAAATATTTAATCCCCATTTTCTCAAAAGTAACTTAAGTGCACTTACAGCCCTTTACTTATGACCCCCTCAATTTAAATGCACTCTCTATATTGTATGATAACATCAATAATTAATATGCTAAATAAAGTAGACATTACATAACGAACATAGCCGCCTGAAACGTTGAGTTTTTAGAAAAAAAATGTTACTACTCTACATAAATTCCGTAAAAGTGATGATCAAACTGAAAATCGTAATATCGTATTTCCCTACAACATAAATAGATACACTACTTTTCTCTCCTCCTATAGCTAGTAAAATGATTTGTTTACATACTGCACTAGTAACATCAAACTCCTGTAATGCAAGGGGGCAACAGTGTTTCCGAGTATAGCCAGGTTAATGTTAAAAATGTTGATAAAAATAAAGTGATGTCCCTATACAAACTGAACACACAAATTATACAGTCGTAACTTACAAAAACTATACAAACTGAACATATAAATTATATAGTTTAAACAGATAAACTGTTCGAACTAAACACACACAAAACTATACCAACTAACCACATAAATTGTACCAACTAAACTATCCAAACTAAACACACAAAAAACTATACAACTAACACATAAATTATACTAATTAAACACGAATACAAACTGTCTAAACTAAAAAACAAAAAGAACTATATAAACAATACACAGCTATTCAGTTTATGCCTATCATTTAATTAATTTAAATATATTCTGCCTCTAGGCTAATTCCTGTACAATTGTTTGATATGATTCCGCAGTTTTTAATAGGAAATTGTTCACGTAAATGAGAGTACACATAGCAGGTGCGTGGGAAACCTGGCACGCCATTTCCTTCATGCTCATATTTCAGCTTTCGCCTCGTTTCCCAATATTTAATCAGCGAGCATATTTCTTAACCCGCATCAACTTTATAACGCAGAGTCGCGTCACGCTTCTGTTCCACGCTTCCACTCTACACTCTGTAATTTTCTTAGCGGTGTGCGAACATGTGAATATATTTCTACTAAATATTTAATTTACTTATATCTGTTACGTACAGATTTTGTGAAATTTTTATGTGCAAAGTATGTGGAGAAATTTTCAAGAAACGCTTCGTATTTCTGTTGACAAATTCATTTAATGATTATGCTAGTATTGCAGCATAATATAAAAATCACAATCTAGGCATTGTATCTTGAAAAGCAGTTTAAATAAAAAATTAAATATATAAACGATCACCATCCAACAGTATCTTTTTCACCACGCTGGCAACTTCTTGCCGAAGAGAAGCAAGGTTCTGTTCCGAGATAATTCTGTCAGCTTCATGGAGAACTTAGTAGCATAAACAAAACTTACTGGACGTTTATTTCACATCGCTTCAGAATCTCTCTCTTCGCATTAAATACAGTGATGTAATTCCAAATAAAATTCTCGCCGCCACTCATTCTGACCATCTCTGACTCCTCCATCTACGAAACTTTCGATTCCATGCCAGCTCCGTCTTCTACACAACCACCCTCGTCATCTACGAATCTACACTAGTGTCATTGTTTGTACCGCTAACATCATGATGTCCGATGCTAAGCCACCGTCATATTCTATACCGCAATCATCATCACTTCTGACTCTTCCGACGACACGCCACTGCCATCTTTTCACACCACTGTCAACTTCTATACTGCTATTATCGTCACATCTGAAGCAATGTCATCGCTATCTTTTATATCGCCACCATTACCACCGCGACAATATGCCAGTGCCATCTTCGACACCGCAAACATTTTCATCGTCGTCATCTCTATCGTTTAACGCCGCCAATGTCTCCGCCTCATAACGCCGCCAATATCTCCGCCTCATAACGCTGCCAATATCTCCGCCTCATAACGCCGCCAATATCTCCGCCTCATAACGCCGCCGTTGATGTCTCTGTCTCATAACGCCGCCGATGTCGCCGTCCCATAACGCCGTCGATGTCTCCGTCTCATAACGTCGCCAATGTCTGTCTCATAACGCCGCCAATGTCTCCGCCTCATAACGCCGCCTATGTCTCCGTCCCACAACGCATTCGAAATCTTCGTTTCATAAAGTCGCCAATGTCTCCGTCTCATAAAGTCGCCAATGTCTCCGTCTCATAACGCCGCCGATGTCTCCGTCTCATAACGCCGCCGATGTCTCCGTCTCATAACGCCGCCAATATCTCCGTCTCTTAAGACTATGGATTGGTGAAAATAATGAAAAAAAAAATTTAAAATGGAAATTTTGTTTCTAACTCTAAAATGTGAAATGTTTCAGTTTTCTAAATCTGTGCTTATTTTGCCCCTATAACAATTTAAATCCCCTCAGGACGAATTTGATGGGAGCTGCAGCCCTTTAAACTGACACTCAGCTGTCATTCTGTCAGATTTTGTTCTTCATTCTAACTAATTTTACTTTTTATTCAGTTCATAGTTCACCCTGTTATGTAGGATTAAAATGTGTGTGGTAGACCTGTATAGAAAGGAAGGATACCGATAATACAAATCATATGCATGTTCTACTTTGATACTAGTTTCCTCGATTTTACAATTTTAAACATTTTGTAACATTCAGAACGCTCTAATGAATGCAGTTTTTCTCCAATTCAGTGAAGTTTTGCACATAAGTTCACAAAATCATGTGTTTTCTTCTGCTGTTGAAAGTATTGAAATCACCATGTGTTGAGGATGTGATAAGTTTAAAAAAATGAAAAATTTAAACTATAAGGGTAAATATTTTTTCTCAGTTGGAAAAATATGAAAAGCATGTGTCATATTTTACATATATCTATCAGGAATAAATTAAATATAAATTTATAGAAAAATTACGTAAACTTTGAAAATTGGAAAAGTTGTAGCTTAATTCAGTATAAAAAAACAAAAAGAAAAATTAATTATAAGTAAACAAATTGAAATATCAAAGTGAACTTTCATACTAATTGCTGTCAAAATGTAGAATTTAGAAATTTCACAGATCCATAGCCTTACGCAGTCAATGTATCCATCTCTTAACGCCGGTGCACTATTTTTTCCGTTGAGAAATCGACTCCAAATCATCTTATATCATCCCATATCTCTATCATCCCCGCGAGTTAGGTAATGTAGGTTTCCGTAACTTAGGCAGTTGTCAGTTACTTGGATTGGTTTTAAAAATAAAAAAAAAAAAAAAATTCTCTGGAAAATAATTTAAACTCAAGAGCTCTGATTCCTCACGCCCTCGTCAAGGAGTACTTCGCGTGTGTTGGTGGTGGTTGGTGGTGAGCGAATTCTGAACATGGTGGGGAGCTCTGCAACCACTCCCACAACCAGGAAGTGCCTTTGTGGCAATCCCTTAATTGAGTTCTAGCGCGCAGTTTGTGTAGCGGGAACAATAGATTCAACCGACCTGAAACTTTTCCAAACTGTCTTCCTCTGGGATAGCTCCGTCACATTTCCCTCTCAATCTATCATAGAACTTTCATTAGCCTAAGTTAGGGAAATAAATTCTGTATCACGAAAATGGTGTATTAATTTATCAGTATAGCTTTTAACATTTTGGAAACATTTCAGTTCATCGTTTTTTCTTTATCTACTATTCAGAAGAAATAATCAAATGGATTGATTTTTTTAAGAGGGTGTAAGTCATCATTTTTTACATTTTTATATTTATCGTTGTTTCGAAAGTACAGGGATATCATTTTATTTTTACTAACATTTCTAATATTAACCTGGCTATACCTTTGGATAAATGCTTGAGAACCGGAAACACCTTTTGCTACCCCCTTCCACGACTGGAGTTCGAAGGTACTGTCGTAAAATACAAAGAAATCACTTTACTAAGTATAGGAGGGAAGAAGAGTAGTTAATCCATTTACGTAAAGTAGGAAATATCGCGATTTTGAGTTTGATAATTTTCATTAGATTTTTGTTAAATCAAAATACAGTACAGTATTAACAATAAGTGTTTTTACTCACGAAATGAGCTATCCATTCGGACGTATTCATTATGCAGTGTATATTATACTGTCTACAGCTCATTAGCGTACGATTTAGAGAATGAAGTGAAATTGAAAAATAATGATAATGTGGATATTTAAACACATTTTTGAAAATGGTGGCCGTTCATTTCGATACACACTTCAGTTCTTTTGTCATATTATCGCACAATAGACTATTGTACCTAATTCCAATTACCAGTTTGTCCTTCGTACTAGTAACTCATGTTGAAATAATTCTGTACCTACTCTATAAAAGAGTACCTTACATACTGTAAATTCCATCTTCACTTCTGCCCGATCCGAAAAGATAAAATTACTCAGACATGCTATCTACTGTCCGTCCAAGTGGTTTTGTCGCAGGGTCATAGAAATGGGGGAAATCGCATAACAGTACTTAACGAGACCCTGTCATTTAAGTTATTTTAAATAGTTGTATAATATTACGTAGACGTCCAATTCCTAACAGAAATTAATGTTTTTAGAAAATACCTAAGACAACCCAGCCACTAGCCTTTACAGAGAGGCGATCAGAAGCGGGGGGAGGGAACCGGAATGCGACGTAGGCAAACGGACGACAGTACCTGTGCGAAAATATAGTTCAATATTGAAATCTCTTTCGTCAATGGAAAATGCAAACATATTCTGGAACGTACTATACTCACTAAATCAGTACACGCGACCTTGGTTCTGTGTGGAGGACGATTGGAAGTTTACTAGTAGATGAGGTGGGAGTGAAGTGCATTAAAAAATTAAGATACAATAAAAATTGAAGTAAAAATAAAATGATATCTCTGTACATGAATAAACCATCGTTTTTATAATGGCGCTAATAACATTGTTCGCTGGCTTGTTAGAGACAAGTTAAAATCACAATTTGTTTTAAATAGAAACTAGTCAGTGACATGCATCGTTTTAAAACTATTCAATTTGCAGTGATGATTGAGTGGAAACAGCTGAAAACAGAAGAAATATTACAAAAGACTTCTAAAGAAAGAAGGAACAAACAAAGAAATGAATAATCAATTTTGCAATGTGTGCCCTATTCCACTTTGAGTATACACATGACAGAGTTGGATACATCGAAGTATCTAGTAGTATCAATGAATTAGTAAGCCACGCATTCCTCATGGCACTTCTGCAAGAATCTGTTCCTCCACCAACAACCCCAGCCTACCCAGCAGGAAAAGTACCAATAAAACAAAAAGAACTGCAAGTATCGGGAGGAAAAAATGAAGCAGTACATCCTAAGTGAACATACAGAATTTTGTGAAGAACTTTTTAGCTGGCTTACAGACATTAAAGCAACTTACGATGACTATAAAATAATACATCCCAAGTGAAAAAACTGATTTCTCTTCATCATTCATTATACTGTATTTTCCTTTTGTTTTTCATTTATAATAGGTTACATTCTGTTTGTTGATTGTATATGATCTTCAGTGAAGTAGTTCAAGAATAGCACGAAAATATATAAAGATATCTATATTTTGTATGACTTGAGGCTTTCCCGGCGTTTGACGTAGAGTAACTCTTCTCGCGTTCTCAGTCAGGTGAGTTGGAGATTAGCTTCCAAGCTTTCGACGGCTAGCTCTGCCATCTTCTTCAGGGAATGAAGTGATGTGGGACGAAAAAAAAATCGAAAGAGAATTGAGAGGACAAATTTAAAAGGTATGCAAAACGCGTCCTTGCAAGGGGTTGGGGGCTGTACAAAACTAAATATGTGAGCTCCAAGTCTGTTGGCCACTAGTCTCACTCCGGGTTACGCTGCTCCACTGAAGGAGCTCTAGAAAATTTTGAAGGGGGAGCCGAAATTGGACGTAACCTCTTAGATACCACATGCGCGAGGGGGACGGAGATTTGATCAAATGATCACGGAACGGGGCGAGGAGGAGATGGCTGGTGTTTGCCGTTAAGATGGCAAGACGCTGTCATCTGTTGTTCGATGAATTGTACAGGAAATAAAATCAAACAAAATATAGATATAGAATAACTCTTCTCGGGTTCTCAGCCAGGTGAGTTGGATATTTGCTTCCAAGCTTTCGACGGCTAGCTCTGCCATCTTCTTCACGGAATGAAGTGATGTGGGACCATGTCTAGCCGTTATATATGCAATGGTAGGGCTTCCCCCTGCGGGCCAATCAGGAGCTAGTTCCACCAACCAGAATGCGCCAGGCGGTCGGGACTAGGAACTAGCTCCTGATTGGCCCGCTCGTGCTAACCCCAACCCGCTCATATCTGGCCTCGGCCAGTATGATCCTAGGTTACGGCGTAGACACCAGACAGGTCCATTAGCTATACTATTGAGACAGGAGGACAGGGAGGCTGGCGTTACTCCCAGGTTTTGGTAGCCACGACTCAACTCCATGAGACTCCTTGGATAGTGCAACCGCTTTAAAATGACCTTGTCTTAACTGGGCTAAACAAAATCCCTCCCTAACAATATCTACTTTTGTTGATCGATGGAACTATCATAGAGCCAATTGGCTAGTATATATCCATCGATTCATAGTGTCATTCAACCTAAGAGCCAACTGGCTAGTCTCTGATATTGAGACAACTCATCCTGCCTAAGGTTTTTCCGTGGTTTTCCTAAGGCGCTAAGGCAAATGTCGGGATGAGCCCTAAAAGAAATGGGCCACGGACCTGCACTCATATCCCCATGAATCTCCCTAATTCCTCTAAAATAATTAACAATTACATCTCTCCCCTGCTCTTCGTAAATGAGCCATTATATAGCCAAATGGCTGGTCTCAAAATTGAGACGCTTCAACAAGGCTCATGACAACAATCACCTCCTACATAATAGCCAAATTGGCTAGTTTCTTATATATGAGACAACTCATCCTGCTTAAGGTATTCCGTGGTTTTCCTAAGGCGTAAGACAAATGTCGGGATGAGCCCTATAAGATATGGGCCACGGACCTATATGCCCTTCCCCATATATATTCCCCTTTATTATAAACGACGTATGCCGTTCAGAACCTATAAATTGTCTATTAAATATACGAGGTCACTCAATTAGTCGCAATTTGAAAGGACAGAGACCTCTTAATTTGCAGATTTAGATTTCACGGCGCTTCTTCCGACGGCCTTCACATGCTTTGTCATCGAACAACAGATGACAGCGTCTCGCCATCCTAACGGCAAACACCAGCCATCTCCTCCTCGCCCCGTTCCGTGATCACTTGATCAAACCTCAGTCCCCCTCGCGTATATGGTACCTAAGAGGTTACGTCCAATTTGGCTTCCCCTTCAAAATTTTCTAGAGTTCCTTCAGTGGAGCAGCGTAACCCGGAGTGAGACTAGTGGCCAACATGCTTGGAGCTCACATATTTAGTTTTGTACAGCCCCCAACCCCTTGCAAGGACGCGCTTTGCGTACCTTTTAAAATTTTTCCTCCCAATTCTCTTTCGATTTTTCGATTTTTCGATTTTCGTCCCTTCAAAATTTTCTAGAGCTCCTTCAGTGGAGCAGCGTAACCCGGAGTGAGACTAGTGGCCAACATGCTTGGAGCTCACATATTTAGTTTCTTACAGCCCCCAACCTCTTGCAAGGACTCGTTTTGCGTACCTTTAAATTTTTCCTTCCAATTATCCCCTTTCGATTTTCGATTTTTTTCGTCCCACATCACTTCAGTCCCTGAAGAAGATGGCAGAGCTAGCCGTCGAAAGCTTGGAAGCAAATCTCCAACTCACCTGGCTGAGAACCCGAGAAGAGTTATTCTATATATTTTGTTTGATTTTATTTCTTGTAAAATTGATTTTTTTAAAGAGCGGCTTTCTTCATACTTTAAATCTCAATAAAACCTGAAGTATCCTCATAATGCGTATAATTACTTTAAAAACCAACAAATGTAACCTAGACTATCAGCCCACATGTCCGGAATTATATATTTTCCAGATAGTTTCCCTCTGTCATAGTTTTTTTTTCAATTTTCCACAGATTTACTTTCCCTGACTTACGCCCCTTAAAAAAGCAAATTGAAATAAATAATTCAATATGAATGCAAACACGAATATACTTTCATTATCTCGATTTAACTAGACAGTTGAGTGCGGTCTTAATATATGTCAACATTTTTTTTTTCGTTGTTGATAACTCTATAGCATATATAGATGCTTTATGGTTGTGCTAACAGATGGAGTTACTTATCAACAATGTGACGCTGAAACGTGTGTTCAGGTTACTGCCAGCGACAGTCCTGATGTATTTTTTATATGTGATGAGTGGTCAATATTAACCCGGAACACTCACAATCATACAAATTTCGAGGCTCTAGACACCCAGGGAATTCTTCTTCTTCAAGAAAAATTCACCGAGAGCCAAGCTCGGGAATCGAACCCGGGACCTTCTGATCTGTAAGCCAGCATGCTGACCAACAGACCACGGAGGCAGTCATATGTCAACATATATGCCGAACTTGGAGTAAGGCCACAATGGAAAAAACACTAGAGGACAGAAATTTGATCCGGTGCTGTGGATTGAACTTCGGCGTAGCTCAGTGGTTAGAGCACTTGGTACTTAAGACCAAGGATCCGGGTTCGATCCCCGGCACTGGAGCGAATTTTTCTCCTCTAATAATCATTATTACTATAACTTATATTCTGTAGGACCAAAAACAACCTTTACGTAAAAAATTAACTTTAATGTTTCCCTAAATGAGATCTGTATGGTATAAGAGGGTCCTATTGATTGGGTGGAAGATATTCCTAAGAGAACTGCAGTCTGTGATAATATTACATCATAGCCGTACCCGTGCGCTCCGCTGCACCTGTTAGAAATAAATATAAAGTAATTACATAATTAAAATAGGACGTTTCATTCCAGAGAACATTCGTGTTTGATAGAAGGATAAATCGTTTAATATGTTACTTAATTTAAATTGTATTTAAATAATTAAAATGCGATTATTTTGGTCCAGAGAGCACTTAGAAGTTACTGTAATAACATTATAGCATTATGTCCATCTACAGAAACTACACTTTCCAATGGTGAAATAATAATTAATTATACATATCGGTTAAATAGCTTTCGATATTACTTCAGACAAACACAGAAACATTCTCTGTAGGCTATGTTTCATAGCTTTCGATTGTTGTTGTCCAAGGCCCCTTATAGACGTAGTCATTTGTTTTCATTTCATTACACCGCCTTAGATGGCATTGTATTTTAATTTTAAAAGTCATTTATCTCATTAAATATCAGTCCTATCAAAATTTTGCAAAGAATAAAACTTGTCGAAAATCATTTTTAAAGAAACTTTTGTTATGTAACATATTTCACAAAAATTAATAATAAGCAAGACATTTCGATTTATTTAATTCACGCCCCCTTATAATCCGTCTTTTAAATAACGTATTTTGAATGTCATATAGCCTAAAATCTAAGTTACAGCGAACTTAATTTATATTCCACTTTTAATATAAATCGGTTCAGCCATTATCACGTTAAAAGGTAACAAACATCTAGACAGACAGACAGACATACAAACAAAAATGTAAAAAAAAAAAAAGCGATTTTCGGTTTCAGGGTGGTTAATTATATATGTTAGGACCAATTATTTTTGGAAAATCGAAAATTAGCAGAAAAATTTCGGCTACAGATTTATTATTATTAGTATAGATTACATTACGAGTCTCGATGTAGTCAGCTGGTATGGCTAGGAATGCGCCTGGCTTCCTTTTTTATGTACTTCCCTCCTGGATGAATCGACTTACAGATATTGAATACGAACAAATACATTCTAGTAGAAATTGCTGTACAAAAACGGAGCAGTGGGTGGACAGATGAACAAACTGCTTGCCTTGATCCCTCTTTTGTATTAGGGATGCTGGATGTATAAGAATCTGGACATCAATTTTGTGCAATATGGAAATACTGTTTCTACGTACAGACTTCATGTACAGGAGGCTACTAAGAAAAAATGAAATGTAAAAAATGGAAATATGTAAAATACAGAATAGTACAGGAGAATAAAAGAAATTGGAAACATCTGTTACATATAGGCGAATGAAGAAACCCATGAGATCATCGAAGTAGAGCGTAGGAGGAAAATGAGACAGCGACGTGAAAAGGAAAAGTGAAGGAAAAACAGTCAGGCAAAAATAAAATAGGCCTGAATTCTTATGCTATCATAATAAGAAACGTTTTTTTTGCACTGTGGGAAGTTAAATAAACTCTGCATGTAATCCATTTCTTTCCGTTAAATAATACGTATCTCGTAGAAAAGCCACTAATTTGGTAGCAACGGTAGTGGTGGGTGTGTTCAATTCAATTCAATTCAATTCAATTCAATTTATTAAGCCATTAAACATACAGTGATAGGCTTCGTCACAAAAAAAAATACATTTGAAAATACACATATAATTGAAAACAGTACAGCTTAATTAGAATGAAAACACAAAACATTTTGAAACTCTAAAATTAATGAAAACACTTCACTCTTAATGTAATATTTGTAACTAAATGTAAATAACTTTATTTATTAAAAAGCAATTTGGTATGAATTTATGTTAAGAAACTCTTCTACAGAGTAGAAAGGATTAACTAAAAGCCAATTATAATAGTACATTATGCAACGAGCCTATAATGAAGGTAATTAAGAAGTGAGTACGGATATTTATGAAACGAGCGCAAGCGAGTTTCATAATTTTCATACGAGCTTCTTAATTACCATTATAGGCGAGTTTCATACGACTTTTAATGCTCGACCATATTTCTAACTTGATATTATTAATTTTATTGTATCTGACCTGGAGCAATGTTCCGTATGTTGTGAGATGTGCGCAGACGCGAAAGTATTGATTTTTTCCGAGGAACAGATGTCGACATTGACTTTGCTAGGCCATAAGAACCTACAGAGATAACATTGAAATTAAATTAGACATTGAAAAACGAGATGACAAATTCAATTTATTTGAATATTATTTACAATTAACGCTAATTATTATAGTAACAGAACATAACCTTCTTGGATTTCCAGCCTCCGTGACTTTTCGCTAATTCTCTTTCGATTACATATCCGAGAATAATCGATACTTATAACGGTAGGAAGCTGACCTGTCATTGGCTGAACAGTTGTAACCTGAGTCGTCATTGGCTGAAAGACCTGACCTTTAATGAGTAGGTGTACTTTAATGACATGCATTAAAGGTCTGCTACCAGGTGCATAATTACTACATTTCGGCATGGTCGAACATAAAATCTAGTTTTGAAACTATTGGTTGGTAACTTATAATATTTCTGGGAAGCTTATTATATAATTTTATCCCCATGACAGAAACATTTGTACTAGTTTTATGTAATCTACAGTATGGGATATTAATTTGTTCACTATTTCTAATTTCATGATCATGTATATTGGCTATTAATGAGTAATTGTCTATATTTTGTCGAGTGTAAAGGACTAGGTCGTATATATATATATAAATTTATGACAGTTAATATCTGTGATTGTTTGAAAAGAGGTTGACAATGTTCAAGATAGTTTGATTCACATAGAATTCTAATGACTTTCTTTTGCAAAATCAAGACACTCCCAATTTTGCTACCATTTCCCCAAAAAATTAAGGCATACCTAATTATTGACTGAAAGAACGAAAAGTATAGCCTCAACGTACTTTTCTACGTTGATAATTAAAGCACATTAGATTGAAAACTGCATATTTCCAACAACTTTCCCCCACTTTCTTTTCTCTGCACTAATGACTGAGTTTGTCTATGTAGCCGAACTTTTGAACCACTCTGTATATACTGCGGACTTCCTTTGTCATGCGGTCAACACGACACAAGCCACTTCTAAGTTAATACAGGACAACACAGGACAAAGGATAAACATCCAGTTCCGTAAACAGAAGATAAATCTCTTCCATTACCCATACCAGGAGTCGAATCACAGACAGTTTGAGTGAGATGCACAATGACTCAAGACGGAGGATTATTTGTCATTACAGTATTTAATTTATTAGTATAATATTTTCATGGAAACGGGCGCTCTAGGTTTTGGCTAACAGTTAGCCTTAGGCCTGACTAATTCAGTTAAAACTTCGAAAGATTTTATTTCGCATTGCCTTTCAGAAGTTATTAAACTTCCCTAGAATATTCATAAGACTTAAAAATGCGATAAAAAGAGATTCGCTCGTTGAATTCCCTATTCATAACCTTCCTCTCTGAGGCTATGTAATACACCAGATCTTGTTTTTGCAAACTTCATAAGGGAGAGAATTAAAAGGCTCTTTAAAATAAAAGGCAGCCGAGGAATAGAACTGCCTGTGAGCGCTCTCTGCCTTGCCGGCATTTTAGTTTCGACGCCATCCCTCTCCGGAATCAATGGCACCTGTTGATCGATCTCTGCTGATATTGGTGCGTTCACTTCGTCTTCAGGAGTTTCTAGTGACAGGGCCGCCAGCATTTGTATTGCAGCACATAACCTATGGAAGTTGTCCCCTTTTAGTTACTATGTCTACCATTAGACCAGAGAATAGCCATGACGACGGAGTCCAAGAAAATTAGGAAATTTTCATGTCATCATTCTGAAAAGAAGTAAAGGCTGGTTGACAATACACCGGAAACTGGAATCGGAACGAAAACGAAAACGGTAAAATTGTTAAAATGTGTACATTTAAGTGTGAGCATTCACAATTAAGGAAAACCTTGCCGGAGCCCGAGATCGGGAACGGAGAGTTGGCCAAGTTTCAACTTTGGCGTTCACGTTTCCGATCACAGCCCACTAGATTCATTCTATTGCCATCTAAAAGCTATTTTGCCGTCATATATTTTGTAGCAAGAAGACCGTGACATAACCTATGCATTATTTTGTTCTGTGCTGTGCATCATGGAGCAAGTTTTATTTGATGAGATTCTAATATTGAGTGTTGAGGAAAATCCTCACGTTTACGATAAGCGGCGCGCCTCGTATAAAGATGAGAACATGAAGGAGAATACGTTGCTTTCAATAGCTGCATGTTTGAACACCGATCGTAAGTGAATCATATTTTATTACTGTATTACACACTACATATTCATGCTCCAATTCAATAACTACTGTTCTGTTCATTTTTGTTCTGTTACAAATGTTTCTTCTCTAATTATTTTACGTTATGGTAGACTTAAAATAGGTTGTGATAATAAAGATGCATGGGCATATTTATAGTACCGTACCTAATGAAGTGTTTCAGTTGAAATTTCGAAGTTGGTTAACCTGTGTTTATGTTGGCTGCCTTGCACTCATGAGAGAACGCCATTGGTCAATTATACAGAAATAACATCAGAATGCGTAATATCGACTTTACATATCTTTATTGACATGCATATCGATATGCATAGTCGTCTACGTTCTCGGTTTATTGTGAATCAAAAATTTTCATATTCACGTCCTCTGCTTCTCGTTTTCATTCTGGTTCTCGTTCCCGGTTTATTGTGAACCAGCGTTAAGGCGACTGAGCGTAGATTCACACAAAGTATAGGAACTCTGTCCTCGAACGAAATGGTTTCAGGAAAAACTGTAAAGGGTGGTCCAAAATAAACCGGGAACGAGAACGAGAAGCGGAGAACTTGAACGTGAAGATCTTTTACTCAAATTCGAATTTGAATTTGAAATTTGACAATAAATCGAAAACGGAAACGACTATCCATAACGATATGTAAAGTCGATATTACGTATTCTGATGTTATTTGTGTGTAGGGTAAAGGTTGGTAATACAGTGGACTCTCCTAAGTTCGACGGAACAGAATTGAAAGTTCTGACCAATAAGGGTAGTGGGTGTGGCAGGTGAAATGAATACAAATTCTTATTGGTTATCCATCAACGAATACAGTACTGTACTTGCATTTCCTGCCCGCCCCGAGACTTGTGTATGCGCTTCTAGTACCACAGTTCCGTCTCAAAAACGGCACAATTCTCAAACAGAAAAAGAAGAGTTCATTAATTATTTAAAACCGGTGATCAATATGGATGTCCTAATCATAAAATATTCTGTTTCCTTTAACAAAAGTATCACTACAAGACAAAGAACCAATTTCCATTCAAATGGCAAAACCCATTTCTTAGTGTCCATATAGGGGCGTATCTAATTCTCCTACGTAAGCAGTCTAACTATAGGAAGTTGAACTTGATTTCTGTCGAACTTAAGAGCTTCCACTGTATTATGATATCAGTAATATTGTGATAGTTCTTTTTGATAATATATTACAATTTTACTGAGCGGGAGGAAGATCGTTTTTTGCATCAACGTATTAAGGGAATGTTCGTGTACAAGTTGCTGCACAAAACCGGCCCTTCTCTCGCTCAGTAAAATTGTAATAAATCCTCAAAAAGAACTATCACAATATTACTCGTATCACAGTATTGCCAACCTTTACCCTACTTGACTAAGGGCATTCTCTTATGAGTACAAGCCAGCTAACAAGAACTATCACAATATTACTCGTATCACAATATTATCTACCTTTACCCTACTTGACCAATGGCATTCTCTCATGGGTACAAACCAGCTAACAAGAACTATCACAATATTACTCGTATCACAATATTATCTACCTTTACCCTACTTGACTAATGGCATTCTCTTATGAGTACAAGCCAGCTAACAAGAATTATCACAATATTACTCGTATCACAATATTATCTACCTTTACCCTACTTGATTAATGGCATTCTCTTATGAGTACAAGCCAGCTAACAAGAACTATCACAATATTACTCGTATCACAATATTACCTACCTTTACCCTACTTGACCAATGGCATTCTCTTATGAGTACAAGCCAGCTAACAAGAACTATCACAATATTACTCGTATCACAATATTACCTACCTTTACCCTACTTGATTAATGGCATTCTCTTATGAGTACAAGCCAGCTAACAAGAATTATCACAATATTACTCGTATCACAATATTATCTACCTTTACCCTACTTGATTAATGGCATTCTCTTATGAGTACAAGCCAGCTAACAAGAACTATCACAATATTACTCGTATCACAGTATTACCAACCTTTACCCTACTTGACTAATGGCATTCTCTTATGAGTACAAACCAGGTAACAAGAACTATCACAATATTATCTACCTTTACCCTACTTGACTAATGGCATTCTCTTATGAGTACAAGCCAGCTAACAAGAACTATCACAATATTACTCGTATCACAGTATTACCAACCTTTACCCTACTTGACTAATGGCATTCTCTTATGAGTATAAGCCAGCTAACAAGAAAAACATTATTAAATTATAACTACCCACTAAAAATACAAAAGATAACAAAATTAAAGCCAATCTAACCTCGTAGTATAAGAAATATAAAATTGTTAAGATTTGCCCAGTAATAATATAAGGGTCTTCAGAACTATCACAATATTACTTACCTTTACCCTACTTGACCAATGGCATTCTCTTATGAGTACAAGCCAGCTAACAAGAACTATCACAATATTACTCGTATCACAATATTATCTACCTTTACCCTACTTGATTAATGGCATTCTCTCATGAGTACAAGCCAGCTAACAAGAACACAAGTTAACCAATTTCGAAATTTAAGACGCGGAATATTTAAGAATTCAATTCACGTAGTAGTGCGGTCACATATACACGTAGCATTTATGGAAAATTATTCTACTGAATTTCTGCCTTAGTTACAAAATATACAACGACCAAATAGCTTCTCGATGACAACAGAATGAATGAATCTAGTAGACTGTGGTCGGAAACGAGAACGCCAAAGTTAAAACTTGGTCAACTCACCATTCCGCGTTCCCGGACTCCGGCAAGTTTCTCGTTAATTGGGAATGCTCACATTCAAATACATTTATTAAAAAAAATACTTCCATTCTCGTTCTCGTTTCTGTTCCCGGTTGTGAACCAACCTTAAGTCATTACTCGGTCCCTCTAACATTATCATTATCATCGTTATTATTATTATTATTATTATTATTATTATTATTATTCATAGTGTTCTGCCCAAGGGCAGGTCTTTCACTGCAAACGCAGAATTCTCCAGTCTTTCCTATTTTCTGCCTTCCTCTTTGTCTCCTGATATCCATATATCTTAATGTCGTCTATCATCTGATATCTTCTTCTGCCCCGAACTCTTCTCCCGTTCACCATTCCTTTCAGTGGACCCTTCAGAAGGCAGTTTCTTCTCAAATAGTAACCCAGCCAATTCCTTTTCCTCTTTCTGATCAGTTTCAGCATCATTCTTTCTTCATCCGCTCTTTCCAACACAGCTACGTTTCTTATTCTGTCTGTCCATTTCACACGCTCCATCCTTCTCCATATCCACATTTCAAATACTTCTATTCGCTTCTCTTCACTTCGTCGCAATGTCCATGTTTCTGCCCCATACCATGCCACATTCGACACAAAGCACTTCACTAGTCTCTACCTTAGTTCTTTCTCCAGAGGTCCGCAGAAGATGCTCCTCTTTCTATTAAAAGGTTCCTTTGCTATTTTCCCCGTCCGCTCTTCAATTGTATATATTTTTTACTTTACATTCTCGGCTAATATTGTCGTCTTCTACACCTTTATTTAAAATATGTTCTATTACGTTTCTTCACGTTTTGTTCAAGTCCAAGTTTCAGATGCATAGATATGAATAGGAATGATTATGCTCCTTTATACTAGAGGATACGTAGAATTTTCGTATTTTTGGAATAATGTATTATAAATCTCTTGCGTATATGAAAAGCTGGAGAAGTGACATCGTCCCTCTCTAATCTCACGCTTTCTGGCACAGAGAAGAGGGGTGTAACCACTTGCAGGCTTCAACACGTGACATACTCTTTTATTTTTGCGTTACACTCTATTCTGTTGTCACGCTACTCTTGTCACCAAGATAACATTAGTAGATAAGTTAACACGAATAATATTGCGAACGTTATCTCCCAGCGACCCCAACACGAAGCTGAAGTTCTAACATTATTACACTGTAGCAATATACGAGAGAACCTTTATCTTTCCCGAAAGTTTTGTCACCCTCCAGTAGGAGCTGCTAAAATGTTAGCCACGAGAACCTACATACTCTATTGCAAACTCGACCAAGGACGACGAAATTGTTTATAGAGGTTCTCAAGAGGCTTGGATTCTTTTGGAGACTTACCGCCACGGGTGCGGGATGTAATACAATAATTACTATCAAATAATGGAATTTTATGGGAAAAATCTAATTAGAACAAAAGTAATTATTAATAACACCATGTCGAACAACTAATGGATTTCAAGGGAAGATGTAGGTCAAAATGGTAAAAAATCACAGAAAAATGTTATTATCTGATTTGATAATACAGACCCCAAAAAAAAGGGTCTGTTTTTTACACCAGATAAAACGCATTGCGCATGTGCAGTTAACAAAAGCGCCTAAATGTATGCTACTTGTAGACAGTCTTGCCTACATTCAGAAGGACTGCTACCAAAAGAAGACAACATTTTTATTTCAGTATCTGTACATAGATTCAAGAATCTTCCCAAATACAGTAAAACCTCGATAAGACGCGCCCGCTTATTACGCTATCCCATGTAATATGCTTTTTTGTCCGGTCTCTGCACATTTCACATATAATGCCTTTATAAAATACCCCGTTTGTTGCGCTCAAGTCCCGCATAATACACTATTTTTGTGGAATATTTTCGATGTAATTTTCAGCAATGTACTGTAACAGCAATGAAACATCTTGGTCATTGAACTCACTGGTGCCATTAACCTGAAAAGTATTGGTATTCGACCCTTTACCTGCGCATTTAAACCTTCATGCTTTATACCTTAGTATACCCCACCCTCTTGTTACGCTCTCTTATTCGACTCCTTATCTGCGTGGTTAAAGCCTACATACAGTTACAATACCCCACCCTCTTGCTAACCCTCTCTCTCAAACAACATTCCTCACTCGACCGTAATAAAATTCTGGAAATGTTTGCTGGGCAGTTTGTTGTCATTTTGTGTATTGAAGTGTCTGTGAATGTGATTACAATGAGTGTTAAGGGGATTCGGTAGTCTGAGTGCGTGGCTCTTGTATAAGAGTGTAATAAGTGAAGAAATTTTGCTATTACTCTTCAACTTTTGAATCTATCAATTTACAATTTTTACAGCATACACACAATATTTGCAGGTATATTTCAGTTTTTAAATTATCTTTATATTTTACATACTTGATTTTATAAAAAAAGTTAAACCTGAAAAATATTAATTAATTTTAAGTTAAACGTGGATAATCTAGGAACATTTTTCTCAGACAATACTGAGGCTAGGAAGCTGAAATTTTGCATACTACTATTTCATATAGCAGTGAAGACGCATGGCCACTTTCTCAAAGTTATCAAAATTATTATGGATTTTACAGCAAGAAAAGTATGCAAAAATATTTAAAATTTTAAATTTTTTTTTTCAGGATGAGAAATATTTTTTTCTATTGAACCAATATTCATAAAGTGATGAAAGTGGCCGTAAATATAGTCAACTGCATTAGAAATAAGCATGAATTTTTAGGGATCTGTAGTGAAAAGGGTTTCTGAGAAAAATGTTCCTAAATACCCATCTTTTAAACTTAAATTTAATTAATATTCTTCATGTTTAAAAGTGTCTATAAAATTAAGTATATGAGTTCGAAAGATAATCTAAAATTGAAAACATACCTGCAAATATTGTGTGTATGCTGTAAAAATTGTAAATTCATGGACTCAAAAGTTGAAGAGTAATGGCAAAATTTCTTCACTCATACACAATAGCCATACGTGCAGACTACCCAGTCCCCTTAAACGAAAAGCTCTTTCTGTGTCGGAAAAATTGGAAATCTTACGAAAGTACGATGAGAACAGTACTCTTGCTCATGAACATGCATTAGGAGTTCCATAATCGACATTAAGAATGATAATAAAAAAAATCGCGACTCAATCACTACAGCTGCGATGTCGGGAGGATGTAATCGCAGAAACTGAAGTGTGGTAAACATGAGGACTTGGAGAACACGCACATGGCAAACAACTATAAATGTTTTTTTGAAAGAATTAAGTATAGTGCATATTGTAAATGTCTTTGACGTACAGTACAGTAATTACATAATGGAGTAATACTGTATTGCCTTTCATGAATCATGTATTTCAATACAGAAAAATGCTGATAGGTGCTGTATATAAGTCAAAATTAGTATACCCGCCTAATACGCGGTCCCGGTTAATACGCGTTTTAAACCCGGTCCCTTGAACAGCGTCTTATCGGGGTTTTACTGTACCACCCTGACTAAGGACGTGGTCAATTTTAAGGTACACAAGTGGCATAAGGTACTAAAGACAATGTTTAACTTTGTTCGCATTTTCCCGGAATTTACATTTTTTAATACTTATGCACCGTTTTGTCAGGAACTATTTGAGGTAATTGGATGGAACTTCGCATGCTAGCTTTATTGAGTGAATTGTCTTTACCTTGCTAAAGAATTGTATTTTATAGATAGATAATATATTCTAGGTAATAAATTAATTTGTATTGGCGTTTTATCAGATTTAATTTTATTAATTAACAACTCTTAAATACCTATTCCTGTACGATCGATGTTTTCCTGTCCATAATATTCCTCGACTTTCATGTTCTACCAAAACCAGACTATGGCTCTACCTAACACGATGCTTGCCGGTTGCAGGAAACTTGCTCCGCGTGTTATATTTAAGTAGGTGAACATTGACTTTCTCCTATATCAACGGAACAATGTACAGCTGTCAAAAAAAGAATTGGCCGCTCTCCAAAAACTAAGTTCCCTTCGGGTATCTCCGCTACAATTCGGAGACAGGGGATGTTACATGTTGTTGGACCAGATACCCTTATATCTACAGTTATGATTAAAGCATTATCCGTGTTAATGTGTACCATAAAGCTAGCGTTTCTGGCTGGTATTCGTGAGGTCGTGCTTTCAAAAGCAACCTCATGCTTTTTATGTTTTTTTTTGTTTTGTTTTTAAGAGAGAGAGAAAATGTAATTGCTCCTATCACTTTTATGACTGTTTTAGTAATTAACATCAGGTTCGTAAATGTATCATGCCATGACTTTATCATTATTTATTATGGCATTAAGGCTGTAAATGGAAAGACAGAAAGATTATATTCTCAACAAAAATATCTTTCGTGGCATAAATAAAACTAATTTACTCTTATCTGTCTCAGAAAATTCAAACAATTAAAAGTAAAAAAAATAAAAGAAACAGCCACGATTAATATTTAGTCCATCTTCCTCCCATCTCGATCACATCTTGCAGTCGAGCGGGCATGGAATCGACTAGTCTTTTCAGTTCTCAGTCACGACATCCTGGACGAGCTTGCACGAATCGTCAGGACATCTTGGAGATAGATTGGGACAATTTTTCCGTATATGCTTCTTTATTTCTGTCCCCGTAGCTCAGTCGGAAGAACGTCGGCATTTAGAGGTCAACGTTTCATGTTCAAGTCTTCATCACTCCTTTTCATTTTATTGTGTTGCAGGATAGTATGATGTAATAATATAAGAATAAAAAGCTAACACTAGTATTATGCAATTGTATTGTTTCAAATCTAACATTAAATTTATATTATTTAAATCGCTAAAGAACGATAACAGAATATAAATGATAACTTGGATATTATTTATATCGCTAAAGAACGATAACAAAATAAAATTATAACTTTAATATTATTTACAACGCTAAATAACGATAACAGCATATAAATAATAACTTGAATATTATTTATATCGCTAAAGAAAAAGCTTCCACCGGTTGGTTACAAATACTCGATTGCATGCGCTAGAGCAAACCATTACCTAGGTACCTTCTTCACAACGGAAAATTGAATGATGAGATTCGGTGGTCGTTTTCATGAGAAGGCAGAGGCCTAATACAGTCTCCATGTGTTATGATTCGATTTATAGAACTAACATATTATATTCTTACAGTAATTTCTCTTAAATGTATCTATATTGAGATAAATCGCATTGTCAGAAGACGGTAATGTGTGTATGTATGTATGTATGCATGTATGTTATGTTTGTTATGTATGTAGCCTATTTATTAACACTACAATTGGGTATACACCCGGTGGCAGTCATATGTAATCTATACTAATAATAAATCTGTAGCCGAAATTTTTCTGGTAATTTTCGATTTTCCAAAAATAATTGGTCCTAACATATATAATTAACCACCCTGAAACCGAAAATCGCTTTTTTGAAATTTTTGTTTGTATGTCTGTCTGTCTGTCTGTATGTTTGTTACCTTTTCACGCGATAATGGCTGAATGGATTTCGATGAAAATTAGAATATAAATTAAGTTCGTTATAACTTAGATTTTAAGCTATATGGCATTCAAAATACATTATTTAAAAGCGGGTTATAACAATCTAAATAAATCGAAATATCTCGCTTATTATTGATTTTAAAAATGTTACATAACGAAAGTTTTTAAAACTATTTACCGATAAGTTTTATTGTTGAAAAAGATAGGACTGATATTTAATGAGATAAATGAGTTTTAAATAAAATAACTGCCATCTAAGGCCTATAATGAATTAAAAAACAAATGACTGCAGTAGAGGGGCCTGAAAACAATCGAAAGCTATGAAAGATAGCTTGTATTTGTATGAAAATATCGGAACAAATTAACAGTTTATATAATTAATTATTATTTCACCATTGGAAAGTGTAGTTTCTCTAGATGGACATTCAGATAATGTTATTACAGTAACTTCTGTATAATATAATATAATATAATTCATATAATATAATATAATATAATATAATATAATATAATATAATATAATATAATATAATATAGTATAGTATAGTACAGTACAGTACAGTACAGTACAAGTTATTTGAAGGGTTCAGAACCATAGTCCTTCCATTTACTGAATACGTAGAAAACAAGGGTTGTATTTTACCATAATTTGGAAATTATAACAAGTAAAATAAAATATACATATTAAATCTAAATGATGTGTCTTATCATTAAACATGGTTGCATTAATAAAAATTGAGAAACAGGTTAAAGGAATTGTTTGCACCAAATGATTTTGTTCAAAATGATCGCATTTAATTTTTGGTGTAATTTAAATTAAGTAACATATTAAACGATTTATCCTTCTATCAAACACGAATTTTCCCTGGATCGAACGTCCTATTTTAATTATGTAATTACTTTATATTTATTTCTAACGGGTGCAGCGGAGCGCACGGTTACGGCTAGTGTACAATAATACCATTACAATTATACAATAATTACAGCAATAAAATTATTTCTAACTATAAATAACTAGATGCAATAAACCTTGGATCATAAATAAAAACTATTCTATAATAACGCCTACAATAAGCAAAAGTGAACCTAACTTATAAGTACTTCTATTTCACCCAACTATTACCATTTTAAGTAATTACATATCACCTTAATCAATTACAGATCAACTTAATTACCTATCATCTTAATTAATTACATATCACCATAATTTATTTATATATGAACTAAATTACATGTCATCTTAATTAATTACATATCAACTCAATTAATTACATGACACAGCTTAGATAATTACACTGCACCTGCAATTACATTTTTAATGTAATCTTCTCAACCTTTGCTTAAATGTATTGATTTTGAGAGGATCACCCTGAAAGATTGCCGCAGGTAAGCTGTTCCAGTCTACTATTGTGCGGTTAAGGGGATGCAGAGGTGAATATTTCAAAATCCACAAAATTTATCCGATTTGTTTGAAATTGATCGTGGATACTAAGTATGTTATTAGTAATGGAAATACCAAGTTTCAACTTTCTAAGTACAATAGTTCTGTAAATATTAATAATTTTATAAAACTTTAAATCGTTTTATATTAAATGCTCCATGCACTACATTTATTTATTTATTTATTTATTTATTTATTTATTTATTTATTTATTTATTTATTTATTTATTTATTTATTTATTTATTTATTTATTTATTCTGGTGTAGTTAAGGCTATCAGGCCTTCTCTTCCACAACACCAGGAATACAAATACAATAATAGAAATAAACAGAAAAAAATTCACTATAATATACAAAGTAAAGCTACACAAGAAATAAAGAGAGAGAGAAAAAAACACTATAATCAAAATAAAGCCACACAAAAATATACAGGTTGCAGTCACAAAAACTTTTAATGAGTGATTAAGTGTCATAATTAATTCTATCCTAACAAATTAACTAACATAAACAAGGAAGTTGCAATTTTAATCTAGATTAAAAAAGGAAAAAAGAAAAAAAAAACACACATTTAGCAATACCTAAAAACATTAAACTAAGACAAAATTTTCCAATTTAATTTTGAATTGTGATAAAGTCCATTGTAGGCTATTGTAAGAAATTTTCAATATTTCTTTTTATTTATATGTTCAGAGAAGATATACAAATAATGATAAGTATTAGTTTATTATGGGAATAATATAGTAATACAGTTATCTTGGTTTTAATTTCATACTTTTAAGGGCACAAAATCAAAAACTAACATCGTAATATGAAAATAAAGATAATAAAAATGAAAAAAAAAAAAACAAATTTTCATTTTTTCTTCAGTTTTGTTCGAAAATTTCACCTCTGCCCCCCCTTAAGAAAGGAAAATTTTGCCACGTCCGTTCTTTGTTTTCTACATTTAAACTTCCTAATATGATCAGCCCTGCCTAAGTATGATGGTGTTGCTGACCTACCATTGGTTTGCAAAGTAGGACACTTTCTCATGAGGTGATGGTGTGTAAGAGGCAACAACTAAATTGTGGAAACATAGCAGAGAACAAGGGAATATATCAGAAACATACTTTTCCCTCTACCAGCACCACTCTGCTGAGATTTAATCCAGTGTTTCTGTCGTGGAATCAGATGTTGTATTCCTCCAGTTAGAGGTGTGCCAAAGAAATAGCCGTGTTCAATTATTCATGCGTTACACTCTAACTGAAACAGTTGAGAGTATAAATGGAAGCGCGTTGGGAACGTTGTTGGTGTGTTGAGAGATTTCCGTTGTAACGATCTGATAATACAGCAAAAAGAGCAGAGCATCGGTCTGCGTCGCATTTCAAAGGAGCTCCAGCAAACGCTATCATCTCCTCAAACAGCAGCGCGCTCCCCTGTGGAATTGGTTGCGATTCACTGTGTTGTCATTTGTTCTGCCTCCTTGGAAACAGATGTTGCTACGTTGCCGACGAAACGTATTTTATGATGAGATGTAGGAAATTGTGGTATTTTTATTCAGTGAGGGAGAAATTAATTTTTTCTACAATAGTGCGCAAAGATGAATTTTACACACAGTTACCATTGCGTAAAGTTAGCTTTTAAAACACTAGTGCGTAAAAAAGTGAGTAATCACTTCAGGCACTGCTATTCATTTTACGCACTGCCAAAGAAAATGCAGTATTCAACGTGCAAACCACGGGGACATCATTTTATTTTTACTTCAATTTTTATTGTACCTGAGTTTTTGAATGTACTTTACTCCCATCCCCTCTACTAGTAAACTTACAACCGTTCTCCACACAGCACCAAGGCCGCGTATGCAGTACTGAGTTAGTGAGTATAGTACGTTCCAGAAATATGTTCGCGTCTTCCAGTGACGAAAGAGCTTTCAATATTGAATCATTTTCGCACAGGTACTATCGTCCGTTTGCCTACGTCTCATCCCTGTTTCCCCCACCTGCTTCTGTTCGCCCCTCTGTAAAGTCTAGTAGCTGGGCTGTCTTAGCTCTTTTCTGAGAACATTAATTTCTGTTAGGAATTGGACGTCTACGTAATATTATACAACTGTTTAAAATAACTTAAATGAAAGGGCCTCGTTAAGTAATAAACTGTCACGTGATTCCCCTCCCCCTTATACGACCCTGCGACAAAACCACTTGAACGGACAGTAGATAGCATTTCTGAGTAATTTTATCTTTTCGGTTCGGGCAGAAGTGAAGATTGAATTAACAGTATGTAAGGTACTCTTTTATAAAGTAGGTACAGAATTATTTTAACATGAGTTACTCGTACGAAGGACGAAACTGGTAATTGGAATTAGGTACAATAGTCTATAGTGCGATAATATGCGAAAAAAAACTGAAGCCTGTATCGAAATGAACTGCCACCATTTTCGAAATTGTGTTTAAATATCCATATTATGATTATTTTTCAATTTAATTTCATTCTCTATATTGTACGCTAATGTGCTGTAGACAGCATAATTAATACGTTCGAATGGATAGCTCAATTCGTGAGTAAAAGCACTAAGTGTTAATGCAGTACTGTGTTTTGATTAAACAAAAACCTAATGAAAATTATCAAACTCAAAATTGCGATATTTCCTGGTTTAGATAAATGGATGAACTACTTTTCTCCCCTCCTATAACTAGTAAAGTGATTTGTATTTTATGCCAGTATCATCGAACTCCAGTCTTGGAAGGGGGAGCAAGCGGTGTCTCCGGTTCTAGATCTTTAATCCAAAGATATAGCCAGATTGATATTAAAAATGTTAGTAAAAATAAAATGGTGTCCCTGTACATTCAATAAGAAATTAATGGATTACCTCGATCTTTCATGACGTGAATATTACATGTAACATCTGTAGTACCAGAGCCTTCTTCAGTTACAAGCCGGGGTCATACTTCGCGCAACGCTGTAATTAACTGTCAAACGGAGACCTACGTCCATAACACGTGTTCATGCAAATGTCGATTTTCAATGTAAATAATGTTGCAATATTAAGTGTGTGTCGATGGAATACGTTCGCGGTCATACCAAACATTGATTGTTGATGTATTATAAACTAAGTGCCTGTTGGCGATAAAAACAAGACAATAAATGAAAATATGGCTGCATTCTTTAGCAATTTTTACGGTTATTATTAATGACAAAGTGATTGGCAATTCTTCTAAATATTATATATTGTATAAACTACATTTTTATAGTCTTACTTGTGGTTTGTGGTGTATCAGAATCTGGCCGAATTATTGGGTCGCTTGGGCTGATTACCTGGTTTTCCCCAACTGTAATGTGAATGCAAGGTAATGTATGGCGAATCCTCGGCCTCATCTCTCCAAATATTATCTCGCTATCACAAATCTCATCGACGCTAAATAACCTAGTAGTTGATACAGCGTCGTTAAATAACCAATTAAAATAAAAAAATAAATAAACACACTAAGTTCAAAATATAATATTGTTAGAGACTATAAATAATACAAATTCAGTAAGAAAATTATGATTTTAAAAACAGTTCAAGAACTTTATTTTTGAATAATTTGTTTATTAATTTCATTTATACTCGACCATACTATAATACGCTCATGACATGTGACGTAACTAAATTTAAATTACATACATTAAAGTACTGCTATTCATTGTGCAGGTCTTTCATTGCAAACCCATCATACTCCAGTCTTTCCTATTTTCTGCTTTCCTCTTTCTCTCCGCATATGACCCATATTTAGCTGTTATCAGGCAGTAAATCTGACTTGATAATATGTATCAGAGGAAGAAGAATTGTTTATTTACATCTGAAGTCTGATTTGAGAGGAAATGTATAATCTGAACAATGATTTCTGAGTCTTGAATCGATTTCCTTTCTTTTTTAATTCACGGAAAGTGGAGAGAGGGGAACCGAACTGAGTCCGACGTTGCAGTAAGAAATGAGATTTGCATAACGACCTTTATCCTAACGGCAATTGAAATCGGTCGCATGAAAGTCCGGAACTAAAGGAGAGGAAGGTCTACATGGCGTGCATAGGTTTACACAAAGAAGACTATAAATTGTAGAAAGTAAACTGGAAGCAGCATGCAAAGCCGGGCGGAAATGAATTGGAAATGAAGTTTATCGCCGCAACGGGCCTGATGTGAATGCAGCCATATTTCAAGCACAAAGAAGTGATTCAGAAGAAATACTTTACGCCCGTTTAATATTGTAGCAATTTTTTGTATACCTCAGTGAGCTGTTGTTGTGCCTTAACATTCGTGCGTGTAGTAAACTGCCGAGGACTCGCAGGTTTGTGAATTTTCAGTAACCGAAAGTCGTCGAAATAATGCTCTTTTTGCGTGCTATAGCCCTAATTTGAGTAACAGTTTCGAGCTCTGCTACTTTCAGATCAGCATTAATTATATGAATAGTAAACCTATTTAGCAAGACGTTGAAGTGAGCTGTAATATCTACTTTTTAGCAAAGAAAAAAATTATTACTTTAAATTTATTTTGAAATATTAATGACTTTTTTATTTTAGTAGGTTATTTTACGACGCTTTATCAACAGCTTTGGTTATTTAGCGTCTGAATGAGATGAAGGTGATAATGCCGGTGAAATGAGTCCGGGGTCCAGCACCGAAAGTTACCCAGTATTTGCTCATATTGCGTTGAGGGAAAACCCCACAAAAAACCTCAACCAGGTAACTTGTCCCGACCGGGAATCGAACCCGGGCCACCTGGTTTCGCGGCTAGACGTGCTAACCGTTACTCCACAGGCGTGGACGAAATATTAATGACAAATAATTTTGTGATCCCTTTATTCTTTGTCATAATTTTCATCTTCTAATTTTTTTCTCAGCTCTTTTTTCTTACTGTCATTATCTTCTCATTATTCGTTGTCTATCATTCATCTTTCCCCTAATCCTCTTCAAAATCGCTCTCTTCCTTCTCTTCACCTCTTCCCTTTCAATCTCATCTTCTCACTCATACTTTTAATCTTAATCATTCAACATCTTCTTTCTCCTGCTCTCCATTCTTGTCTATTCTTTTCTCTTCGTCCTTTTCTCTCTGTCCGTTCCCTTTTATTCGTATTTCCCCTTTCTTCGCCTTTTTCCCCTGTCTTCGTCTTTTTCCCCTATCTTCGTATTTTTCCCCTCTCTTCGCCTTTTCCCCTCTCTTCGCCTTTTCCCCCTCTCTTCGCCTTTCCCCCCTCTCTTCGCCTTTTTCCCCTCTCTTCGCCTTTTCCCCCTCTCTTCGCCTTTTCCCCCTGGCTTCGTCTTTTTCCCCTGTCTTCGTCTTTTTCCCCTGTCTTCGTCTTTTTCCCCTGTCTTCGTCTTTTTCCCCTGTCTTCGTCTTTTTCCCCCTCTCTTCGCCTTTTTCCCCTGTCTTCGCCTTTTTCCCCTGTCTTCGCCTTTTCCCCCGTCTTCGCCTTTGTCCCCTGTCTTCGCCTTTTTCCTCTGTCTTCGCCTTTTTCCCCCGTCTTCGCCTTTTTCCCCTGTCTTCGCCTTTTTTCCCCTGTCTTCGCCTTTTTCCTCTGTCTTTTTTCCTCTGTCTTCGCCTTTTTCCTCTGTCTTCGCCTTTTTCCCCCGTCTTCGCCTTTTTCCCCTGTCTTCGTCTTTTTTCCCCTGTCTTCGCCTTTCCCCCCTGCCTTCGTCTTTTCTGTCTCTTCTCTCTGCCTCTCTCTTTCCCTTCTCTATACGTCTCTTTCCCCTCTCTTCGCTCCTTCCCTCGTCTCTCTTCCCGCTCTCTTCATGTCTATCGCGCTCCCCATTACCCTGTGTCCTCCGTCTTGTTTTCTGGTTATTCTGCTCTATTTAATATTAGCCTTTTTCTTTTGCCTATATCTGTGTTTCATAATTTTCTTCCTTTTCTTATATTGTTCAATGTTTTCCTGTTCATAAAATTAGGAATTTTCTTATTTTCGCTGCTATTTCATTTCATCTTCGTCCCCATTTTACCATAACTTTATTATTATAATAACTGTTATGTTCTTATCCTCATTTTCGTCGCCTTGATGACCATCATCATCTCTGTTCTTCATAGTTGTCACTTTTTCTCCTTTTCGGCCCCTTAGCCTTAGGTGATCTTGAAAACTATCACTACTATTACAATTGAAGGGTTCAGAACCATAGAAAACAGGGTTAAAATGAAGTTATTACTATAATTCAATGGAAACATATAGCAGGTAATATAAAGTATAGGCTACACATTAAAACTAAATGATATGTCATTCTTCATTAAACTACGGCATTCGCTTAACTTTAACCCTTGCTTTGTCCGTTTTTAATAAATGGCGCTTGGCCCACTATGGCTCTGAACCCTTCAATTAATGTAGCAGCATTCTTTGTTCATGTACTCGGCATGGTGAAAAAGTGATCCGAATTTACCACAGAATAAATGAAAGCTAAGGAATAGTTCTTTTTCTCAAGGCAGACACATAAATCTCGAGTATGGCCCGATTATATACACACACTAAACAATATACACTAACTTGATTCACAACTAGTTGATTTCCGCACAGCTGGAACTCCCCAGTTATTTCAACATTTTTACCTTCCTTCTTAGCAAAGTGAGCGTGTAATAATAGTTACGTAAAGAAAATTGGTTTAAGTGTGAAACCATTTCTCCGTCAATTGGATTTAATCCTGTAGACAGAGAAATATCATGCATATAACTTGATACTTGACATTAACGCATCTGGTTGAACAGCTTTCTATACTAGACGATATAGAACTGACACATTTCTTTCAAATTGCAAAACGAATCTGTGACAACGTATTATACCTAAACTGCATTGGGAGATTATTTACAGTTTGTTCTTGTCAAATCCGGAGATCTAGAGTTCCTGGAAATTATTCGATCTTAAATGGAACCATGTTCATCTGTGAACCATGTTACAATATGAGGATTTTGCATTGAACGTCTGAAACCAACAGCAGAATGTTCTGGAGTTTCGATTGTCACTAGATGCGCAGATGTTTGTTTTATTCCTATTGTTGGCAGACACCTCGACATTTTGTGTCAACGAAAAATGCAGTACACATTAAATCAGTCTTTTCCTTGTGCAATACTGATTACGAATTCAATTACAGCTACTCAAAGGGCATACCAGAGAGAATTTGGTGTTCGCAATCCTCCCAAAAGAAACACAATACTGGGACTGGTAAACAAATTGAAACAACTGATCTCTGGTAGTTCATCTAGGCTTCATTACTGAAGACGTTTGTCGCAGGAGACAGGGTACATTTTGAGTCAAAGCCATTGAACAGGAACATAAGGATAAAAGATTTTTATTGTCGTTGGTTTCAGACGTTCATTGTTCTTCCATATTGTTCACATGGTTCACAGATGAAGCATGGTTCCATTTATCCGGTTATGTGACGACCGAATAATTTCCAGGAACCTGTGGCCACCGAGATCTCCGCATTTGACAACGCCGGACAACATTTGCTATACAGGTAAATAATCTCCCAAAATTCCTCTACATTTTAGGCATAATAAGTTGTCGCTGGCACAATTCGTTTTGAAACAATTAATGAAAGAAATGTGTCAGTTCTATATAAATCACTCTGTAGAATTACATTTCGATCTTATGTCAAAGCAACATTGAATGCGTTCGTAAGACGTCTCAAATTTTCAATGTCACAAGCCAATTTCTCAATTCCTAAGACACTTACGTGGCCTCGAACCGAAGATAGACATAAGTGCATTAGAAGAAATGCTAATGAGCGGTCTGACCTCTACAAAAGTAGGCTTGATCCTATATGAAGAATAAGGACGATTTTGAGTTATTGAACAGACATGCTCTTTATTGTTTACAGTTCTTCATTCTATGGCTTCTCTATAGAGCATTATTCTGTGGGGAGGCATATGTTATACTGTTCTATATATAAAGAGATTATGACATTCGACCAATTATTTTCATAAAAAGTCTGAAGATGGACAGTGTATCTATTGTCCGCAGTCAATTTTCAGCTTCCAGTTGCAGGTGAGATCTCCTCTCTAACTCCAGATGGTGTCCTTTGATATGTACTGTAGAAAGAAACGGTGTGGAAATTGTCTAGCAATATCTCAAGGATGTGAAATTTATGACTTTACAAATATTTGTGCATATTGTACAATTAGTTTGTAATTACTGTACACACATATCAAGAACTAATTATTATTATTATTATTATTATTATTATTATTATTATTATTATTATTATTATACCGGTTCTACTTTCTGGTTGTGAAACTTGGACTCTCACTTTGATAGAGGAATAGAGGTTAAGGGTGTTTGAGAATAAGGTTCTTAGGAAAATATTTGGGGCTAAGAGGGATGAAGTTACAGGAGAAGGGAGAAAGTTACACAACGCAGAACTGCAAGCATTGTATTCTTCACCTAACATAATTAGGAACATTAAATCGAGACGTTTGAGATGGGCAGGGCATGTAGCACCTATTGGCGAACCCAGATATGCATATAGAGTGTTAGTTGGGAGGCCGGAGGGAAAAGGACCTTTGGGGAGGCCGAGACGTATGGGAAGATAATATTAAAATGGATTTGAGGGAGGTGGGATATGATGGTAGAGACTGGATTAATCTTGCTCAGGATAGGGACCAATGGCGGGCTTATGTGAGGGCGGCAATGAACCTGCGGGTTCCTTAAAAATAAGTATTATTATTATTATTATTTATTATTATTATTATTATTATTATTATTATTATTATTATTATTATTATTATACATGGAATTGTGATTTTACCATCTTTGGTGGTATCTGGTATTAGTTGGCATCACTGAAGAGACGGTCAAATTAGCCTTTTAGGACCGTTCCACGTGATTCTCTTACTGTCGGTATAATTGCAATCATTACAAGAAAAGTGATTACATTGTACCGAAAGTACCTTCAAAATCAAGGGAATTAAAAGTGGTAATGTTTTTTTCTTTCTCCTGCAAAATATATATAAAAATCATAGGGAATTTTGCAGGCGATATATAACTGAAGAGAAATGTTAAATGTTGTTTTTCTTTATTTTCTTTATTTGTCGTGATTTTTATTCTGTTGTGTATTGGTTTGTATTGGATGTTGGGTACAAGGTCATTGGCAAAAACATTTTCGTTCAGCTGAGATGTAAGCAAATATTTAAACTACTATCAATCTTAAAAACATGATATTTTACAAACTAAAAATAAAATTATAAGATATAATTAAATTTCTCTCGATATTTTGTTTAATTCAGTAACCTTTATACGAAACAACGATTCAAAGTCAGGATAGAAGAAATGTCGGAAGGAAGCTAAATAGGGAGAGGAGTACGTCAAGGATGTCCTTCATCACCTACCCTGTTCAAAATCTACTTGGAAGATTTAGTGAAGAACTGTTTTCAGAACAAGGGAGGAGTGATAGTAGGAGGAAAAAGAATAAAGTGTATAAGATTTGTTGATGATATGGCGTCGTTAGCAGAAGAGGAGATGGTACTAAGGATATGCTACTGGAGCTAAATGACATATGTGAGCAGTGTGGAATGAAAATGAATGCCAACAACACGAAGACCATGGTCATGGGAAGAAAAGCAAAGAAGGTAAACTTGTGAATTCTAAATGAGGCAGTAGAGCAAGTGGACAGCTTCAAATATTTGGGGTGTACTATAAGCAGTAACATGAGCTGCTGCCAGGAAGTCAAAAGGAGAACAGCAATAGCAAAGGAAGCTTTTAATAGAAAAAGGAGCATCTTCTGCGGACCTCTGGAGAAATAACTAAGGAAAACTAGTGAAGTGTTTTGTATGGAGTGTAGCATTGTATGGGGCAGATACATGGACATTTCGACGAAGTGAAGAGAAGCGACTAGAAGCATTTGGAATGTGGATGTACTGTAGAGAAGGATGGAGCGTGTGAAATTGACGGACAGAATTAGAAACAAGCTGTTTTAGAAAGAATGGGTGAAGAAAGAATGATGCTGAAACTGATCAGGAGGAGGAAAAGGAACTGATTGGGTCACTGATTGGGAAGAAATTGCCTTCTGAAGGATACACTGGAAGGAATGGTGAACGGGAAAAGAGTTTGTGGCAGAAAAAATCAGATGATAGACTACATTAAGATATATGGATCATATGCGGAGACTAAAAGAAAGGCGGAAAATGGAAAGAATTGAGAATGCTGGTTTTTCAGTGAAAGATGTGTACTGCCCATATAATTTTGTCAGTTTATATCGTTTACAACCTACATAAATCTAATTCTAATTCTAATTTATTCATAATTTACATTTGAAATTATACATATGAATTGATACCGGAAATGAGCATATGCTCGTGCTCGGGTACAGTCCAGTAGTCTACATAAATTTTACAGAGATCAATAATAATGTTGATGATAGAAATAATAATAATAATAATAATAATAATAATAATAATAATAATAATAGAATAACCGTGACGGAGATGATACAAAGATAGTAATACAAATTAATTCATTAATAATAATGATAATAATATATATAATACTTACTTACTTACTGGCTTTTAAGGAACCCGTAGGTTCATTGCCGCCCTCACATAAGTCCGACATTGGTTCCTATCCTGTGCAAGATTAATCCAGGCTCTTTTACTGTTAGGTTTCGTAACAAGCTATTTTTTACGGTGATGGGTTGTTAGCCCTTCGCTCAACCCCCAAGCTGGAGGACCACCCCTTATCGGCTGTCCACGACTGCTTATTCTATATTCGCAGCTACCCTCCATATCTGGAGGCCGTCTCCTCTATCCGCAACCTGAGGACGCGCCATGCCGTGGTGATAGGGACCCACAATACATAATATAATAATAATAATAGTAATAATAATAATAATAATAAAACAAAAATATTTACAATAATAAAATAAATACTAAGTGAAAATAAAATATAAAACCACTTAGCGAGATTTAACACAATTTTAATAAGCATATAATAGTCAGGAAAAAATGACGAACACGAAAATCAACAGTAAAGTTCGTTGTAACGCAGACGACAGCAACCGCCGTATCGACATTGTGCTATGCATTATTGGTAGTAGAGAGGAGCCCGAAGGTCTACGTAACTGCTGTTCTCTTCGATTATATCTGTATATAGTGTTTCTATTACTGCCATAACTATCTGAATTTTATAATCTTAATTGATTCTAATTCTTGTCGCGGATTGTGACATTTTGTTCATCCCTAGTTTGTACAAAGTGGTGCGGTCTTCATTTGTTTCACAACAAAGTTGTGCGGGTGGTGGAGCGCTAGCGTTTGCAAGACTCGGTGTGAAAACCACCTCTCTCCTCAACCCCTTGCGGGCGTGTCAGGAGCTCGGGGGTGGATCTATTCAAACGTCCAGAAGATAAGGGTGGTGGAGAATAAGTTAGGTGTGGATGATGGCACAGAAGGGTGAACATTGTGCCATGCGGATAATCGATCTCTCAGGAGACTCAAAGGAGAGACAATGAAGAGGTAATAGGAGATGCCTGACGAAGCGTGCTGGGGAGCAAATACAGTTTGTCTAAATACAATTCCTTTATATTAGACAGACTGCGGTACATCTGCTTTGAGAGTAGTTACAACACGCTATTGACTGGGTTTCTCTATTTGTTGAACGAGCATTCATTTGCAACATGATTGGCATACTAGACTGTACCAGATGGATCTTTGAAAACCTTAGTAATATATGTTTAAAAAAATAGTTTAAAATTTTGAGAGTTACTGATGTCACATATTATTTACTTAAGTATACATTGACTCTATAAGTGTCAGATTAATAATGTTTTTGCCTCATCTGGAACTCCATTTCTTCTAGTTTTAAAAATATGTAACTTGTACCTATTATTATCTCAATAATTTCATAATTATTCGGGCATTTATAATATTATCCTTCCCATGGACAAAAAGTAGACTTCCAATTGGACAAAATACTTCATTGAGGTACCAAATTAAAACTGAAAATGTGGCTATGTTATAAACTAAAATTACAATTTTCCCAAGTTTCCAAAAATATATATCTTGTACCTATTATCTCAATAATTTCATAATTATTTTGGCAATATAAGCGCACTATATTTTCTGTACCTTACACCATTTTCAGTGTCAGTTTTCTCCTATTTCACATTTTCCGACATTTATTATCCTTCCGACGGACAAAAAGTAGACTTCCAATTGGACAAAATACTTCATTGAGGTACCAAATTAAAACTGAAACATGTGGCTATGTTATAAACTGAAATTATTATTTCCCCAAAAATATATGAATATACATACTGTATATACGCGGAATAAATATGGGAAATGCCTGTTATTATTCGGTTGAGAAGCTTTTGTCATCCATTCTGCTGTCAAAAAATCTGAGAGTTAGAATTTATAAAACAGTTATATTACCTGTTGTTCTGTATGGTTGTAAAACTTGGATTCTCACTTTGAGAGGGGAACCGAGGTTAAGAGTGTTTGAGAATAATGTTTTTAGGAAAATATTTGGGCTTAAAAGGGTTGAAGTTACAGGAGAATGGAGAAAGTTACACAACGCAGAACTGCACGCATAATTAGAAACATTAAATCCAGACGTTTGAGATGGGTAAGGCATGTAGCACGTATGGGTGAATCCAGAAATGCATATAGTGTGTTAGTTGGGAGGCCGGAGGGAAAAAGACCTATGGGGAGGTCGAGACGTAGATGAGAGGATAATATTAAAATGGATTTGAGGGAGGTAGGATATGATGCTAGGGACTGGATTAATCTTGCCCGGGATGGGGACGGATGGCGGGCTTTTGTGAGGGCGACAATGAACCTCCGGGTTCCTTAAAAGCCATTTGTAAGTAGGCCTAAGTAATGTGCTTATATAATGTGGCAGATCTTTTGAATGGTTCAAAATAAATAATTTTAGTTTGTAACATTCTCGATATGTAGGGGATCATTTTGGCGAAATAAGTTGTACCGTATGTCAATTTCTAAGGGAGTTAGGTCGGCCCAAAATGTTAATTAAAAAAAAAAACAAATTTTATTTGGGTTCCTAAATTCGATTTTCAAGTTTCAGTTATATAAATTGCTTAGTTTACTTTCAAGGATCATGTCACCTAAGTTTGAAAGACATTAAGGAAAAATTTGGTTTTTATCTTAAATGTTAAAATCTATTATGATGACCAGGCTTCGAGAGTTCGACCCAATAGAGCAGTTCAGTGGGAAATCCGCATAAAGGCGTACTGAGTATAGTGGTAAAGCGTACAGTGGGTGGGGGTACTGTAGAATGAATGCCAACAAATACGCAAAGGAAAACGCTCTGGATTTGAAGGTTCTGACGAATAATTTGATTTTCATACAAACTGTGTCTGAAACTATTACACGGTTAGAAAAGTCAGAGCAAGAGATGCCGGAAGCCCTCAAATTAATTTAGAAAATTGTGCAGAGAATTAATGAAATGAGGCATCAATTACACCGGTTACTGAACGTGTGAAACAGAAGTGGAAATCAATTTTATGTAAAAATAACGGATATGGAACATTGTGTAACATAAACAGCAAATTAGTGGACATAGAGTCACTCGAGAATGAAGGACTGTCTCTTAGAGACTGCAATGATGTTAGGTTTTTTCTTTTGCTCCTGACACGTCATGCGAAGTAGAGCGCAGCTTTCTACAGTACAAACTTTGGCAGATAACCGAAAAAGATTTAAGTTTGAGACACTGAGAATGTATCTTGTAGTAGGTACATTGCAATTCGGTACTGTAACTGCACTTCCTAAAGACGACCAATAGGATAAATGAAGAAATTAAAATTGCTACATGTTTATTTCCATCATTAACACTGTGTATAATTAAACACAAATGCTTATAAAATACAGGAGAATAAATGCTTTTCACATTCTTTTGACATTATCATTATGTAATGTACAGGGACATCATTTTATTTTTACTAACATTTTTAATATTAACCTGGCTATACCTTTCTATTAACGATTGAAACAGAAAACACCGTTTGCTACTCCTTCCACGACTGGAGTTCGATGATACTGGCGTAAAATACAAATCACTTTACTAGGTATAGGAGGGAAGAAAAGTAGTTAATCCATTTATGAAAACTAGGAAATATCGCAGTTTTGAGTTTGATAATTTTCATTAGGTTTTTGTTTAATCAAAATACAGTACAGTATTAACAATGAGTGTTTTTACTCACGAACTGAGCTGTTCATGTGGACGTATTCATTATGCAGTGTATATTATACTGTGTACAGCACATTAGCGTACAATATAGAGAATGAAGTTAAATTGAAAAATAATCATAATATGGATATTTAAACACTTTTTTTTTTAAATGGCGGCCGTTCATTTCGATGCAGGCTTCAGTTCTAATGTGCATATTATCGCACTGTAGACTATTGTACCTAATCCCAATTACCAGTTTCGTTGTTCGTACTAGTAACTCATGTTGAAATAATTTTGTACCTACTCTATAAAAGAGTACCTTACGTACTGTAAATTCAATCTTCACTTATCCGAAAAAATAAAATTACTCAGAAATGCTATCTACTGTCCGTTCAAGTGGTTTTGTCGCAGGGTCGTAGAAAGGTGGGGAAATCACGTGACAGTTAATTACTTAACGAGACCCTTTTATTTAAGTTATTTCAAACAGTTGTGTAATATTACGTAGACGTCCAATTCCTAACAGAAATTAATGTTTTCAGAAAAGAGCTAGACTTAACAGAGTGGAGAACAGAAGCAGGTGGGGAAACCGGGATGCGACGTAGGCAAACGGACGACAAATACCTGTACGAAAATATGATTCAATATTGAAAGCTCTTTCGTCACTGGAAAACGCAAACATATTTCTGGAACGTACTATACTCAACTAACTCAGTACTGCTTTGCGCCCTCGGCTCTGTGTCGTGAACGGTTGGAAGTTTACTAGTAGAAGGGGTGGGAGTGAAGTACATTCCAAAACTCAGGTACAATAAAAATTGAAGTAAAAATAAAATATTGTCCCTGTATATTTACTTTCAGAATGTACATATGTGTGTGATTCCCCATACTACCGTATTCTACTCTAAATAACAAAGTTTTTACCTCAACACATCTCTATTTACCTGCAGCGAGTCAACAACCTATAGTGCATGCACAGTAAACTTGTTATATCGGGTCCAAAGTCTCGAAGCCTGATGATGACAAAATCTAAGAACTTTCACTCATTTGAATTTGCAACGCTAATAAAATGTGAAAATCAAAACTCACGTTCAGTTCCGTAATGTCCTCTTTTCGGTCCAACGTCATTTGTAACCACTTCAGTGTTGCCAAGTGAACGTGAAAAGCAAACCAAGCATATAACTCTCACTTCAGTTAGAAACAGCAGCTCTGACGAATGCAAGAATTTATTCACGGGTTTGTGTCATAAATAATGCACAAGTTTCTGGTTGCACGCATTTTAATCCGCTTTGCTAGCGATGAAGCACTCTGTTGTAATGTAACCTGTGGCGGCCGGGGCAGCTTGTGCCTCCAATTCCGTGTAATTCCAATTCAATGGTTTCTCAGATTAAAATGAAAGCGTGTCTCTCCCACTTGCATGACGTCAGAGGTTAATTTCTCCTCTGGCGTAGAAAATCCTTTCCCCACTCTCCTTGACGTCATTTTTGCAGCGGTAGACGTGCACAGTGTCTCGTCTGAAGATGAGTCTTTTGATGATTTACGTAAGCCGGATGCTTTCGTAGTTAGTTTCAAGCTAAATTGATGTAGGCGAACAAATGTTTTATTAAAGCACACGTACCGAAAGAATTTTACTATAACCTTGTACAAAGTTAAATACTGTAGTAATCCCCGGTAAAGTCCACTTAACCAGTTTTGCTACAATTTTGTTCTCGGTAAAATACCTATTTTGAATCCATTTGTACAGGGACATCATTTTATTTTTACTTAAATTTTTATTGTACCTGAGTTTTTGAATGTACTTCACTCCCACCCCTTTTACTAATGAAGTTCAACCGTCGTGCACACAGATCCAAGACCGCATATACAGTCATAGTAGTCTTACGGTCACAGTAAACAGAACGTTCCAAAAATACGTTCGCGTTTTCCAGTGACGAAAGAGCTTTCAATATTGAATCATTTTCGCACAGGTACTGTCGTCCATTTGCCTACGTCGTATCCCAGTTCCCCCCCACCAGCTTTTATTCGCTAACTAGTGGTCGGGCTGTCTTAGCTCTTTTCTGAGAACATTAATTTCTGTTAGGAATTGGATGTCTACGTAATATTATACAACTGTTTAAAATAACTTAAATAAAAGGGCCTCGTTAATTAACTGTCACTGTCCCTTTCTAGGACCCTAAGACATAACCATTTGGACGAACAGTAGATAATATGTCTGAGTAATTTTATCTTTTCGGATCGGGCAAAAGTCAAGATTGAATTTACAGTACGTAAGGTACTCTTTTATAGAGTAGGTACAAAATTATTTCATCATGAGTTACTAGTACGAACAACGAAACTGGTAATTGGGATTAGGTACAATAGTCTACAGTGCGATAATATGCACACTATAACTGAAGCCTGCATCGAAATGAACGGCCACCATTTTAAAAAAAGTGTTTAAATATCCATATTATGATTATTTTTCAATTTAACTTCATTCTCTATATTGTACGCTAATGTGCTGTACACAGTATAATATACACTGCATAATGAATACGTCCACATGGACAGCTCAGTTCGTGAGTAAAAACACTCATTGTTAATACTGTACTGTATTTTGATTAAACAAAAACCTAATGAAAATAATCAAACTCAAAAGCGCAATATTTCCTAGTTTACGTAAATGGATGAACTACTTTTCTTCCCTCCTATACCTAGTAAAGTGATTTGTTTGTATATTACGCCAGTATCATCGAACTCCAGTCGTGGAAGTGGATAGCAAACGGCGTTGATCCAGAGGTATAGGGAAGTTAATATTAAAAATGTTAGTAAAAATAAAATGATGTCCCTGTATTTTATTTGTGATTCAGGGAAAATAATCGTCCCTTACAAAGGCAGTAGTCTTTTATTCAATGATTTATAGCCCTATCGTGTATCATTATAGCTTATCCATATCGTGGCCTTGGTTTGATAAGATTCTAACTGCTTTTTCCATACTTTTGAGATACGGAGATTCAAAATTTCCATTTATTGTAATATGAACCTATAGTTTCTAATACTTATGTAATGTTACGTATGTCATCTTAAAGCATTGAACTTATAATTACATACTTTCATAGCCTAATTATACCACTCATTCATTTCATTTACAATATTTAGTTTTGCAGTTAGAACTATGTCGTTCCATAATCAATTTTCAGCGTAGGACAAGGTTCTAATTGCTGATAGAACTTTTTCAAACTATTTTATTCATTACTCAAAACATTATTATTCATTACATATTTAAAACATTTAAACTCTGAAAGAAAATTGTTCTCTTTTAATTTATAATTGGATAACAATTAACATTAAACGATTAGGGGAAACGCGGAAATTCTAGTTGAAGCAAGTAAAGCGATTGGATTGGAAGTAAATCCCGAAAAGATTAAGTATATGATTATGTCTCGTAACCAGAATATAGTAAGAAATGGAACTATTAAAATTGGAGATTTATCCTTCGAAGAGGTGGAAAAATTCAAATATCCTGGAGCAACAGTAACAGACATAAATGATACTCGGGAGGAAATTAAACGCAGAATAAATATGGGAAATCCCTGTTATTATTCGGTTGAGAAGCTTTTGTCATCTAGTCTTCTGTCAAAAAATCTGAAAGTTAGAATTTATAAAACAGTTATATTGCCGGTTGTTCTGTATGGTTGTGAAACTTGGACTCTCACTTTGAGAGAGGAACAGAGATTAAGGGTGTTTGAGAATAAGATTCTTAGGAAAATATTTGGGGCTAAGAGGGATGAAGTTACAGGAGAATGGAGAAAGTTACACAACGCAGAGCTGCACGCATTGTATTCTTCACCTGACATAATTTGAAATATTAAATCCAGACGTTTGAGATGGGCAGGACATGTAGCATGTATGGGCGACTCCAGAAATACATATAGAGTGTTAGTTGGGAGGCCGGAGGGCAAAAGACCTTTGGGGAGGCCGAGACGTAGATGGGAAGATAATATTAAAATAGATTTGAGGGAAGTAGGATATGATTGGTAGAGACTGGATTAATCTTGCTCAGGATAGGGACCAATGGCTGGCTTATGTGAGGGCGGCAATGAACCTCCGGGTTCCTCAAAAGCCAGTAAGTAAGTAAGTAAGTAACAATTAACATTAAATAAATACAGAAATTAAAATTATATTTTGTGAAAACAATCAGATCTCTGTTATATCATTCTTCATGAAAGGCCAATCTCACTTGATGTTGTATGTGGAGGATTTCTACTTCGAATATTGCATTTCCATGACTGTGGATTAAACATACTTTCCGTACCTTCTTGTTTGGTATATTTTTTTGGCTATCTCTGTAACTAATATTAAATATATATTTTTTTGTTATTAGGTCTATTATAATTTCAATGTTGCTTGTATTATTTAAATGTATTTATATATTTTATGCTGACCATTTTTAAATTAAACAAATATACACAAAAATATTTAAGCAGACCTTTAATGCATATCATTAAATTTATTATTGACATTAAAAATGTCAGGTCTTTTAACCAATGGTAACTCAGGTTACAACTGTTCAGCCAATGACAGGTCAGCTTTTTACCGTTATAAAATCGTAAGTATCGATTATTCTCGAATATGCAATCGAAAGAGAATTAGCGAAAAAAATCACGGATGAAATGGAATACTGTCGCACCTGAAGGTTATGTTCTGTTACTATAATAATTAGCGTTAATTGTAAATAATATTCAAATAAATTCAATTTGTCATCTCGTTTTTCAATGTCGATGATTCAATAATCAAGGTTATAATATTATAATATTATCGTGTTTAAAGCAGGGACTATGTCAAAGTCAATTGCATTCATTATTGTTCTTCGTCGAAAAAATCAATTGTTTCGCGTCTGCGAATCTGACAATTCATGACCTAGAACAAGGTCACTTCCGATCTTGTCAGTTACAAATAAAATGTATGCATCTGAATACCGGTAATTTCAAGTTAAAATATGGTCGGGCATAAAGGTCAGAATGAAACTCGCCTATAATGGTAATTCAAACCACTGTCGAAAATTAAAATAAACCGAAAACTCGCTTGCGCTCGTTTCATAAATATCCATACTCGATTCTTAATTACTAAACATTATACTCGTTAGCAATATCACTATTATGTTGTTTATATTAAATTTTTAAATTAAACAAATAATTACGCAAAATATTTGTTTAGAAGCGGGTGCTTGGAAGTGAAGGTAGTCATCAAATTTATTATTGACGAATAAACCCGAGTTAACTCAAATGTAAATTGTAAGTAATGGAGATGTGTAAATGTTATGAATACTTGAAAAAAAATGGCTAAGTGGAAAACTAAGGGATTGAATACAAAAATCATCTTACGTATTGTTTGGCTGTCCTATATATGCAAAACTTCCTTCACTGTGTAAATCTTCGTACATCGATATGTTATTGTTGGTATTATAACTCTGTGAAACAGTACGTCATCTAATTGAAGAAATTTGCTGAAATGTTGAAAATTTATTACTAAAGTCAAGTCTTATTTTCAAACGCTGTCCGTTGTCCTTTACTTCCTCTTCATTAAAAAACACTTCAATTTTAATTAATTTTGTGGTCAAATTCAGCCTGTTTCCTTCCCATTTAGACCTTCATTTTGTCTTATTTCAGGCATATAACGGTAAGAAAACAATTTAATGGTGAAGAAACCATATTGTTTAAAAGGAAATTCACTGTAAGATTATAAATTTAGAGTCTTAATTTGTAATAGCTTACCAAACTCACATATTACTTTATTCTTGAAAATGAAATAGATATTCATATACACTTACACATTTCGGAATACAAATGTTACCACGGAAACGGATTGCTCAAATGTATTTACGCCTACTATGAAATGAACTAAATTTTATCGCAATGGGTGAATTTTTCGTAAATGAGGGTGACAATGAAAATCATTGGGTGTAATCACTTTGGGTGAATGTTCCTGGATTAATCTTCTAGGGCGAATTTTTTGGGTCAATTTTCTTTTTGGTCAACTTCCATTGTGCGTACTAGCCTGAACCCGGAATGGACTCATTCTCATTGTTCAGCTTATCGGATATAACATAACCATTTACAGGGCATCATCAGTGTGATGACTGTTCCACAAAATCCTTTCACACTTTTTATTACTGTAGGTCGAATATTTAGGGGAATATGGGGCAGGACGGGGAAGGGGGGCAGGACGGGGTATAGCCTCTATCTTCCCAACAAGTAGTGCAATCTACCGAATTTTTTTTAGAACTTCGTCAACTCATGTAAATATATCATAATACAACACTTACTGCCATTCCTTGCATCTGTTGTATGTCATTTGGTTGCTGCATCATATTGTATCATTCATTTGCAACTTTAAGTGTTCTCTTGTCACACGTAAGTAGAAATGAGATTTATTTAGATAATCTATTTTAATGTCATATTACAGAGTGCTTACCTGGCTTTTAATTCCGAAACTTTCTTAAATTTCGTGCGTTATTTTTCTCATAACTTAGAAATTGTGACTGTGGGGCAAAACGGGGTGGAGCATAACAGGGCAGTACCCCGTCCTGCCCCACGCCATATTTAATTAAATTTCACCTCCTGTAATGGGTTGTTCGTTATGTTGTTTGTCAGAAGAAGGTTGGATTAGATGCGTATCATGTCTGAAATGGGCTCACAATTGTTGCGCAGGAGTAGACAGTGAAGACGAGGATGCCACGCACATTTGCGTATTTTGCGAATGACTTTTTCTCAAGTAAACTTGTAAAATGTTGTAGTATTCACACTTTCCGTATATAATTTTTGTCACTTTTTCCATTTAATTATTACAAAAAAATAGATACCCCATTTTGCCCCATATGTGGGGCAGAACGGGACCAAACATACATTTCGAAAAACTAATTTATTTTAAGGTTATAATGACCGGATTTCACTCGAAGTGCATATGTTTTACTTGTTTACAGTGTAATAAAAGCATATATATCATAAAACCCATACGTTTACATTGTTTGATACCAAATAAAAGCATTAAAACATTAACTACCCCGTCCTGTCCCATGTTCCCCTACATTACAAATGTAAAGTATGTGTAATTTTTTACATGACTTTTCTTTTTTCTTTACAGACAATGGCGTATTACTCGGAGTCGAAGACCATATCCTGCAGGGAGGGATACATACGTTCATCTTTGAAGCAAATTTCTTCAGATTGAGAAGAGTACTATAAAACAGGCCTACAAAACTTCTAATGACAACAAGCACAATTGCTTTAACACCAATTATGCACCGTTCCTTGCAACAGAAGACACTAGTCTACAAACCGTTCGAAATATTCCGTGGAATTAAGTAACTTTACGAAAATTAAAAGCTGCGGTCAACACATCTCTTAGTTTTACATTTGTCGTGTAGTGTACTGGAGTTTCATGGCTCTCGTAATCCTATCACTGATTCGGTAAACGTTCGTCTCTTTGTTTTGTTAATTTACATAATCTGCCACTCGCAATAGGAGAGTGATTTGCTTTTCGGTTTTGCATTTCTCTCTTTTCCCTCCATCGACTATTCGCAGTGGTTGAACTTCAAATTGATGGTTGAATATAGAGTCCACATGCGTTACAACCACCAAACATTGTTTTATTTTCGGGACCAAAATAGACACATTATGAATCAACTGACGATGTTACTTTCGTGTATCAAAACCAGATATCAATAAGTGTACTTTGTGTGTGTCAGTGTTTGTCAAAAGATAGTGTTTGCAGATTTCATTCGTGATAGACTCTTGTCATATTTGCCATGAACTGTTACAGAAACAGTGTGAAATAAATAAATATATTTTTGTGTTTAGAATAGTGATTTTACGTGATCTCCGACATTGGACATAGTCAAAATCAATTATTAAAACTGAAACATATACTAGTAAACACTTATTCTTATGTGCATCTTCGTAATATCGAATTCCTGTAAGAAAGTGTCAAACATTTTCATAGTGTAACTTGCAAACTGTTACCTAGCAACCAGCAGATCACAGACTTCGCAAAATCAAATAATTCTTTCTACATTTAGCGTGATAATAAAGTATCTTATTTCTTTAAGCTCCTGTACAATAAACCAACACCATTCTGTTATTTGACGGAGCAAAACAGTAACATATTCACAGTTCAAGTGAATTTCTGTATTCGTTCACTGTGTCAAAAGAGAACCGCGGTTTTTGTGTTGGATGAAACGAAGACTAGTATATAAGTTGCAGCAAAAAACATGTCATAACAAATTTAGTGTGCTTTGAAAGTAATATCAAGAAAAGAGAATTACACAGTGTGTTTTAAAAGAAGCTTAACAGAGTGGCTATCAAATTACATGAGATTCTAAACGGTTCAGAATCGGATAAGTCACATTTTCAAATCGAACCCAGGATTTGTGAGATAAAATATACAGTGTGTTTTAAAATAAATTAATCAGTGTGTGGACGAGTGTGATTTCGCCTGGGGCGGTGCGCGGGTTAGATAGTTAGGCGGGAATTGTATCGCCTCGTGTGAACCCGCCACCCTACCGCCCCCGATGCCCGCCACGGCCATGTTTTCCAAATTCAAGCACGGAACAACGGGTCAAAATGCCCTGGACAACAATCCCATCGTGCAATTCTTCGAGATCGGCAAGCAGACGGCAAGCGCCGGTCCTGAGCTCGTGTGGCGTATCCACGACGCCTACCGCAAGAGCGACGGCAAGGTAAGACAGGACTGAACTTTATTAGTTTTGATGTATTTTCACCTAACTTTAAGGTATAAATATACTAGTTATACAGGGTGTTCTACAATGTTACAATTTTGTGTTTACCAAAACGGTCTACTAGTTTGATGGTTGTTTGTGGGATTCAGGAGAGTGCGATTTAAAACAAAGCAAGGAGAGACACAGAGATACACCATGTTCAACTCAACTGACCTCCGACAAAGAGCGTATTCCGAATCTCAGCGCTGAGCAATCTGATGGCATCACGGTGTTCCGAATTTCACCGATGGAGTCACTGAAGCACCACCGGTGTCGCACCGGTGCCATCAGCTTGCAGAGGTGGTGGCAGTCTCCATTAGCCGCCATCAGTGAATCTGATTGGTTCTTGTATAGGGCGGGAATTAACAGACGAATGACATCGTGCACTGTTGTGTCATGGCGGTGTGTTCTGCTTTAGTTCTGCCGTATTGTTCGTAATGAGCACAACGTAAAACCAATAACTTATGTTAATGCCTTATGAGCGAACATGGCAACGGACCAGTCATTACTATCGGTTCAAGAAATAAATTGTTTATGCTCTCTTTCTTTGAACGAGATGGCAGTACGAAAATTTCGCAAAATTTTGCTAGCGTAGCACAGACAACTTGTACAGTCGCCATGACAGCCATCGATCCTTCCAGCAGTTTTGTTCCTATTTCGCTGCAGCGTGACGTCATTGTTGTCCACCGGTCCGGTGGGATTCGGAATACACTGAAAGTGCGCCAGGACTTCCGAACCGAGATAGTGTTAAGTGCGCCACGATTCCCGGCTCCTTCCTTCTTGTCTTAGCTCTTTATTTCCTTTCAATCTTACCACCACTCAACAGTTTTCGGACATCTCATTCTGTCCTTCGTCTTATTCAGCCCTTCATTGTATAATTCCATCCTTTGTTTCATTTTGACGTTCATTTGTCTAATTACGTCCTTCGTCTCACTCCGTCCTTCGCCCGCTTCATTCCCTCCTTCACTGGCCTCAATTCTATTCTTCACCCACCTCATTTTCGTCCTTTCCCTGCCTCATTTCCGTCCTTCGCTCTCTTTTTCGTCCTACTCCCGTCCCATTTCCGTCCTTCGTCCGTCTCCTCTTGTACATCTGCCTTTCGTACTATCCGTCCTTATCACTTCCTGTAATTTCTCCTTACATTCTTTCTTTCCGTCATTGTTAATAACTTTTTCTTATCTATTCATTTGTTGTTTTCGTATTTCCATCTTTCATTTTTTGCCATTTTCTATTTTTCGGTATTAAGGTTTAATATATTTTATGCTTGACCATGCCGAAATGTAGTACGTGTAATTATACACCTGGTAACAGTCCTTTAATGCATGTCATTAAAGTACGCCTACTCATTAAAGTTCAGGTTTCAGCCAATGACAACTCAGCTTACAGGTGTTCAGTCAATAGCGAGTCAGCTTTATACCGTTATAAAACCGCAAGTATCGATTATTCTCGGTTATGCAATCTTTTTTTTTTTCAGAGGTCGTTTTCCAAAGTTATCTATTTTTTGTTTTCTGTTTGTTTCCTTTGTTTCCTTTGTTTTTACTTATGCTAATACAATCACAACACCCATGCCCGAGGCGGGACTCGAACCCACAACCCTTCGGACCAAGCGATAGGGACATGCCGTGCCCCTACCGCTTGAGCCATCCGGGCCGGCCAATCGAAAGAGAATTAGCGAAAAGTCACGGAGGCTGGAAATCCAATACTGTCGCAGAAGGTTATGTTCTGTTACTATAATAATTAGCGTTAATTGTAAATAATATTCAAATAAATTCAATTTGTCATCTCGTTTTTCAATGCCGAATTCAATAATCAAAGTTATACCAAGTTCAACGGGATTACACAAGGTCAATGACATTATTGTTCCTCGGAAAAAATCAATACTTTCGCGTCTGCGCACATCTCACAATTCACGACCTAGAACAAGGTCACTTCCGATCTTGTCAGATAGAAATAAAATGTATACATCTGAATACTGTAATTTCAAGTTAGAAATATGGTCGAGCATAAAAAGTCGTATGAAACTCGCCTATAATGGTAATTAAGAAGCTCGTATGAAAATTATGAAACGAGCTTGCGCTCGTTTCATAAACATCCATACTCGCTTCTTAATTACTATCATTATAGGCTCGTTGCATAATGTGCTATTATCGTTATATACGTAATTATTAAGCCGAGATCCTTGACGTAGAGCGCTCATGAAGCCTATTGCAATATAACATCTTAGAATTTAGATTTGGATAAAAAATAATATAAATCTCCCTCACTTTCCTCAACCTTTGTTTCTGACTAAAGAGAACCATGCTAACGCCAGCACAAAATGTAGACCTAAGCAAGCAATGGACATTTGAAATTCACTGCAGATATTCGATAGATTACAGGGAATAATTGCAGTTGAAATGCGAGTGTAACAGATATGCAATAAAAATAACAATTTAGAATTTAAACTAAAGAAAAACTCTTAGGGTGCTATGTATAGACATTTCGCTAGCCCGCGCTACGAGCGTGCTAAACTAGCCCCGGCTACCGACAGGATTCATATGACATCATACCGCTATTACTAGTTTATGAATACGAAAAACGTTAGTTCGCTGATCATCCACCGGAAACCCGCGCTAAGAATGTCTATGAATACGGCCCTTAGAAACATTTTCGAATGAAAATTTCAGCTACCGATTGAACATTATTCTAGTAGCGCAGTTCTCATTGTCAGTGAACCAGAACGGCAAACATGTACTGCCGGGTTGTAACTATATTTGTGCTCCAATTGCTCCCTTAGAACAAGGAAAAAAATAAACGAATAATATAAAAAACAATGGTTTGTAATTATAAACTTCGTAACTCTCAATCTACAATAATTTATCCATACATACATTAGATTCCATGGCGCATTGGTTTCAAGTAAATACGGTAATCAATCTGTTATTTTCATGATTGCGAATCTAAACTTCCATGCCATGCAAAAGATTAAGGAGATCTGCTCCTTTGTTTGTTTTACTGTAGCAGGTTTTTGGAATTTGTTATGCCTATTGTTCAGTAATTTAAAAATGTGTGAATTGTCTTATTTTACGAATATATTTCTCGTCGTTTTAGTGTAATTTTTAAAGATTTTATTCTGTGTAATGTAATTGCCTTTAAATTCTCATGTATTAGTTCCACTTCAGAATCTTAGCATACAGATTATACAGGGACATCATTTTATTTTTACTAACATTTTTAATATTAACCTGGCTATACCTTTCTATTAACGATTGAAACCGGAAACACCGTTTGCTACCCCTTCCACGACTGGAGTTTGATGATACTGGCGTAAAATACAAATCAATTTACTAGGTATAGGAGGGAAGAAAAGTAGTTCATCCATTTATGCAAACTAGGAAATATCGGAATTTTGAGTTTGATAATTTTCATTAAGTTTTTGTTTAATCGAAATACAGTACTGTATTAACACTTAGTGTTTTTACTCACGAATTGAGCTATCCATTCGGACGTATTAATTGTGCAGTGTATATTGTACTGTTACAGCACATAAGCGTACAATACAGAGAATGAAGTTAAATTGAAAAATAATCATAATATGGATATTTAAACACATTTTTGAAAATGGTAGCCGTTCATTTCGATACAGGCTTCAGTTCTAATGTGCATATTATCGCATTATAGAATATTGTACGTAATTCCAATTACCATTTTCGTCCTTCGTACTAGTAACTCATGTTGAAATAATTATGTACCTATCTGCCCGATTCGAAAAGATAAAATTACTCAGACATGCTATCTACTGTCCGTTCAAGTGGTTTTGTCGCAGGGTCGTAGAAAGGGGGGGAAAATCACGTGATAGTTAATTACTTAACGAGGCCCTTTTATTTAAGTTATTTTAAAAAGTTGTATAATATTACGTAGACGTCCAATTCCTAACATAAATTAATGTTTTCAGAAAAGAGCTAAGATAGCCCAGCCACTAGACTTTACAGAGGGGCGAACAGAAGCAGTTGGGGGGGAAACCAGGACGCGACGTAGGCAAACGGACGACAGTACCTGTGCGAAAATATGATTCAATATTGAAAGCTCTTTCGTCACTGGAAAACGCGAACATATTTCTGGAACGTACTATACTCACTAACTCAGTACTGCATACGCGGCCTTGGTTCTGTGTGGAGAGCGGTTGTAAGTTTACTAGTAGAGGGAGTGGGAGTGAAGTACATTAAAAAACTCAGGTACAATAAAAATTGAAGTAAAAATAAAATGATGTCCCTGTATTATTGTGTATAGAGTTAGGTTAAGTGTTATAGTAGAATATTAATATTATATACACACCATAACTCTTCGACAGTTAATTCATTTCCTTGCAGTCTCTTTTGTTTTCCTTAAGTATCATACTGTTTAATAAATTTTAATAACACAACATTATTTTAAGCAATTAAAAAGAAATAGTACCCTAATTAAGTTAACGGTATACATTAAAGCTGGAACTGCAAATTACGCGTAGGTGCTACCAACTTAATTCTCCCACGGTTGTGTTATATTGTACATTAGTGTTGTACGTTTGCTTGGGAATGGATAAAAAGTCAGGAACGCCTCTTCTATGTTCTCATTATCTTTCAGAATTGCTTTAGATTAATATTTACCGTATATGGTAGGGAAACGACAGAAATGGACGACAAGGAAGTAATAATTTGCATGAACAACGTTTACGTACATAATAGTTTAATTATCAGGGACATAACCATATCATTATCAACAGTCACCATCATCACAATCATCATTTTCATCATATCGCTATCAGCTTTGTCCTCACAACTATCATAACGTAAACTAACTTAATCTTAAATGAAGAATTGGTATTATTCTAACTGATATCAAGTCACCGTGATCTAGAATGCAATCACTAGGAAACGAATTTCTTGGAGCTAGAAAGTTTAAAATATTTACTTTGTATACTAAAGAAGTATAAAAAAATCGTTGATCAAAATTTAATAATATTCTGATGCAAATTACTTAACCAAACTAATGTTATATGTTAAACTAAAAACAGTTACTCACCAGTTGAAGGTTTTTTTTTTTGAAAAAAAAAAACAACCATAGTCCAAAAACATGAATTTTCAGGAGAAACAAATAACTATCTGGCACTTCAAGTATGAAATTCATCATGCCATTTCTTAAGGTGTTGTAGAAACTTAGGAAAAATGAAGTACATTTATATTTAGTCTCATAGAAATACATGTGTAAATGTAGATCATTGTGGACAATGGTTGTTTTAAGAAAAAAAAATACTCTGTTGTGGCTGAAATGTGCCTCGCCTGGAATCTTGTTTTTTTTATTATTATATTCTGTTTCTTCTCCTTTCGTTGCGTCCACACCTGTGAAGTAACGGTCAGCGCGTCTGGCCGCGAAACCAGGTGGCCCGGGATCGAATCCCGGTCGGGGCAAGTTTCCTGGTTGAGGTTTTTCCCGGGGTTTTCCCTCAACCCAATACGAGCAAGTGCTGGGTAACTTTCGGTGCTGGACCCCGGACTCATTTCATCGGCATTATCACCTTCATTTCATTCAGACACTGAGTAACTCAGATGTTGATACAGCGTCGTAAAATAACCCTTTCGTTGCTCCTTAACAACTAATACAACTTACGTGTCAAAGTATTTTTCTCTGAGGTGGCTTTTGGCGCGTAACGTAAGAAGCAAAACTGTGAATTTACTACAGTTTAAAATTGTGTGGATAAATGTTTCAATATGATATGAATGGGATATTTGTAAATGCTGCCATCGTCCTGGCTGGACAATGACTATTTTCACAAAAAAATCTTTGAACTATAGTTGTTTTATGAAAACCACTTAGGTCTATGGTGTTTTTGTTCCTAACAACTAATTTAGTAGATGACCGCTACAATAGGCTCACAATATGCTTAATATCTCAGATTTGCATTTTTTGGACTATGGTTCTTTTTTCTTTTTTTAATTTTCAATTATGTCCAGATATCGATGGGTAAAAGTACTTCGTTGTTAAAGAAGACACTGAATACTTACTCAGAGCTTTTCATTACAAATCGATACCGATTATTCCCAGTGTTGTCAGGTGGAGGGACATTTCCCGAAAAACGAGAAATTTAATATTTCTAGAGGGAACAGGGAATTCTTATTGAAAAACAGGAAACTTCTATTGAATTACTAATCGCATAATTGCTATTACAGTAGAACTTGGTTATAGCGACCTCGTTTTGTGCGGCACCTCGCCTATAACGTCAAATATTCTGTGGTCCCAACTAATTCCCCATAAGACGTATGCTTTCCTACCTTGCTTAATACGACAAACGCATATGCGTCTACCTCGCATATAACGTCGTTTTCAACCTCAGTTTGGAATAAGATTTTCTAAGAACCAAAGTATTTTAAGAAATATTTTGTTGAAATCTGACCCTGACAAATTCTTTACAGTCTCCACCTGTCATAGACTTCTGGAATGCAGGCGGATTCCCCACCCCATTGTAACCTGCCCGAATTCATGCGGTATTAGATAATTTTCGACAGGAAGTTTTCACTAAGTGCACACATTTTAATGCAGTATGGCCACTAAAAGGAGTGAGTGACGCTTTAGAAGTCATTAGAATTATGAACATATTCTATGAAGCTAGAGAAGGGAGCAGTGAAATTGGAACTGAAATTATGAACATAGAACGTAATTTAGCCCTAGAAAGTGTGTATTGGGCAACAGAGTAAAATGACTGATTACTTCTCTTCTAAGTAAAGTAGTTTGGTGAGTACTGAACAAACTGTTTTAATACAGAATACTGTATTTATAATTGTAGGTCTACGTGTATTTTATTATATTCATGGCAGGCTTAAAAGTGAATAATAAACCTAAAATAAGTCTAATTGAGTTTGGTTATTTCTCACTTTCCACCTCACTAGATTGATAATATGAATCTCGGTTACTACGACACTCGTTTATAACAACATAATTTTTAAGGTCACTTGGATGTCGTTATAACCAAGTTCTACTGTACTTCACATTTCAAAAATATTAATAACAATATACGAAAACAGTCGCCACCTACATTTTTTGAAACCACTAATGTAGAATAATTAATAATTACTACTACTACTACTACTACTACTACTACTACTACTACTACTACTACTACTACTACTACTACTACTACTACTACTACTACTACTACTACTACTAATAATAATAATCATAATCCCTAACACTTGATAATTCTGTAATAGTTCGCTTCCAGTTTTTCATTCCTGAAAATTGATAATGCTGTGTCGCCCAGTTCTGGAACTGAAATTTGAAAGGGCCTACAGCCAGGCAGAACAGATGACGATATTCCTCAACCGAGTTCATTAAACTGGAGGGATGCTTTACGGACTCGCTCCCTCCACACCACTTTCCATTCCATTCCACGTCACGCCTTTATATGCGTCAGCCTTGCGTAGGAAAGCAGATACCTGCTATCGCGTATCAAAACGAATACACTATTTAGTTTCAAACAGTCTCGCTTACAGCGGATAGGAGCCTTTGTTAACATACTAAGCGTCAGAGCAAATGGACTTCATTATACGAGTTTGAACAGGAGAAATCGTCGCTTAGTTTGAAAAATAGTCATGAAAGGCAGCATTTAATGCAAAATTCGTATTTCAGTTACATAGACTGCAGTGTTAATTAAATGCGTGATATCAAATAGTTGCATACAAATTGTACATTATATCTATCTATAGTCTAAAGAAGTTTAGATTGGTCTTCATTTATTTCTAGAGGAAAATTTTGTTATTACAAAAGTGTTATGATCACTGTGGTTGTAATGATGATTATGATAAAATATAAAATGGGACAAGGAACATTCTTCTCGGGTTCTCACAGCGTATTCCGAATCTCACCGGACCGGTGGACAACAATGACGTCACGCTGCAGCGAAATAGGAACAAAACTGCTTGAAGTTTCGATGGCTGTAATGGCTACTGTACAAGTTGTTGCCTGTGCTACACGAGGAAGATTTTGCGAAATTTCCGTACTGTCATCTCGTTCAAAGAAAAGAGAGCATAAACAATTTACTTCTTGAACCGGTAGTAATAACTAGTCCGTTGACATGTTCGCTCATAAGCCATATTGTTTTTACGTTGTGCTCATTATAAACAATACAGCAGAACACACCGCCTTGACACAACAGTGCACGATGTCATTCTTATGCTAATTCCCTCCCTATACAAGAACCAATCATATTCACTGATGGATACTGCCACCACCTCTGCAAGCTGATGGAACCGGTGCGACACCGGTGGAGCATCAGTGACGTCATCGTGAAATTTAGAACACCTTGATGCTATCAGATACTCAGCGCTGAGATACGGAATACAGCCAAGCTTTCGATGATTAGCTCAGCCGTTTTCTTCAGGGTTTGAAGTGTCGTGGGACGAAAAAAAATCGAAAAAATCGAAACGTCGATAGAGATTTGGGAGGACAAATTTAAAAGGTACGCAAAACGCGTCCTTGCAAGGGGTTGGGGGCTGTACAAAATTAAATATGAGAGCTCCAAGCCTGTTGGCCACTAGTCTCACTCCGGGTTACGCTGCTCCACTGAAGGAGCTCTAGAAAATTTTGAAGGGGAAGCCGAAATTGGACGTAACCTCTTAGGTACCACATACGCGAGGGGGGACGGAGATTTGATCAAGTGATCACAGAACGGGGCGAGGAGGAGATGGCTGGTGTTTGCCGTTAGGATGGCAAGACGCTGTCATCTGTTGTTCGATGACAAGGCATGTGAAGGTCGTCGGAAGAAGCGCCGTGAAATCTAAATCTGCAATTTTAGAGGTCCCTGTCCTTTCAAATTGTGACTAATTGAGTGACCTCGTACATTTAATAGACAATTTATAGGTTCTGAACTAGGGCATGCGTCGTTTACAAGAAAAGGGGAATATATATGGGGAAGGGCATATAGGTCCGTGGCCCATTTCTTATAGGGCTCATCCCGACATTTGTCTTACGCCTTAGGAAAACCACGGAATATCTTAGGCGGGATGAGTTGTCTCATATAAGAGACTAGCCAATTTGGCTATTATGTAGGAGGTGATTGTTGTCATGAGCCTTGTTGAATCGTCTCAATTTAGAGACCAGCCATTTGGCTTTATGGTGGCTCAATTACGAAGAGAGGGGAGAGATGTAATTATTAATTAATTTAGAGTAATTAGGGAGATTCATGGGGTTATGAGTGCAGGTCCGTGGCCCATTTCTTTTAGGGCTCATCCCGACATTTGTCTTAGCGCCTTAGGAAAACCACGGGAAAACCTTAGGCAGGATGAGTTGTCTCAATATCAGAGACTAGCCAGTTGGCTATTAGGTTGAATGACTATGAATCGATGGATACATACTAGCCCATTGGCTCTATGATAGTTCCATCGATCAACAAAAGTAGATATTTAGGGAGGGATTTTGTTTAGCCCATTTAAGACAAGGTCATTTTAAAGCGGTTGCACTATCCAAGGAGTCTCATGGAGTTGAGTCGTGGCTACCAAAACCTGGGAGTAACGCCAGGCTCCCTGTCCTCCTGTCTCAAGAGTATAGCTAATGGAACTGTCTGGTGTCTACGCCGTAACCTAGGATCATACTGGCCGAGGCCAGATATGAGCGGGTTGGGGTTAGCACGAGCTTCCGCATACAGGTTCCTAGCCAGTCGAGCAATGAACTCGTCTATGGTTGGCAACTCTAGTTCATCATGGAACTTTCTTCTCGAGGCACTCGGGGAGATGGGTAATGAGTCGAATCACCTGGTTTTGGATAACTTGGAGTTTATGGAGATGGGACACTGCCGCAAACCCCCATGCGGGTGCGGCATAGGTAATGACAGAGCGAATGAGGGCCTTATACATGGTAAGTCCTACCCCCAGGTTGTCAGGAGTTAAGGCCGCCAGAATGAGATGAGAGTCCATAATGATCCCTAAATATTTAATTTGGTTCATCCAAGGCATTTCTCGTCCGAAAAGTGTGGGTGGTGGTGGTATGTCTTCGAGCCTCGCTCTTAGTGAAGAGAGTATGGCCTGACATTTCTCTACATTGACCTTGATTCTCCAGTCGTGGAACCACGGTTGGAGGTGATCTAAGATCGACTGCAATCTACAGGACGCTAATCTGTAGGTTTTGCCCATCGCCAAGAGGGCGTGTCGTCTGCATAGATATACAGATGACTACTTCTGCCGTGGATATAGCGAAACGGGAGGTCATTAATGAATATATTGAAAAGTATGGGCCCGATAATGGAACCCTGTGGGACTCCTGCGTGAATTTCACGGGGTGTGGAGAAACTAGTGCCTACACAGGTTTTGAATGTACGGCCTCGGAGGTAGTTAGAAATGAGGCGTATCATTCCATCTGGGACTCCCATTCCCAGTAACTTAACGAGGAGTCCCTCAAGCCAAATCTTGTCGAATGCTCGCTCGATGCCCAGGTAAGCTGCAGCTACTACACGCTTCGTGCTCATAGCCCAGGTAATGTCCTCCGTCATGCGGAGTGCCTGGAGTGTAGTGGAACGACCAGGGTGGAAACCGAACTGCTCGTTCCTGATTTGGGGCAACACTACTTCAGTGAGGCGTCTATGTATGACCCGCTCCGCCAGTTTGCTGAGACAACTGAGGAGACTAATAGGCCTATAGTTGCTTGGATTCGTCTTATCCTTTCCGGGCTTTGGAAAGAGAACTACGGAGCCTCTTTCCAGGAAATGGGATAGTGACCGGAAGCCAAGATGTTATTAATTATCTCTGCTATGCGCTTCATAGCTGACCTTGGGAGATGCTGCAATATAATTCCTTGGATACCGTCGGCTCCTGCGGCCTTATGAGGGCCGAGGCGACGAATGAAACGGGCGACCTCGTGGGTGTTCGTAGGTCGTATCCCATTTTCCGGCTCCCTGCTAAGGAGGTCTCGAACCGATTCCTCAACAGCTCTGATATGGGGCAAGTTTAAATTTTGTTCCACGGGTTGAAACGTGGTCTCTAGAACGTCTGCCAGTGTGGTAGCCTTCTCCTCAGGAGTAAAGGCCGTGACATCTGGACCGACTACTAATGGGTGAATAGATTGAGACGGATTGGACAGAGTTCGAGATACACGCCAGACATCTGACATGTTTCTGCTGTCCATCGTCTCAACCTTGGATTTCCAAGCATCCACGACCGTTTCGTGGACCGCCTCACTGATCCGCCTGCGCAAGCGGTTCATTTCTATTCTATGTTGATCTAACCTAGTACGCTTCCACAATGTTCTTGCTCTATTGCAGGCGATCTTTATCTGTCTAATATAGGCTGGGAGCTGCATCCGTCCCGGTTGTGAAGACCGTTTCGGTATTGCAGCAACCATTGCCTTCTTTATGCACTCCGTCAGGTCGCTAACTGACCTATCTATCCCTGCCGGAGTGACTTCAGGGGGGAGTGGTGGAAGCGTAGCGGCTACCTGGTCTTGGAAGAACACCCAGTCTGCCGCCTTGTAGTTGAATTTCTCAGCGGTTGGGGAGAGTTCGACTGGGTGCATCTCCATTATCACCGGTAGGTGGTCGGACGGAAGATCATCCAGGGTTGTTAGTCTCGCTCTAGTTGTGAGATCTTTCAGCAGAGCGATGTCCAAAATGTCAGGGAGTTGATTCGCAGCATCCGGTACGTGTGTGGGTTCCCTAGGGGCCATCACGACGTATCCGTTTCCTGTAGAATTTAGAAAAAGCCTATCGCCCTGCTGATTGGGGCGTTGACAATTCCAGCTAGCGTGCTTCGCGTTGAGGTCGCCGGCGACTACGAATCTATCGGATAGACTTGTCACTATATCTAAATCGCGTTCATTTAGAGTGCCCGGAGGACTGTAGTCTGCCTATGTAGGCTCTAATAGCCACTGCCTCTAATGCCGCTAGCTGGGGAAGGAGATACTCACAGTGCGCGATCGAAGAACGAACGAACACCGCTACACCTCCGCCTCTTCTACCCGCTCTATCTTGCCTATAGACTTTAAACCCCGCTCATCTTAAATTTACTTGGGGTGTCAGGAACGTTTCTGTTTCTCGTGGGACCATGTCTAGCCGGTATATAAGCGGTCATTAGGGCTTCCCGCTGCAGTCCAATAGGAAGCTACTTTCTAATATCTCTATTTCAGTTGGCTGATAGGCCTTTCCCCTCTACTCACACTCTCTACCATCAGTGAAGAGGGATATGCTACTGTCCATCTCACAAACGTCCGACAAATTCACTTTGAACATAGTGAAAAATTTTATTCTCGAAAATGTTTACCGGTAACCTATATTTCGAAAGTCTATACTAAGCGTTTATATTTCATGTTACTGCTGTTTATATCAACTGGCACATTAAAAACCTACTGAAAGCAGAAGATAAATGTTGTCTCCACCGCTAGTTGCTACCCTACAACATACACAATGGGACAATCTGCACTGTGTTACTCCTCCCGACGTCATAACACAAACTTACTTACTGGCTTTTAAGGAACCCGGAGGTTCATTGCCGCCCTCAAATAATCCCGCCATCGGTCCCTATCCTGAGCAAGCTTAATCCAGTCTCTATAATCATATCCCACGTCCCTCAAATCCATTTTAATGTTATGTTTCCACCTACGTCTCGGCCTCCCCTAAGGTCTTTCTCCCTGCGGCCTCCCCAAAGGTCTTTTTCCCTCCGGCCTCCCAACTAACACTCTATATGCATTTCTGGATTCGCCCATACGTACTACATGCCCTGCCCATCTCAAACGTCTGGATTTAATGTTCCTAATTATGTCAGGCGAAGAATACAATGCGTGCAGTTCTGCGTTGTGTAACTTTCTCCATTCTCCTGTAACTTCATCCCTCTTAGCCACAAATATTTTCCTAAGCACCATACAAATACGAACTAACATTCCTTAATTTAATTTCATTCATTCAGTGTCCTGTCCAAAGGCAGGTCTTTCCCTGAAAACACAGCTTTCTCAATCTTTCCTATTTTCTGCCTTCCTCTTCGTTTCCTCATATGATCCATATATCTTAATGTCGTCTATGATCTGATATCTTCCTATACCCCGAACTCTTCTCCCGTTCACCATTCCTTCCAGTGCATCCTTCAATAGACATTTCTTCTCGGTCAGTGACCCAAGCAATTCCTTTTCCTCTTCCTGATCAGTTTCAGCATCATTCTTTCTTCACCCACTCTTTCCAACAAAACTTAATTTCTTATTCTGTCTGTCCACTTCACACGTTCCATTCTTCTCCATATCCACAACGGCTAATCAGTCACTCATAACGAGTGCACCTCCGCACATATGTGGACATTGTCCTACGTTCATAGACATCTATGACGTAGTGCAGAGGGCAGGCCACTAGAGGGAACCCAAGAGGTGGAACTTAAACTGGGAGGATTCGATCCGACACCGAGATAGGAATCCGGTGTGGCTTAGTGGATAACGCATCAGGACGTAGAGATGACAACCCGGGTTGAAATCCCGGTGCCGGAGAGAATTTTTCTCCGTTCCACTACTCTTTCATCGTACGATGACGCAGAAAATCTGCATGGAAACACCCTATGTACTTCGGTACATTATAATTATATACCTGACAAAAGTTGTTAACGTCAAAGCCTATAAGGCTGACCTATCTGGGGTATATATGATCTAGGCTATGAAATAACCTAAATAATATAAACAAGATAAATTCAAATTCAAATTTATTTACAATTTACATTTGAAATGAATACATATGAATAGATACCAGAAATGAGCATATGCTCGTGCTCGGGTACAGTCCAGTAGTCTACATAAATTTTACAGAGATCAAATAATAATGCTGATGATATAAATAATAGTAACAGCAATAATAATAATAATAATAATAATAATAATAATAATAATAATAATAATAATAATAATAATAATAATAATGATAATAGAATAATCATGACGGAGATGATACAAAGATAGTAATAGAAAATAATCCATAATAATTAATAATAATAATAATAATAATAATAATAATAATGATAATAATAATGAAAATAATAATATTAGTGATAAAACAAAAATATTTACAATAATAAAATAAATACTAAGACGGATAAAATAAAATATAAAACCACTAACGAGAGCTAACATAACTTAAATAAGCATATAATAACCGGAAAAAAACGACGAACTCGAAAATCGACAGAAAAGTTCGTTGTATCGCAGACGACAGCAACCGCCGTATTGACATTGTGTTATGCATTAATGGTAGTAGGGGGAGCCGAAAGTCTACGTAACTGCCGTTCTCTTCGAATCTTCTCGTACAATCATGGGAAGTTAATGCTGCAAAAACAAAATTTCTACGAGTGTAACTGTTCATTATTACCAGGATAAATACAAATAATACTGAAATATATGAATCAAGTTTCAGTTATAGATCTCCCCTTTTGTGCAAGAGGTATCATATCGAAATATTTTTTGAATGGCGGGGAAAATATAAATTTCAAGAACTCTCTAGCGACAAGAGTTAGTGACAAGTACAATCAAGTGTATCTGTGGCGATGCTAAGAATACATTTATTGGAGATATACACTGTTACTAATTAAGAAAATGATCTATTTATATTATTTTATTACAATATTTTATCTTATGGGTAATGATAGAAGAGTTTTAATTAAGGATGACGAAATAAACATGAATCATTTTAAAAGGTACAAATGTTGAAAGTACAATGTTGGCAACAAATTAACAAATGCTAGGAAGGTGATAAAAACAAACAAATGCTAGGGAGATGTTAAAAACAAATGCTAGGGAGGTGATAAAAATTATAGGCTAAGCAGCCATGATTGGTTGAAACACGTCGTTCCGTACCGTTTTATTGGTCAAAAGTAGTATGACGTAGTAAAAGTATAATAGTCACTAAAAATTCCACGTGAACTATACGAGGATTAATTTCGTACCTCTGTTCATTCCGTTATTGGTGTGTCTTAACAGATATTGAGGTTGTTACTGTACCCTGTAGTTAGTAATCAGGGGTAACAGATTTATCAGAACTAATTTTTAAATAAATTACACTGTATAATATATAGTCATTTGTTGGTAATAATGCAATCCGTTGTACATCAATTTATGTGGAAGGTTTATACCACGTAAGAAATTAAATTACAACACACAAGGTTGAGTTTGCATGCTGAATATTAATGGCACGGTGATACAATGGCGAATGACCCTCATTCATCACAACTGCCACATTATCATTGTAACTAAGAAACAATTAATCAACATCAGACCATCTGACTTTGTACCACTAGAATATAATGTTGTTGAATTTATACACTATCCAACATATCATTTTGAGCTTTGTGCAGAATATTTACTACATAATTACGTTAAATTAAAGTACATTTAACCAGTATATAATGTAGAATATTTCATCACGAAACTTTGTGCCTGGATTGTCTGTGTGCGCTCAAAATTGACGTCGTTAGCAGAACGAATCGTACAGTATGTTCCACGAAAAACAGCCACCTTATATGTTTTTAATTTCACATTTTGTTAGATGTTGTATTATATACACAAAGAAGCAGTAATTTATTGTGAAAATTGTACAATAATGCAATTATTGCAACATTTAAGGAAACTGAGTTGCCCTATATTAGTGAAGAAATTTTGCTATTAATCTTAAACATTTGAATCTATGAATTTATAATTTTTACAGTACACACCCAATACTTGCAAGTACATTTGCTTTATACAGGGACATCATTTTATTTTTACTAACATTTTTAATATTAACCTGGCTATACCTTTGGATCAACGCCGTTTGTTACCTCCTTACACGACTGGAGTTCTATGATACTGGCGTAAAATACAAACAAATCACTTTATTAGGTGCAGGAGGGAAGAAAAGTAGTTCATCCATTTACGTAAAGTAGGAAATATCGCGATTTTGAGTGTGATAATTTTCATTAGGTTTTTCTTCAATAAAAGTACAGTACTGTATTAAGAATAAGTGTTTTTACTCACGAACTGAGTTAACCATGCGAACTATTCATTATGCAGTGTATATTATACTATCTACAGCACATTAGCGTACGATATAGAGAATGAAGTTAAAATGAAAAATAATCATAATATGGATATTTAAACACATTTTTCAAAATGTTCATTTCGATACAGGCTTCAGTTCTTTTGTGCCTATTAAAGCACTATAGACTATTGCATCTAATTCCAATTAGCAGTTTCGTCCTCATACTTAGTAACTCATATTGAAATAATTCTGTACCTACTCTATAAAAGAGTACCTTACGTACTGTAAATTCAATCTTCACTTCTGCGCGACCCGCACAGATAAAATTACTCAGACATGCTACCTACTGTCCGTCCAAGTGATTATGTCGCAGGATCGTAGAAAGGGGGGGGGGAATCACGTGATAGTTAATTACTTAACGAGGGCCTTTTATTTAAGTTATTTTGAACAGTTGCATAATATTACGTAGATGTCCAATTAATTCCTAACAGGAATTAATGTTTTCAGAAAAGAGGTAAGAAAGCCAAGCCACTAGTTTTTACAGTGGAGCGAGCAGAAGCAGTGGAGGAAATCGGGATGCGACGTAGGCAAACGGACGACAGTACCTGTGCGAAAATATGATTCAATATTGGAAATTTTCGTCACTGGAAAACGCGAACATATTTCTGAAACTTACTATAATCACTAACTCAGTACTGCGGCCTTGGTTCTGTATGGACGACAGTTGGGTTGGAACTTCGTTAGTAGAAGGGGTGGGAGTGAAGTACAGTTACCCTTAAAAGGAATGAGACGACTCTTGGTCGTCGGAAGTTAAAGTTCTAAGTAAAAATACAATGATATCGCCGTAGGCCTAACAATAAATACATATGACATATACAACAAGAATTTTATAAAACAACATAGGACAAGGACCAGAATAAGAATCACGAAGAAGATAATTTAAGGCCACTTTTCACAACATTGCTCGAGTCACAAAATATCATTGCTTATCTGTACCGAATGGCAAATGCCTGCTATGGGATCTTCATTCTGGACTGCTACTGTCGCTGTCTTATCTCATAGCTCATTATAGTAGCGTGTCTGTTCACTATAAAAACGTCTCGTGTTCGATCCCAGGTAAAACTTTTTTTATTGAGGTGTAATTAATTTCTTCAGATTCCTTCGACTGTCTAATTTGTCGAAAAAAATGGAATAATTTATGCCCAATATCTGGGTCTACAAGTGGGATGAACCTCGTCACAAAATATCTTACTTGGAAGTTAAAAGATAATCATAAGAAACAAAAAGAGACCTGTTAACTTAAAATCTTGTCCACATTCCATCAGCTTCTATTATAGCTCTAAATCAATCCGGCATGGATGTCAAGATTGTGGAATAATTTCTGATCCTCGGCGAGATCTTCCCAGGTGTCAACAAAATGATTCCAAATTCGTCTCGCTTTCGAGGGCGTCGGTGGGCATAGGTGGCTATTCTGTAGTGACATAAACATAGATTATCTCTCGGAACTTTTCCAATGTCTGAACTTATTTCAAAAGTAAATTAAATTCACTCCTTGAAACTGACAACCTTAGTCGTAGCGTAATTTTTCCACCAGCATAGAAGCTTAAGTAGCACAGTCATTGATAAAATTTTTGTACACAGAATTAGACTGAATTTCTATTCGACAGAATCTATAATTGATGGCTTGTCTGAACATGATAAACAAATCCTATTTTGCAATGTCACTGAATAATTTCAAAATATTAATTTAAAAACTAAAAAAGGGTCGTAAATGCTGTATCTAGTGATTATTTACATTTATGTCTACAAAATGAATCTTGGAAAAAGGTTATGATACTTTGGCCCTACTTTATAATGAGTAAATGTATTGTATCTTTACTTAATTTCAGAATCACTTCAGTGGATGTTCTCCAATCAATGTTGCGAAAAATTCAAAAGTAAAAAAATGTAGATAACGCAGGGACTTAAAAATCTCATGTATTAAAAAGAAGAATCTCTATGTAATGAGCTGCAATGTAATGATCCTCATGTTCTTACTGTGTCATACTACAAGAAGTACAGTGTAATTTATCAAAAATTATGAAAGAGGAAATAGAATACATTTGAATAGAAAAGTACAAAATTCAGATAATGCAATTTAAGCTATTCGGAATGTTATCAAAGTTAAACTTGTAGATATTCTAAGAAAGAAAATTTTTTTTGGATTAAAACAAGTGATTATAAAGTAGAGGATTCCAAATCTATTGCAAATTCTTTCAACGTCTTATAGTATATGGAACAGAAATATTATTGACAACTTATCTGAAAGATTTTGCAAAAGATACTATAATGGTTACTAACAGTTGCATTTAATAATTAGTATTAATACTGTATATGTAATTAGTCAATAACTGCAACATTGCTTTTTCATTCAATCATAACATGAATAAAATTGAATGCACATTAAATTAAACACTATTGGAAACACGTAGATAAAATAGTTAAAATCAACTGAATGGGTGAGAATGAAATAATCCAAAGTCACACTTTTAACAAAAAGTGTTTTGTGCGAATGCATTTCTTACACATATGGGAAAGCTACTAATAAAATATTGTAATAATTACTCAGCAAATGACATAGCCTAAGGACTCTAAACCTTTGTAAAAGTTTGTCTGTGTGGCTTAGGAATATTTTTAAATTTCATTTTAATTGTTAGTTTTTAATATATATATGCATTTACATTGTATATGTGTGTATATATAAATGCATTCACTAGATTAACGTTTATAATATTATAATTTGTAATTTTGCATTGTCTGTGATCATTAACACTTAATCTCAGGACTTTGTAAAACTCTATTTCAACGTTACTTAGCTATTGAACATTATTTAGACAAAAAAAATCGTTGATGTAGACTGAGAATCGAACTCTGCTCTTTTCTACACATTTTCAGCAGAAGTCTTAGCGTCTGAGCTATTGAAATGACACGAAAGCTTTCCTTTCTGTGCTGAGTGTCGAGCTAGCCATGAAGGTCCATTGTCGATTTAACTACACGATTTACGTATATATTTATATTTTATTTACGTAATATTATCATATTTTTTGCAGTATTTGAAGTGAATTTCGGAACGATGGTAGTAACAAACCAAATAGCCTGCATTTAAGTAACTCAATATTCGTTATCTTGTGTATCAGTGCTCTGGTCTCCGATCATGCGCAGTATCTTACATCTGAGACTTAGGAATATTCAATCGTCTCATCCTTTTCCAGGGAAACTGTACATTAAAAATCTCAGGTACAATAAGAGTTGAAGTAAAAATAAAATGATGTCCCTGTAGATTATCTTTTTATCTCGTATACTTTATTTTATTAAAAAATTATAGCTGTAATGTAGTACTTGAATTTAAGATAAAAACATTGTTAATTTAAGAACTTTTCCCCACAAACTCTTCGCACTACAGGGCCTTAAAAATTCAGGCATAATAGCAATGCAGTTGGATATATTTTCCGCCATTTTCATCACATTATGAATATTCGTTCACTAGAAAAATAAATATTCTCCATCGTGAAATTTTTTTTCTTCAAAATTATTATATTTTTTCATACTTCTGTTGCTGTAAAATCCATAACAATTTTTATAACTATGTAAAAGTGGCTACGCTTCTTCACTACAATTAGAAATAGGAGTATGAAAAATTTCAGCGTCCTACTCCCAGTAGTTTTTGAGAAAATTGTACCTAAAATAACAGTGTTTTAGCTTAAATTTAATTACGTTTTTCAGGTTTAAATTTTATTATAATTTCAAGTATATGAGGTAGAAAGATAATATAAAAACTAAAATACACTTGCAAATGTTGTGTATATGATGTAAAAATTGTAAATTGATAGATTCAAAAGTTGAAGAGTAATTGAACAATGTCTGAACTTATTTCATTTATACACACCAGTCATACTTTGACTAGTCAGTCCCCTTCGGTTACTTTGTTACTTACATAGTGCATGCGAAGTCAAGATTTTTTAGTTTGATTGCCAGCTATTGCTAAGGACTTTCGTTCTACGTTCCACCTTTTCTGAAAATCTGTTATTTTTTTTTTTAGGATTTGGTCCTATTTTTAATGGATTTTGATCTGTGTCATTTTTACATATTTTCAGTCTGTTGTTGATTGTTGAATGGCCATTTGGATTTACAAGTAGGCTGAATCTTTTAGGTACCATGGAATGGACAGCTATTTCGTGTGAGATTATCTGAGGATTTGGCCCTATTTATAATGGATTTAGGTCTGTGTCATTTTTACATATAGTCTGTTGTTGATTGTTGAATGGCCATTTGGATTTACAAGTAGGCTGAATCTTTTAGGTACCATGGAATGGACAGCTATCTCGTTTGAGATTATCTGAGGATTTGGCCCTATTTATAATGGATTTAGGTCTGTGTCATTTTTACATATTTTCAATCTGTTGATTGTTGAATGGCCATTTGGATTTACAAGTAGGCTGAATCTTTTAGGTACCGTGGAATGGGCAGCTATCTCTTTTGGGATTATCTGAGGATTTGGCCCTGTTTTTGTTGGATTTATGTAGGTCTGTGTCATTTTTACATATTTTCATTCTGGTGTTGGTTGTTGAATGGCCATTTGGATTTACAAGTAGGCTGAATCTTTTAGGCACCATGGAATGGACAGCTATCTCGTTTTAGATTATCTGAGGATTTGGCCCTATTTATAATGGATTTAGGTCTGTGTCATTTTTACATATTTTCATTCTTCTGTTCATTGTTGAATGGCCTTTTGGATTTACAAGTAGGCTGAATCTTTTAGGTACCGTGGAATGGACAGCTATCTCGTTTGAGATTATCTGAGGATTTGGCCCTATTTATAATGGATTTAGGTCTGTGTTATTTTTACATATTTTCAATCTGTTGTTGATTGTTGAATGGCCATTTGGATTTACAAGTAGGCTGAATCTTTTAGGTACCATGGAATGGACAGCTATCTCGTTTGAGATTATCTGAGGATTTGGCCATATTTATAATGGATTTAGGTCTGTTTCATTTTTACATATTTTCATTCTTCTGTTGATTGTTGAATGGCCTTTTGGATTTACAAGTAGGCTGAATCTTTTAGGTACCGTGGAATGGGCAGCTATCTCTCTTGGGATTATCTGAGGATTTGGCCCTATTTTAATGGATATTTAGATCTGTTTCATTTTTACATATTTTCAGTCTGAATGGCCATTCAGATTTACAAGTAGGCTGAATCTTTTAGATACCGTGGAATGGGCAGCTATCTCTTTTGAGATTATCTGTCATATTATATTTAAAAGATTTTTTGAATTTTAGAGATTTTTTTAAGTGTGTAAGAGAAAAGTATTTCTTGCACGTAAGTCACTTATCAAAGAGAATAATATTGCATTTTATGAAAGAAGAAACTTCTTTTTATCATTTCAAGTAACTAAAATTGGTGAAATGTCGTCAAAGAAAATGTATTGTTTTGTATTTGCCAATTGTCGCAGGAGAACATTGTCCAAATTATTTTCTTCCATGTTGCAACGTAAATCGCTCAAGACTTCTTGAGAAGGGGGGGAAAAAAAAACAAACAAACAAACGTTCACTTCAACATTGGCACACTGATACCAGCTGACTGAAAAACTCTGTCACTAAATTCACGATGACTGTTAAGTAAACTAATACATATATTCCACACCTGTGGAGTAACGGTTAGCACGTCTGGTCGCGAAACCAGGTGGCTCGGGTTCGAATCCAAGTCGGGGCAAGTTATCTGGTTGAGATTTTTTCCGGAGTTTTCCCTCAACTCAATATGAGGAAATCCTGGGTAGCTATCGATGCTGGACCCCAGACTTATTTCACTAGCATTAGCACCTTCATTTCATTCAGACGCTAAATAACCTCAGATGTTGTTGACACAACGTCGTAAAATAACCTACTAATACTGCCGAGCAAAAAAAAAAAAAAAAAAACACTTGAATAAATTTGAAATATAAATCTGTAATACAAATTATAACATTTCTGTGTGCTTCTATGGACCTGTTTGTGTTAGGCAAGAGTTAATTCATGTTTTGGGAAGAAAAGTATACCCATTGGGTCGTTTGTGACACCCTCTTTGCCACTTTCTGTCCGGTACTGTATATTTATTGCTGTGCCATTAAAATTTACAACCCTAAACCCAAGCAGCTAAAAGAAAGTTACAACACTATAGGTTTCTTTTTTTGGTTATAATGGAATTCTGTGATATTGAACTCAGTTTTCAACAACATGTAAGGAAGTTAAGATGACGTTAAGCCCCATGAACGCCGCTAGGGCAGTCGCGTTGGTAGAGGAAGATCGCAGTTCACGTTATGTGGCTCAGGTGTTGCATACAACTCCGTCGACGGTTTCACGTACAGTGCAAAGGTACAAGGAACTTGGTTCATATTCTCGAAGACCGAGATATGGTAGGGAAAGGTCAACTTCTTGCTATAGATGACCAGTTCTTGCGCCTTCAAGTGGTGCGTAACCGCCACACCACTGCGGTCGAAGCCAGAAATCGACTAGACTAAGTGCGAGATGTGAATTTCAGTGAGTGGACTGTGAGGAGGAGGTTACATGATGCTGGCCTGATATCCAGAAGATCTGCCCTTGGCTCAGAACTTACAAGACAACATCGTCAAGCTCGCTTACAATTTTCAAGGGAACATCAGAAATGGGCTGACAAACAGTGGGGAACAGTTTTATCCTCAGATGAGTCCTGATTCTGCCTCAGATCCTCAGATGGAAGAGAAAGAGTGTGGAGGACTGGAGAAAGGTATTCTCCATGCCAATTTTTATCAAGGACAGCAGTTCAGGGCGGTTCAGTGATGGTGTGGACAGACGTCAGTTTGACTGCACGAACGAATCTTGTTTTGTGGAAGATGGGTTTCTTACTGCCCATCGCTACATTGAAGAAATTCTTGGGCAACATGTTCTTCCTTTTACATCATTTATTGGTGACAATTACGTGCTCATACAAGACAATACACGTCCTCGTGTGGCGCGATACGTCCTCCAGTACCTCAATGAAGTAGGGATCGAAATCATGCAATGGCCGTCACGCAGTCCAGATATTAACCCAATTGATCATCTGTGGGACATTTTAGGAAGGAATGTCCGTCAACATGCTCCAGATACTTTTCAAGAGCTACGGAGCCATGTATGCGACACCTGAGCCACATAACATAAGCTGCGGTCATCTTTTTCCAACATGACTACTCTATCGGAGTTCTCGGGGGTTAACGGTATCTTAACTCTCTTAAATGTTGTTTAAAACTGAGTTCAATATCACAGAATTCCATTATAACCAAAAGGAGAAAACTATAGTGTTGTAACTTTGTTTTAGCTGCTTGGGTTTAGGGTTGTAAACTTTAATGGCACAGCAATAAATATACAGTACCGGACAGGAAGTGGCAAAGAGGGTGTCACAAACGACCCAATGGGTATACTTTTCTTCCCAAAACATGAATTAACACTTGCCTAACACAAACAGGTCCATAGAAGCACACAGAAATGTTATAATTTGTATTACGGATTGATATTTCAAATTTATTCAAGTGTTGCGTTTTTTTTTGCCATCAGTGTGTCCTCATATATATATATATATATATATATATATATATATATATATATTATATATATAAAAACTTTTATGTATTTTTGGCGAGATAAAGTGAGATGAGGCCGATGATTTGCCATAAATTACCTGACACTTGCGTTATGGTTGGGGAAAACCTCGGAAAAAACCCAACCAGGTAATCAGACCAAACGGGGTTCTAACTCAAGCCCGAGCGCAGCTCCGGATCAACACACTAGCCCGTCTGCCGACTGGGCTACGTTGGTGACTCTACAAAAATGTACAGTACATAGCAAGCATATAATTAAATTAACAAATCTAAATAATAATAATTATTATTCAGTTTAACTATAAAATATAATAAATAACAATTTAGTTAATTCAATTTAAAAGCGTAACCAATTCAATCAGTTAAAATATACAAAAATTGATAATACATATCATGAAAGTTATGCATTGAATAATTTTCACACCTCCAGTAGAACAAAATATATCTTACAATATCTGTTTGGACTGAAACTACGGTTTCGTTTCGAGATAGACTATCACCCGAATTACATTTCGAATGAGTAATATTTTAAATACGGTATCTAATTTTTATACGCCTTATAGTACAAGAAAAGAAATGTGAAAATCGCTTCATTCGAGCTGGGAAGTTAACAGCATTGTAAGTATCTTGAGAATCTTTGAAGGAAGTGCTTTCAGAACTCTAGAGCTTGTGGTGAGGAGGAAAGGTCTACTTAAATCAAAGTGATACGATCTATAAATCGAATGAAGGAGAAGTTGAATGGTTGGATGATCGTCATTTTCTTTATTCAGCTAATGTGGTGCTCAAGACGAGATCTCCGCTTGGAGAGAAAAAATCTCTAGTTGATGCTTGGGAGGGATACTTGCCGTTTGCAGCTGCTTCAGTCTGTAACTGCTTTAAAACTGTCATCTTAAGTGTTCCAATTGATGAACTCTTAACTTTAAATGCTTTTAAAGACTTGACTTTCTGTATAATTCAGTATTTGAGTAATAAAGTTGTCCATGTTATTGAGACTTAGTCTTCTGATTTTAGGTCTCATCTTCATTATCATGACAGATCCAAAATTAATATTAATTACGGTATGTCTGCTACTATTATGCCCTCCTAAGCGAAAAGCACATAGGCCTATCTCAAGAACTGCAAACTTCCGGGTAAAGAGCGATTTGTTAAATTACGTACCGTATTCATTTTTGAGCCACAATGTGATGTTTTTATATTACTTGGGCTCTGCACGCCGGAATGGTTACATATCAGAGTTACGACTATGTGTACTGTATATTTCTGAGGAAACCAGGATAACTTACTGCTATTTCGCTTAGGATTTCAATAAAATTTTTAGATACGTCATAAATAAATTACGGGCATTCTGGTTAGGAAAAGTAGAGACACCATTGAACATTACTACGGTAAAAAATCCGAGAAAAAACTGAGATATAATCCTTTAGGCTTAGGAAGGTAGAATAGTATATTGTAGTTTTTCAAAAGGTCTTCCTTTTCCCTGTAACTTTTTTCTTTATTAATAATACGTTTGATGTAATACATTCTTTCAGCTTCTTTTTTATTCTTCATCGTCATTTTCCTCACTATCCTCATCCATTATCATCCCTATTTATCTCCTCCTCATCCTTATTATCCTCCTCATCGTCCTTCTCGTCATCCTCATTCTTATCCTCCTCATCCTCTTCATCCTTTTCATCATCTTCCTCATTCTCATCTTCCTCCTCCTCCTCACCATCATCCTCATCATGACCATTCTCCTCATCATCCCCACTGAACACACGCTCTCGTCATGAAACAATACTAACAATACCATCTCATCGCACATCCTCATACTCATCCTCTTTCACAATAGCCCTGCCAAAACTCTGGAATTCGTTACCTGCTCATCATCAGGGACTGTCGAAATAAATTCTTATTAATTCAAACGCAAACTTGCTAGGCACTTGGTCAGTAATTGATTTCTTGTAAATAGTTTCCTTAATCTATCACAATATATTTCAATATACGATAATTTCATCACTATAGAATTTTGTTATTCTATGTTTAATTTGTAATTCAGTAAATATAAAATATTCTTTGTTTTTTTATGACTATTACACTTTTACTACGTCACACTACTTTCGACCAATAAAACGGTACGAAAGGACGTCTTTCAACCAATCATGGCCGCTTATCGCACAATTTTATCGCGTCCCTAGCATTTGTTTAATTTTATCGCGTCCCTAGCATTTGTTTATTTTTATCACTACACTACCATTTGTTTCTTTGTTTGCCAACATTTCAAACTGCACTGGTCTGGCCGTTAAACAGAAAATTACAAACCACTCCAGTCGATGCACATCACTTTCAAATATGACTCGCATTTTGGCATTCAAGAACAAGAATTAATAAAGATCACTGGTCATATATGAAGAGCACCATTCGGAAATCCTGAATGAGTTGAGGGATACACCATGTACATCAACGAGTTCACTTCTTTTACGAACGCGTCCAATATAACATCAACTGAACCACCAGCCACTAAAACATTCATCATCCTTATTATCCCCTCATTATCCTTCTCATTATCTTCCTCCTCATCGTCAGCATCCTTACTACCCTCATTAGCTTTATCATCAACATAATCCTCATCACCCCGTCTCTCTCATTTTCATCATCCTTATCTTACTTATCATCCTTCTCCTTCTCATCATCCTTATCCTCTTAACCATTGTGATCATTCTCCTTCTCATGCTCATAATCATCCTCTTCGTCATCATCCTCCAACTCATCACCATAATCATCTTTTTCATCATTCTCACCATCATCATTCTCATTCTCCTCTTTCTCTTCTTCACCATCCTCATCATAATCATCATCATCCCTAATCATGAACGTCCCTCTCATCATCATAGTCATAATCGTTCACATCATCATTATTTTCATTCTAATCATCATTACCTTCATCATCCTCATCTTCATCTTCATCATCCTCATCTTCATCTTCATCATCCTCATCGTCCTCATCTTCATCATCCTCATCATCGTCGTCGTCGTCGTCGTCGGCTTCATTTTTACAGGGTGAACTCGTTTAGTTTCACTCCCATTACAAATAAGAATACAAGTAACTAGCGGTACTGGCGATGATGCTGAACCCATAGACTGCTCATTGTTCTTATGACTATGGTGTCTAATGTTCTGATAAAAGAAATACGGCACTTCCCTCGGGTACAGAATATTGTATATGAGTACAGGGCGGTTATCCATTAAACCCAGTTGTCAAGGCAACTATGCAAGCTTTTCTCATTTGTTTTTTTTTTTTACTTGTCGTGTAATAAATGTCATAAATGCAAACATTTGTTACTATCTTCCAGTATTTATTCGGAATGGGAGGTTAGGAGCGGAAGCTTTTATATCATATCTGTGGGTGAAAAATTGTTCAGAGAAAAAGGAATATATATTGAGGCCGGAAGCGACCGTATGAGAATCTATTTTAACCCAAGTTGTATTCGAGGAGGCGACGTAATAATACTGCTGTCAGATACAAGTTTTCATACATTTTAATTAAAAGCTTGCTGCTTCAATGTGTATATCAAACCTTGCGCTGACACGTGGTCCAAGTGGAATGCGTCGGCTACAAGACAATTAATAGCAGTAGAATTTGTTAGTTTTAGTTCATAAAGTTTGAACTGCTATTAACGGAATGTAACGGAAAAATAGTGTACAGTGTGTCTGATGTGAGCCGTTCTTTTTGTTTAGACAGCCCAAATATCAGTCCTGACATGTGGGAGGTATTCAGTGGTTTCGCAGGCGGAATCTTTGTATTAGCGGCCATGTGAATGTCTTTGTATGATAATTTTACGTTAAATATGTTAGGTAAATTTATTCTTTATCGTATTTCGGCTTTCCAACGTTTGTTATAGACGCGTTTATGATTGGATAGTGTTTTATTGGGCCATTTGTTGTATTGTATTTATTAAAATTTCATGGTATTCATACATTGCTTACAGCTAGAATATGGAACAAGTCAAAAACTTAATACTATTATAAAGTCTTAATTTATAGTCACAGTTTAGATGAAATATATACAGACGAGATTTACAATATAGTCTACTGGTACAACACAAAGTTTTAGTATCAATTTCATGAAGTGTTATTGAGTGTCATGAATTCACCTCCAGAATAGAAGGCGTGAGAAATTAGGTACTTCTTTAATTTGGCCCTAAATAATTTTATGTTTTGAGTTTCATTTTTTATATCGATAGGGAGGCTATTAAAAATTTTTACTGCCATATAACGCACTCCTTTTTGATAGCACGATAGACTTGCCGTTGGAGTATGAAGTCATTTTTTGACGTGTATTTATGCGATGAACTGTTGAATTAGTTACAAAGTTTTCACGAATACATACGAGGAAGATTATTAATCAAAATATATACTGACAAGCCATGGGCATTATTTGTAATTTTTTTAAAATAGTCCTACACGATTCCCTAGATTTGGCATCTACTATTATTCTAATTATTCTTTTTGTGATAGAAATATACTGTTACTATCTGTGGAATTTCCCAGAATATTATTCCAAAACTCATTACCGAGTGGAAGTATGCAAAGTATAGTGTTTTTAAGGTATTGATATGTATTATCTTTTGCATAGATCTAATAGCAAAACAAGCTGAATTTAGTTTGGGGGTAATTTCTTTAATATGATTTCCAATTTAACACAGTATCGATTTTTAAGCCAAGAAATTTGGTGGTTGTCGTTTCTAATAGGGATCTATTGTTAATTATTGCGCTAGAAATTTGCGACGTTGAATTTGGATAGGATTTCAATTGAATTATGCTAGTTTTGTTACAATTTAATACCAATTTATTGACTGAGAACCAGTCACATATTTTGAAGAGAATTTCCTCTGTTGAAGATTGGAATGTGTTGGAGTAATTGGCTGTAATTACTATACTTGTGTCATCTGCAAATAATATGGGATGACCTACATCTTTTATAAGGGGGGCAAGATCATTTATAAACACTAGAAAAAGTAGGGAACCTAATGTTATAATAGTCCCGATATTATTTTTAATGCGTAAGTTATCTCCAATCTTTCAGATTAATTAAATTTTTATTTTTTATTTATTCAATCTTCCTCAACTTGGTGAGGTTGCCAAAGACAAAGAATGTTAAACAGTAACATTTAAAATGACATTAAAATGTTTTACAAGAAATTTGTTTACAATGAACTAAAATTTACAGAAGGTAATATTTCACACAATGAAAATTTGCAGTAAAATAAAAAATACACATAAAACAGAATGAGAAAATTCAATTTGAATTGAAATACAAATGTCGCCGTAAAATCTACAGAGAACCCTTCAAAGCTATCGTACAAATTTTCTTAATTGTTGTTATTGGGTCTCCAAATTTATGATAGAATGACACGAATTGTTTTATATATTTTGATGTACCGACCACATATGATATTTCCATGCAGATATTGAGTCATATATGATGAAAGAGTAATGGAACGGAGAAAAATTCTCTCCGGCGCCGGGATTTGAACCCTTTTCAGCTCTACGGGTTCAAATCCTCCTCGCCGATTTTGATCCGTTCCATTAATCATAGTCTGATGACCAGAATATCTGCATAAATATTTGCCTCTCCATCAAAATTAAATGATATGCGTAATAAATCACCTCGTGATTTAAGACGGCGCCATACCGTCGGATCCCGGCCAACCAGTCACTCATCCGAGTGCACCTCAACACATGTATGGACTTCGGTCCTGCGTTCATAGACATCTATGACGTAGTGCAGAGGGCGGCCACTGAGGGAACCCAAGAGTTGGAGCTTAATCTGAGACGATTCTAACTGGCGTCGGGGTTGTATCCGGCGTGGCTTAGTGGATAAAGCATCAGCACGTAGAGCTGAAAACCTGGTTCAAATCCCGGCGCCGGAGAGAATTTTCTCCGTTCCATTACTCTTTCATCATACGAATTGTTTTGTTATGGTCCCTCTAGCGCCCACCATTAGTCCGATGACTTCTATATCCCTGAGTTTATATGAAGTTTTGTAATAAGGGATAGTTGGTTCATAAATTGCCCTTTTCTGTAAATTAACCTCCTCGGGTTGATTTTGATACGTCTCGAATCTGATAGTCTGATCCAGAATATAACCTTTTGCCTCTCCAGGTTTAAATGTTATAATAACAATACGCCGAAGACTTCCGGTATCCGCTATTCCATGGACTTCTTCATAGGTAGTGTAGCCATTGGACTTAAGGCATGTTGCGATTACAGACCTGATCTTGTGATGTCTGCTGTTATGAAGAGTTTCGCCAGTTGGGCATGAACCCAAGACATGAGCCAGAGTTTCAATCTTACTGTGGCATGACTAAGGGACATAATAGGAAATCACCTTTAAAGAACAGACAACTTGACAATTTGTCACTCCTAGCGACATTACCATGAGAACATCATAAACTGGGTAGGACAAGAAAAACGTTGGTTTCAGACTATAACGGACAATATGGTTCATTACATACGAGAGCGACGATAACCCGCATGGAGTTGGATATTATTATTCTGTTTGCTGGAACATTAATTTATATTACTTTCATACAAAAACGGACAATATGGTTCATTACACGAGATCGACGACAACCCGCATGGAGTTGGATATTATTATTATTATTATTATTATTATTATTATTATTATTATTATTATTATTATTATTATTATTATTATTATTATTATTATTCTGTTTGCTGGAACATTAATTTATATTGATTTCACATTATAACGGACAATATGGTTCATTACATACGAGATCGACGACAACCCGCATGGAGTTGGATATTATTATTATTCTGTTTGCTGGAACATTAATTTATATTGGTTTCATACTATAACGGACAATATGGTTCATTACATACGAGATCGACGACAACCCGCATGGAGTTGGATATTATTATTCTGTTTGCTGGAACATTAATTTATATTCAATTCTTCCTTCGCCACCTTTCACTTTCAGCGGTTCGAAACGTGAATGATCATCGAAGGCAGGATTCGAGCTTTTATATGTACTTTCCGTTTTAAATCAGTTTTAACTATAGAATCACCTGGAATCGGAGTTCGAAATTAATAGTACGAAAAGAAGAACCGGGAATCGAACCCTCACAGGCAGTCAAAATATTCACAGAAACCATTACTCTAGCTGAGAGCCATGAATTATCTTTAGAGATCCGCGTGTTAGAAATGAATGTTTATTTCGTCAAACGCATCGTATGAATTAATAATATTAATCAGTCCACCCGTCTATGATTATTTATTATTTTAGTTGCTTTCAATCAGCAAATACAAGCGCTGCGAATTAGAGAATTTTAACAAATAAAAGTGACCACCTCTAGTCGTGTTGTGCTTAATGCCTAAAACAGTTTAGCATGGATGGTTTCAGTCAGACTCTCTATATAATTATGTTTCTTCATTGAATTAAATTTAGGGAAGTAACAGTGTTCCATATCTCTTGCTCATCTTGTATTCCATTTATAATATTAGAGCAAACAAATACAAATAAAAAGATGCATAAAATAATTACATAAAACATACAAACAAAAATTGTTTTAATTTGCTTGCAGGTTGAATTTTACACATTTTTTTTATTTTGAGATAAATCAAATCATAGAGTTAAACAAAAAGCGTAATTTACAGAGGATTTGAAGTACCCCATGGCATGTTTTACGTAAATAAATCAGAACAAATTAAATAGCTTATAATATCTCACTTAATTACAGGTACTTCGTTAATACAAGATCGAGTTAGTGATTAAAGAGTAAATACATGTCTAAATGTGAAATAGATATTATGAAATTAATAAACAAATTTAAGTTTATTTAATATAGTTTATTTAACTAGCTAGCTAGCTAGCGAGTACAAATTAAAATTATAAAACAAAAATGTTTCTAGCCACTACCGTAAGAGCCAGGCTCGTGTACGGTGTGGTCTTAGTCAATAATATAACATAAAATTTACAAGGACAGTTTACTAAATATATTAAGTAACTTAATTAAAACCAATAAATAACACTCGAACAAAAAAAAATTAATATAAATTGACAATCAGACAGAAGCCAGTGATTTCAATAAAAACAGACAGAAATAAAAAGTAAAAAAAAAAAAAAATACACACATTAAATTAATAATATCTAAATATTTATGAAATAAGTTATTACTAGTCGAAATTATACAAATTGCTGTTAGAATTAATAAATGATTAGATGAATTAATGTTACATAGAACTTTATTCAGAAACGATTTTCAGTGAAATTGCATTTTTTTTCTATATACTTTATACAGGTTTCACAAAAATTCAGTTCCTACAAAGGCGAGTCAGTAAGATACAATTGAAGTAGAGACCTACATTTTTAATGGGACGCCTTATCAACGCTACATGCAGTATTATCGATATGCGCACAAGTGAAACGAAGCAACAGTTGCAAGATGGCGGCACTTCTGCAATGAGTGTATAGTCCGGGTCAGCTTACTTAATACCCTAAGGTTGAAACCTAACCATTTTTCCCCTATTGCTACATATGCTAGTGGATTAGCGATTTTCTAGCTCTCGGGTGGAATTTTCTTTTACCAACTTCGTTTCGAATTTCGGGTACTGATAGATACTACAACAGGCAGTTATTTTCTAACTGTTATGTTGGTATCAATAACTTCGGTTTGAATTAAAGTAAACTGATGAGAATGCAAGTACCTAGTTTGTGAATTAATAATTAATTAGTAATATCAGTATTATTATTGATATGAATACATAATTCAGTTGTGTTGCGTTGTGATTCCAATTCAACTCTATATTCAGGTAAGTGTAATTAAATAAGAAATAACTTATAGACCTACTTCGTATGAAACATGTATGTAAATATATTCGACATTTTAATGAAATTCTTTCGTATTTAGATTTTTATGAAAATGTTCAAGAGAGGAAATAGCATGGCAGCGACTTCTCCAAGAAAGAAAGTGCTTGAAAGTAATTTAAGTAAGCTGTACATTTTAAAGTGGTGTTCTGTTTTCGGAATTCGTACTAATCAATTCACGTGATCAAACTACATTTTAGGTTAAATCTCGTGAATCGTAAACTGTTTAGTTAAAGCAATCAATTTCATGTTGCCAGACAAAATAAATTTTAATATCAGATCATATTAATCCAAATTACCAAGATAATATGCGATAATTCAAGAAAGTAAATATACCTTTTCATAAATTATTGAATCATGTAGGAAACACCTCTCAACATAAAGATGAGATATTGTAAATAAGTAAGACATGTATTTCAGCATTGTAATTTTTCCCTCTTTGGTAATAACTGATATTATTTGGCAACACTGAAGAGACGGTCAAATTATACTTTTCGGAACTATATCTACTTACGTGATCCTCACTATATCATTGACAACTTGATTCAAGCATTGATGCACTTTTCGTCTTAAGCTGATACATACCATAATACCTATGTGGAAAGAAAAACCTCCGACATCAAATTCCATAAGAAAATGGTTAACAAGCTGTTAGATCCAATTAGATGCAAATAGCAATAAAAAGGCTACGGCATAAGTACAGACGTGGACAAATTATTAGACCAAATTAATCATATGTGCAACAACGCTGTATTTATCGGCAGAAATAATGAACAAAAATGTATTTTGCACAGAAATAATGAACAGAAAATTGAGTCTGGAGGTTACTAATATTTTGTGAACATTCTCTTATTCTTTATTAACACGTTGATTTTGTCGGGGATGCTGGAAACCAAAGTTTGACACTTTCTTTGAATATCAGCATCATTTAGCCAGATATCAGACAGTGCTTAAATGAGTCCATGTTTTGTTGTAAGCCTCTTTTTGTTCACTTTCTTCTTCAGTATAGATCACAGATTTTCAATTTTGTTGATGTCCGGTCTTCTTGCAGGCCATGGGAGAACAGACTGTTGAATATCTTCTGCAGTATATAATTAAAACACCAGTAGTACCAACACAGCCAGACAAGATATACTTAACCATTGGACAAAAATACCGAAACATGTAAACAATCATATTTACAACAATAGAGACTCTGTGAATTATACTGACAGTTGATATGACGAATTATATTATGTTTCCAAGAAAAACGTTTTAGTCTAATAATTTGTCCACGTCTGTAATTAAATAGTCAAGTGGTTAAAAAGAATGTAGCCCAGAGACTGAAAAAGTGATAAAAATGTGAAAGATAAACAATTAAAATACTGTTGGTCTTAAAGAAATCAAATGCATATAAACAAAACACAGAGCTTAAATATAAATAGTTTATGAAATTGTCAACAGAGTGGAACTCCACAAATAGACGCTCACTCTCGTATACTTCACGATACAAGGTAAGTCAACGCATCCTGTCCCGTGCTGCACAGGGCTAACCAGTTGAACCAGTGCAGTAGTGCAGATACTCGTACACGTTGGCAGCAAGGCAGGGAACAAAAAATGTGTACTTATGTTGAAGCAGAAGTTACAACTACTGGAACGGTTTAAAAAGGTGAATCAATCAGAGCCATCGCTCAAGAATTTGACATTTCGATCAGAACAGTGCATAGGATAAATAAAAATTTATCTAATTACGAGGCATTCTGTAGTGATTATAAGAAGCTTTGTTATTATCAGTTGATTGCACGATGAAAACACAGCTTATTTTGTGTATTTCCTAAATTTAATCAATAGGGATGATTTATGTTCTCTGTTGAAGGGTATACACCATTTTAAAATAACGTAATACACAAACACAACTATTACAAGAAATGCTCAATAAGTCTCTAATCAACAATAACAACAATCCAGGTTGCCAGGCGACGATAGAAAAGAAAAGATGCGAAAACAAATGAATGTGGTGTATAAACAATTGAATGCTCTTTCATATTTAAGTCTAAAAATATACGGGTGCCATTTGAAATTTCAAAGTGGGAGTGGCTGGGGGTGGGAGGTGAAATATAAAATGCAATTAAGCCTTGTTTAAGACTTCCCCCTTGCTATCTAAATTTACATGTTTTTTTTTTTTTTGGTTTAAATTGAATTCAATTTAATTAACTGGTTATTTAAAGTGGGAAGTTTTGAAATGAAAGCCCCGTATGTAGATATATTTATAGAGGTTTTCCTCCAGAAGTTTGCTTTTTGTTTCAGATGTATCCCGTATATATCATACTTAATCACGGATTTGTTTTGTTATATATTTTGCATATATTACAATATATTATTTAAAATTACATACGTTAATTATTTATGTTTCGGCCCGCACGCCATAAAAAACATTGTACAGCCCTCATGTTTACCAATGTCCGCAGTACTCCGTAGAAAGACAGAGTTCGTACCTCGTCTCGCACACGGAACATTGCTGTGTCTATTTGTGGAGTTGCACTGTACTAATATACCCAGCTACTGTAGATGGAGTATGGTGCCAATTTTCTTCAATGCCTGTACAGCTAAACTTCCACGCTTTTTGTCATGTTGGAAAAATCGACATTTTCTCGCACATCAGTTCAACTTCTCAAAGCTTGTAACTGTGACAAGGACAACTCAGTTAAATTTAGATCCGATATGAAAGATGACATTGTTCAGCGAAGATTCTCCTTGACAGCCTGTGCAACAAGTAGCAAGCTCTTCAACAAGTGGTGGTGGCGGTCGGCCAAGTCATTTCGTGTACAATGAAGGCCGGGAATCCATTGCTTGCTAGTTTGACTGCAGTTGGCATTCACAGGCGATGAATCCCACATCAGTTGAAATCAGTATTCTAGATCCATAATCTTAATAATTACAGACCCATTTCACTATTACCCAGTCTCTCTAAGGTATTTGAAAAATGTATAAAAACACGGTTAATAACACTTTTAGAAAATAATAAACTACTAAATGATAATCAATTTGGTTTCAGAAAAAATTTGTGCACTGATGATGCTATTATGGCAGTTACCTCAAAAATAATTCAACAATTAGATGTAGGAAATAAATGTCTAGGAATTTTTCTAGACTTACAAAAAGCTTTCGATACGGTCAATCACAGTATACTTTTGCATAAAATGGATAGATTAGGAATTAATGGAATTGCTTTAAAATTATTTAAATCTTACTTAAGTAACAGAACTCAAGCAACTAAAATAAATGATCACCTTAGTAGGAATTAATGGAATTGCTTTAAAATTATTTAAATCTTACTTAAGTAACAGAACTCAAGCAACTAAAATAAATGATCATTGAATAACATTGATATAGGTGTACCTCAGGGGACGATTTTAGGTCCTGTTTTGTTTTTAATATATATCAACGATTTACTTAAAATTGACATTGAGAAATATTCTGGTACTCTGTATTCTTATGCTGATGATACTGTGGTTATATTTAGCGGTTCGAGTTGGAATGAAACTTATCAAAATTCTAACAGTGGTATAAATATTATTAAAGAATGGCTGGATGCTCACTTACTTTCTTTGAACGTTTCTAAAACAAAATTAATGCCATTTTCATTAACATCACATGGCCTTGAGCAACTAGAAATAAATAATAATATAAGTATAACTATACATGATTGTAACCTACCTACTTGCTCAAGTAATGCTTTGAGTATATCCTCACAAGTTAAATATTTAGGCATTATTATTGACCAACATTTAAAATGGGACAAGCATATCTCCTTTCTGTGTAACAGATTGCGTAAAACAATCCACAAATTTTCCATTCTACGCTCTTATTTACCTGTTTATGTTCTGCGTACTGTGTACTTAGCTCTGTTTCAATCAATAATTCAGTATGGTATTTTAGGTTGGGGAGGAATGGCAAAATCGACTCTCCGTCCTTTAAATCTGCTCCAAAAAAGAATTATCAAAATTTGTCTATATAAACCTTTTGATTACCCAACAAAATTAATTTTTCAGGAATTTGGCATATCAAATCTAGAACAAATTTATAAACAAAAATTGCTGATTTACTTCCATAAAAACCACAATAAATTTAAATTTGATCCTCATGAATACCAGACGAGACAAAACTACAGTTTCTTTCTAAATACTCCCAAATGCCACACAACTGCTGGATTAAAACACAGCAGAAATTTTGGACCCAAAATATATAATACATTAATTAGAGCTTACCCTGAGCTAAGTACATTTAACACACATAGATTTAAGAAACAAATCAGATTAAATATTTAATTGTTTAAGCTAATTGAGTTAAAAATTGATACCCTAATATTCATGTACTTTTGTATTTTCTATTTGTATATAGACCCTATTATTACATGCTGTATGTATTTTACCATTTATTAATGTTATTGTGCTCAATGAACTCTCGTAATTTTGTGATATATTTTGTATAACTGATCTGAACTGCGCCCGAGCACGAGCTTCTGCTCTTTCGGGCTGCAATGCCTAATGTAGCTCAAGTGTATAGTATTAATAAATATTATTATTATTATTATTATTATTATTATTATTATTATATTATTATTACCTTGATGATTACCAATTTATCACCATTGCTCTCAAATAATAAGCAACATAACCATATAATTAATCAATCGATATAGCCAACACAGCCCTCTTCAACCAATAACCATCACAACTTTTTGTAACCGATAACAATTGAGGGGTTTGCCGGAAGAAAGGCGGATAAACCTCTACGCTCTTCTACGGGAAAACGGTTTAAAATGTAGTGAATAATTTGCTAATTATAGTAGCGAAATTTTGTTTTGATTGTGCTATACATACTTGCAGGACAGGGCTGCGTGCTTGCGTGCGCGATTTAGTCAGTCAGTCTACAAGTAGAGCTAGTGATGAGCGTTACCGCATATTGTACTGTGTGTTTTCTCTTGGTAGAGACTAAGCAAATATACTGTATATAGTTCAATTTAGTCAGTCCAGTTGTTTCCTTTGACTGCTTTTTATGTTCATTATTGTCCTTGCTTTAAGAGTAAACAAACTTATGAAACTCATAGATTCAGACGGAAATATTTTATGTTCTATAAAGAGATTTGTTACAATATTAAGATTTTTGGGCTTATTGTTATCAGGATTATACAAAGAATAAATTTTATTTATTTATGTTCACACAAAATTGAGATTTTCTTTTTCTGTTATATTCAGAGATTTTGCTTTGCTTACTTAATGTCTACTCAGTATATCTGAAATAAAGTAAATTACTTTAGAAGTAGATAATAAATGTCATAAAATGTATCTTTGTTTCAATTCCGTGTGAAATTTAAATCTGAAATCTACATTACATCCCCTAAGCAAATCATTATATGGATAAAGGGCGTATAGACCGAAGTTTTATATGGTACAAATATAAGGAAATTTAATAACATGAATTGCCTAATTGCTACAAAACATTTATACTCGCTAAGATTTTTTAATTTAACGTATAATTTTGTTCACTATCTGTATAAAATTTTATTCAGGTGCGTTTTAAAATCTTAGATTGCCTGTATCTCAATTCACCATATTGACGTATATGCCCTTTTTCCGGCAAACCCCTCAATTACATCTCTTCTCAACCAATAATCACAAAAACCATCATCAACAACAATATCAATTTCCTCCAAGTAGCAATAACCACATACAAACTTGCTTACAAACGGGTTTTGAGAAACCTGGAGGTTCAGTGCCGTCCTCACATAAGTCCACCATCGGTCCCTATCCTGAGCAAGATTAATTCATATCCCACTCCCTCAAATCCATTTTAATATTATCCTCCCATCCAAAGGTCTTTTTCCCTCCGGCCTCCCAACTAACACTCTATATACATTTCTGGATTCGCCCATACGTCTACATGTCCTGCCCATCTCAAACGTCTGGATTTAATGTTCCTAATTATGTCAGGTGAAGAATACAATGCGTGCAGTTCTGTGTTGTGTAACTTTCTCCATTCTCCTGTATCTTCATCCCTCTTAGCCCCAAATATTTTCCTAAGCACCTTATTCTCAAACACCCTTAACCTGTGTGCGTCTCTCAAAGTGAGAGTCCAAGTTTCACAACGATAAAGAACAACCTGTAATATAAGTGTTTTATAAATTCTAACTTTCAGATTTTTTGACAACAGACTGGATGATAAAAGCTTCTCAACCGAAGCATTTCCCATATTTATTCTGTTTAATTTCCTCTCGAGTATCATTTATATTTGTTACTGTTGCTCCCATGTATTTGAATTTTTCCACCTCTTCAAAGGATAAATTTCCAGTTTTTATATTTGCATTTCGTACAATACTGGGTGTTCATTTCAAAGTGTGTCATGACGTCACGTTGTGAGTCAGCGATTTGAAGCGAGTTTCAGCTTTTATGTCAGAAAAGTTGCCTATTAATCAAGGCGTTCAATCTGAACTTGAGAACGTGTACGGTATAACTTGAACGTCGTAGCAACAGATGGCGGTCTGTAAAGTCTGTGTGCTACCTTAACCTCTTTCGAACTGTGTTTTGCGCGGGAAAGTCGTACGCAGGGTATTTTTTATCATCGGTTGCGTACGGCAACATTCCGCAATACAAATCAAATGCTCCGTGTCCATTTTGACAGTCGAAGTTAATGTCAACAAATGCGTAAGTAATCGTCTTAACTCTCTCCACATATCCCGACATTAAGAAAAAACTCACCTCAGTACGTGTTTCCAAACAGATCACATTCCTGCCACTACAGGCGTTACCGTGCGTATCGGTAAGTACTCTTCAGAATGAACGCCGTACTTGCTAGGCAACGTCTCTGGCACATAAGTAATACGCCTCTGGAAGTGTAGGAAGATTGAATTCTCTAGGCTGAACGACTAGCCACATGACGGCATACAGCGAGTCATGACACACTTTGAACTGAACACGCAGTATTCTGGTCAGGAGACATAATCATATACTTTGTCTTTACGGGATTTACTTCCAAACATGTCTCTTTATTTGCTTCAAGTAAAATTCCCGTATTTTTCCCTAATCGTTTGTGGATTTTCTCGTAACATATTCTCCTAACGTCATTCGCATAGACAAGCATCTGATGTAACCCGTTCAATTCCAAACCCTCTCTGTTATCCTGAGCTTATATATCAGGAATAAATTAAAGATAAATTTGAAGAAAAATTATGTAAACCTTGAAAATTGGTACAATTAAAATTCAGTATTGAAAAGCAAATATAAAAATGAATTATAAGTAAACTAAATGGAATATGAAAGTGAAAATCTGCGTATTGCATGTCCACATTGTAAGAAATATGTGGTAACAGTTTCATACTAATTGGTGTAAAAATGTATAAGTTAGAAATTTGACAGATCCGTAGCCTTAAGGTTGAGCATTGGTATGCTGGAAGAGAGATGGCATATTTGGTGACAACCACAGACTTTAAACCCGGCATCAGAAACTGAAAAGATAACATGATTTCTCTTACTCCGAGCTTCACATTAATCATAAAGCGTAATTAAATTCAATGATAGACTCTCACGAAAGCAAGGCCGGCGCATAGCTGTGTTGTGCTCGGCCACTTAGCATAGATTAGACTCCGCCCGCTCTGCGGGTTGCGTTCCCAACAACAGGAGGAAATGTATCGATCCCGCTTCTAAACTTAGCCCGAACGCACGTCGAAGCATGATTGCTTTGAGTCTAGACTCTGGAAACGAATTACATAGGCTCTGTTGATGCACAAATTGCATGTATCTCGCTCACGTGAACAGAATTTGCATGGTGCATCGTTCCCATGGTGATCATGCGCTGGTTTTTCATGCCGGAGACCGGGGTTGAACTACGAAGACGTTAATGAAATCCATAATCAAGAATGGGAAAGCAACAGGAGTTGATGGAATATCCATAGAATTAGTGAAATGCTTGGGTGAAGACTACTGGGTGTTCAGTTCAAAATGTGTCATGGCTCGCTGTATGTCGTCATGTGGCTAGCCGATGAGCCTAGAGAATTCAATCTTCCTACACTTCCGCAGAGGCGTATTACCAAAATGCGAGAGAAGTTGCCTAGCAAGCACGGCGTTCATTTCGAAGATTACTTACCGATACGTAGGGTAACGCCAGTAGTGGCAAGAATGTGAACTGTTTGGAAACACGTACTGAAGTGAGTTTTTTTCTTACTGTCGGGATATGGGGAGAGGGTTAAGACGATTAGTTACGTATTTGTTAACTTGGACGGTCAACATGGACACGGAGCATTTTGATTTGTGTTGTGGAATGTTGCCGTACGCAATCGATGATAACAAATACCCTGCGTACGACTTGCCCACGGAAAACACAGTTCGAAAGAGGTTATGGTAGCACACAGACTTTACAGACCGCCATCTGTTGCTACGACATTCAAGTTATACCGTACACGTTCTCAAGTTCAGATTGAACGCCTTGATTAATAGGCAACTTCTCTGACATAAAAGCTGAAACTCACTTCAAATCGCTGACTCACAACAGTGACGTCATGACACACTTTGAAATGAACACCCAGTAGAAACAAATTCTATTATTATGCAACGAAATATATGAGAAAGGCGAATGGCCTGAAGATTTTACGGAGACAGTGTTGCTTCCAATACCGAAAAAAAAGCCATGAAATGTAAGGAGTTCAGAACTATCAATCTAATATCGCACTCGGCGAAGATTCTCTTACGAATAGTGAATTGACTTTTATATCTAAGATAGAAGAAGAGCAGTATGGCTTCAGGAAGGGAAAAGATATTAGAGATGCAATTGGATTGCTACTCACAATCGGCGAAAGATACCTAGAGAAGAATAGTGATAGATTTATTTATATTAGTTCACAAAAGTACAAAACTTAATCATTTAAAAAACTGATCTACATACAAAACTAGTTATACATAATAAATATACAATTTCCTAAACTAATTAATTTATCGCAAATCTCAGTAATTAATTGTTCAAACATGCACTTACGTCTAGTTTTAGTGCATGTTGAAATCAATCGTGATAAATATTAAAACTTTAAAACTTATTTATCTGCTTCTTTTCACAATTTTCTACCATGAACATTTTAAAATTAATTTTTCTTCTTTTTTTCTTTTTTTTTTTACTTTAAACATCTAAATTTATTCTATAACTTTCATATTTATGTTTAATTATTGATTCACTTATGCCTATTAACTAATTCTTCCATGTTATCACACTGCATCCAGGTTAGCAGTTGTTTACATATAGCCAGCACACTGCAATAGCTGAATCGGTATTCTAGAGAAGAATAAAGAAGTGTATGTAGTATTTGTGGACTTAGAAAATGCGTTTGACAGAGTGCATTAGAATAAACTGATGAAGATCCTAAAGAAAATAAGCGTGGAATGAAAAGAGAGAAGACTTTGCAGTAATCTTTATATGAAACAACGAGTCAAAGTCAGGATAGGAGAAGAAATGTAAGAAGGAAATGAAATTGGGAGAGGAGTACGTCAAGGATGTCCTTTATCACCTACCCTCTTCAACATCTTCTTGGAGGGTGTAGTAAAGAACTGTTTTCAGAACATGGGTGGAGTGTTAGTAGGAGGAAAAGAGTGCATAAACTTTGTTGATTTATTTTATTTTAGTTGGTTATTTAACGACGCTGTATCAACTACAAGGTTATTTAGCGTCGATGAGATTGGTGATAGCGAGATGATATTTGGCGAGATGAGGCCGAGGATTCGCCATAGATTACCTTGCATTTACATTACGGTTGGGGAAAACCTCGGAAAAAACCCAACCAGGTAATCAGCCCAAGCGGGGATCGAACCCGCGCCCGAACGCAACTTCAGACCGGCAGGCAAGCGCCTTAACCGACTGAGCCACGCCGGTGGCTACTTTGTTGATATGGCGTCGTTAGCAGAAGAGAAGATGATACTAAGTGATATGCTACTGGAACTAAATGACAGCTGTGAGCAGTATGGGATGAAGATAAATACAAATTAGACGAAGAGCATGGTCATAGGAGGAAAAATACAGAAGATAGACTTGGGAATTCTAAATGAGGCAGTAGAGCAAGTGGATAGCTTCAAATAGTTGGGGTGTCCTACTATAAGCAATAACATGAGCTGCTACCAAGAAGTCAAAAGGAGAATAACAATGGCCAAGGAAGCTTTTAATAGAAAAAGGAGCATCTTCTGATGACCTCTGGAAAAAGAAATAAGGAAGAGACTAGTGAAGTGCTTTGTGTGGAGTGTGGTATTGTATGGGGCAGAATCATGGACATTACGACGAAGTGAAGAGAAGCGAATAGAAACATTTGAAATGTGGATATGGAGAAGAATGGAACATGTGAAGTGGACAGACAGAATAAGAAATGAAGCTGTGTTGGAAAAAATGAAGCTGAATCTGATCAGGAAGAGGAAAAGGAATTGGTTGGGTCGCTGGATAAGAAGAAACTGCCTACTGAAGGTTGCACTGGAAGGAATGGTGAACGGGAGAAGAGTTCGGGGTAGAAGAAGATATCAGATGATAGACGATATTGAGATATATGGATCATAAGAGGAAACGAAGAGGAAAGCAGAAAATAGGAAAGATTGGAGAAAGCTGGGTTTGCAGTGAAAGACCTGCCCTTGGATAGAACACTAAATGAATGAGGAAATACCGGTACAACTACTAAGATTTATTGAAAATCATCCTCCTCAAGTGAGGTTGACCACTGGGATCCGGAATTAACAAACATAAAAAGATAAAGTGAAATGAAACGAGTAAAATAATTATTCGATTTGTGCATTAAAACAAAAATTTATGTGTTGACATATTAATGATAGTGTAGAATTTGAAAAGAGACTTTCAGAATTTCCATCACAAACTTTTGAACCTCATAAAAGGGAATTTAAAAGGATTTAAGGGTATCACATGTAAATTTTGGTAAACAATCCCTTGCTCCAAATAGTAAGCCTGTAACATCCCAGTTGTAAAGCGAAATGCCATATTTTTCACTGAGGTATGGAAGATAATGTACATATTTAGCTCGCTTGTCATAATTTATCTGCTGTGCAATTCGGAAATTTATTAGTTTTACCTTGTAAATGAATGAAAGTGAATGAAGGTGAGGAATTCCAGATTTTTGTTATTATTCACTATTGAGTCTGCGGACAATATATGCAAGATCTGTTTAATTAATCTAGTATCACCGTATGAAACGTAATTAGTTTATTATGATTTCTTAGCAAATAACTGAATGCGGATCGTTGCTAGGCAACTGGCTGGATTGCATTACGAAGTCGTTCCCTAAACGCTTATTTTCCTTTAATTTTATAGCTCCATTTTCTTTCCGTCGTGCCGCTAGGTTTGTTCTCTCTCAGCTGAGAGTTATTAACTTCGTCTATAAACTCTAATTAATGATTGTTCACCAATTAGTGGCATCTCATAATTAGAATTAAAGCACGTTCGTTTCAGAGTTTCAGCACGGATTACTTGAGGGCTTTTCATTCAGTTGCCCCCTTCCCTCACCGACCACAAGACACCGCCCAGAAGTAGAGGATGAATCTGTTCGAACTACAGAATTAATAACCTATTTCAGTCATTCGATATTGAAAATAAATTATTACAGCACAATCCTAAAATATCTGCCTTGTATTAGCAAGGTATAAGTGGACCTTGGTGATCTATTACTTACACGTGCTTTCTATTTATTTATTTATTTACTAGCCGTACCCGTGCGCTCCGCTGCACTTGTTAGAAATAAATATAAAGTAATTACGTAATTAAAATAGGACGTTTGATCGAGGGAACATTCGTGTTTGATATGTTACTTAATTTAAATTGTAATTAAATAATTAAAATGCGATCATTTTGGTCCAGAGAGCAATCATTTGGTGCAATGACAATTCCTTTAACATGTTTCTTTGCAACATGCAACCATAGTTTAATGAAGATTGACATATCATTTAGTTTTAATGTGTATACTTTATATTACTTGCTATATGTTTCAGAAGTTACTGTAATAACATTGTAGAATTATGTCCATCTAGAGAAACTACACTTTCCAATGGCGAAATAATAATTAAATAATTAATTAGCTTCCGATATTACTTCATACAAACACACAAACATTCTCTTAGGCTATGTTTAATAGCTTTCGAGTGTTGTTGCCCAAGGCCCTTTATAGACGAAGTCGTTTGTTTAATTCAATACAGCGCCTTAGATGGCGTTATTGTAATTTTAAAACTCATTTATCTCATTAAATATCAGTCCTATCAAACTTTTGTATAGAATAAAACTTATCGGAAATTATTTTTAAAGAAACTTTTGTTATGTAATATGTTTAATGAAAATCAATAATAAGAGAGATATTTCAATTTATTTAATTCAGGCCCCCTTATAACCCCCCCCCTTTTAAATAAAGTATTTTGAATGTCATATAGCCTAAAATCTAAGTTACAACGAACTTAATTTATATTCAAATTTTCATATAAATCGGTTCAGCCATTATCGCGTGAAAAGGTAACAAACATCCAGACAGACAGACAGACATACAAACAAAATTTCAAAAAAGCGATTTTCGGTTTCATGTTAACACCAATTATTTTTGGAAAATCGAAAATTACCAGAAAAATTTTGGCTATATATTTATTATTAGTATAGATTTATTTATTTATTTACTTACCTATTTATTTATTTACTTACTTACCTATTTATTTAATTACCTATTCATTCATTCATTCATTCATTCATTCATTCATTCATTCATTCATTCATTCATTCATTCACATTTATGTACAGTGAACTCTAAGTTCGACAGAACAGAATTGAAAGTTCTGATCAATAAGGGTAGTGGGTGTGGCAGCTGAAATAAATACAAATTCTTATTGGTTATCCATCAACGAATACAGTACTGTACTTGCATTTCCTGCGCGCCCAGAGACTTGTGTATGCGCTTCTAGTACCACAGTGGGTTTCGACAGTTCCGTCTCACAAACGGCACAATTCTCGAATAGAAAAACAAGAGTTCATTAATTTAAAATCAATGATCAATATGGATGACCTAATCACTAAAACATTCTATTTTCCTTTAACAAAAGTATCACTGCAAGACACAGGACCAATTTCCATTCAAATGGTAAACCCATTTATTAGTTCCCGTATAGGGGCGTGTCTAATTCTCCTACGTAAGCAGTCGAACGAAAGACTGTCGAAGTTAAGAGCTTCCACTGTACTTAGTTAATCATTTATTAGTTATTTTTCTTATTTATTCGATTATATACTTATTCAATTATTTGTAAACTTGTTTGTTTGTAATTATTTATTTGCGTATATATTTACTAATCATTTAATTACAATTATAGCATTATAAAAATGATATATTACTGTAGATTATAGTCAGCTGTATCAATGTGTATGATTATTTAAACATTGAGACAATAACAATGCTACAGGAGCTTCCCCATTTTCGGATTTATTTTCATATTTCTCCTTCCTGGTTCACTGGACCAGTGATGCCAACGCTAAATTGTGAAAATTAATGTCTATGAAAGAAAATAGTTCGTGGAAATAATAATAGAAATAAGTTATAGAAAACATCAATTATAATTTATAATTATAATAAAATAATCGAGCATATACTGTACATTTAACTTAATTGCTGCTATTGTTAGGAATATAAATAATAAGAAATAATTGTGTTATAATTCAATTTATTCAAATCAAATTTTGTATTGAATTTAACTTTCAGTTTATTTTGTTTGTAATACGAGGGGGATCCAGGAAATAACGACCGTTTTGTTGTAATAATTAAAAAAAATATATATATTTATTTGAAAAAACAAAGTCTGTTACATAACTGAAGCTTCCTTTACTTCTCTACATAATCACCACCTACATTTAAACATTTGTCGTATCTGTTCACTAGCTTTAGAATTCCCGTGTTATACTCCTCTGCCGCCAGTTCATTAATCCAGGTGTTCACTGTCTTCTTCAACTTTTCATCGCTTCCAAAACGCGTACCACCCAGAAAGTCTTTCAGTTTAGTGAAAAGGTGAAAATCGCTAGAAGCAAGGTCTGGACTGTAGGGCGGGTGATCAAAGATTTCCCAACCGAATTGATCCAGCAATTCTCGAGTTGAAGCAGCAGTGTGCGGGCGGGCACAGATTTTGTGGTAGGCAAGATGTTGCGACACAATTTCACCAAGCAAAGAACGAGAAATGTCAGGAAAGGCAATATGCAATTCGTCGAGTGATGTGCGCCTGTCTTGTAAGATTCTGTCGTTCACTTTAGTCTTCAGGTCTTCTGTGATGAGTGATGGGCGTCCGGGTCGAGTTTCATCGTGGACATTTGTTCGCCCATTGTTGAACATTTCGCACCATTTTCTCACATTTCTTTCATTCATTACAGTATCACCATACACTTCTTTCAATTGCCGGTAAATTTCTGCACGTTTCAAATGTCGGGCATTCAAAAATCGAATCACACTCCTCACCTCACAGTCGGCGGGGATTATCAATCACATCGTTCATTTTGAAGTAACACAAAATGCACAATGGCTACTTGTTGCAGCCAGTACTCACAACATTATGAGAACACATGTTGAAGAAGCCAGTTGACCTTCAAACAAGGAAGGGGAGTCGGCTGCACGGCGGGTATGCGCGAACAGCCGTTATTTCCTGGATCCCCCTCTTATATCAATATGTAATATGTATTCCTGTAGTTACATAAGTATTTTCTATGAAATTAGTCACTTAGGCCCTTTTTCTATGTTGTAATTTCTTGCTTAATCCATATTAAAACAATATACCATGACTTTAATGTGTTTTTCCAAATACACGTTTGTTTTCTAAGCAGTTAATGAGGATTATTTTAGTATCACGGAATTAGGAAACCACTATCACGGAATTTGGATCCCTGTCACGGATTTAGGAGCCACTGTATAACAATGAGGAATCATATATTATATACCAAACTTGTGAAACTGTTGACACTGAATGTTGTGAAAACTGTAGCTAAAGGTCCAAATAACGTCGTTTAGGTGTTATTTGAAAATATTTATCACAATTTTGGCATAAATATGAATGAACGAATGGCAGCCATGATGTCCCATGTTGGGCACAGGCCTCCTGTGATGGGGTTAGAACCCCCTCGACAGGGATGGCTCAAGTGTACTCGCTTGGTGAGCCAATCCAGGCGAGCTTGTCGTGTATACTGCTTTAGTGACATGGTTAATAACCCTGTTCGACTTCAACCAGTCTCAGCACTGTTCTTTGTTCATTTTTTTCTTGCACTGCACACGTTATACTGACACTGGCACTTTGACAAACACTGATTGCTATTTAAACTATTTACACTTTCTCAACACTGACTTTACTATTTACAAAACTTATCTTACACTTCCACTAATACTGACTTCACTATTTACAGTATCTTAACACTAATTATGTTTCACGGAATTGGGCAACCTTACTCCATATGTAAGCAGCTTGTTATGAGTAAATATTAATTTTGTAGATGATGTTTTACTATTGCAATTCTTTCATGTAACGGTTTTATGTATCGAATTCTCCTTTGCGCACGAGACCACTCTTAGTGAGGGGAGTGCTATAACTTTGTATATTCACAAAATTTTTTGTATTATATTTTTCTAGCATTAAACTTATTATTATTATTATTATTATTATTATTATTATTATTATTATTATTAGAAAGTACCTACAATTATACCACAAACAGTCACTGTGGACGGTCAACTCGTGACAGGAAGAAAAAGCAGTGATATTTACATATTACGATTGAGTGAAGTGTTCTGTATTGTTAATTAGAAATGTGGAAAAATCGAATTATTTTGTGGTTTCTGCATTTCTTTTAGCGTTATGTGAAAGAATTTGTATGCTAGAACACTTCTGGGTATAAACTTTCTGACCTCTATAGTGTCTGCAGAAGTGTAAAGAACTCTGCCACCCCTTGGTTTGTTTATAACGGCGAGGCTGTATTGAGGTTAACTGCAGATTCTAGCGAAGACGAAAGTGTGGGACGTGACGCGTAAAATTGAATTAGACCGTTGTTCCATGGACGAGCTCTGTGTTAATAACTATGTCTAATGTTGAGTTCCAGATAGTGGCAAGCCTTCCGTGAAGAATGGGCTGAAATAAATTTTTCATACACGTGGATTAGGTTTCAGTGCTTTTGATACTTTTTCTGGGAACGATTTTTAAATCTCCAAAGACGAAACAGATGTCACACTCATAATCTCGTTTTATTTATGCAAAGTAAATTAAGAAAGCAGACCCTTTAAATCAGATTTTACACTCGCTTTGTTCAATCCAATAATTTTATACATAGTATAAATATTTTCCTTCATATTCCTCGATTAAAACAGCTTGTAAAAATAAAACGTGATACACACAATAGTGATTGCAAAAATAGTGATGTTCGTCATAATAGTGACTGCAGAAAGAGTGATATTCACAATAGTGTCTACAAAAACAGTGATCTTCACGGCGATAGCATGGATAAATATATAATAGGATGCGAAACTTAATGAGTTTCCCGTAATACGTACTAGAGGCGCTGTTGTAGAAATTGATCTTGCTGCCATCTATTTCTGGGAGGGGCGTTATTACATCTAGCAGCGCACCAAGTAGCGAAAAGAGTAATTACTCCGTGCATTTAGCAGCGCACCTGGTAACGAAAATTTGAAACTGTGCAGAAAGTATTCCCTCCCACCCTCATCGATATTCAAAACTAACCCAATTTAAAATAAAACATTTACGGTTTTATTCCTCACAGCATATTCTACTGAAAATTCTTACCGGAGCCAACAGGAAGATAAAAGAGACGATGTGTTTTACACTACCCGATTAAAATATAACCAGACAGAGAAAAATAATAAAGCAAAAAGGTTAGATAACTGGGATTGTATTCTTTGGGTATGGAAAATTCTGCAAGAACTACTTATAGAGTTCAATTTATTATATTACTATTGCTTTACAATACATTCAACAACACTATTTTTACAACGTCCATAAACATCACTGTTTAACAAACACTGCTTATACACACACAAACGTATCACTTTATGTTCACTTATTAGCAAGTTTCAGTCCGCCATCTTCATCTTCGACTCTCCCGTACAGCAATATCTCGAACGGATAAATAGAGAACTCTCGGTAATGTACCCAACACGTACTTCTAATATTTACCACCTACGACGTTGGGCGCTGATCACCTTATTTCAAACCCCCAAATCCAGATGGTGCTGACCGCAGTTTCGCATCCTATTATATATTTATCCATGGCGATAGTGACGGCAAAGAGTGAGTTTCACAATAGTGGCTACAAAAACAATAATGTTCAGAATAGTGACTACAAAAAGTGATGTTCACAACAGTCACACAAAAACAGTGATGTTCACGATAATAGTGACGCAAGAACAGTGATTTTCAGAATAAAACAGTAATGTTCACAATAGTGGCAACAAAAAAGTAATGTTCATGACGATCGTTACGGCAAAAACAGTAATATTTATAACAACAGTGACGGCAAAAAGTGATGTTCACAACAATGGCGAAAAAAACAGTGATGTTCACGGCGATAGTGACGGCAAGAACAGTGATGTTCAGAATAGTGGCAACAAAAACAGTGATGTTCACCACGATAGTGACGGAAAACAGTAATAATCATGACAATAGTGACGGCAAAAACAGTTATTTTCACAATAGTGGCGGAAAAAAGTGATGTTGACAACAGTGGCGGAAAAAACAGTGATGTTCACAATAGTAACAACGAAAACAGTGATGTTCACGGCGATAGTGAAGGCAAAAACAATAATATTCACGATAATGGTGACTGTAAAAAGTGATGTTCACAATAGTGACATACAAACAGTGATATTCACAATAGTGACAACAAAAGCAGTGATGTTCACAACGATAGTGACAGAAAAAACAGTAATAATCATGACAATAGTGACAAAAACAAATGTTCACAATAATGGCAAAAAAAATGTTAACGATAATAGTGACTGTAAAAACAGTGATGTTCACAATAGTAACTGTAAAAACAATGATGTTCACAATAGTAACTGTAAAAACAATGATGTTCACAATAGCAACTGTAAAAATAGTGATGTTCACAATAATGGCAACAAAAACAATAATGGTAACGATAATGGCGACTGTAAAACAGTGATGTTCGCAATAGTAACTGTAGAAACAGTGATGTACATAATAGTGACTGTAAAACAGTGATGTTCACAATAATGGCAACAAAAACAATAATGGTAACGATAATGGTGACTGTAAAACAGTGATGTTCACAATAGTAACTGTAGAAACAGTGATGTACATAATAGTGACTGTAAAACAGTGATGTTCACAATAATGGCAACAAAAACAATAATGGTAACGATAATAGTGACTGTAAAAACAGTAATGTTCACAATAGTAACTGTAAAAACAGTGATGTTCACAATATTAACTGTAAAAACAATGATGTTCACAATAGCAACTGTAAAAATAGTGATGTTCACAATAATGGCAACAAAAACAATAATGGTAACGATAATGGTGACTGATGTTCACAATAGTAACTGTAGAAACAGTGATGTACATAATAGTGACTGTAAAACAGTGATGTTCACAATAGTGACTGTAAAACAGTGATGTACACAATAGTGACTGTAAAACAGTGATGTTCACAATAGTGACTGTAAAACAGTGATGTACACAATAGTGACTGTAAAACAGTGATGTTCACAATAGTGACTGTAAAACAGTGATGTACACAATAGTGACTGTAAAACAGTGATGTTCACAATAGTAACTGTAGAAACAGTGATGTACACAATAGTAACTGTAGAAACAGTGATGTACACAATAGTGACTGTAAAACAGTGATGTTCACAATAGTGACTGTAAAACAGTGATGTACACAATAGTGACTGTAAAACAGTGATGTTCACAATAGTGACTGTAAAACAGTGATGTACACAATAGTAACTGTAAAAAGAGTGATGTTCACAAAAGTAATTGTAAAAATAGTGATGTACAGAATAGTGACTGTAAAAACAGTGATGTTCTCTATAGTAACGGCAAAAAACAGTGATAGTCACTATAATATTAACTACGAGAACAATTATTATTTTGATGATAATAGTTGCAATGACTGCAACAATGATGACCACAATAAGTAAAGGAAAAATGTTATTCATGAAAATGATTGCTACAAAACTATGACCACTACCACAATGGCCATTAGGAAAATGTTGAACATAATAACATTGGTGAAGAATATTGTAGTCATAGTAAATGCTACCAAAATGATTGAGGAGTTAGATGCAATAACAGCGTTAATGTAAAAAATTCGTTTTGAAAATAATTAGATGAATAATTTTAATTTATAAGAACAGAGCTTTTATATTTGATAATAATACGATCAATCTTATGTAATGGGTTATAAATATTAATATAGTTCAAGATGTTACAATGTATACTATTTAAGAACAGCTATCTATGGAATAACGTGTTAACCGACCGACGATCTTATTGCACCCAGCTCAATTGTGACGACAGCAACAGCTAGAGAGAAAAAAAAAAACAGACGTTTATAGTGATGATGATGATGACAGAGAACACAATAAATTGTGGTTACGGGAGCACTGACGATGAGAAGTAAGTTTCTACAGTAAATTGCGTGAACAATAACAGACTGTGGTCGATCTCCTTGTTTAAACATGTTTTCCGCATCTCACGTGCCACCTACGCAATGCTCGAGGCGTCGTGTTTTTTAAGCTCGCAATTTACGGCGATAGTAATGACCCCCTAGCGTTGCTCTTAGCAACAACTTCCGGAACAACGAGAAGAGGGGTTGAGAGAGGGAAAGAGTGTCTTGGATGACGAATCACCCTCCCAACCTCTGAAGAGTCGTAAATCTTGAGTCACGTCTTGTGTCTTGTTGCCTGTCCCACAGCTGCGGCAAGACTCGTACATTAAAGTTAGCAACAGAAAACTTTCTTTAACACCCAGGTTCACAAATGAATAGTTCAATATTACAACGAATGGCTTGGAATAAAAATGTTGTTGTGGAAACACACAAGTTAACATGTACAAAAAACAAATACTACTAAAAATGAATGTTCGGTTGTTTTATGATGTAACTAGCTAACGAGTTGTTTGCGATATTTAAAAGCGGCGGCATTGACTGCGGTAACTGTAGCGGCGGTGACTGCGGCAACTGTAGCGGTGGCAGTGACTGTGGTAACTGTAGCGGCGGTGACTGCGGGAACTGTAGCGGTGGTAGTGACTGTGGTAACTGTAGTGGCGGTGACTGCGGGAACTGTAGCGGTGGCAGTGACTGTGGTAACTGTAGTGGCGGTGACTGCGGGAACTGTAGCGGCGGCAGTGACTGTGGTAACTGTAGCGGCGGTGACCGTGGTAACTGTAGCGGCGGTGACTGCGGGAACTGTAGCGGTGGTAGTGACTGTGGTAACTGTAGCGGCGGTGACTGTGGTAACTGTAGCGGCGGTGACTGTGGTAACTGTAGCGGCGGTGACTGCGGCAACTGTAGCGGTGGCAGTGACTGTGGTAACTGTAGCGGCGGTGACTGCGGCAACTGTAGCGGTGGCAGTGACTGTGGTAACTGTAGCGGCGATGACTGCGGGAACTGTAGCGGTGGCAGTGACTGTGGTAACTGTAGCGGCGGTGACTGCGGGAACTGTAGCGGCAGCAGTGACTGCGGTAACTGTAGCGGCGGTGACTGCGGCAACTGTAGCGGCGGCATTGACTGCGGGAACTGTAGCGGTGGCAGTGACTGTGGTAACTGTAGCGGCGGTGACTGCGGGAACTGTAGCGGCAGCAGTGACTGCGGTAACTGTAGCGGCGGTGACTGCGGCAACTGTAGCGGTGGCAGTGACTGTGGTAACTGTAGCGGTGGTGACTGCGGCAACTGTAGCGGTGGCAGTGACTGCGGCAACTGTAGCGGTGGTAGTGACTGTGGTAACTGTAGCGGCGGTAGTGACTGCGGGAACTGTAGCGGCTGCATTGACTGCGGTAACTGTAGCGGCGGTGACTGCGGCAACTGTAGCGGTGGCAGTGACTGTGGTAACTGTAGCGGTGGTAGTGAATGTGGTAACTGTAGCGGCTGCATTGACTGCGGTAACTGTAGCGGCGGTGACTGCGGCAACTGTAGCGGTGGTGACTGCGGCAACTGTAGCGGTGGCAGTGACTGTGGTAACTGTAGCGGCGGTGACTGTGGTAACTGTAGCGGCGGTGACTGCGGCAACTGTAGCGGTGGTAGTGAATGTGGTAACTGTAGCGGCGGTAGTGACTGTGGTAACTGTAACTGCGGGAACTGTAAAAATGGTGGCAGTGACTGTGGTAACTGTAGCGGCGGTGACTGCGGGAACTGTAGCGGCAGCAGTAACTGCGGTAACTGTAGCGGCGGTGACTGCGGCAACTGTAGCGGTGGCAGTGACTGTTGTAGCGGCGGTGACTGCGGAACTGTAGCGGTGGCATGACTGTGGTAACTGTAGCGGCGGTGACTGCGGTAACTGTAGCGGTGGTAGTGACTGTGGTAACTGTAGCGGCGGTGACTGCGGTAACTGTAGCGGTGGCAGTGACTGTGGCAACTGTAGCGGCGGTGACTGCGGTAACTGTAGCGGTGGCAGTGACTGCGGCAACTGTAGCGGTGGCAGCGACTGCGGTAACTGTAGCGGCGGTGACTGCGGGAACTGTAGCGGTGGCAGTGACTGTGGCAACTGTAGCGGCGGTGATTGCGGTAACTGTAGCGGTGGCAGTGACTGTGGCAACTGTAGCGGCGGTGACTGCGGTAACTGTAGCGGTGGCAGTGACTGTGGCAACTGTAGCGGCGGTGACTGCGGTAACTGTAGCGGTGGCAGTGACTGCGGCAACTGTAGCGGTGGCAGCGACTGCGGTAACTGTAGCTGCGGTGACTGCGGGAACTGAGCGGTGGCAGTGACTGTGGCAACTGTAGCGGCGGTGACTGCGGCAACTGTAGCGGTGGCAGTGACTGCGGTAACTGTAGCGGCGGTGACTGCGGGAACTGTAGCGGTGGCAACTGCGGTAACTGTAGCGGCGGCAGCGACTGAACTGCGGCGGCAGTGACTGCGGTAACTGTAGCGGCGGTGACTGCGGGAACTGTAGCGGTGGCGGTGACTGCGGGAACTGTAGCGGTGGCAGCGACTGCGGTAACTGTAGCGGCGGCAGCGACTGCGGTAACTGTAGCGGCGGCAGTGACTGCGGTAACTGTAGCGGCGGTGACTGCGGGAACTGTAGCGGTGGCGGTGACTGCGGGAACTGTAGCGGCGGCAGCGACTGCGGTAACTGTGACTGCGGAACTGTGGCGGTGGCAGTGACTGCGGTAACTGTAGCGGCGGTGACTGCGAGGAACTCTAGCGGCGCCAGTGACTGCGGTAACTGGAGGAACTGTAGCGGCGCCAGTGACTGCGGTAACTGTAGCGGCGGCAGTGACTGCGGTAACTGTAGCGGCGCCAGTGACTGCGGTAACTGTAGCGGCTGACTAGCGGCGGCGCCAGTGACTGAACTGTAGCGGCGGCAACTGCGGTAACTGCGTGACTGCGGGAACTGTAGCGGCGGCAGTGACTGCGGTAACTGCGAGGAACTGTAGCGGCGCCAGTGACTGCGGTAACTGTAGCGGCGGCAGTGACTGCGGTAACTGTAGCGGCGGCAGTGACTGCGGGAACTGTAGCGGCGGTGACTGCGGGAACTGTAGCGGTGGCAGCGACTGCGGTAACTGTAGCGGCGGCAACTGCGGTAACTGTAGCGGCGGCAGCGACTGCGGTAACTGTAGCGGCGGCAGTGACTGCGGTAACTGTAGCGGCGGTGACTGCGGGAACTGTAGCGGTGGCGGTGACTGCGGGAACTGTAGCGGCGGCAGCGACTGCGGTGAATGACTGCGGGAACTGTAGCGGTGGCAGTGACTGCGGTAACTGTAGCGGCGGTGACTGCGAGGAACTCTAGTGACTGCGGTAACTGTAGCGGCGGTGACTGCGAGGAACTGTAGCGGCGCCAGTGACTGCGGTAACTGTAGCGGCGGCAGTGACTGCGGTAACTGCGCCAGTGAAACTGTAGCGGCGGCAGTGACTGTGGTAACTGTAGCGGCGGTGACTGCGAGGAACTGTAGCGGCGCCAGTGACTGCGGTAACTGTAGCGGCGGCAGTGACTGCGGTAACTGTAGCGGCGCCAGTGACTGCGGTAACTGTAGCGGCGCCAGTGACTGCGGTAACTGTAGCGGCGGCAGTGACTGCGGTAACTGTAGCGGCGCCAGTGACTGCGGGAACTGCGGCGGCAGTGACTGCGGTAACTGTAGCGGCGCCAGTGACTGCGGCTGTAGCGGCGGCAGTGACTGCGGTAACTGTAGCACTGCATTGACTGCGAGGAACAGGCGGCGCCAGTGACTGCGGTAACTGTAGCGGCGGCAGTGACTGCGGTAACTGGCGGCGCCAGTGACTGCGGGAACTGTAGCACTGCATTGACTGCGAGGAACAGTAGCGGCGCCAGTGACTGCAGTAACTGTAGCGGCGGCAGTGACTGCGGTAACTGTAGCGGCGGCAGTGACTGCGGGGAACTGTAGCGGCTGCAGTGACTTCGGGAACTGTTACGGCGGTAGTGACTGCGGGAACTGTAGCGGCGGCAGTGATTGCGGGAACTGTAGCGGCTGCAGTGATTGCGGGAACTGTAGCGGCGGCAGTGATTGCGGGAACTGTAGCGGCGGCAGTGATTGCGGGAACTGTAGCGGCGGCAGTTACTGCAACTGTGCGGCGGCAGTGACTGCGGCAACTGTAGCGGCGGCAGTGACTGCGGCAACTGTAGCGGCGGCAGTGACTGCGGCAACTGTAGCGGCGGCAGTGACTGCGGCAACTGTAGCGGCGGCAGTGACTGCGGCAACTGTAGCGGCGGCAGTGACTGCGGCAACTGTAGCGGCGGCAGTGACTGCGGCAACTGTAGCGGCTGCAGTGACTGCGGGAACTATAGCGGCGGCAATTATTGCGGGAACTGTAGCGGCGGCAGTGATTGCGGAAACTGTAGCACGGCATTGACTACGAGGAACTGTTGCGGTGGCAGTGACTGCGGGAACTATAGCGGCGCCAGTGACTTCAGGGATAATAGTTGCAAGGAAAATGGCGACAATACTGGCTGGAAGAAAATGTATACCTACAAATTTTTGAAGTGTAGTGAGGAAGAGGAAGAAAATGAAGTAGAATGAAAGAAAAGAGAGCATGGGAGGGAAGAACAGCACAACACAAGAAGGATATTTATGAAAATAAGAGGAGATTCGAATATGTATGCCAGTTCGTACTGTGTTCGAACAATAACATTCAAAATATCTACCCTAGCCTGAACCTGTCATGTTCTGCCCAGAACCGGACTCTGATGCCAGCTTGTCCAAGTAATGTTTAATTTTGCTTAACGAATGTTAAATTTACCGTCTGTTTATTTTTAACGCTTTGTTAATGTATTTTCCATTTGTTCAACATAATTTTGTTTATAACGTCTGTTAGCACTATTTTAACTACTCAACAGCAGTTGGTAATGATTCTACACATGTAAGACAATTTTTGATTGGCTAAAATTAATGTTTAAATTCTATATTATAGAGTGAGTCATGAAACTTGCATAAAATGAGAACCTGTTATAGTAGGCCACGCTCCATAAACAAACAGTTGACAAATGAAAGTTGTAGGTGACGTGCTGAATAATAATTACAAAGTAAGGTTATATTTCCTCATTGCTATTATAGATACGAAATACGAAAGAAATAAAATAACACTGATGTATTTAAACAGTCTAAAGTATTTTTTAAATGTTATATTACCAGTCATATGCTAAACATTCCCTACAGAGAGACACAAAATATTAATTTCGAAACTTCTGTTCGAACAGCTGTGGAGACATCGGCCATATTTAACTAACTGCTAAACGAGTTAACTGCCCAAAATCCTACATTTAAAATTAACAAACTTAACAAACTGTTAATCTACAATTTTAAATTAACAAACTTTAAAGTTTAACAGTTGATGAATTTTCTAACAATACTTGGAAAAACCGGCCATGAGTATTTTCGGAGGTGGAAGATTTACGGTAATGATTGGGAAATGCTTTGAAAGAGTGAAGTGATATCATTAAGTTGATGCAATTGAAAATATCAGAAGTACGATAACATGAATCGTGTTTGAAGTTACGTTTGTGTCACGGCAACAGATGGGTGGATTTTGTCATCGGCTTCTGTAATAACGTCACCTACTTGTGAGTATGCATTATTAAACAGGGCGAGATGACGCGGCCTCTTTGTAGCAACTTTATCCAATTTTTTTAGCTCTAGAGTGATAGTAAAAGCATAGTAATTAATGAAACAGGCGACCTTCAAAGTAGACTCCTGCTTTGATATACCATTTGCACATGATGGCAACGAAGCAAAGCAAGGCGCTATGTGCTACGTAACGTTGAAGCACGTGATTCAGCTTCAGAATCTACGGATTAAAAATAATAATGATAATATATTCATTCATTCTGTTCTGCCCAATGGCAGGTCCTTCACTGTAAACCCAGCATTCTCCATTGTTTCCTATTTTCTGTCTTTCTCGTAGTCTCCCCATATGATCCATATATCTTAATGTTATCTATCATCTGATATCTTCTTCTGCCCCTAACTCTTCTCCCGTTCACTATTCCTTCCAGTGCTCCTTTCAGTAGAAAGTTTCTTCTCAACCAGTGACTCAGCCAATTCCTTTTTCTCTTTCTGATCAGTTTCAGCATCATTCTTTCTTCATCAACTCTTTCCAATACAGCTTCCTTTCTTACTCTGTCCATTTTACACGCTCCATCCTTGTCCATGTCCACATTTCAAAAAATGCTTCTATTCGCTTCGTCGCATTTGTTTGATCACGTGAATTGATTAGTACGAATTCCGAAAACAGAACACCACTTTAAAATGTACAGCTTATTTAAAATACTTACAAGCACTTTCTTTCTTGGAGAAGTCGCTACCATGATATTTCCTCTCTTTGACAATTTAATAAAAATCTAAACACGAAAGAATTTAATTAAGATGTCAAATATATTTACATGCAAGTTTCATAGGAAGTAAGTTTGTAAGCTATTTCTTATTTAATTACACTTACCTGAATATAGAGTTGAATTGGAATCACAACGCAACAGAACTGAATTGTGTATTGATATTAATATTAATACCGGTATTACTAGTTAATTATTAATTCACAAGCCTGGGTACTTCATTTTTTCAGTTTATTTGACTGCAAACCGAAACTATCGCTGCCAACATAACAGTTAGAAAATAACTGCCAGTTGTAGTATTTGTCAGTACACGAAATTCGAAAGGAAGTTGGTAAAAGAAAATTCAACCCGAGAGATAGAAAATCACTATAATCCACTAACATATGTAGTAATAGGGGGGAAAACGGTTAGTTTTCACACTTAGGGTATGAAGTAAGCTGACCTGGATTATAAATCCGTTAAAAAAGGGAATAAAAATAATCATTGTTATAAGTGTGAAAAGCTTAAGCCAACCACTGTGATGTGAAAAAAAGAGCACACTTGCACTGTCTTCCAATAAATGTATATAAAATTGAGGATTTGAGAAAATTTCAGGGATATTTACCTAATGAAGAGGAAATTCGAAGTTTCTCGAATAGTGTGTGTGATTGGGACATAACTGAAGAGGAATGAATTGAGGATCTCTATTCCTGAAATATTTTCTTTGTAGTTTCATGAAATATATTTTTTTTCCGTGTGATTCCGTGTGATTAATAAATTTAAATATTTATAGCATTTTGTGTACTTGAACAAAGTAAGTAAACAAATTGAAGAGTTAAGAGCCATAGTGGGCCAAGCGCCATTTATTAAAAACGGAGAAAGCAAGGCTTGAAGTTAAGTGAATACCGTAGTTTAATGAAGATTGACATATAATTTAGTTTGAATGTGTATACTTTATATTACTTGCTATATATTTCCATTGAATTATGGTAATAACTTCATTTTAACCCTTGTTTTCTACGGTTCTGAACCCTTCATACATTACTTTATAAATGGAATCTAAATTTATTTAGTTTCTTAATAAAGTAACAAAATATTGTGGATTTTTTTAAAATTCCTAAATTCCTAAAGTCATGAACATTTTAACTTGTATAGCAGCAAATTTCTTATTATGTAGACGATAATGACATGCTTCCGTGACTTATTCACTCAAAATTAACTTTCAGAAGGAAAAATGTTTACAAATATATCCTAGTTTATAAATTATTCTGTTTTTTTTTTTTTCGTTTTCCCATAAATTTATAATTCTTGACTTACAAGATATAAAAAATAACCGATTCAACGCTATCATTGGCTGCAAGTCTTCGGGAATGACGTCATGTTTTAAAGTTATCCATACACCTTTCTACTGGGTGTTCATTTCAAAGTGTGTCATGACGTCACTGTTGGGAGTCAGTGATTTGAAGCGAGTTTCAGCTTTTATGTCAGAGAAGTTGCCTATTAATCAAGGCGTTCAATCTGAACTTGAGAACGTGTACGGTATAACTTGAACGTCGTAGCAACAGATAGCGGTCTGTACGGTCTGTGTGCTACCATAATCTCTTTCGAACTGTTTTGCGCGGGCAAGTCGTACGCAGGGTATTTGTTATCATCCGTTGCATACCGCAACATTCCACATCACAAATCAAATGCTCCGTGTCCATGTTGACCGTCGAAGTTAATGTCAACAAATACGTAAGTAATCGTCTTAACCCTCTCGCCATATCCCGACAGTAAGAAAAAAACTCACCTCAGTACATGGTTCCAAACAGTTCACATTCCTGCCACTACCGGCGTTACCGCACGTATCGGTACGTACTTCCAGAGTCCGTGGATACCGCGTACTTCAGAATGAACGCCGTATTTGCTAGGCAACTTCTCTCGCATTTAGGTAATATACCTCTGCAGAAGTGTAGGAAGATTAAATTCTCTAGGCTCACCGGCTAGCTACATGACGACATACAGCGAGACATGACACACTTTGAACTGAACACGCAGTATTCTGCGTCTACAATAAATAACAGAATATGAGAGCTCATACGTCGCTATTTTTTTATTTATTTAACTAGCTAGCTAGTGAGTACAAATTAAATTTATAAAACAAAAATATTTCTAGCCGCTACCGGTGTGGTCTTAGTCAATAATATAACATAAAATTTACAAGAACATTTTACTAAACACAGTAAGTAACTTAATTGAAACCAATAAATACAACACAAGGGCAAGCATAAAGAAGAAAGAGATAAAGGGAGAAAAGTACACATTTAATATAAATTGACAATCCGACAGAAGCCAGTGATATTCAATAAAAATATGAATATAGTCGACAGAAATAAAAGGTAAAAAAATACATTTGTTAATATTATATACATCATGGTAAATTTTACAAATTTCTTTTTTAAAATCTTCAATTTTTAAATATTTCAAATTTGGAAAATTGTTTGTAATTTTTATTATAAAGTCTTGGGCCGAAACTAGCACCATGTTTAAGAGCTGCACTTGTATGACATTTAGGCTCAATTAATGGGAAAGTAGACTTTTATCTTCGAGTACGATATTCATGTCGATTATATTTGTTTTATTTGATTTCTGTGGTAGTAAGTTAGTATACTATATTTATAAATTTCTTCAACAGTTAATACATTAAAATCTGTATAAATTAAATTTGTTGCGTAATCCATATTTTTGGTCAGACAAATTTTTATTAATTTTCTATGTAATAAAATTAATGAATTAAGTACAGATGATGCTACTCCAAACCCCAATTTATTATACCATATTGTATTAATGATTGTACCAAAGTTAAAAATATTATTCTGAATGCATCCTTAGTGACAAAATTTCGAAGTATTATGAATTTATAAATATGTCTTTCTTATACTTGTACACAGACGTCTCCAAAATCATACTCGCGAGTAAGCCCCTGAACGGAACCGAAGCCAGTACGTAATGAACGCGCTCCGCCTCACCCATCTCCATCTGTACTGGGTACTCAATATTTATGCGCAAACGAAGAGCAGTGGCGGACTGCCATTATCATTGTGTTGGTCGGATGTTCCACCGTTTCACAATGTCTTCTAATCATGGACGTAGTACATTCAAGGATGAATAGGAAGAGAAATTTTTTGTGTTAGTGGGAAGAATGTGAAATGCTTAATTTGTTCGAAAATTCTTAAGGGTGTGTTAAAATTCAACATGCGACGACAATACTCGACTCTTCACAAAGAATATCAAACAATTACAGGCATGTTGGAAATGTGAAAATAATTTATTTTGGAGCTATCTGTATAACTGTTGTTTATACATAATAATCAGCATATTACAATACGTTTACACTCAGTTCCGCATGACAAACATACAGCTTTTCGTTTAATTTTAGGTGAAATGCGTAGGCCTACAAATATTTTGATAAATATAAAACAAGAAAATACAAACGCAAATCACACACGTGTAAGTCTTAAACAAAAAAAGCTTCTTGCTAGCTATGTTCCAGCCTGGAATATTGGAAAATGAATGAAACCCTTTACAGAAGCATCATTTATAAAATCGTGCACACAGAACGTTACTAAATTCTGTGTCCAGAACAAAGTCAAAGTTTAAGAAAATTAAATTGTTTCTAATTACAGTTCAGAGAAGGAATTTCAAGATTGTAAATACAATTGAATCTGAAGTCGAAACCACAATTAACCAGTTTGTAGCTTATTCACTTGTATTGGATGAAAGCATAGATAGAAATGACAAACTTCACCTAGCCATTTTCATCCGAGGAGTTAATGAATATTTTACTGTATCCGAATGTCTTCTAGATGTAATAATTACAAAATACAACTGGAGAAGATCTTTTCCAGGCACTGAAAGGCACCATAGAATAGAAGAGGTTGAATTTGCAATGCCTTGTGTCAATAGCAACAGACGGGCCTCCAGCTTCATAGTATGTCAAAATAATATACAAACGTATGATATTTCTTATTCTTTTGATGTTATTATTTGTAATCATAAGCAGATTGTTGCCGCTATCCCCCACTGATCGCTTCCATCTGTTCAGGTACGAGTCTCTCCCCCTTCTCTAGCCTTACAGCACACTGTGTTCGGCGGGCAGCATCGAGAGCACGAATGATTATACGCTTTTTGGAGACCTCTGCTTGTACACATGAATCAATTTGTTTATCCCAACGTAAATGCTGATGTATAATAATTCCTAAATATTTAACTTGTGTGGAAGGTGTTAGATGTGGGCAATTAAAATAATTATTTGTTAATTCATTACTTGAAATATTATGGAGAATAGGGTAGGGTGGGGTTAGTTGAATCAAGGGGCTAGTAGGATCAATTTAAGTATTTGGCCTACTGCGCATAAACTGTTGCACATACAGACAGCCATTACCAGTGAGAACTTGTACAGGACAGTTGGCCGTGTTGTTCAAGCGTTTTTAAGGTATATGTACACCCACAAAACGCAAAAAATAATGAAAAATTAGAATTTTTAAAATATAACTATTTTAATAGAGAATTTTATCCTCTTTAATTTGATATAAGAATTTTCGATTTATGCGTTATGGTTTTTCAGATAAGTCCCATTTTCCAAAATGCTGCGTCATCAGCCACGGTCACTTACTTTTGGAGTGATCTTCGTAGCAGTCAATCCCCTCCTCCAGCATTGCTTCTGAAATGAACTTCTTTCTAGTCCCGAAATAGATTCATAGATATCTGGGCATGATCATTAGATTGAAAAAAACTTTTTTACATAATGAAGTAATTTATAATCTTTTACTCTTAATCATAAAACTGTAAATTTGTGTGTCAATGATGTTGTACGTCATTTTAATAAGAGTCCAAAAGTAGAAATTACAATTCTGAGGAGGATGGGCATAAACCCTGGGACAAACACCATCGCAGGATTTGTTGCCTCAATGGAAATAGGGATAAAAATGCCAAAAAAAAGTTCAACACCTGAAGTTAAAACAAGGCGGAGGTATTTGAGAGGAAGAAAGAAGCTAAAACTGGACCGACATGAAGCTGCTTAATGGGTGACATATGATGGTGGAGTCTTCTATTCTCTGAAAGTTTGAGGCTCATTTCCTGTAAATAGTAATTTTAGAATATTTAATTCTTTCAAACATGATATCTCAGTCAAATATGATGATACCAAGAAGATATTGGTGTCATTTTGAAGCTTGAAATGTCCCCTAGTGCCTGACAATGAGTAAAATAACATTAATATAATTAATAATTATCTATAGATTTTTTTACATGATTTATGCAACATAAAATATTATTGTAAGTTACATATATGGTAATATTTAATTAATGCAAATAAAAATAAAAAATAGCTCTAAGTCAGGCATTAAAGAATAGTTTTAGCTATAAAACTGTGAAAAAACTGTGGCTCTATCTTAAAAACTGCATGAGCTATCATGTATCAACTTACATGTCAAAATTATAAACAAAATAATAATAAAAAAATTAGACATAATTTCAAGGGATCTGTTCACTTCATTCTCTTTCTGGTACCATTCTTAATTGTATAAAAATATTACAGAGCAAAATTATACAAAACAAATTTTTTTGTATATAAAGGTGTACATATACCTTAAGTCATTACATACATTTTCCAAGCTTCAGGAGAACTTTAAAGACATTTAGGTAACCGCCATTTGCTTTGTTTTTAACGCCATACAATCTTCAAACGTTAGTAAAGAAGGCTTATTGTTGAAATTATGTAGTTATTCCTTTTAACATATCTGTTGTCAAGTAACATACTACTCCTTTCGTTCTTTTACGGTACAACTAGCGCATTCTGTTGCGAAACGTAGGAACTACGTAAGTTATACGTAAATTCAAAGGATGGGGTTAGTCGAATAATTTTTGTTGGGGCTACTTGAATCATATGAAAAATATTTTAAAATTTACTTTTATTAGTTTAAAATGGTAAGAAAATATAAACGGAAGGAAGCCTATTTACACTGGAAGGAGGACGATTTACGCCAAGCTATATCCAGTGTTCGTAATGAACAGTTAAGTATTCGTGGGGCTGCAGAAATATTCAAAATTTCATTTACAACCCTCCAGAGACGCGTCCGGAAAGCTAGAAAATTTCAAGAAACTGGAATGAGGACACCTGTTAAGGAATCAAGAAACCAATCCACGAAAGGCAAGAAGATGGATTACAAAAAAAAAAAAAAAAAAAAAAAAAAAAAAGAGTTCAGAATGAAGTATCATCGCAGGAAATGACTGAAGATGACAGTGAACCATATGGTCTTTGCGGGGTCAATTATTTTGGTAATAATTCTTTCACAAAAGTGACTGGATAAGATACCAGTCATGCAAAACCTGATACCATGAAATGTGCGTAGGGGCAGCCGGACGAAAACAATTTACTTGTGAAAAATGTATATTATTTTAATGTACCGAAGTACATATGATATTTCCATGCACATATTCTGCGTCATCATACGATGAAAGAGTAATGGAACGGAGAAAAATTCTCTCCGGCGCCGGGATTTGAACCCGGGTTTTCAGCTCTACGTGCTGATGCTTTATCCACTAAGCCACACCGGATACAACTCCGACGCCGGTTAGAATCGTCTCAGATTAAGCTCCAACTCTTGGGTTCCCTCTTTTGGCCGCCCTCTGCACTACGTCATAGATGTCTATGAACGCAGGACCGAAGTCCACACATGTGCTGAGGTGCACTCGTTATGAGTGACTAGTTGGCCGGGATCCGACGGAATGAGCGCCGTCTTAAATCACGAAGTGATTTACGCATATCATATATATTATTTTAATGTACCGAAGTACATACGATATTTCCATGCAGATATTCTGCGTCATCATACGATGACGTAGTGCAGAGGGCGGCCAAAAGAGGGAACCCAAGAGTTGGAGCTTAATCTGAGACGATTCTAACCGGCGTCGGAGTTGTATCCGGTGTGGCTTAGTGGATAAAGCATCAGCACGTAGAGCTGAAAACCCGGGTTCAAATCCCGGCGCCGGAGAGAATTTTTCTCCGTTCCATTACTCTTTCATCGTATGTGAAAAATGTGTTTAGTTCGCCTATATTGTAAGTATTTTCATGTTCCGAGTTCATAATATTTATATTATTGTGATTTGATTAGTTTATAACATTGTGGGTTTGCATTTCAGTACAATGTTACAACAAAACATGTAATCCAAATAGCCCCACAACTGATCCAAATTACCCCACCTTTTGTGAAAAATCAATATTTTGACTTGTTCTGTAATATCCTGTTTATCTTGGATATACCCGCGTATGAAAAGTAGATTTGCTATTTTTTAATAGAAAATACATCGCTGCAATGTAAAATGATGTTCCAATTTTGAAAATGGGAATTCTATAGCTGTGAATTGAGACTGAAGTAAAATTGATTCAAGTAGCCCCACCCTACCCTATTGGAGAATAAGAACTCGTGAACTGCAGTGAACAAGTAGACAACATTTCGAAAAGTATAAATCGCTTCCGCATTTATAGGCCATTACGTGAATGAATGCTCGTTCGAACAAGAACTCATAGCATTACATTCTGACTTTAGTGAGAGAGCACGATAGGGTCTTAGCGCTGTAATGCATTTTCCTTTGAAAGGCAGATTGCATGATCGATGTGCAAGGACAGACATGTTTTGAAATAACTGTCATTTGATACGCATGATTGGACAGATCCGAAAGCCGTTTATTTGCTAGTTGTATAGCGAAACTAGACCCCGTATTGAATAGTGCGAGCACGGATGAGTGAGTGACAGAGATAGAGAGATATATATGTAATCGGAAATGAAAAATACTTAGAAGTACCGAGAACACACTATAAGGTTAGAGATTTCATAAAACTGCAGTATTACATTACATACTACTATACCCTATTTTAAAATTGAATCACTAAATATGAAAAGGGAATAAGTCACCTTCAGTTAGTTTTGAGAAAACACAAAGAACTTCTGCATACAAAGAAATATAAACGAATTGCATCGAAAATATTTCTATGGACCGATCCTGACTTACTTACAAATGGCTTTTAAGTTTAACATTGGTAGAACCTAAATGTCTCACATCTGCTGGTCTAAAGCATAGCTTTAATTTTGGCCCTCGGTTGTACAATGCTTTAACTAAATTACATCCAGAACTTCTAACATGTAACCCACTAACATATAACAAGAAAATTAGAAACGTGTTAATGTCTTCAATTTGATTAAATAAATTTATATCCCATGTGTATGAATTAATCAGCCTATATTATATTTGTATTCTATAATTTTGAAATAAATAAGTATAATACAGGGATATCACTTTATTTTTACTAATATTTTTAACATTAACTTGGCTATACTCGGAAACACTGTTACCCCCTTCCATTACAGGAGTTTGGTGTCACTATTGCAATATGTAAACAAATCATTTTACTAGCTATAGGAGGAGAGAAAAGTTGTGTATCCATTTATGTTACAGGGAAATACCTATTACGATTTTCAATTTGATCATTACTTTTACGGTATTTTATAAAAAAACAGAGTAGCAACAATTTTTTTTTCACAAATTCAACTCTTCAGACGGTTATATTCATTATGTAATATCTACTTTATTCAGCATATTACTAACGTAATTTATTCCTGAGAATTTTGTGAGCACTTCCGTAAGAAATCCAAATTTCTACAGCTAAGTTAACTTCTTGACCGACTTATTACGACTTCGCTGCATCCTTTCTCTAGCATCTTCTGTCATCTTTGTTGGCCATCTTACACTTTTCTTCCCTTCTGTACACAGTGTTGCTCTAAATTTATCTACCAGATTAATAACATTTCTACGAATATATTCCATAATGATATAATCAGGAAAAAAGACTGTTGTTCACATTCGGTTATATCGTAATTCCAGTTTCCATCATCGTCCTTCCTACCTACATACAGTAAAACAAAACTCTTGGTTAAATAATGCTGTTAAGCACCGTACCATTTTATAGGGTACCGTGCTTTCGGTGACTCTAATCTTCACTTGTGTTCAGTCCCCACAGATAAATTTATGCTACACACTGTACCTGTGTGAAAATAAACATAAATAATATTCTTTCTTCTATAGAAAATACAACATTTTTAATATAAAATTTACTTTGTCATACGTTAAAAGTGTAATTGTTAAAAAAGGTAACAGACGGCCCGTTTCGATGAAGACGACGACACATAGCGTCGAAACGGGCCGTCTGTCGAAGGTAAATATCTTTTTAACAATTTTAATACTTTTAACGTATGACAAAGTAAATTTTATATTTTTAACAAAGTGTTAACGAGAACTTTAATCAATGATATTTTTAAACACACTGTACTCTGTACTGTTTACTTTACTGCTAGCAACAGCGGCCGTAAGTTTGTATGACTGACGTTAGCAAGGACATTAGTGAAAGGGGTGGGAGTCAAGTACATTCAGAAACGAAGGTTAAAAATGAAAGTAAAAATAAAGTGATGTCCCTGTATATATATTATTATATATATATATATATATATTATATTATATTATATATATATATTTTTTCACGTGCGATATTATTATTCTCTAGTGTTAATATTATATTGTATAATCCCATTGCCACTGTAATTTAAATTTTAGTTCCTATTTTATTTTACTTATTTATTTTTATTATTATTATTTTATTATTTTCTATATTTCTCTTATATTAATATTGTATTATATAATTTCTGTAACTGTAATTGTAATTCTATTTCCTATTTTATTTTATATTCTTTTATATGCCTATTAATATTATATCTGAACTGCCACCGAACACGAGCGCTGCTCATTCGGTCTCAAATTTTGTTAATACTACTGTATCTCCTGTTTTATATTGTTTATATTATTTTATTTCTATTTCTCTTGTTTGTTTGTAATTATATTCTTTATTCTGTATATTTAAATTTAAATAAATAAATAAAATAAAATATAGAAGTAAGCCGGAGGTTCATTGCCGCCCTCACATAAGCCCACCATCACTCCCTATCCTGTGCACGATTAATCCAGTCTCCATCATTATATCCCACCTCCCTCAAATCCATTTTAATATTATCCTCCCATCTACGTCCCGGCCTCCCCAAAGGTCTTTTTCCCTCCGGTCTCCCAACTAACACTCTATATATGCATTTCTTGATTCGCCCATAGGTTCTACATGCCCTGCCCATCTCAAACGTCTGGATTTAATGTTCCTAATTGTGTCAGGTGAAGAATACAATGCGTGCAGTTCTGTGTTGTGTAACTCTCTCCATTCTCCTGTAACTTCATCCCTCTTAGCTCCAAATATTTTCCTAAGAACTTTATTCTCAAACACCCTTAATCTCTGTTACTCTCTGAAAGTGAGGGTCCAATTCTTTCACATTTTTTGATAGCACACTAGATGACAAAAGCTTCTCAACCGAATAATAACAGGCATTTCCCATGTTTATTATGCGTTTAATTTCCTCCCGAGTGTCATTTATATTTGTAATTGTTGCTCCAAGATATTTGAATTTTTCAGCCTCTTGAAAGGATAAATCTCCAATTTTTAATATTTTCATTTCGTACAATATTCTGGTCACGAGACATAATCATATACTTTGTCTTTTCGGGATTTACTTTCAAACCTATCGCTTTACTTGCTTCAAGTAAAATTTCCGTGTTTTCCCTAATCGTTTGTGAACCAATCATGACTACACAAGATTTTTATGTAAAAAAAATGCATTTCTCAATTTATCCTACACTATAGAAACAATTTTTATGTGTGGACTTGTTCTTCTTTCATATCTAACTAAATATATTGTAAAAAATATTAAACAAATGTATCGTTACCTCTGTTATTGAAATCAAAAGCTTTATTGTATGCCAATTTATGAAGAACAGTAATGTAGCGCATAGAGATATTGACAGCTATTGCTTATTATATAAACCCCTGACTTCAGCCATTTTTATTCGATTCTGCTTGTAGCGACCACTCTTTACAACACAAGTCATGAGTTTTGCAGTACTAGAAGTTGCAGTACTTTCATCGTTTGAGCCATTTTTCTCATGTTACATATGAAGACATTATTACAAAAACAACCCTTGTCAAAATTGCTATTTTTCAAGAGAACAATAAAAATTAATAGAACAACACACGTCAGCTGTTTCCGTACAACTGGTGTTTATCTTTGTGGCTATTGCACCTGACATGTGTCATTTTTGGAGTCTATAAACATTTGAAATAGTAGCAAATGTGCCCTTAACTCAATTTCATTAAAAGTGACTAGAGCTGCTTTTGTAATAATGTCTTCATATTTTTCCTCTAGATGACAGAAACAACAAACTTGAATTTCTTATGAGAAGGGAACAAGTCGTGGACTAAGCTTATTTTCAAAGTAAACATTAAAACTGAAGTGTTGAAATCTAGAGTAAGGAAATGCGGGACCTGTTCCCTTTTCATGCATAATGAAAGAGCATACCTAAATTAGTATGACCACAGTCTTAACTCATTTTTGCAAAAACTGGAACTTACTCCCTTTTTATATTTAGTGATTCAATTATACTTTATAGCAGTCATGTCAATTGATGCCCACAGGAGCAAGCGCGCGTTTTAGAGCCCAGGAGAGCCTGAGCGCTTTACAGCGGAAAGGATTATTCAGGGATGGCTATATTCAGGGATGGCCAGCACTGATTCAATGGATAAAGGGAAGAGAACTTATTAAAACTGTATCCATTTTAATTTTTAGATTTGCCTGAGAAGTATAAGTGCATTATAAGAATAAGTTTTAGTTTTAATACTCATTTTTCACAAGTTTGATTTTTTTTTTATTCAAAAGAAATATTTTCTCAACTTTTCGTATAGAAAAGTGAAATTTTCATGTTTAGGCCTATTTATTTAGTAGCCTTACAGAATGTTTTCGTAAATCTAATTACCGTAAATACGTATTACTGAAGATAGTGTATTGAAAATTTTGAAAATATTCGCATGGAAATTGTTTGTAAGGAAATGAATTAACAAAGCAACTACTGTTACATCATAAGCAAAAGATACGTGCCCATGTGTTGTAAAAATGTCAGCTCTATAGCTTCAGCAGATTTCGAGAAAATAATTTAATATTCAGATGATAGGAAGTTGCTCACAAATATCGCCTTAAAAGCATAATGCGATAAGACTTTTGTTATATAATGTTAGTTACACTTAAAACAGATACAGTACCTAGGTAACTTTGCTTTGTACTGTAATATTGTTTTGATTAGTTTATTGATTACTTTTGTAAGGCTAAAGATACCATCAATATAAATTCCAACTTATTATGTCATACTCAAACTCTTTTTTTGGGATATCACTTTCTTTATGAATGATGTGTGTCATCCACTTAATACAGTATAATATTATACTATTATGGAATTTAAGTGAATATTCCTTCTTAACTCTCTATTATGTTATTAAGATTTAAAACACAAGTGCAATATTAAGAAATCAGTGTTAGTACTTTTGTTTTACAGACAATATAGATAATATGAAACAGAAAGTAGCCATATAAAAATAACGACATAAAATTTCACGTTCCGTTTGAAGTTTGTGCACCACTGTTTTCTTAATCCAACAGGTTGCTTATTCATATACACAACCCTTCCTCTTTCCATACTTAGCGCTTGCTGCCCGCGCACGACGTCAAGGTCAGAAAAATGCGCTTGCTTTGACATCACTGCTGTAGATGATGACAGATAAACGACTTTTTCGGTATGTTTTCCGGCTCGATTTGCAACCCTATCAGCAGATTTTTTTTTTTTTGGTTAGCAATTGTTTCTTAGATTGCATGGCCTATGTTTTTTTGTTGTCGTTAGGTTTAAGTTAGATATAAGGACTGGCGTACCTTACCAAAAATTCTCTGTGAATATACCCTTCAGAGATCACCAGGGAGCGACTCGATGGACTGAGAAAAAATGCAGTGCACACGTCTGTATGTGGGTCTGTAATATAATATACTGTACATGTGTTTTTCTATATACAGGGACATCATTTTATTTTTATTGTACCTGAGTTTTTGAATGTACTTCACTCCCACCCCTTCTATTAATGACGTTCCAACTGTCCTGTACACAGAACCAAGACCGCAGTGAGTTAGTGAGTATAGTATGTTTCAGAAATATGTTCGCGTTTTCCAGTGACGAAAGAGCCTTCAATATTGGATCATATTTTCGCACAGGTACTGTCGTCTATTTGCCTACGTCGCATCCCGATTTCCCCCACTTGCTTCTTCTCACCCCTCTGTAAGGGCTAGTGGCTGGGCTGTCTTAGATCTTTTCTGAAAACAATAATTTCTGTTAGGAATTGGACGTCTACTTAATATCATACGACTGTTTAAAATAACTTAAATAAAAGGGCCTTGTTGAGTAATTAACTGTCACGTGATTTTCCCCTTTCTACGATCCTGCGACATAACCACTTGGAGGACAGTAGATAGCATGTCTAAATAATTTTATCTGTGCGGGTCGGGCAGAAGTGGAGATTGAATTTACAGTACGTAAGGTACTCTTTTATAGAGTAGGTACAGAATTATTTCAACATGAGTTACCAGTACGGAGAACGAAACAGGTAATAATTGGAATTAGATACAATAGTCTATCGTGCGATAATATGCACAAAAGAACTGAAGCCTGTATCGAAATGAACGGCCACTATTTTCAAAAATGTGTTTAAATATCCATATTATGATTATTTTTCCATTTAACTTCATTCTCTATATTGTAGCTAATGTGCTGTAGACAGTATAATATACACTGCATAATGAATACGTCCGCATGGATAGGTCAGTTCGTGAGTAAAAACACTCATTGTTAATACTGTACTGTATTTTGATTAAACAAAAACCTAATGAAAATTTTCAAACTCAAAATTACGATATTTCCTAGTTTACGTAAATGGATGAACTACTTTTCTTCCCTCCTGTACCTAGTAAACTGATTTGTTTGTATTTTACGCCAGTATTATCGAACTCCAGTCGTAGAAGGGGGTAGCAAACTGTGTTTCCGGTTCTCGATCCGTTAATTCAAAGTTATAGCCATGTCAATATAAAAAATGTTACTTACTTACTTACAAATGGCTTTTAAGGAACCCGAAGATTCATTGCCGCCCTCACATAAGCCCGCCATCGGTCCCTATCCTGTGCAAGATTAATCCAGTCTCTATCATCATATCCCACCTCCCTCAAATCCATTTTAATATTATCCTCCCATCTACGTCTCAGCCTCCCTAAAGGTCTTTTTCCCTCCCGTCTCCCAACTAACACTCTATATGCATTTCTGGATTCGCCCATACGTGCTACATGCCCTGCCCATCTCAAACGTCTGGATTTAATGTTCCTAATTATATCAGGTGAAGAATACAATGCGTGCAGTTCTGCGTTGTGTTACTTTCTCCATTCTCCTGTAACTTCATCCCGCTTAGCCCCAAATATTTTCCTAAGCACCTTATTCTCAAACACCCTTAACCTATGTTCCTCTCTCAAAGTGAGAGTCCAAGTTTCACAACCATACAGAACAACCGGTGATATAATTGTTTTATAAATTCTAACTTTCAGATTTTTGGACAGCAGACTGGATGATAAGAGCTTCTCAACCGAATAATAACACTCATTTCCCATATTTATTCTGCGTTTAATTTCCTGCCGATTGTCATTTATATTTGTTACTATTGCTCCAAGATATTTGAATTTTTCCACCTCTTCGAAGGATAAATCTCCAATTTTTATATTTCCATTTCGGTCACGAGACATAATCATATACTTTGTCTTTTCGGGATTTACTTCCAAACCGATCGCTTTACTTGCTTCAAGTAAAATTTCTATTTTCCCTAATCGTTTGTGGATTTTCTTCTAACATATTCACGTCATCCGCATAGACAAGAAGCTGATGTAACCCGTTCAATTCCAAACCCTGCTTGTTAACCATTTTAATTAATCGAACTTTCCTAATGGCATATTCTAAAGACAAGAAGTTAAAAACCCTGCCTGTTATCCTGAACTTTCCTAGTAAAGTTGATAGTGCATCTCCCTGCTTTAGCCCGCAGTGAATTGGAAAAACATCAGATAGAATCTGGCCTATACGGACTCTGCTGTATGTTTCACTGAGACACATTTTAATTAATCGAACTAGTTTCTTGGGAATACCAAATTCAATAAGAATATTATAAAAAATGTTAGTAAAAATAAAATGATGTCCCTGTACTTTTATATACATGGGTTCATATTTTTGTTTAGGCTATGTGTGCACAGTTGTATCTGCGAGTACATTGTATATTTGCATGTTGGTATCATCTATTCCGTTCCTATATTTCTATTTGTTTAATTTCTATATTTTTTGTTACCACAAGAACATTCATTCCCTTGCAGTTATTTGTCGAAATAGTGTGTAGTCTTCAGTTTCAAATCTGGGTCAGAAAATGTAGTGTAACCGAGGAGAAAAATACTATATCTGTGTCGATGTTAAAGCGACTTACTGGCCGTAAGCTCTTTGAATCCGTTCTGACACGGTATTTCGTGTTGGTTCCCATAGCAACATGGATACAGTCCAGATTCAACTGGAGGGCTTGTGAAAGAAGTCAATGTACCTGTAAATCGATTTTCGTAACTGCAAAGCATGGACCATGCGTTTTATTTATTTTAATTGCAGCAGCTAATTTGTTTTGAGAAATTTAAAACAATGTTTTATACAGAGACATCATTTTATTTTTACTAACATTTTAAATTTTAACTTGCCTATACCTCTGAATCAACGCCGTTTGCTACCCCCTTCCACGACTGGAATTCGATGATACTGGCGTAAAATACAAACAAATCACTTTACTAGGTATAGGAGGGAAGAAAAGTAGTTCATCCATTTACGTAAACTAAGAAATATCGCGCTTTTGAGTTTGATCATTTTCATTAGGTTTTTGTTTAATAAAAATACGGTAAAGTATTAACAATGAGTGTTTTTACTCACAAACTGAGCTGTCCATGTGGACGTATTCATTATGCAGTGTATATTATACTGTCTACAGCACATTAGCGTACAATATAGAGAATGAAGTTAAATTGAAAAGTAATCATAATATGGATATTTAAACACATTTTTTTTTAAATCGTGGTCGTTCATTTCGATACACGCTTCAGTTCTAATGTACATATTATCGCACTATAGACTTTTGTATCTAATCCCAATGGCCAGTTTCGTCCTTCGTACTAGTAACTCATGTTGAAATAATTCTGTACCTACTCTATAAAAGAGTACCTTACGTACTGTAAATTCAGTCTTCACTTCTGCCCGATCCGAAAAAATAAAATTACTCAAACATGCCATCTACTGTCCGTCCAAGTGGTTATGTCGTAGGGTCGTAGAAAGGGAGGAAATCGCGTGACGGTTAATTACTTAACGAGGCCATTTTATTTACGTTATTTTAAACATTTGTATAATATTACGTAGACGTCCAATTCCTAACAGAAATTAATGTTCTCACAAAAGAGCTAAGACAGCCCAGCCACTAGCTGGCGAATAAAAGCTGGTGGCGGAAACCGAGATACGACGTAGGGAAATGGACGACAGTACTTGTGCGAAAATGATTCAATATTGAAAGCTCTTTCGTCACTGGAAAACGCGAACATATTTTTGGAACGTACTGTTTACTATGACCGTAAGGCTACTATGACTGTATATGCGGTCTTGGATCTGTGTGGAGGGCGGTTGAACTTCATTAGTAGAAGGGGTGGGAGTGAAGTACATTCAAAAACTCAGGTACAATAAAAATTGAAGTAAAAATAAAATGATGTGCCTGTACAAACTTTATTGTTAATGTTCGGTCTAATAGGCTTGTTGTTTTGTTAGTACTGGTAATATTTATTAGCTTCAATTTATTTTTTCTTTATTATAATTTGAATTGAATTTTTTAAATTGAATTTATGTAGGCGGCACTACTATACAGCAGTGTCGGAGCTTTGTTTCTTGGGTCCTCCTCTGTTTAAAACATTGCACCCATTTTAGCTCCCCCCTCCGCTTAGAACTCAGGTTATCATGACATTCATTGTTAAGAAACATATACTTTTTTAATGTAGAGGCTTGTATAAATTAGTGTATGACAATAAATCACGCGGTAATTAATTTATATAGAAAATTAGGATTTATAATCAGAAATGCAAAAGAATTAAAAAATATAAATACTATTGATACTCTATATAAAACTATAGTTAGAAGTAAGCTAGAGTATGCGTCTGTAATATGGTCACCTCAGTTCCAGTCCCATCAGATGCAAATAGAAAGGATACAGAAAAGATTTTTACGTTATTTATATTTTAAAAAACATCACGTGTCGTCTTATGAAAAGCAAATTTCATATAATCAGTTGCTTTTTGAATTTAATTATAAAACTTTAAATTATCGACGATTAATAAATAGCCAAATTTTACTCTATAAGACTGTTAACGGTATATTGAATAACTGTGATTTTCTTAAATTCCTTCAAATCAATGTAAAAAGAACAGAATTACGTCATAGGCAACCTTTTATTATTCCTGTTCCTAGAACTGTTTTCTTCAAGAACTCTCCATTGTTTGTTATGTGTAATACTTACAACTCTCTGTCTTTAAACTGTGATTCTCAATTGGATTTCAGTTTAACAATTGAAAAATTTCATACAATATTAAAAAGAAATGTATTTCCTTAGATATTTAAATTATGAAGAAGTGTATTATAATGTTTTTACTCTAGTTTTAAATAATTTTGCATCATTATATTGACATTTGGCACTATATTAACTGCAATATTATATTCTAGTATCTATTACCATTATGTGTTTTCTTTCTTTCGTTTGTGTTGTTTGTTTTGTTGTTTTTTCTCTTATTATGTATTTTGTGTACATATCTATGTATGCCACCTGTAATTGGAAGCCTGCTTCTGTTGGTGGTGGATTTAAAATAAAATAGAAATAAATAGAAATAGAAATATAAAATAATATTATTTGAAACGAACGAGCAAACGACTCTTCATTAGAATGATAATAAAATGGAAATTTGATGTAATATTGTTGTTATATAACGTGGAGAAACGGAAGAATCCCGAGAAAAACCGAATTGCAGCATTGTTCGCTATGGATTTTCAATTAAATATCCCAGGAATGACCGAGACTTGAATTAGAACCGCCTCCTGACAAGCCTATTATTCTATTACACTTTTAGTACGTCATACTACTTTTGACCAATAAAACGGTACGAAAGGACGTCTTTCAACCAATAATGTCTGTTTATCGCACAATTTTATCGCTTCCCTAGCATTTGTTTGTTTTTATCACTACCCTAGCGTTTGTTTCTTTCTTTGCCAACATTTCAAATTGCAAATTCTTTGCGGTACTAGAAAACATGCTTTGAGATCGTCATTTGTTTCTCGCATAGATAGTCGACTGAAAATGGCGGCTCCTTTCAAACATTTTGGTGAAGGTAACATCAGTGAAATAGAATTTTAGTAAGTCAATTAATATCTATTTTATTGTACTGGAGTACTTTATTTCTTATAATCTTTATGTACTTTCTTCTGTTTTTATTACCTCCGTATCATTTGTTTCTTTGTTTGCCAACATTTCAAACTGCAAATTCTTTACGCTACTATAAAACATGCTTTGCGATCGTCATTTGTTTACAGCATTGACAGTCAACTGAAAAGAGCGACTCCGTTCAAACGTTTTGGTGAAGCTAACATTAGTGAAATAGAATTTCATTAAGTCAATTAATATTTTAGTGTATTAGAGTACTTAATTTTTTTAAATCTTTATATACTTTCTTCTAATTGTGTAATAGTCAATTAAATCCCACTCTAGTTTTGATTTTCTCTAGACAAATCGAAACCTCCAGTGAGATTACTGTTGATAATAATGAATTTCTTTGCTTGTGATGTTATTTCCGATAAAACTTATACCGTGTGATAAAGCATTACTTTGTAATTTCTCGCGAAGTTTCAAAAGTAATTTTGCGTACATCCTTAAAGTAGATCGAACATGTTGTGATATGTCCAGTAAATTATAATAATTTACTCGAATAATTAACAAAAATGGAAATGTATATTATGTTCGCTGTCATAGCATTGCAATGACATTTCCAAATAGTTTTACATTTGATAACACGTTTCAATAAGAGCGATAATATCCCTTTCATGTCATCCATTTCGATTCCATTAATATTCGTATTTCGTTTCTTGATTAATGAAGTATGTGTCAACATCTCGTGTTAAGGGACGATGAAACTTCCCAGATATCCGAAAAGAGAAACAGACTGCGTTACAGAATGTCACATGGTATAGACTCGGGTTCCTATTCAGTTTCCTAAATTGAAATGGGATATAAACTTTCGATCTGTTTGTAGCGAACTGACATCTAAATAGAGCACAGTCCATCTTCTGAATTGATGCTCTGGAACGACAATGTCCACCGTTCTCTTTTCAAATAACTCGCATAAATGTCCTGAATCTAGTCGAGAGAGTGCGTATTGTACACGCATCATCCAACTGATTTCATTGATCGTGCTTCTGGAATGCGGTGTGAAACGAGATAAAGTGAGATTATACCCTATAACAAACGGCATATATGTACCTACAGGGACGTCGTAATTAAGCGTTTATTATGCTTAACAGCAGTGATCCAGTTCATCCTGTTCTTACACAACGGAAAATAATCTACAGCTGAATGTTTATGTTAATAGCAATAGAAAAGTCAAATAAAAAAAATAAATTGAGCTCTACATCAGAGTCTGCATCGGACGTTTTCGCTCGAGCGCCAAGTAGTTCATAGCATAATCCGATAGGTAGCGCACATGCATGATGGATAAAATTGTCACGAGCGATAAATCCTCGAACGATATAAGCAGAGCGTTAGACATTCGTTCTTGTTACAGTGATGAACTGTGTAGTAACATCATAGATGTTTATCATTTCAGAACTTTGCAGTGCTTAACTAACCTCTCTATAGTACAACTACAAAACTTGCTTTAAAATGTAACATAAATGTTGTAGGTGATTTTTTTTTTTTTTTTTTCCACACATTAGTGATTTTGTTTTTTCCACATCTGATAGATGTTATTGAATGTAAATGTAACTATTATAAACGGAGAACACAATCATGATAATACAAGAACTGTATCAAGTTTTCTAGTAATAATAATAATAATAATAATAATAATAATAATAATAATAATAATAATCTCTAATAAATTAGTGTATCAATCTTTGAGTCTGTAACAGTTGTGTAACGTGAGTATTCGTTTTATTATATTTTCTGTGACGTTATCTCTATACTAATATTGTTATTAATTTACTGCTATTTCAATAATATCTTGTAAAACTTTTCTACATTGTCGCAGTACATAGGCGGAACACTATGTATGGACCTATCATATTATATACTGTATGTGGTAAATCAAATATTGAATAATTAGGCCTATTAATTAGCAATAATAACTGTATAGCGAAGTTTTTCATACTATTTTATTTATAACTTCATGTTACTGTTTAGGTACGTTCCATTGACTGTTCCATTAAACGTTTGTCATAAACGCAGAAAATAAAGCCTTATTTTTACCGTGTGAGCAAAACATATGTGTATCTTATCTGTCGCCTTCCATACAAGATAAGACATGTCGGTGAGATGACCTTGTACTGTGCTTCTATTTATTACGACCGATCGTATCTCACTCGAGGGTGCGACACTCGACCGAGTTCAAGCGAGCGATTTAACTCCAATGCAGCACTCTGCTCTACATTATCGACCCGACAGTCAGGTTCGAGGCACAGGAGCAACAGCCCGCTGAAGTCCACGCAGAAAAATGCAGAATTTATGAGCCTACAGTTCCATACTATTTGTAGAAATATCACCTCACCTTCATCGATGTTGTAGGGCTAATGGTTGGAGCTAGGGACACAATACTTCACCTTTTTTCAGTTTTTGCAAGAAGTTCCAAACAAACAATGATTTAATTCCTGATGTTTCCCTTTCTGCTATCAGATAATCGCTTGCTATTTTAAAATAACATTTATACTTTGTTTTCTAACAAGGAAGAACTCTTGTTTGAATGTTTAATCTGTTTTTAATATGTTTATAATATTTTATCTTTTCTGTTCTTAAATTCACATTTTTGTTGAGTCAACAACCAAGTATTTGTAATCGCCCGTTCCTCTGCTGGATCCTGTAGGGCAGTCATGACAATTGATGCCCATAGGAGCAACCGCGCGCTTTAGAGCTCAGGAGAGCCTCAGCGCTTTACAGCGAAAAGGAAAGAGACAGTCGAAAGAGGTGGTATATGTCGCTTGGTCGAGCTATATACAGGGATGGCCAGCACTGATTCAATAGATAAAGGGAAGAGAACTTATTAAAACTGTATCCATGTTAATTTTTAGATTTGTCTGAGAAGTATAAGTGCATTATAAGAATGTAAGTTTCAATTTTAATGCTCATTTTTCACAAGTTTGATTTTTTTTATTCAAAAGAACTATTTTCTCAACTTTTTTTTTATAGAAAAGTGAAATTTTTAGATACAGGCCTATTTTTATTTAGTAGCCTTACAAAATGTTTTCGTAAATCTAATATACCGTAAATACGTATTACTGAAGATAGTGTATTGAAAAATTTGAAAATATTCGCATGGAAATTGTTTGTAAGGAAATGAATTAACAAAGCAACTACTGTTACATCATAAGCAAAAGATACGCGCCCATATGTTGTAAAAATGTCAGCTCTATAGCTTCAGCACATTTCAAGAAAATAATTTAATATTCTGATAATAGGAAGTTATTCACCAATATCACCTTAAAAGCATAATGCGATAAGAGTTTTGTTATGTAATATTAGTTACACTTAAAACATATAAAGTACCTAGGTAACTTTGATTTGTACTGTAATATTGTTTTCATTAGTTTATTGATTACTTTCATAAGGCTAAAGGTACCATCAATATCAATTCAAACCTAATCATGTCATACTCAATCTCTCTCTTTTTTTTACATCACTTTCTTTATGAATGATGTGTTTCATTCACTTAGTACAGTATAGTTGTACTACATGGAAATTATTTGAATATTTATTCTTAATTCTTTATATGTTATTAACATTTAAAACACAACTGCAATATTAAGAAATTGGTATTAGCACTCTTGTTTTACAGACAATATAGATAATGTCAAACAGAAAGAAGCCATATAAAAATAATGATATAAAATTTCACGTTCCGTTTGAAGTTTGTGCACCACTGTTTTCTTAATCCAACAGGCTGCTCATTCATATACATAAACCTTCCTCTTTCAATCTTTGCGCCTGATACCAGCGCACGATGTCAAGGTCAGAAAAATGCGCTTGCTTTGACATCACTGCTGTAGGGTAAAGTTGCCTAATTCCGTGATACTCCTAATTCCGTGATACGTTTTTCTTCACTGAATGTCACGGGATTGGGTATCTTGCTAGGAAGTTCACCGCTGTCTCAAAAGTAGGCGAAAGATAGACTCTTTCGAGAAAGATGTCTGTCGCTATAGTCGAACGGCAAAGCTTTGACTGACATTCAATTTTAAAAAAGTATGATAGGATTAGGGTTATCACGAAAATAGGCAACTTTACCCTATATTAAATTACTCCATTTGTGTCCTTTGAATGGTAGGCTAATTCAAGAAATAAACTATAAAAAGTGATACCTTCCGTGCCATGATATAGAACTGAATTGTTAAGAAAGACATAAAACGTATGACGAGAAAGTATGCATCATATTTGGGACATTCATTTTCGTGAATTCCTTGAAATTAATAATTCTTTTTCATACTTAAACAATAGAAATGGAGGAAGTCCAACTACACCTCATCTAACAACGATTTCACATTACCTTTCAGGTGTAATCTAATTAATTATGCAGAAGGTGAAGCAGCTGTCAAAAATGAGCACGCGGTCCATTAGTTGGGTCACTTATCAACAGCGAGCAATCTGGCAGTCTGTGTGCACATGGCGTAGCATTGAAAATCATGCAAATGCTGCCCTACGTGTTTATAAGCGAACTCACACAGAGACGAGGCGACGACGGTCTGCAATTACGATGCAAATTGCTTTTCTACACTATTTCTGGTTATTATTCAAATTGTTCCCCTCCCCCCCGTCGCATCGTCTTCAGTACATCTTCCGTTTCATTCAGTGGCAGCAACATAACGACATAACATCCCAATTCAATCTCAAAATTTCTCTCCACATTAAATGAGAAGAGATCTGAGCTAAGAGTGGGAAAGAATAATATTAACAGGGCGTAACTCGGTGCTTCGTACATTAAATTAGCTTTCAGTATTCTATCTCATTACAGCTGAATGCATTTCGGTTTATAGTAATTTATAAAGTGGCCGTTTTCTTTAGCTTCTCCTTAGCTACAAATTGAAATGAAGAGAAGTTTGCTTCACAATCCCTTTACTCTAAAGACTACGCATCAACTTAAAATTAAACATTTGAAATGAAAAAATAATGAAAAGTGATGATATTAATAGTAATAATAGTATTAGTAATAGCAATAGCAGCCATTGTCTTACCTGGTACACTGTTACTGTGTTCTACCACCGTTTTAAGCTCTCCCCAAATACCTTAAATCTTTGGTAAGTAGTTCAGGTCATTTCAACAAGAAAGTGATCTTTGTATAAGAAATATATAATCCATTGGATAGTACATAGTTCAGGAGTTGTCAACAAGACACTTATTTTTACGTAAGAAGAATATAATACTATCTTGGTTAGTAGTTGAAGAGCTGTTAACAAGAAAGTGATTTTGCATAAGAAAGATACAATCTCTTGGTTAATAGTTTAGGAGCTGTCAATAAGAAAGTGATCTTTGCATAAGGATACAATTCCTTAGTTAGTAGTTTAGGAGCTGTCAATAAGAAAGTGATCTTTGCATAAGGATATAATCCCTTGGTTAGTAATTTAGGAGCTGTCAATAAGAAAGTGATCTTTGCATAAGGATATAATCCCTTGGTTAATAGTTTAGGAGCTGTCAATAAGAAAGTGATCTTTGCATAAGGATACAATTCCTTGGTTAGTAGTTTAGGAGCTGTCAATAAGAAAGTGATCTTTGCATAAGGATACAATCCCTTGGTTAGTAGTTTAGGAGCTGTCAATAAGAAAGTGATCTTTGCATAAGGATACAATCCCTTGGTTAGTAGTTTAGGAGCTGTCAATAAGAAAGTGATCTTTGCATAAGGATACAATTCCCTCGGTTAGTAGTTTAGGAGCTGTCAATAAGAAAGTGATCTTTGCATAAGGATACAACCCCTTGGTTAGTAGTTTAGGAGCTGTCAATAAGTCAATAAGAAAGTGATCTTTGCATAAGGATACAATCCCTTGGTTAGTAGTTTAGGAGCTGTCAATAAGAAAGTGATCTTTGCATAAGGATACAACCCCTTGGTTAGTAGTTTAGGAACTGTCAATAAGAAAGTGATCTTTGCATAAGGATACAATTCCTTGGTTAGTAGTTTAGGAGCTGTCAATAAGAAAGTGATTTTTGCATAAGGATACAATCCCTTGGTTAGTAGTTTAGGAGCTGACAATAAGAAAGTGATCCTTGCAAAAGGATACAATCCCTTGGTTAGTAGTTTAGGAAATAAGAAAGTGATCTGTCAATAAGAAAGTGATCTTTGCATAAGGATACAATCCCTTGGTTAGTAGTTTAGGAGCTGTCAATAAGAAAGTGATCTTTGCATAAGGATACAATCCCTTGGTTAGTAGTTTAGGAACTGTCAATAAGAAAGTGATCTTTGCATAAGGATACAATCCCTTGGTCAGTAGTTTAGAGCGGAAAATAAGAAAGTGATCCTTGCAAAAGGATGCAACCCCTTGGTTAGTAGTTTATAAGCTGTCAATAAGAAAGTGATCTTTGCATAAGGATACAATCCCTTGGTTATTAGTTTAGGAAATGTCAATAAGAAAGTGCTCTTTGCATAAGGATACAACCCCTTGGTTAGTAGTTTAGGAACTGTCAATAAGAAAGTGATCTTTGCATAAGGGTACAATCCCTTAGTCAGTAGTTTAGGAGCGGACAATAAGAAAGTGATCCTTGCAAAAGGATACAATCCCTTGGTTAGTAGTTTAGGAACTGTCAATAAGAAAGTGATCTTTGCATAAGGATACGATCCCTTGGTTAGTAGTTTAGGAATTGTCAATAAGAAAGTGATCTTTGCATAAGGATACAATTCCTTGGTTAGTAGTTCAGGAGTTGTTAACAAGAAAATCATATTTGCATAAGAAGGAAGCAATCTATTGAATAGTAGTTCGAAGGCTGTCAACAAGAAACTGACCTTTGCATAATAAGGATACAATCCCTTGGTTAGTATAGTTCAGGAACTGTCAACAAGAAAATGGTCTTTGCATAAGAAGGATATAATACCTTGGTTAATAGTTCAGAAGTTGTCAGCAATGAAGTGATCTTTGCATAAGAAGGATTTTTATTGCCAATTGAGTCTGTTTATCGATATGAAATGTTACTGGTTCTGTACCTTAATAGATTAAGTTACTTTGCAATCTTGTATGGGTGATCAATACGTCTGTTACTGTAGCTCAGTCTGCTGAGGATCTTAGCTGCCGATCTAAAGTTGCGCGAGAGCGAGGGTTCGATTCATTATTGGTTGGTTTTTTCCTAGGTTTTCCCCAACCGTAGGGCGAATGTTGGGTAACTTATGGCGAATCCTTGACCTCATCTCGGGAAATACAGGGACATCATTTTATTTTTACTTCAATTTTTATTGTACCTGAGTTTTTGAATGTATTTTTGCTAATACTCCCACTCCTTCTACTAAATGGAAGTTCCAACTCCACACAGAACCAAGACCGCAGATAGTAAGCAGTACTGAGTTACTGAGTATAGTACGTTCCAGAAATATGTTCGCGTTTTCCATTAACGAAAGAGCTTTCAATATTGAATCATATTTTCGCACAGGTACTGTCCGTTTGCCTACGTCACATCCCGATTTCCCCAGACCCTGCTTCTGTTCGCCCATTCTCTGTAATATCTGGGCTGTCTTAGCTCTTTTCTAAAGAAAAATATTAATTTCTCTTAGGAATTTGATGTTTTCACAAAAAAAATCATGCCTGTATACAGCTGTTTAATTTAACTTAAATAAAAGGGCCTCGTTAAGTAATTAACTGTCACGTGATTTCCTTTTGAGATTTATAGGCCTTTCTTACAATCCTGCAGGCATAACCACTTGGACGGACAGTAGATAGCATGTCTGAGTAATTTTATATTTTCAAATATTTCTTGTCAAAACAGATGTGAAGATTGAATTTACAGTACGTAGAGTAGGTACAGAATTATTTCAACATGAGTTACTAGTACGAAGGACGAAACTGGCAATTGGAATTAGATGCAATAGTCTATAGTGCGATAATAATATGATGTTTGTGGGAAATTGCAACACCAAGAAAGATTGATACACAAAAGAACTGAAGCCTGTATCAAAGAAATGAACGGCCACCATTTTCAAAATTGTGTTTAAATATTCATATTACGATTATTTTCCAATTTAACTTCTTTCTCTATATTGTACGCTAATGTGCTGTAGAAAGTATAATATACACTGCATAATGAATACGTTCGCATGGATAACTCACTTCGTGAGTAAAAACACTTATTCTTAATACAGTACTGTACTTTGATTAAAGAAAAACCTAATGAAAATTATCAAACTCAAAATCGCCCATATTTCTAGTTTATGTAAATGGATGAACTACTTTTCTTCCTTCCGGCGACGAACGACGGCAGATATACCTAGTAGAGTGATTTGTGTTTTCACGGCCAGTATCATCGAACTCTAGTCTTGGAGGGGGAGCAAGCTCGTCTCTGTGTTTTCCGGTTCTCTAAACTGGTATAGACAGGTTAATATTAAAAATGTTAGTAAAAATAAAATGATGTCCCTTCCTCGTCGACAATCTCGCTATCAAATCCCCAACCTCATCAACGCTAAGAAAATATGATAATATGAAAATGTGAAGTCTTGATTGTTCAGTCTTTGACTTATTTATTGCAGCAAAATATCAAAAGTCGTTCGGGCCATTCTTCCTGGTTATTTTTGCTAATACAAATTAATGAACGTTTTCGCCTCATTATAAGCATCATTTGTACCAATGTACAAATTCTATACCAGGTGATAGCTAGATCGCACCGGGGCAGATTTTTTAAAGACTCTAAACTCGGACGCTTAATATTCATCCGTCACGGCATCAACGCTGCGCGGTGTTCGGCGGGGAAGAAAGGGGTTGAAGAGAAGTCATATGGCTCCCCGTGAGAGAGTAGAATTCGCCCTCGGAGCCCAGTCCTGTTCCATTCAGATCAACAAGTTAACATAAAGTTCATTTAGTCGGTAATTTCGAACAAATTCAATCGATAACAGATGCATGTTGCGATGTCTGATACATAAGCAATCTATCTGTGACACAGATTATGCGATGCCATATGGTGCGGATTATCTGGGATCAGTTGCGCATATTGCAGATGTAATTTCATGTAAATCATATTTCCTGATTCACCTTTTCAGCCCATTGTTGCGAAATGGGAGAAACAGCAGTAATTAATGGTCCAAGCGTAGCTTATTCATTTGACTACTCCACACCACAAGGCTGGGATTTGTTGTCACACAGAACTTGTGATAATTTGTGTGCAAAATATGACCATATGACAACTTCACTCAATGATTTGGTAACCAATGCGGCTTAATCAGGTGTAGTCGTCTTCAGTGGGCTAGCGCAGCGGTTACTAAACTGTGGTCCGCGAGTGGCTCGAGAGGGGTCCACGAAACCAAGACTTTTTTCAGTTTGGATAAAGAAATATTCGCAAAATTTTCATGGTTCGAAGCAAAAAACAAATTTGTTAGTATGCATAAAATTGCAAAAATGTGCGTTAACCTTGGCTTGAAAAGTCAGACAGCAACATAACATAAAGAATATGCATTCAATTTTAAAATATCGCACTTACTGTATTTCTTATATCCAAATTCTAATGCTTTACACTTGGAACTTTTCTTTAAAAACTAGGTGTTTCATAAATCTTTCATTGTAAAGTATTTACAAAAACATTATTTACCGTTACTCCCTGAGGGATAAAATAATAATAATAATAATAATAATAATAATAATAATAATAATAATAATAATAATAATAATAAATAATAATAATAGTAATAATAATAGTAAACTACCCCCCCCCTTGAGGGTAGCCCTTACGGAATCAGTATATCCTCAAAAAAAAATTATTATGTAAACATAGATATTAAATTTTAAAGAAGGGAAACAAAGAAAAGGGCGTGAAAAATTACAATCGCTATTAATGTGGCACCATGTGATTAATTAGATTTGGCAGGATTTTTTTTAACACAATTATCACAAGTCATCCCTCAGAGATGTTGGCAGAGCAAACTGCCGTCGAAATTCTTCGAAAAAAGCTGGTATAGTCCCTCGAGCACCTATGAGCAAGCCGAATACCTCAACGTGAATTAAGGCATATTTCAGCTTGAAATAGTTGACTGTAGGCTCATAGATCGACTTCTTCTCAAGGTGGACCTCGGCTGACTGATGACATTCTACTTCGAAATGTATCGTGGGGTCCCTGTTTAGTGTCAGCATTGTACGCTAAAATATCTACTCGTCTCGTTGACCCATTTTCAGCTAGACAGGAGATTTTTTCTTCTATTATCCAGCCCTTATTTCTTAATGCGGTAGCAATTTTGGATCTTACAAGATTATGTCTCGAGTTCCTCAAGAGCAATCCCTGTTCACAGAATCCCAAGACGTGTGCTAAAGTTTCAATCTCCGGGCAGCCATGTCTGCACCGGGTACCGTCGAGAGATCTGCCTGTAAACATGACTAAAAAAATATTCAATCTTTAATTGTTTGAATATGAATCTACTCTGGAGCAAAAATAATATATACTCGTATTTGACTGGTGCATGCACGAAAACTAAAGGGAAAGGCGGTATAATCAAGAACTAAACGCATATTGTGTTATTTTTTAAATGCGCAATATGATATTTCAAAATAATATACCTGAAAGTTAGAATTTATAAAACAGTTATATTACCGGTTGTTCTTTATGGTTGTGAAACTTGGACGCTCATTTTGAGAGAGGAACATAGGTTAAGGGTGTTTGAGAATAAGGTGCTTAGGAATATATTTGGGGCTAAGAGAGAGGAAGTTACAGGAGAATGGAGAAAGTTACACAACAGAGAACTGCACGCATTGTATTCTTCACCTGACATAATTAGGAACATTAAATCCAGACGTTTGAGATGGGCAGGGAATGTAGCACGTATGGGCGAATCCAGAAATGCATATAGAGTGCTAGTTGGGAGGCCGGAGGGAAAAGACTTTGGGGAGGCCAAGACTAGATGGGAAGATAATATTAAAATGGATTTGAGGGAGGTGGGATATGATGGTAGAGACTGGATTAATGTTGCTCAGGATAGGGACCAATGGCGGGCTTATGTGAGGGCGGCAATGAACCTGCGGGTTCCTTAAAAGCCATTTGTAAGTAAGTAAGTATGTGTGTATATATGTGTGTGTGTATACACACCTCGTTTTTACTGTGACATCGTGTTTTAGTTTCGTGTTAGCATTCAGCTTATGTATTGTTTATGTTTTTGTTTCTGAAAAAATTGAGATAAGGACGAAAATAGCCAGAGTAGCTGACGCGCCCTTTTTAAGCCCCACTAACTAACTAACAGGATGATTCACGAGGATTTACCGTCACTTACGGAGCTTATTACCGAAGACATTCTAAGCAAAAAAAGTCATACAAACATTTGTCCTAATCTCAATATTTTCAAAGTTACACTAATTTGAAGTTGTTTGTAAAATACCCCTTTTTTAGTTTTAAGAATAAAAAAATATTACGGATAGAGAATGAACTATTGAGACATATTTCTTTCATTTGCTATTGTTCTGAAGCTAAAAATGTGTTGTTAATTGCTTTGTACAGATTTTGTTTTTCAATTTTTTACTAAAAATGACGTCATTCTTACGCACTTATCACAACAATTGTTATAAATCATACGACTTTAGGAACTTGATTCTTTACAGTTTAATTATGCATCCCAATGTACAGTCTTGAAGAATTTACAAGAGTGGCGTGATTTGTAACAATTGTTGTGATAAATGCGTAAGAAAATATAATTTTGTAATTAACAATTGAAAAAAAAAATCTGTACGAAGCAACTATGGAATTCACAACACATTATTAGCTTCAGAATACTAGTCAATTAAAGAAATGATACTCCTGAATAGATAATTCTTTATCTGTAATGTTCTTTTACCCTTAAAACTCAAGAATAATGGTATTTTACAAACAACTTCAAATTAGTGTAACTTTGAAAATATTCAGATTAGGACAAATATTTTTATTACTTTTTTGGCCAGAATATCTTCGAAAATAAGCTCCGTAAGGGACGGTAAATCCTCGAGAATAACATTTATGTATACAGGCTGAACAATAAATAATAGTCTATTATTAATTCCAAGGGGTTATTCTTTGAGATATTTGAAACAAAAAGGTTTAATATAATTTTACTCGTTTTGTGCTTTCTTTTCGAGAAAAAAAATTATTTGAAATATTTCATAGCTTGAAGAATCAGTAGAACGGAGAAAAATTCTCACCGGGACTGGGACTAGAACCCGGGTTTCCAGCTTTATGTGCCGGCGCTTTATCCACTAAGCCACACCGGCTTCAAGTTCCGATGGCGGATTGAATCCGTCTCTTTAAGTTCTACCTACTGTGTTCCCCTTTGTTGAACTACCCTCGTGTACCATGTCACAGCATGTGTGACAGTAAACACAATGTCCAACCACAAGTACAGAGGTGCACTCATTACGAGTGACTAAGTGGCCGGGATCCGACGGTACATTGCGCCGTATTGTTGTAAGTTTGTTCAAGAACACTTTTGAATTTAAAGTATTTCATTTTGTGCAGTGTACTAAAGTAAATATAGTTACTTGTTATTATATTTGGGGATCAGTCGATTTGCTACAAAGTTCAACAAAGAGAGGCTTGGGAAAAATGGTGGATTTATAAACTGCAGAGAGAGCTGCATCATATAGGAATAGGATGGCTGTGGGAGAAAGGAGAGAATAACAGAAGGAATGTATGGCGTAATGTGAAGATGCGTTTAATTGATATCGAGAGGCAGGAGATTGAGCTCCAATGTTCGGAAAAGTCCTCACTACATTTACAATCAGCTCTCATGCTTAACTGGGGGAGGTGTGACTACATAAATTCTTGTAACAAAGACAGTAGAGCAGGTTTAGCGTGGCTAAGATTGGGGGCATGGAAGGGTAATAAAACTGTCAACGAAGAAGTAGAGCGCCTTTGTCCACTGTACAGAAAAAAGGACTCCTATAAACATATTTTATTACAGTGTGTCGAATTGGAACATATCTACCACCCTCGATGCTAAGTCAGAATAGGAATTCGCTTGACCTAATGGGGAATAGAGAATACGAAGAAAATACTGGATTGTTCCTCCTGAAGGCGAGACAGATTAGAATTTCAGCTGTTGAAGTTTGTGACAAGAACTAACGAAGGGATAATGGTACCTACCCAATTAAACACTTTTATGTCTGTTTTAGGTTAGGATATTATTATATAATTTGTTCTGTTGTGCCATTTCCATTTTAATATGTGTGTTCTTTTAGAGAGTGGTTGGATCTAATCATAGGTGAGGGGGGTGAAACCTACAAAGTAGGACTTGTTTTAGGTACAAAGTACGTACGGTCAGAAGACCCGTGCATTGGATTTTAGAGAAAATTATGATAATATAAAATCTGTATGTATAAAATTACACAATAAATCCATCTATTTATCTATATAGTTACTTGTTTTCACAAAAAAAGAAGTGGTTCAAATTATGATAGTTCAAGAAACCGAACCAGAAATGAACAAATCTTTAAAACATGATAAAGGGATGAATTTTGTGGAAAATAATGTAAATTTTGTGTTCGTGTTACCGATATTACGTGATATTGTATTTAATATGATGAAACTCTCTCGTTCTTAAACTGATAAGACAATGTTAATCGTTTTCTTCTAAATGCGATGAACCGTAATCAATACACCGGTAGTAAAATATGATGGTATCCGTGTACGGATATCTTCCGACAGGATGTTGATGAACGCTTTATTATTGGAGTTTATTCTGAAAATCATCATAATATTTGTTTACTGTGGGCAGGCAAATGGTTTGGTGGGGGTACCGCTTGTGTGGGTGTGTTAAACGACCGAATAACTTTGGTTATCAAAGCGTACAGCGTAATAACAGCCTCGTGCACAATCCCAGCTTTAGGGATTGCTGATCCCCGCAACAGAATTTAATTCCGCCAAACATTATGAAAGTAACTTGTTCCAAAAATAACCTGGCATGATTGTTCATTCTTCAGTGTTTGACGCCAAAATGATCGGCACAGGATTTAAGTTACATAGCCACTTCTTTGAGTGGTGCGTATTGTGCGCGTGAAGGAAATAGAACTGAATTTCGAGAGAGAATACTAGTGATAAAATTTTCATATTTAGGTACTAAATAATAATAATAATAATGATAATGAATATAATAATAATAATAATAATAATAATAATAATAATAATAATGGCTTTATTTAACCTGGCAGAGGCCGTAAGGCCTTACACTCAACCGGGCTGTATATTTGAACATAAAACTGGACCATTTAAGTGTGCTCTTAGATTTACTGGCACTCAACAAAATTCCGGGTCCATTAAAACTCTGCAGTTGCAGCGTCGTTAAATAAAACATAAACATTTAAAACTGGATCGGAATTAATAACATACTGATACAATTTAGGTACATAATGAGATCAAAAGAGGTAATTACATAAAATTTACCTCATAAAATAAAAATAAACACAGTGAAATACATATTAATGTTGTTAGAATCAAATGCGAATCACTAAATACTAAACAGTCCACTTGAAACGACTATGCTAAGTATATTCTATTATCCACGTGCTAAAAAGGATAAATGTTCATCTCCTCTATTGCTTAAAAAAAGTCCCTTGTGCAGACGCTTGTATTTCCCTATTTTGACTATGCTGACATTTTACTGACTGACCTCTCTAGCGACAACAAAACGAAACTTCAACGTGCTCATAATTTGTGTGTACGTTTTGTAAGCAATGTTCGTAAATATGATCATATTACCCCATCCCTGGAAGCAATAGGTTGGCTAAAACTAGATAAGAAAAAAATTTACATTCACTTCTCTTTCTCTTCGAAATCTTGAACTCTTCTATTCCTTCGTACCTGTCGTCTCGCTTCACTTACCTTTCTTCCCATCATAACCTGAACACACGCTCTCGTCATGAAACAATACTAACAATACCATCCCATCGCACCTCCTCATACTCATCCTCTTTCACAGTAGCCCTGCCAAGACTCTGGAATTCGCTACCTGCTAGCATCAGGGACTGTCGAAATAAAATTGAATTCAAACGCAAACTTACTAGGTACTTGGTCAGTAATTGAAACTCATTTAGACGTGGTTTCTTGTAAATAGTTTCCTTAATCTATCACAAAATATTTCAATATCGGTAATTTCATCACTATACAATTTTGTTATTCTAGCTTTAATTTGTAATTCAGTAAATATAAAATAAGCTTTGTTTTTCTATGATAAATTACCTAGCTTTCATTAGTCAGGTCATATTTTCGTACTTTGATTTTTATTGTGATTGTAATTGTAAATTTAATACTAATTGTAATTTTATTCTTCATATTGTAGTTGGAATCTCCTGGTAGAGGGGCAGAGAAGGCTTGACGGCCTTATCTCTACCAGGTATAAATAAATAAATATTACTACTACTACTATTTACTATTTATTTTGTTTATTTATTTACAAATTTACATGTTTACTTATTTACTTGCGTATGTACGTAGTGTTGTGTAGGCTATGTGCAGTAGTGGCAAAAAAAAAAAAAAAAAAACCGGACCGACCCTTGTAGCTGATTTCAGAGCCTTGTTCACTCAGAGCACGATAGACTGGTAACTAAGACTTTCGTGGTTCGATTCCTGCCTGGAAAGGAAACTTTTTTTTGTTCCTTATTCAAATTTATTCCCAATACTTTTCGATTGCTGGTAAAATTCATGTTCTGGGAATAATGAGTTAATTAAGTAGTAAAATATCGCTGCAATCTAAACGTTTTGGGAATAAATTTGAATAAGGAACCAAAAAACGTTTCTTTCCCAGGCAGGATTCGAACCACGGAAGTCTTAGTTACCAGTCTATCGTGCTCTGGAGTGAACAAGGTTCTGAAATCGGCTACAAGGGTCGGTCCGGTTTATTTGGCACTACTGTACTGTGTGGCGGCCTGGTAGCTCAGTTGGTAGAGCAGCTGGCTACGGACTGGAAGGCCCGGGGTTCGATCCCAGGTGGTGACAGGATTTTTTCTCGTTGCCAAACTTTCAGAACGGCCCCGAGGTTCACTCAGCCTCCTATGAAATTGAGTACCGGGTCTTTCCCGAAGGTAAAAGGCAGTCAGAGCGTGGTGCCGATCACAACACCTCATTCTAGTGCCGAGGTCATGTAAAGCTTGGGGCTCTGCCTCCATGCCCCCCCAAGTGCCTTCATGGCATGTTACGGGGATACCCTTACCTTACCCTTACTGTACTGTGTGTGTGTGTGTGTCTCTCTCTCCTCTCCTCTCTCTCTCTCTCTTTCTCTCTCTCTCTCTCTCCCTCCCTCCCTCCCTCCCTCCATTGCAAAGAATGATTGCTATTAATCTTTAATAGTCTTACACCTAAGCCTTGCAAATACTACTTGTACATATAAATATGTTTTGTTAAATTTAGTCTATAATTCTTATCATTGCAAAAAGAATTTTCACATAAGATTGTACATCAAATCAAAAATTAATCAACATATTTAATTTAGTCTTACACCTAAGGCATCACTTGTCATAGCTAAATACTACTTGTAGAATTCATATACACCTACTTAACTTAATAGAAACTTAACAAGCCTAACCCTAAATTTAGTCTATACATTCTTATCGTATATATTAAATTTTAACTAATAAGAACTCGGCAATTCTACTCCTAAATATACCCTACATATTGCGTTATCTTTATTTTTGAACTGAGATAATATAAAATCAAATAATTACAGGTAGATTTCATACGTGTATACGAATCATTGGACAAGTATCTCGTGAAACCGAACAGATTCATGCGTCGTAACTTGTAGCAACAATCATATGGTGGGGGTAAGTGAGCTAGCTAGCTGCAAATTAAAGCATAGCGAGAGAGGGAAGCATCCCAGTCCACTTTTTCTTCTCCTCACGCGTAAGTACGTTCCACGAGATATCTAATGGCCTGTAAGTGCTGGTTGAATTTTAATGGACCATCAAGATTTTCCAGTAGGTTTGCGCTAGCGCAATGGAAGTTAACTATTGGGAAAGCATGTGTCATTTCGTGAGCTTGTGTGATTGTCAATGTGGAATAGTGACAGGAAATGGGATATAATATCGAGAAACTCGCTAACTGTGAAGTTCATGAAATGATTCGCCGCAACTTGTGTTGTATATATGAATTTAGTGATACAAGTTTTGATGAACGTACACAAAAATAATCGCATAGCTTAAACTCTGAGCTTCCTTCAGCACTGCGAGAGAGTTTGCAACGATCTCCGAACTGTTCAGCCGCTTAATGAATCCTGGATTTATTACTCAAATGTGTAAAATTTGACAGGCGTTATAGTGGATCCACACATGTTCACCATGGAATCCAAAATATATAGACGTGTGACCAAACCCTCATTACACGGAATATAATAAGAAAGTACTATAATGCTTAAAAAATCGATTTCCCGACTCAGGTAAATATGTTTTCAGAATTTCTGATAACCAAAAAAGTGATTTTAAGCATATCATCTGTGTGTCTGTATATTCCTGGGGACAATTTCTTCAAAACTATTCTTCGGATTGTCCCGCGCCGTGGCGTCGCGGTCTAAGGCATCCTGCCTAGGACTCGCGTTACGGAATGCGCGCTGGTTCGAGTCCTCTTAGGAGAAAAAATTTTCTCATGAAATTTCGGCCAATGTATGGGACCGGTGCCCACCCAGCATCGTGATGCATTTTGGGAGCTACGATAGGTAGCTAAATCCGGTTGCGAATGCCAGCTATAACGGCTGGGGGGATCATCTTACTAATCACACGATACCTCCATTCTGGTTGGATGATCGTCCACCTCTGCTTCGACATGTGGGCGTGAGGCCAGCAGCCAGCTGGTCGGTCTAGGCCCTTCACGAATTGTAGCGCCAAGGATTATTATTATTATTATTATTATTATTATTATTATTATTATTATTATTATTATTCGGTTTATGTTCATCTTAAGTATCTATGAATTAAATTACCGGCTGTGAATAATTGAAGACCTGAATTGAACTTTTCAAGTCCAAAATTGACCGAATTTGACGTTTTACTTGACATAGGGGAGAGTCGGGTAGTATCGGACAGCGGGTAATATCGGACAGTGAGTTTCTTTCATTTACCACACGATGATAGTACCTAATTGACATGGTTACGTTTCTGTGATGTCTCATAGAGAAACGTAACCATGTCATTCAGGTACTACCATATGGTGGTAGATGAAAGAAAAGCAGATTCGAATCCCGGTCGGGGCAAGTTACCTGGTTGAGATTTTTTCCGAGGTTTTCCCTCATCCCAATACGAGCAAATGCTGGGTAACTTTCGGTGCTGGACCCCGGACTCATTTCACCGGCATTATCACCTTCATATCATTCAGACGCTAAATAACCTAGATGTTGATACAGCGTTGTAAAATAACAAATAAAATAAAAATAAAAAAAGCACTGTCCGATATTACCCGATGTCCGATACTACCCGACTCTCCCCTACGTTGTGTTTTGCATAGGCTACTATCCTGTAAAAAAATAATATCCCATGTCCGACATTGTACTTTTTTCAGTAACTGATGGAGATTTAACGTAAACGTGAGACGGGTCTTAGAATTGGAAAATAATTTAAATTTATGTTCCCCCGCAAAGAGCAGGTAGAAGTGAGTTTCCATGTAAAGAAACTGAAAAAAGAGCTTCTAGGAAACTCGACAGGCCTGCCCGTGTGATATTTAGGACAAGAGTAAATCCTACAGCATAAATAATATTTCGTTTTTTCTCAAATGTATGAGTCTCTTTATTGTAACCCGCAGTTAAACTAGATAAAAAGCGTAGAAACATAAAAAATATATATATTGTTACACACTTTTATTGCAAAATTACTTTCTGAGAATTTTGGTCTAGCGCGTAGAAGTTCTATTTTAATTTGTCACATCACCGCAGGCAATCTGTTTTTTTTTTTCAATGTCGCATACATTGACGTTCTCCTACGTAATATACAATGACGCTGTGTAAATATGATAGTTCATGCAGTGCACACAAACACTTCAAAATTATAGAGAAGAGGTAGGGGATTATTTATTTAACAAACGTCTGGAAATAGAATACATCGAGATAATAGAGATGATGTAAGCATAATATTGTATCTGTGGACTGAAAATTACCAAAGAAAACTGAAATACAAGAAAATATAATCTACAATTTATTATTGCTTCGTCTGTTGAAGAGAAATACGGGGCATTGAACGCAACCCTCTTTACACAATACTTAAAATAATTTATTCATAATTTGTTGTTTCTTTGTTTATATTGTTGTCATTTGTTTACTTGCTGATGAAAGGAAGTATATTTTAGTGTCATATGTATCCATAAATGATGAAAGATAATGGAAGGGGAGAAAAGGACGGAAAAACAGCCGATGAAAAGAAACTAATGGCAAGAAAAATACATGAATAGTGAGAAAATGTGCTGATAAAAGAACTAAGAGAATTAGAAACAATAAAGATAGAGATGCAGGAATTAAAAATAAAATAAGTAATCAGTGACGTAGGATCTAGAGCAGGCCTGCACAAACAGCAAGGAGCGGTGTTTACCGCTCGCCGAAACTGAGAGGAAGATACGTCAGAATGACATAGACTTGCTATAGCTAGAGGAGAGTGAAACGACCACTCAGTTATCTAGTGGAGTGCAGTGTGTAGGCCAATTCTCAGTAACTGTTTCACGTTGCTTACCTACTGCTACAGTATAGAATGGAGGAATCTAAAAGACGGAACGTAACATTTAACGATTTACAGCTCGAACGTATTGATCTTCAATGTGACCTAAAGGCTAAATAATACTACTAGCCTGGTTGAGTTTTACAAGACTAAACATTAGCAATAATATCCACGACTACACAGGCTGGCTGTGAAAATGATTGCTATGTTTGGCTCAACATTTATATTTGTGAGCAACTGTTTTCTATAATCAACTTTAATAAAGGCAGACATCGAACATCTGTAACTGATGTTTCATTATGGTCAGTAGGCTACTGTTCCTTTCAGCTGCCAACAGCATAAAACCTCGTTTTGATGTACTGATAAATAAAAATATAACAAAATGATATTGTGCATGTAAGTAGCCATAGAATTTCTATTACTTCTGTAAGATAAATATTTCTTTATTAATTAATAGTAGTCCAACATAGTTCTGCAAACACTGAACTGGAATTCATTTCATAAGCACTCGTAATAATAATAATAATAATAATAATAATAATAATAATAATAATAATAATAATAATAATAATAATAATAATTTATTTATTTAATCTGGCAGAGCTAAGGCCAGTAGGCCTTCTCTTCCGCCCAGCCAGACTCTAATTCTAATCAAATACATTTGCTTACATAGTTATTACATTAATATCTAGATCATAAAACAACATGAAAGTAAATAATGAAAATTGGATAACTAATGTTAGTGTGACAATAACAAACACTGGTAAGAAATAGTTATAATAATGATAATAATAATAATAATAATAATAATATTAGTAGGGTAATAATAATAATAGTAGTAGTAATAATAATAATAATAATAATGAGATAATTTAGATATTTATCTGCGATATATATAACCATTAAACATTGAGAAACCTGAAACAGTTGTTATTGTTGACAATAATTGTTAGAAAAATATCTCGTTAGCCTATTCTTAAATTCATTTGATGTCTGACAGTCCCTGACATTACTCGGTAGGAAATTCCAAAGTCGAGGAACAGCCACAATGAAAGAAGATGAATATGAGTATGTTCAGTGGGAGGGAATGGATAATATTGAGGAGTGTTGTGATCATGTGTCTAGGTTATGATGGGTGGATAAATTTTGAAAACGAGACGCAAGATAGACAGGAGTGGAGAAATTCCTTTTGTGTATATTTTGTACGAGATCACCCCTTCTTCCAGTCCACCCTTATACAGAGCGCAGCTAATATGTGCATTCCGCTCATGAGCTGTGAGCCGGCTCGGAGAGCGCAAACCTTGTGCAGGCCTGATCTAGAGGGAAAGATGAAAAAACTATAGGGATGGGGAAGAAAATAGAGATAATGAAGAGGAAGGGAGAGAGGTTTTCTGAAGAAAAGGAGGTAACTTGAAGAGGAGACGGGGTAATTTGAAGAGTAGACGAGGATAAATTGAACAAGAAACGGGGATAAATTAAATTGAAGACGGGAGTAATTTGAAGAATATGATCCGGGAGGATGAGACGAGAATACTTGGAAGAGGGTGAAACTGGGAAATTGGAAGAGGATGAGGCGGGGGATTTTTGAAGGGGATGAAACTGGAAACTGGGGATGAGATGGGGGTTCCTTGAAGAGAAGAGAAGCAACGGAGGTGTTTGGACAGAGAAAGAGGACTCTTATCCATTATCCCCCTTCAGGGGAGAGCACTGACTGAGGCTGTCCTCGCACGCAGGCCGCTCGGCTGGGCCAATTATACTACCCGGGCTGGAATGATGCGCATGCCCTAAGACTCCCCGCGCTACAGATCACCCTGCGCCCCCCCTCCGAACTCCCCTACAGCCTACACGATCCCTTTACATTTCCACGTAGATCTTACCGCTGTCTCTCAAACCCAGTTTCACGAGTTACTACAGGGACATCATTTTATTTTTACTTCAATTTTTATTGTACCTGCGTTTCTAAATGTACTTGACTTCCACTCCTTTCACTAAAGTCCTTGCTAACGTCAGCCACACAAACTTACGGCCGCTGTTGCTAGCAGTGAAATAAACAGTACAGAGTACAGTGTGTTTCAGAAATATGTTGCATTTTCTATAGAAGAAAAAGCTTATATTATTGAAGTTTATTTTCACACAAGTATGGTGTGTAGCATAACTGAATTTATCTGTGTGGACTGAGCACAAGTGAAGATTAGAGTTACCGAAAGTACGGTACCCTGTAATATTGGCACGGTACTTAACAGCATTATTTAAACAAGAGTTTTGTTTTACTGTTTATAGGAATGAAGGACGATGATGGAAACTGGAATTACAATATAACCGAATGTGAACAACAGTTTTTCTTTTCTTTTTTTTTTTTTCACAATTTCCTGACTATATCATTACAGAATATTTTCGTAGAAATGTCATTAATCTGGTAGATAAATTTAGAGCAACAAAGTGTACAGAAAGGAAAAAAAACAAAGGTGACAGAAGATGCTGTAGAAGATGCTAGAGAAAGGATGCAGCGACGTCCTAATAAGTCGGTCAAGAAGTTAGCTGTAGAAATTGGGGTTCCTTACGGAAGTGCCCACAAAATTCTGAGGAATAAATTAGATTAGTAATATGCTGAATAAAGTAAACATTATACATAATATATATAACCGCCTGAAGACTTGAGTTTGTGAAAAAAAAATTGTTACTATTCTAATGTTTTTTTGATAAAATACTGTAAAGTAATGATCAAACTGAAAATCGTAATACTATATTTCCCTGTAACATAAATGGATACACTACTTTTCTCTCCTCCTATAGCTAGTAAAATGATTTGTTTACGTATTGCACTAGCAACTCCAAAGTCCTGTAATGGAAGAGGGGTAACAGTGTTTCCGAGTATAGCCAGGTTAATGTTAAAAATGTTAGTAAAAATAAAGTGATGTCCCTGTATAATCCCGTGCAGAGACCACGGTGCATAGCGCTACCACCAACAACGAATGACCACATGCAAGTTCTGTGGCTGCACGCAGCCGACTCTACATCGAAGCATCGCTGTAAAAATTGTAACAAATTATGGTTGTAACTTTTTGTATAGGCCTATTTGGAGTTTAAATATAAGCAAATTACATTTACTATTTCTTCCCTTTGCTTCTATTAAAGTATATCAAGACTTTTCTTTGGTTTCTCACTCGTAACACTTACTTACGGCTTTTAAGGGACTCGAGGTTCATTCCCGCCCTCACATAAGACTGTCGTCGGTCTCTATTCTGTGCAAGATTAATCCAGTCTCTACCATCGTAACACACCTGCTCATAATAAGGAGCGCTATTCCTACATCATTCCTTCCGCACTTAGGGTAGTGACTAGAGATGGACAACGATCGAGAAAGCAAGACTAACAGCGCCAGCAAAGCCGAAAACCCGCACGACAATGTTGTATACGTCGCGTCCTTGACGTAAAGACTGCTTGTGAGAGTTTCGAGACGCCTAGATTGATCACTCCCGAAGACCCGAACGTCAAGCAGCCTTGAATCGCCACAGTTGTTTATACCTGACTGAACTTTGATCTACTTTGGCAACTATTACATATGTAACATAAACAATCAAGTAGCCTATTTGAATCAGCATCTCTACCATTCAATGTATAATAATCCGTTCCCCAGTCTTTATTTAATTAAAAGGCCTTTATTAAAAGGATAGGAATTTTCTTTTCATAGTCGGCCTCGGTAGCGCAGTTGGTATAGTGGTGGCCTTTTGTGCTCGTGGTTGCGGGTTTATTCCCGGCCCAGTGTGCTTAAATGCGACAGGCTCATTTTAGTAGATTTACTGGCATGTAAAATAATTCCTGCGGGACAAAATTCCGGCACACTGGCGACGCTGATATAACCTCTGCAGTTGCGAGCGTCGTTAAATAAACCATAATTCAATTTTCTCTTATGTTTGTGATCAAGTGTGCAATCTCATGTAAAAAAATATTAACGTTGTGTTTTATGTTCCTTAGAAATCCAAATTTATTTGAGAAGTGTTTTTTTTTCTATTTATATAACCATATGTAATATCATATAACCAGAACATTTTGATAGGGGAGAGTTGCCGAATTTGGACCGTTGCCTAAATTGGACCGCAGTTGTATGTCCATATATATATAAGTATTTCTAACATTTCAGTTGGCACCACTGCTTGCTGACGCTGCCTAAGGTACTCATCTTGAAGTTCAGTGAGCTGCAACCATCTTAGCAAATAGGATTGCCGTTAATGTGTTTTGGTGTTTTCTCTTACAATTTTGACGCTACGGATCTTAAGCTTCTGTATACAGTAGGAGTAAGTAATAACAATTTATATACTATACGTTACAAGTATTTTTCATTAGCTACTATCTGCGTGTTTTAAAACTAGTTTTTAATTTCATATGTTTGTTTAGTGTCGTCTGTTTGCATAAGTGAACAAGTTGCCTAGGTTGGACCTCTGCGCGTTGTCTGAATTGGACTGGTCCAATTTAGGAAACTGTTAGTATTTTTTTTTCAACATGAATATAAAGCATTATATTATGTCAACGTTAAGAAAAATAGTATATTGGGGGATTCTGTGTCTTTATGTTTTCAAGATGTCAAAAAGGGAAACCTACCAGAAATGAAATGGTACTTTGAAGATGGCGGTATCAGCATAAAGGAATGGTGACTATGGACTCAACGAGTGTGCTCGCGTATATGGAGTGCCATAGACTACAGCAAAGATAGGCCTATATGCTGATTGCAAAAATGCTTTCCAATGAAGTCCTTCGGAAAGCAAACAACCTTAAATTTAGATATGGAAAAAATTATTACCGACCACATTCTCTTGTTTGAAGAAAGTTTTTATGGGTTCACAATCAAAGATAGTATGCATATGCTTGCTTTTGATGTTGCAGGAAAATATTATGCTCCCTACACTTTTAACAAGGAGAAAAAAATGGCCGGAAGGAAGTGGTTCTGTGCTTCTATGAAGCGAAACTCAAAACTTTCTTTCCGTCACCCAGAAGGGACATAAATGGCCCAAGCTAAGGGGTTCAATAGGGACAGTGTTATCCAGTTTTCCGACCTGCTGAAAAAACTGTCGATGATAATGGTATCACAACAAATACTATGTTCAACGTTGACGAATTTGGATTTACAACGGTGCAAAAGAGGCAACAGAAAGTTATAGCTCAGAAAAACACCAAGTTGGAGCCGTAAGTGGTGAAAGAGGTGTAAACACGACAGTAGTCTGTGTTGTCAATGCGGCGGGGTTCTTTATACTGCCACTGGTAACTTTCAAACGCAAGAGGAAATCATGTCATCTTTTTATTTTTTATGTCTACGTTTTCTTATTCACAGGAGTTTCGTAGCCAAACAGGGACTTTCCAATTCTGTGTAACATTTTTTCTCTTTTTTATTTATTTTTTTAACTTTTCTATGAGTCTTCCTGTAATTTCGAAATAGGCCATGTAACCGAGACAAGCAACTAATATAAAACTAATTCAATTGAAAGAGAAATATTCTGAATGTAACAATCAGATTGAATGCAATAGTGTTTCTGTAATTAATTTATCTTGTTTTTCTTTAACTTTTCATCAAAGTTCAGAGAATTGTGTAACTTCTTTCACCACATGTTAATATCTGATACATTTTAACGTAAAATTTGGTGAATTAAAGATATTTATAATTAATAACCTTCTTCTACTTATTTGTTTACTATTACAAATGTATTTTTGCGAGGTCCAAATTGGAACACTATGAGTCCAAACTAGGCAACCGGTTTCCCAATTTGGACCATTTCCATGATTTTGGTTTTACCTTTTTATATTTATTAGGAATTGTGTAATTTAAACTATAAGACTATAGGATGAAAGTACATAGAATGTGGAATGTACTAGAACATATTTTGATTTAATTTAATCATTATTAAAGACGTGGGATTAAAAAACAAAAAACTGGTCCAATATAGGCAACCTTCCCCTAACTAAGATACTGTTCTGTTTTGTCTTTTTGTCTCATTTAAACATTTATAATGTTATTTATTTCAATGATACGTATTATTCAAAGTTACGAAATCTTTCCACGCCGACCAAATGCTATTTCGAGAATGATGAGAGAGACTCGAAGCGCACGAGAATGACGAGACGAGACTCGAAAGACAAATGCAACGAACACAGCGAGCGAGAGCGGCAGTTAGTTTTGTTCATTTCTAGTAGTGACTATTCCTGACTTTGCCTTGAGCTATTAAACCTGATAAATTTCCCTGTACTGCCATATGTTCGGAGAGTATGAACTAACCTTACTTTTTACGCATGCATAAATAAAAATAATTTAACATTATAGTTACCGGTACCTACCTTTAAATAACAGGTAACAAAGACAGAAGCTTTGGGACGGAACTGACTGGTACATTATGAAAACTAGAGACCGAATTGAACCAACTTTTTTCTGTAAAAAGTTTACGGCAGTGATGTCAACTGATGGCCCACAGGAGTAAGCCCACGCTTTAGAGCCCAGGAGAGCCTGAGCGATTTACAGCGGAAAGGAAAGAGACAGACGAAAGAGGTAGTATATGCCGCTTGGTCGAGCTATATACAGGGATGGTCAGCACTGATTCAATGGATAAAGGGAAGAGAACTTATTAAAATTAAAACTGTATCCATGTTAATTTTTAGATTTGTCTGAGAAGTATAAGTGCATTATAAGAATTTAAGTTTTAATTTTAATGCTCATTTTTCACAAGCTTGCTTTTTAATTCGAAAGGAATATTTTCTCAACTTTTTTTATTTACAGAAAAATGAAATTTTCAGATATGTTTGTTTAGTAGCCTTACAGGTACTAAAACAATGTTTTCGTAAATCTAATATACCGTAAATACATATTGTTGATGATAGTGTACTGAAAATTTTGAAAATATTCGCATGGAAATTGTTTGTAAGGAAATGAATTAACAAGGCAAATATTGTTACATCACAAACAAAAGATATGTGCATGTATGTTGGTAAAACGTCAGTTCTATAGCTTCAGCAGGTTTCGAGATACCTTAATTTAATATTCTGATAACAGAAAGTTGCGCACCAATATCACCTAAAAGCATAATGTGATAAGAATTTTATTATGTAATATTAGTTACAGTTAAAACATATACCTAGGCAACTTTGCTTTGTATTGTAATGTTGTTTTGATTACTTTTATAAGGGTAAAGATACCATCAATATCAATTTCAACTTATCATGTCATATTCAGTGTCTTTCTTTGGGATAACACTTTCTTTATGAATGATGTGTTTAATTCACTTAGTACAGTATAGTTGTAGTTATTATGGAATTTGTGTGAATATTCCTTCTTTACTTTGTTTTTATTAGAAAACACAACTGCAATATTAGGCTAAGAAAATAACAAACAGAAAGAAGCCATATAAAAATAAGGACACAAAATTTCACGTTCTGTTTGAAGTTCGTGCACCACTGTTCTCTTAATCCAACAGGCTGCTTATTCCTCCTAGCATACCTAGCGCTTGATGCCCGCGCACGACGTCAAGGTCAGAAAAATGTGCTTGCTTTGACATCACTGGTTTACGGGGTCGGAACTGACATGGCCCCATATTTGACATGGATCATTCTAGGATAAAATGACTTGTAGTTACTGATCGTGATCAAAATTCTTGCAGTAGTTTAGGAGAAAATGCTATACGCGAGCGGAAGGGGTAACAGATGGACAGTAAGCCTCCAAAACCATTTTCTCGTTATGATGCCGAAAAAAAAAAAAACATTTTTGCTAAAATGTCGATAAATATTTTTGTAGCATCGCGGTAGTTTTTCTAGTGAGAAAGTAAAAGTATATTTTGTTTCCAACTCCCTTAATGTGAATCGGATGATGTAGAAAAGCAATATCGTTGAATTTATTGGCCTCAATTGAATAATATTTGCATACATAATTTGATACGAATTATCTGTTGCATATGTATGAATAAGCTATTTTCAAAATATGAATTTTAAATTAAAAATCAAACGAATATTGTTATTAAAGGTTATAAACGCAGATTTACGCATACAAATTAAATCATATAATTGACTTCAATAAATATTTACAAGTAATAAAGGTATCAAAAGAGTGATATCAAGAGCAACACACAAAGGAAGTTTCACAAAGTGATACCTGTGACTACATTATGTGTGAGAGCGGAAACTGAAACTGCAGGAAAGTGAGAAATAAATTACTGTCCAAATTTCACGAGAGGATCCCTGTTAAATTCCTTGCGGGGTAAGAGGAGAGAGTCGGCCATCACTCATTATTGAAGGAGCAGGTGGATAGGAGTGGTGTCATTGGTTGCTACAAACAAGGCTTAGTCAATGGCTGGCCGGTTACGTTCAGGAATAGTTTATACGAGTGGAGGAAAAATCACATTCCTTGCTCGGATCTTCTCATGAAATGCGGACTTTAGTCACCATCACCATGGTGACATGCTTTCTCACTTTACATTTTTGAGGTCGAAAGAATTTGTTTTCTCGTGCTACAAGTAACATTTCTGCCTAAGTTAAATAGGTACAGTAGTGGCAAAAAAAAAAAAAACTGGACCGACCCTTGTAGCTAATTTCAGAGCCTTGTTCACTCCAGAGCACGATTGACTGGTAACTAAGACTGTCGTGGTTCGAATCCTGCCCGGGAAGGAAACTTTTTTTTGTTCCTTATTCAAATTTATTCCTAATACCATTCGATTGCTGGTAAAATTCATGTTGTGAGAATAATAGTTAATTCTTCTTCTTCTTCTTTGGTTCTACAGCCGGGTTCCAGCCTTGACCGCTCCAACGATGCTTTCCCATGTCCTTCGATCTAACACCTTTGTTTTCCATCCTCTAACACAGACCTGGGCATCGGGAGCGGAACTAGTCTCTAAACGGGACGCTTAATATTCATCCGTCACTGAATCAACGCTGCGCGGTGTTCGGCGGGGAAGAAAGGGGTTAAAGAGAAATCATATGACTCCCCGTGAGAGAGTAGAATCCCCTCTTGCTGCCCAGCTCTGTTTTAACACCTGCTTCTATTATATCCTTTTCCACTTCATTCAGCCATCTTAGCTGAGGTCTCGCTACTTTTCAAGTTTATAAGTTTTCATATTACAAATCAAATTTCTAAGGGCACCACCTCTGTGTAACGACAGAATGTTTCGAGTTCCTAGTCGTAAGCATTTATCCTTGCAGGGTCGTCTAAAATTAATCCGTCCGGCTTCCATTCGTTGAGGTTTCATAACATTTAAGTTTTTACAGGGTGGGGTTGTCAGCCCCAAGCCCAATCCCAACCTGGAGGACCAGGTCCCATATTTATAACCCCTGGGACAGGATGACCCGGCTATACCCCCAGGCATTGGGTACCCATTTTAGTCGCCTTCTACGACATGCAGTCCACACCTGTGGAGTAACGGTCAGCGCGTCTGGCCGCGAAACCAGGTGGCCCGGGTTCGAATCCCGATCGGGGCAAGTTACCCGGTTGAAGTTTTTCCGGAGTTTTTCCTCAACCCAATACGAGCGAATGCTGGGTAACTTTCGGTGCTGGACCCCGGACTCATTTCACCGGCATTATCACCTTCATTTCATTCAGACGCTAAATAACCTAGGTGTTGATACAGCGTCGTAAAATAACCCAATAAAATAAAAATCTACGACATGCATGGGCTACAGTGAGGCTATTCTTCAATCCCGGCCACCATACGGGATAATAAGCTAATTAAGTAGTAAAATATCGCTGTAATCGAAAAATATTGGGAATAAATTTGAATGAGGAACAAAAAAAAGTTTCCTTCCCAGGCAGGATTCGAACCACGAAAGTCTTAGTTAGCAGTCTATCGTGCTCTGGAGTGAACAAGGCTCTGAAATCAGCTACAAGGGTCGGTCCGGTTTTTTTTTGGCCAATACTGTACATCAATTCAGTAGTTTCAGAGAAAAATGCATTTAAGTTTGAAGAATGTCAACTTAGGGAAAACTACATTAAAAAAAATAAGAATGTATGAATTACATGCGCGGCCAAATTTAAAGAGGCCATTTAAAGGGCTTACCTGCAAAAATACCCTCCACGATATTTATATTGTTTTAAAGAGCAAGTTTTGTACTTTTTTAGAAACACGAAATAAAAAATATGATTTTTGACCCCTAATCACTACCTGATTCGCTTAAAGAACGTGCTTTCAGGAGTAGAATTCTTTAGAAAATTTGAATATATCCATTTATTGAAATATTCTATTCTCGTGTTTTTTTAAATTAGGGTCCGAAATTTATTTTTCTAAAACCAATCTGAAATTTAATTTCTTGCTGCAGTAATATTTCTATATACAAAATAGTACATTATGCAACGAGCCTATAATGGTAGTAACTAAGACGCGAGTATGCTTGTTTATGAAACGAGCGCAAGCGAGTTTAATAATTTTCATAAGAGCGTCTTAATTACCATTATAGGCAAGTTTCATACGACTTTTTATGTTCGACCATATTTCTAACTTGAAATTATTCATAAGTATTCATGTTATGGTTATCTAAGTGAAGAGCGGAACTGATCTTCTAAATAGTGAGATGTGCGCAGACGCGAAAGTATTCATTTTCCGAAGAACGAATGTCATTGACTTGATATAATCTAGAAATTGATTTAGGAATGACAAATTGAATTTATTTGAATATTATTTACAATTAACGCTAATTATTATAGTAAACAGAACATAACATTCTGCGACAGTATTGGATTTCCAGCCTCCGTGACGTTTCGCTAGTTGTCTTTCGATTGCATATCCGAGAATAATAGATACTTGCGGTTTTATAATGGTACAATGGTGATTTCTGATTGGCTGAACAACTGAACTATAATGAATAGGTGTAGTTTAATGAGGTCCATTAAAGGGCTACTACCAGGTGTATAATTACTATTTTTCGGCATGGTCGAGCATAAAATAATAAGAAAAATTGTGCATCGATTAGTAAAAATTCAAATTTTAATATCTCCTTCGGGATGTTTCGTATGAAATTGGTCAAGATTTCAGAAAATTGGATCTCGCATTTAAAAAAGAAAGACGGTGCTTCTGTCATTGAAAGGCCTTCACTGGACAAGCCTAATGGTGGGTTAAAATATCCCCAACTAGTATTACTTTTCATTTTATAGAGCGTCAAATTTGTCGTACTTTTGTAAAATTCTTAGTTTTGGAAGAACATTGCTGAGACATTTAGTGGTAGGATTTTCAAAGGTAACTGTTTTTAAAGCAGACTCAGACATTAATATAATGACTTTGGAGGGATTTTTTTAAAATTCTTATTCACTTGACTAGGCAGATTTATTTATATTACTTCTTTTCTTGACGAAATAGCTGAAATATAAAAATACTACAATATGGGCGACTTAATATAGAATAAAATACAGTTTACAGATAAATCATTTTCTTTGGGTAAGGGTGGAAAATAAAATAAAGAAAAGAATTCTCATCGTGGATTTCTTCCCCGCGCGGCTCCATCCCACAGGAAGCTGAGGTGCGCGTAGTTGGCCAACGCTAGCAGCTCGTAAGTTCCGTCATGCGAGTAGTTCACGCATTCGAAAACAACTCGAAATGAAAAATATATTTCTCTGAATACTAAAATAATTTTATACAGACTATTACACTTTTACTATGTCACACTACTTTTGACCAATAAAACGGTACGAAAGGACGTCTTTCAACCAATCATGGCTGCTTATCGCACAATTTTATCGCGTCCCTAGCATTTGTTTATTTTTATCACTGCCCTAGCATTTGTTTCTTTGTTTGCCAACATTTCAAACTGCACTGGTCTGGACGTAAAAAAAAACAAACAAACAAACAAATTACAAACCACTCCAGTCGATGCACAGCAGTTTCAAATATGACTCGCATTGGCATTCAAGAAAAAGAATTAATAAAGGTCACTGGTCATAGCTATGCATCTTCCCTGAAACCCTATTTACAAATAAATGAAGAGCACCATTCGGAAATCCTGAATAAGTTGAGGGATGCACTATGTACATCAACGAGTTCACTTCTTTTACGCACACGTCCAATATAACATCAACTGAACCACCAACCACTAAAACATTCAAATTTGAAAATTGTATTTTCAATAATTGTTTCTATTAAAATTATTAATGTTTATTTTTTATTTCATCATCGTTAATTAAAACGTTTCTTATTTATTTCATCATCCCTAATTAAAATTTTTCTAACACTTGTTTATATTATTTAGGTTATGTTTGTTATAGCTTCTGCTATATGATATTATGGATAGTCACGTATCAGAGATTGTTTAATACTAAGATTTATTGAAAATCATATGTCAAGTGACGTTGATTACTGGGATCCGGGTGATTGAAGTGGAATGAAACTGTTTTAATAAAAAATGAAACTGAATCAACAAAGCCTTTTTGACTAGTGACCGTCCACAGAGTTCAATGAAGATTCCATAGTTGACACAACTGATACCAAGAAAACAGCTAATCATAACACACTACTGCCATCTAGCGTAATGTTGAGATGGTATACAATAATACATTTGAAGACAGTTGTATTTTCGTAAGTCAATTAATATTTTATTGTATTGGAGTACTTTGTTATTTCTAATCTTTATATACTTTCTTCTAATCGTGTAATAGTCAATTAATTCCCACTCGAGTTTTGATTTTCTCTAGATAAATCAAAATCTCTAGTGATATTACTGTTGATATTACATAATCACTACACTAATCTGTTACTGTTTACTGATGGTTACGATTGGTATAATTCTTGCTTTTAAGACAATATGTAATCACTATCTTACCTTGATATATAAGTTTTTTTAATTTTCTGCAACACAATAAAGGAAAACGCTCAAACACTGGAATTAAATAACCACTGTCACCTTGTATATAATAATACTCACAGAAGACTGCTTGGTGGGTCACGTATTCGTCTCATTCCTTGTGTTGTAACAACACACCAGCTGTTTCAAGGCCAGCTGATAAGAATATTCTGGCTCCTCTCACATCTCCGTATGACGCTGCAGGGAGCGCGTATTTTTATAGCGAAAATTGAAATATTTATTTTAAGGCTTTTAATTTAAAATAGCTTTTTAAAAAAATTGTATGGTTTTTGTCTCAACAGTAATTAATATTATAGTATTTTATATCCATACTTTTTGGTGGTAACATGTTATAGGTCCACACCTGTGGAGTAACGGTCAGCGCGTCTGGCTGCGAAACCAGGTGGCCCGGGTTCGAATCCCGGTCGGGGCAATTACCTGGTTGAGATTTTTCCGGGGTTTTCCCTCAACCCAATAAGAGCAAATGCTGGGTAACTTTTGCTGGACCCCGGACTCATTTCACCGGCATTATCATCTTCATATCATTCAGACGCTAAATAACCTAGATGTTGATACAGCGTCGTAAAATAACCCAAAAAACATGTTATAAATCCCAAAAACAGTATATCCATAATTTCCACAAGCAATGAAATATATGTGTTAAACCCCATTAATATACCTAAATGTGCACTGCACACTTAGCTGTAGCTTAAGTTTTTATTTCGAAACCAGACGTAGTAGCACGTGTTGAAAGTAAGAAGAAAATATAAAATACGCTAAATTTTGAGGAATTTTATCTGAAAAACTACTGATCTAAAGAAGGTCAAAATTTGTACATGTACTAGTTCCCACATACTAAACCTCTGCACGAATTTTCAGACAATTCTGACATGTCATAGTATTTCGTTGTCCGATTTTATAATAATAATAATAATAATAATAATAATAATAATAATAATAATAATAATAATAATAATAATAATAATAATAATAATAATAATAATAATAATAATAAGAAGAAGAAGAAATAATTTATTTATTTAATCTGGCAGAGATAAGGCCAGTAGGCCTTCTCTTCCGCCCAGCCAGACTCTAATTCTAATAGAATACAATTGGTTACATAGTTATTACATTAATATGTAGACCATAAAACAACATGAAAGTAAATAATGAAAGTTGGATAAGTAATGATAGTGTGACAATAATAAACATTGGTAAGAAATAGTAATAGTAATGGTAATAGTAATAATAATAATGATGATGATAATAATAATAATAATAATGAAATAATTTAAATATTTATTCTGTGATACATACAGGGTGTTTAAAAATACGGGGCATAATTTCAGGTATTATTTCCCACATGTAGACAATCAAAATAGTTCATTACAACATGTGTCCGGAAATGCTTTATTTCCGAGTTATGGCCTTCACAACATTGAAATTCACCGGAGCGTTTTTCTTTCCGCAGGTTGTTGCCGTCAAAGGAGACATTAAGAGGGCACTCTGACAGTTCATTCCGAGGCGAAGGTTACATTCAGTGTTGTGTAGGCGTTAGACTGTGCGACATGTTTTCAAATCAAGAGCTGGCAGAGATACACTTCATGTACGGTAAGGCGGACGGCAATGCTGCGCTGGCTCGTCGTTTGTACCAGGAGAGGTACCCACAGCGACAATGTCCAGATCGGAAGACATTTGTACGTCTCCATTACCGTCTGTGCGAGTATGGAAAATTTAACTCTCCTGGTTTGGGAAGGGGACGACCAAGATCTACAACTCCAGAAGTACAGGAGGAGATTCTGGAGGCTGTGAACATGACTCCTTCTATCAGCACACGAAGGGTAGCGTTGCAAGTCAATGTTCCTCATACGACTGTCTGGAGACTGTTGAAAGAGTATCAATTGTATCCTTATCATTTGCAACGTGTACAGGCCCTGTCACCCTGGGATCGTGTTCGCAGGTCAATGAGACATCGATGTGAGGTCTGTATGCAAGCAGGAGGTGGACATTTTGAACATCTTCTGTAATGACGACCTGCGGAAAGAAAAACGTTCCGGTGAATTTCAATGTTGTGAAGGCCATAACTCGGAAATGAAGCATTTCCGGACACATGTTGTAATGAACTATTTTGATTGTCTACATGTGGGAAATACATACCTGAAATTATGCCCCGTATTTTTGAAACACTCTTTATAACTATTAAACACTGAGAAACCTGAAAGAGCTATTGTTGTTAACAAGAATTGTTAAAAATATTTCGTTAGTCTATTCTTAAATTGGTTTGTCTGACAGTCCCTGACATTACTCGGTAGGGAATTACAAAGCCGAGGAACAGCCACAGTGAAAGAAGACGAATATGAGGATGTTCGGTGGGAGGGAATGGATAATATTGAGGAGTGTTGTGATCGTGTGTCTAGGTTATGATGGGTGGATAAATTTTGAAAACGAGACGCAAGATAGACAGGAGTGGAGAAATGCAATATGTGAAATAGAAGGGAAAGACAGTGGATTTTACTACGATCTTCTAGACGGAGCCAGGACAACATTTCGAGGGATGGTGTTACGTGATCAGCCCGGCGAATATTGCAGACGAAACGGACGCACATATTATGAACACGTTGTAGTCTCTGCGCCGAAGTAACGCTTAGGTCAGTAAGCAGAATATCACAGTAATCGAAGTGGGGCATCACGAGTGTTTGCACTAACATATGGAATAGCCCCTTCTCTTAAATAAATAATATAGATCTTCATTCTGAAAAATACATTCAAATTTATTTTTTACGAAAATAAAACATTTTCAACATCACTATGAAAGAAAAAGAAGTTCTGATATTATCTCCACTCTCATTCCGGGAATCGAACTGGGGTCTACTGGCATTAATTATCTTATAATTGAGGAAGTATACATCTAGAGAATAGGTATGTAGATTTGAAATCTCCTACAAATTAAGCATCTCGTTAGAACACTTCAATGCTCCTGTATTACTGCAAAATCATCCCTTGTTAACTTTATATGTGGGAGTAAATGCAAAGAGTCAATTGTAGAGACACCCACTCACTTTCTGCGCAGTTTTGTTCCGACTATCACCTACGCAACAATCCCCAACCCGTGATCATTTTCCAATCAAACACCTCACTAGAGATCTCTCGTTAAATTACGTGCAAATATAACTTCCGCCAACGCACGAGAATTGTACAGCAGATCGAATTTGTATTGCAACCAATTGTTTGTTGATTCGGTGCGAAAGCGTAACTTTGTTGTACTGTCGGTAACACTGTCTGCATCAGATAATGGGGACTAGAATTTCCACCTGTATGGTTTCTGATGTTACGAATTGTAATTATACATTGAAAGGGGAAAAAAATTCCTCTCACTTTAAAAAAATGTATAAAATAGTCATCAACATCTCCTTCAAGGCTTAGGCCTTTCAACCTGTTCCGCCTCCATCAAAATATTGGTCTCGCCATCTATTAACTCATCTTTCTAGTGACCTGCATGGCTGCTCTAGAAATACGTGTAGTTAACATTCTATGTATAGTATGTGTTCTTTCCAGTCCTGTTGTTTTGTTCTAATTATTTCTTTATATATTTATTTTATTTCTTATACAGGGTATTTCCGGGCTGGTGTTACTAACTTTCAGGGATGATGGCGAAGGGCACATGTATCAATTTGAGATAAGGAACCCTGGTCCGGAAATGACTGAGTCGAAAGTTATAAGCAAAAATAGTTGTGTGGAAATGGAATTGTAATTTGGCACCACGTGCTCTCCTTCCCTTAACCTTTGGAACAGTCGTGGAAAGATAATAATAATAATAATAATAATAATAATAATAATAATAATAATAACGATTTATTTTAGCTGGCAGAGTTAAGGCCGTAAGGCCTTCTCTTCCACTCAATCAGCAAAAAGTATATATACATATGCTTGAACTTACAAAGAATTCAACAATTTGATTTAGACGAGAGTTTAATGTATACAAGAGTTATTTACGAATTAAACAACAAAATACTGTGAACTATTAATTAAACACTGAAATAAACTGTGTAGCAGAATTAAGCTAAAATACATAGAATGTTAATATATTTCAAATAATATTAGACACTAGAAAGAGATTATTATGAGACAATTTTGAAAATACAGCACTATCAGGATGATGTCTAAAGAAAGAAGTAACAATGTAGTCAGTGATAGTTTAAATCAGTATGATTGGAGTGAAATGCTAATAAGGTTATCTTTTAAGCTGTTTTTAAAGGTGTTTATTGTCTTGCAGCCCCTAATAGTATGGGTCGGATGTCTTCTACGTGGGTACTTGCCATGATACAATCTGTGAGCTTGTCGACTGTTCCCATTGGCTCATCCGTATTCGAAAATCAGGTCTGCATATTCCGCTCTCGTGTACTCCTCCATTTCACTAGGACTGATCGACTGGACACTGCAACTTGTACACATACACTGCTGTCTACAGACGTGCATATCAGGACAAACAATGTCCGTTACACATTACGCCATCTTCATTCCTGTCCCCACCCCTTAGACAGCGCACTGAATGGAATACTGCAAGTAGACAACGTAAACAACGTCAGATGAATACAGTATGTGTAAGATGTACAGATAAATACACATAAATAAGGTGTACAGAGGAATAAAATTATTTTATTTCCACACAACTATTTTTGCCTATAACTTTCGACCCAGTCATTTCCGAACTAGGGTTCCTTATCTCAAATTGATACATGTGCCCTTCCCCATCATCCCTGAAAGTTTGCAACACTAGCCCGGAAACACTCTGTATATTCATTCCTCTTTCTATCTAATAAAGTATAGTCAGCTACGTATGTCAAAAACTTAATTTCTTCTCCTTCGATTCTTCGTTCATGGTCTTTGGTTAGAGTCCAGCATTCACAACCATACAAGAAAACAGGGATTACCATGGCTTTACAAAACTTCAATAAAGTTCCTTTTCGCACCATTTTATCCAAAGTACGGCGAATTGCACCAAAAGTAGTTAAATATAGTCTATTTAGTTTATTATCAATTTCGAACTATTTTTCTATAAGTTATATAGGAACCCTAACAGTTAAATGTATTAACTTGTTCTATTATTTAATTATCTATAACTATTATGGATAATTTCAAGGACAAATTGTTTCGGGGCCGGTATCGATCCCGGGACCATTGGCTAAGGCTGAGCGCACCAACGCTCTACAGACTGAACTATCCAGGAACTGCACCCGACACCGTTTCAAGTTTTCCCTTTATACCAAGTGTAAAATACCTTTATTCTTTTGTTTTAAGGATGAAGGAATATTACAAATAGGGAACGAACTATTCAGAAGTATCATTTCTTTAATTGGCTAGTGTTCTGAAACTAAAAATGTGATGTTAATTGCTTTGTACAGATTTTTGTTTTTCAATGTTTAACTAAAAATGTCATCATTCTTATGCACTTGTCATAACAATTGTTACAAATCATACGACTTTAGAAACTTGATTATTTACAGTTTAATTCTGCACCCTAATGTAGAGTCTTGAATAATTTACAAGAGTGGCGTCATTTATAACAATTGTTGTGATACGTGTGTAAGAAAAATGTGATTTTGTAGTTAAAAATTGAAAAAAAGAAATTGTATTAAGCAACTATGGAATTCATAACACATGTTTATGTTCAGAACACTAGCTAATTAAAGAAATGATACTCCTGAATAGTTCATTCTTAAACCCTTAAACTAAAGAATAATGGTATTTTACAAGCAACTTCAAATTAGTGTAACTCTGGAAATATTGGGAAAGGACCCATGTTTATGACATATTTTTCCCCACACTTTCTTTGGAAATATGCCCCGTAAGTGCCGGTAACTCGTGAATCGCATATATATAGGTTGTTTCAGAAATAATTAAAACTATTTCAAGATAATATAATTTAGATAATAAGTCACCGGAGACCATAGGTTTCTCATATCAAAATAAGGTACACGTACCAAATAACGCCACCTTAACACTTCAGTCACTTTTGCTCTGGAAATAACTTATATAAAAATACGAGAATTATGAAATTAGAAACTGTAATCTTATCTTTACAAAAATAACACAATGAAAATGGATATATTGTATAAAATAGCCGATCAAGAATTAGAACTCAAATAGGAAAACTTTGTAAACTGGCGTTATTAGGAACAGGTTGTCCAATTAACGCCACCTATTTTCTTATAACCTATACACTTATAAATGTTAATGAATTATTTTTCCTAAGCAACACAAATTGAACTAAGCGACTAAATTTGAGTTTATGTTAATAAAAGATACAAAATCACTCAATACTAATGAAAGATTCTTGTTCTAAACCTGAAACACCAGATGGATTAGTAAAATATGTTTTCCAATGACTCCTTACTTAAAAAAAAGAGACAATGTGACACAGTAGAAAGTTATTAAACACAAAAGCATTTACCTTAGTTTAATATGAATGTTTTCCAATAAGTAAAACAAAAAATTAAGTAATGTTAAATAAAAAAAAATAAGAGTTCGATAAGCAATTGAACCAATATCATCACTGCACATTCTGAACATTTGTAAGTTGTAGTGATTTTCCTGATGTTTTCACACTGATGCTGTACTGTCAGCTTTAGTAGTAACATAACCTAAAATTTTGTCTGTAGACCTTTAACGCCACATAGCGTTAAAGCGCTACTGAGTACTTGATGACATGACATGCCTGTTTCTCTAACATTTTCAAGTTTTATAAACAGTAAATACTTTCTATACATAAAAGAATGTTTAAGGATCACGAAATATAATTTAATAGTTATTATTTGCTCAACACACAAAATAAAATATTGCCTCTTATCTTGATATAAGAACAGCCATTCACTATCAACACACAACAGGAAAATGATGGAATATAATGTCACTCGTAAATGTCAGCGGACAGCTAGTAACTCATTTCATCACTAGATTGCAAGCGAATGCAGGCTACAGTAGTGCACTACCGAAAAGTTGTGTCGTTAACAAATTTTAATAGGGTGGCGTTAAAGGTATACATGGCGTTATTTGGCTCAGGGACCTTACTCAGCCAACATCCCTGGACAACATGTGAAAGTATGTCGGTAGAGTTCTTTTTTTGCTCTGTATAGCTATGTATGATGTTATTGTAATCAGCCAATGAACTCTCACTAATAGCATTTAATGTAATTGTAACTTCATTGCGCATTTATTTTACCCGTAAATTTCCAGAAGTTGGACTGTGCGGTTATTCAAGAATAACTCAAGTTTCGTACAACATCGTTTGTTTAGGCCCTTTGCCTGATGCCGGTATTGTATTCACAAATCCATTCTAGTAGATAAATATGAGGTCAAAAGGAAATGTGGAGTAACGAAGGTTTATGGAAACCAAACGTTTTCAGAGAAGATGAGGGGAAAGCGGACTATATTGAGACCAGGAGAGCTAGAGATTGAGTGGGATGGAGGCTGTTGGGGGAGTTTTGTGGGGTTTAAAGCAAATAAAAAGCGGGCGCACTTGTTATTTGGACAGCCTGAGAGACCCTTGCTGTTGGGGGTAAGGGATTATGTTTATTTTTCATCTCCAGCTACCCTTAAGATCCTTAGACGTAATAATAAAAAAGGAGGAAGACTCACGCGGATTAAATCTACGTCCCTGGAAGTGAGTTTGGAAATCAAGAGGTGTTTCTGCATAGCAAACGCAGCCGAGGCTGGATCGATATGCCTCTCCTCACAAAGGAGCGGGTTCTCACATCCCAGGTATTATTTTCTTAAGAAGCATGCTTCCTCTATGTGCGCTATAAATGGCTGAAATCGGAGCTTCGAGGCGTGACTTCCTTCTTTATTGAACGACGCTGCATCGTCTGGCTGCATGCTTGCTTTATTCTGCGCGCATGCTATGATTGAAATATTTGATGAATGGTGACTGGATGGAAAATGGGGGGATTGCTAGACAGATGTGTAATAAAATACAGCCTATGGATAGACTGATGGTTAGGTGGGTGGATGGCTGGGAGGATTGTTGGTTAGGTGCACTGTAAAATGTGTGAGCGTATTGACGAATCAATGCCTGGGTGTGTGTACAGATGAATGAATGTAACATTAGTTGGGTAGCTGGACCAAAGAATGAGTCCACGGTGGGATGGGTAGGGGAATAGGTGAGTGGACGGGTGGAAAGGAAAGATGGACGGCTAGGGGTGAGTTGACAAATTATTGGATGGATGGATGGATGGATGGATGGATGGATGGATGGACGACTAGAGGTGCGTGGATGGTTTAGTCGGTTCATAAATGAACGGATGTGTGGATGATCGTTCAATGGATACATGGACCTGTGCGTAGTTGGATGGATGGATGGATGGATGGATGGATGATGGATGGATGGATGGATGGCTAGACGTATGGCTGCGTAAGCGGATGAAAGGTTGTTTATTAAAAGAAGACACGTAAGAAATAAGGAAGATGATAATAATTCAAACCTCTATAAAAACGTATGGCTGCGTAGGCGGATGAAATGATGATTATTAAGAAATAAGGAAGATGATAATAATTCAAACCTCTATAAAGACGTATGGCTGCGTAGGCGGATGAAAGGATGATTATTAAGAAATAAGGAAGATGATAATAATTCAAACCTCTATAAAGACTTATGGCTGCGTAGGCGGATGAAAGGGTGATTACTAAAAGAAGACACGTAAGAAATAAGGAAGATGATAATAATTCAAACCTCTATAAAGACGTATGGCTCCGTAGACGGATGAAAGGATGATTATTAAAAGAAGACACGTAAGAAATAAGGAAGATGATAATAATTCAAACCTCTATAAAGACGTATGGCTGCGTAGGCGGATGAAAGGATGATTATTAAAAGAAGCATGTAAGAAATAAGGAAGATGATAATAATTCAAACCTCTATAAAGACGTATGGCTGCGTAGGCGGATGAAAGGATGATTATTAAAAGAAGACACGTAAGAAATAAGGAAGATGATAATAATTCAAACCTCTATAAAGACGTATGGCTGCGTAGGCGGATGAAAGGATGATTATTAAAAGAAGACACGTAAGAAATAAGGAAGATGATAATAATTCAAACCTCTATAAAGACGTATGGCTGCGTAGGCGGATGAAAGGATGATTATTAAAAGAAGACACGTAAGAAATAAGGAAGATGATAATAATTCAAACCTCTATAAAGACGTATGGCTGCGTAGGCGGATGAAAGGATGATTATTAAAAGAAGACACGTAAAGAAATAAGGAAGATGATAATAATTCAAACCTCTATAAAGACGTATGGCTGCGTAGGCGGATGAAAGGATGATTATTAAAAGAAGACAAAAATAAGAATAATAATTCAACCTCTATAAAGACGTAAGAATGAAAGGATGATTATTAAAAGAAGACACGTAAGATGATGATAATAATTCAAACCTCTATAAAGACGTATGGCTGCGTAGGCGGATGAAAGGATGATTATTAAAAGAAGACACGTAAGAAATAGAAGATGATAATAATTCAAACCTCTATAAAGACGTATGGCTGCGTAGGCGGATGAAAGGATGATTATTAAAAATAAGAAGATAAGGAAGAAGATGATAATAATTCAAACCTCTATAAAGACGTATGGCTGCGTAGGCGGATGAAAGGATGATTATTAAAAGAAGACACGTAAGAAATAAGGAAGATGATAATTAATTCAAACCTCTATAAAGACGTATGGCTGCGCGTAGGCGGAAAGAAAGATGATTATTAAAAGAAGACACGTAGGCGGATGAAAGAATAAGGAAGATGATAATAATTCAAACCTCTATAAAGAAATAAAGGATGATTATTAAAAGAAGATGATAATAATTCAAACCTCTATAAAGACGTATGGCTGAGTAGGCGGATGAAAGGATGATTATTAAAAGAAGACACGTAAGAAAGGATGATGATTATTAAAAAAGACGTATGGCTGCGTAGATGATTATTAAAAGAAGACACGTAAGAAATAAGGAAGATGATAATAATTCAAACCTCTATAAAGACGTAAGGCGGATGAAAGGATGATTATTAAAAGAAGACACGTAAGGAAGATGATAATAATTCAAACCTCTATAAAGACGTATGGCTGCGTAGGCGGATGAAAGGATGATTATTAAAAGAAGACACGTAAGAAATAAGGAAGATGATAATAATTCAAACCTCTATAAAGACGTATGGCTGCGTAGGCGGATGACGTGCGTAGGCGGATGAAAGGATGATTATTAAAAGAAGACACGTAAGAAATAAGGAAGATGATAATAATTCAAACCTCTATAAAGACGTATGGCTGCGTAGGCGGATGAAAGGATGATTATTAAAAGAAGACACGTAAGAAATAAGGAAGATGATAATAATTCAAACCTCTATAAAGACGTATGGCTGCGTAGGCGGATGAAAGGATGAATTAAAAGAAGACACGTAAGAAATATGATAATACGTATGGCTGCGTAGGCGGATGAAAGGATGATTATTAAAAGAAGACACGTAAGAAATAAGGAAGATGATAATAATTCAAACCTCTATAAAGACGTATGGCTGCGTAGGCGGATGAAAGGATGATTATTAAAAGAAGACACGTAAGAAATAAGGAAGATGATAATAATTCAAACCTCTATAAAGATGAAAGGATGATTATTAAAAGAAGACACGTAAGAAATAAGGAAGATGATAATAATTCAAACCTCTATAAAGACGTATGGCTGCGTAGGCGGATGAAAGGATGATTATTAAAAGAAGACACGTAAGAAATAAGGAAGATGATAATAATTCAAACCTCTATAAAGACGTATGGGGCGGAAGATTATTAAAAGATAAATAATGATAATAATTCAAACCTCTATAAAGACAAACCTGATTATTAAAAGAAGACACGTAAGAAATAAAGACGTATGAAAGGAAGACACGTGCGTAGGCTGCGTAGGCGGATGAAAGGATGATTATTAAAGATGAAACCTCTATAAAGACGTATGGCTGCGTAGGCGGATGAAAGGAAGAAGATGATAATAATTCAAACCTCTATAAAGACGTATGGCTGCGTAGGCGGATGAAAGGATGATTATGATAAGATGATAATTCAAACCTCTATAAAGACGTATGGCTGCGTAGGCGGATGAAAGGATGATTATTAAAAGAAGACACGTAAGGAAGATGATAATAATTCAAACCTCTATAAAGACGTATGGCTGCGTAGGCGGATGAAAGGATGATTCAACCCCAGATATTAAAAGAAGACACGTAAGAAATAAGGAAGATGATAATAATTCAAACCTCTATAAAGGCGGATGAAAGGATGATTATTAAAAGAAGACACGTAAGAAATAAGGAAGATGATAATAATTCAAACCTCTATAAAGACGTATGGCTGCGTAGGCGGATGAAAGGATGATTATTAAAAGAAGACACGTAAGAAATAAGGAAGATGATAATAATTCAAACCTCTATAAAGACGTATGGCTTGAGTAGGCGGATGAAAGGATGATTATTAAAAGAAGACACGTAAGAAATAAGGAAGATGATAATAATTCAAACAAACCTTATTAAAAGAAGACTATGATAAAAACCTCTATAAAGACGTATGGCTGAGTAGGCGGATGAAAGGATGATTATTAAAAGAAGACACGTAAGAAATAAGGAAGATGATAATAATTCAAACCTCTATAAAGACGTATGGCTGCAGTAGGCGGATGAAAGGATGATTATTAAAAGAAGACACGTAAGAAATAAGGAAGATGATAATAATTCAAACCTCTATAAAGACGTATGGCTGCGTAGGCGGATGAAAGGATGATTATTAAAAGAAGACACGTAAGAAATAAGGAAGATGATAATAATTCAAACCTCTATAAAGACGTATGGCTGCGTAGGCGGATGAAAGGATGATTATTAAAAGATAATAATTCAAACCTCTATAAAGACGTGGATGATTATTAAAAGAAGACACGTAAGAAATAAGGAAGATGATAATAATTCAAACCTCTATAAAGACGTAGGATGATTATTATTAAAAGAAGACACGTAAGAAATAAGGAAGATGATAATAATTCAAACCTCTATAAAGACGTAAAGAAAGGATGATTATTAAAAGAAGACGGTAAGAAATAAGGAAGATGATAATAATTCAAACCTCTATAAAGACGATTATTAAAAGAAGACTAAAGACGTATGGCTGCGGCGGATGGGATGATTATTAAAAGAAGACACGTAGAAATAGGAAGATGATAATAATTCAAACCTCTATAAAGACGTATGGCTGCGTAGGCGGATGAAAGATGATTATTAAAAGAAGACACGTAAGAAATAAGGAAGATGATAATAATTCAAACCTCTATAAAGACGTATGGCTGCGTAGGCGGATGAAAGGATGATTATTAAAAGAAGACACGTAAGAAATAAGGAAGATGATAATAATTCAAACCTCTATAAAGACGTATGGCTGCGTAGGCGGATGAAAGGATGATTATTAAAAGAAGACACGTATAAGGAAGATGATAATAATTCAAACCTCTATAAAGAAAGGATGATTATTAAAAAAGGATGATTATTAAAAGAAGACACGTAAGACAAAAACCTCTATAAAGACGTATGGCTGCGAGGCGGATAAAGGATGATTATTAAAAGAAGACACGTAAGAAATAAGGAAGATGATAATAATTCAAACCTCTATAAAGACGTATGGCTGCGTAGGCGGATGAAAGGATGATTATTAAAAGAAGACACGTAAGAAATAAGGAAGATGATAATAATTCAAACCTCTATAAAGACGTATGGCTGCGTAGGCGGATGAAAGGATGATTATTAAAAGAAGACACGTAAGAAATAATGATAATAATTCAAACCTCTATAAAGACGTATGGCTGCGTAGGCGGATGAAAGGATGATTATTAAAAGAAGACACGTAAGAAATAAGGAAGATGATAATGATAATAAACAAACTCTATAAAGACTCTATAAAGACGTATGGCTGCGTAGGCGGATGAAAGGATGATTATTAAAAGAAGACACGTAAGAAATAAGGAAGATGATAATAATTCAAACCTCTATAAAGACGTATGGCTGCGTAGGCGGATGAAAGGATGATTATTAAAAGAAGACACGTAAGTAAGAAATAAGGAAGATGATAATAATTCAAACCTCTATAAAGACGTATGGCTGCGTAGGCGGATGAAAGGATGATTATTAAAAGAAGACACGTAAGAAATAAGGAAGATGATAATAATTCAAACCTCTATAAAGACGTATGGCTGCGTAGGCGGATGAAAGGATGATTATTAAAAGAAGACACGTAAGAAATAAGGAAGATGATAATAATTCAAACCTCTATAAAGACGTATGGCTGCGTAGGCGGATGAAAGGATGATTATTAAAAGAAGACACGTAAGAAATAAGGAAGATGATAATAATTCAAACCTCTATAAAGACGTATGGCTGCGTAGGCGGATGAAAGGATGATTATTAAAAGAAGACACGTAATAAAAGAAGACACGTAAGAAATAAGGAAGATGATAATAATTCAAACCTCTATAAAGACGTATGGCTGACGTATGTAGGCGGATGAAAGGATGATTATTAAAAGAAGACACGTAAGAAATAAGGAAGATGATAATAATTCAAACCTCTATAAAGACGTATGGCTGCATAGGCGGATGAAAGGATGATTATTAAAAGAAGACACGTAAGAAATAAGGAAGATGATAATAATTCAAACCTCTATAAAGACGTATGGCTGCGTAGGCGGATGAAAGGATGATTATTAAAAGAAGACACGTAAGAAATAAGGAAGATGATAATAATTCAAACCTCTATAAAGGATGATTAAAAGTATGGCTGCGTAGGCGGATGAAAGGATGATTATTAAAAGAAGACACGTAAGAAATAAGGAAGATGATAATAATTCAAACCTCTATAAAGACGTATGGCTGATGATGAAAGGATGATTATTAAAAGAAGACACGTAAGAAATAAGGAAGATGATAATAATTCAAACCTCTATAAAGACGTATGGCTGCGTAGGCGGATGAAAGGATGATTATTAAAAGAAGACACGTAAGAAATAAGGAAGATGATAATAATTCAAACCTCTATAAAGACGTATGGCTGCATAGGCGGATGAAAGGATGATTATTAAAAGAAGACGCGTAAGAAATAAGGAAGATGATAATAATTCAAACCTCTATAAAGACGTATGGCTGCGTAGGCGGATGAAAGGATGATTATTAAAAGAAGACGTAAGAAATAAGGAAGATGATAATAATTCAAACCTCTATAAAGACGTATGGCTGCATAGGCGGATGAAAGGATGATTATTAAAAGAAGACACGTAAGAAATAAGGAAGATGATAATAATTCAAACCTCTATAAAGACGTATGGCTGCGTAGGCGGATGAAAGGATGATTATTAAAAGAAGACACGTAAGAAATAAGGAAGATGATAATAATTCAAACCTCTATAAAGACGTATGGCTGCGTAGGCGGATGAAAGGATGATTATTAAAAGAAGACGGATGAGGATGATTATTAAAAGAAGATGAAATAATATATTCAGGCGGATGAAAGGATGATTATTAAAAGAAGACGCGTAAGAAATAAGGAAGATGATAATAATTCAAACCTCTATAAAGACGTATGGCTGCGTAGGCGGATGAAAGGATGATTATTAAAAGAAGACACGTAAGAAATAAGGAAGATGATAATAATTCAAACCTCTATAAAGACGTATGGCTGCGTAGGCGGATGAAAGGATGATTATTAAAAGAAGACACGTAAGAAATAAGGAAGATGATAATAATTCAAACCTCTATAAAGACGTATGGCTACGTAGGCGGATGAAAGGATGATTATTAAAAGGAGACACGTAAGAAATAAGGAAGATGATAATAATTCAAACCTCTAAAAAGACGTATGGCTGCGTAGGCGGGTGAAAGGATGATTATTAAAAGAAGACACGTAAGAAATAAGGAAGATGATAATAATTCAAACCTCTATAAAGACGTATGGCTGCGTAGGCGGATGAAAGGATGATTATTAAAAGAAGACACGTAAGAAATAAGGAAGATGATAATAATTCAAATCTCTATAAAGTCTAGATATTAAATTATAGAGGTTTGAATTATTACAACCATTTGCCTGTTTTTCAAGTCATTATTTTACTTTACCTTTTGTTTGCAGAGTTATCTTAATATTGTAATTTCTTCTCACGTCATGTATTTTATTACATTTCATTATGTTACATTCCATATATGTCTTTATGTATAAAGCTTCATAATACGCTAACCAGACCTTAATAGCGAAAGCGCTAGTCGTATAATATATGATGGGTTGTGGGCAAGAACATGGTAACCCACAATTTATTGGTTTTGAAAAAATGAGGAAAAGTAACTGTGTTATGTATTCCAAAGAAGAGAAATGTGGGTTATCGAAACAAGTATAACAAGCCATCTCGTGGGGATAGACGCAAACTACTTCGTCACTAGATAGAGCATGTCCCCTAACATATTATCGCCATGTTAGTTCAAAATTCGTCTTCATTTGGGTTACCATGTTCTTGCCCACAACCCCTCATATGTTTTATATGTATAACCTAATGTAATCTTTTGTACTATGCATTAGGTTTAAAAATAGACAGTTATTGAAGGACTTATGATATTTATCTTCATTTATGTTTTACTATAGTTACATTTCGTACTTTTCAGTAATCAAAGAGACCCCCACCCAGCTGCACTGTAGAGGATTTAGAGAGGGTTGTCACAGATGTGAAAAATAGTAACTACAGTTATCGTGAAGCTCAGGAGAGGTACTGAGTTCCGATATCGTCATATATCATAGGTTAAAGGGACGAAATGTACCAGTGATCAAAATTGGAATTGGAAGTACAGCTCTTTCTTCTGAAACAGAACAAAAAAAATGTTCAGTGTCTGATAGCCCGTGCGAAAATTGGTGTTTACAATTACCCCCTCGCAAAGGAGTAAATGTAAATAGGTGGGGTAAATGTAAACTAGAAATTAAAAGATGGAAAAGGTGCGAGATTGTGCGTATTTGCTTGATTTCCGCACAAAACCAATCCGCGGACAGTCTAAAATTCCACATTCAGTATTCCCAATCTAACACATATAACAATTTCCCTCTTCTTACCGCTTAAGTGACCTATTGATTTTACTGCTTTAGGCTTTTAACATATTATTTTTAGAGACGTTCAATATAGTAATAATTATAAATTGAAACTTACCACTGCAATTTCACCTAAATTGCACTGTTAATTATTGTTTTTAAATATTTGCAAAAATTAAGTAAACTCTACAACTCCACTAAAGTTACTGCATTCGTGATGCAAGTAACATTAAAGAAGCCGTGAAAAATCAACGAGATTCCAGATGCCGATGTTATTACTGCAATATGTTATATAAATAATATTGTTAAAATATTAAAATGAAAAATAAATCATTACATAACCTTACAGTTTGTTTTAAATTCGCATTTATAGACGGGGGGTGGGCGAAACAGACGGATATCACGGCCTGCTGGAGTATAGTAAACACAGAAAACATTTTAAAGCAACAATGTTGAAGATAGATATTTTTGTTTTGCAAATTTTCCGTCATTGAAGAGAAACCAAGATGGAAATTTCATTGCAACTAATTAGAAATTCCTCTTTCAAGTATGTAATAAACGATCTTCGCACAAAATAATGTACGATACACGAGCGGTATGTTTTCTTTCTATTCTCGTAAATTAAAAAAGCTCAACTACGTTTCGCTTTTTCAAACTTTTCCTCGAACATGAAAACTTCAACATACCGCTCTTGTAACGCATATTTCTATTAAACCCATTTTCAGGGAAAAGAAAGATCTAAAAATAACACAAGGTTTCTTTGTCATGGTTAGTGTTACCGAGAGTTGTGTAATGTTGAAATATATTTGAAATCAGTGAAAAGTGTTTACAATTACCCTGGTCTACCCTATTGTGATTCAATTATACAGTTATTGGGAGCATAATTCTGAGCTTTGTTGAACAAACATGACTGTATAATATCTAAAGATTTCGACTAAATTCAGACTGTATATCTTACATCGCATCGTCTCGACTTGGCGTGGAGTATAGTGAATTCAATCGATGTAGCTGATTATGACATCTGGCAGACTGTGTCAATACATCTTGCTGGAACCATTCAGCACTTCCTGTTTCAATGGAGAAATGGATTAAGAGCTCTAAGCTATACATTCAGCTGTCTGCATTGTGGACCTTGCTGTTCTCTATAGATTCGGACAATACGGCCTGCTTGCCGGGACATCGGTAACAGAAATGCTATAACTCAGGCGACGAAGTCCCTCTGTGAGGTCGATATTTGTAGCTCTTGCAACGTCGCTGATTTCAGTCTTGTAGAGATGTGTTGAAAGGGAACCTCTTTTAATTTCCTATTTCAATAAACTCCCATCGTATACAGAGTGTTCAACATAAAAGTTTCTGACTTAACTTAGGTGAATTTAAACAATTGAGGCACTCAGAAGCAAAGCAATACAAGTGATGTTTAGGAAGTTTTGAGACAAGTGACTTTGAATAATTTCGAGGGAAAAATTTTTCCGGGGCCGGGTATCGAACCCGGGACCTTTGGTTAAACGTACCAACGCTCTCCCAACTGAGCTACCCGGGAACTCTACCCGACACCGATCCAATTTTTCCCTCTATATCCACAGACCTGAAAGTGGGCTGACAACTGTCAAACAACCAACATTGAGTGCACACTAACTCTGTGTGACTTAAATTGTGGTTTTCTGTTACGTGCAGTGACGTGTATTATGCAAATTAAGCTTCCAGGTATAACTCCCTGTAAAGTTAATTTGAATAATTTCGAGGGAAAATTATTTATTATCGAACCCGGGACCTTTGGTTAAACGTACCAACGCTCTCCCAACTGAGCTCTACCCGACACCGATCCAATTTTTCCCTCTATATCCACAAACCTCAAAGTGGGCTGACAACTGTCAAGCAACCAACATTGAGTGCACACTAACTCCGTGTGACTTAAATTGTGGTTTTCTGTTACGTACAGTGACGTGTATTATGCAAATTAAGCTTCCAGGTATAACTCCCTGTAAAGTTAATTTGAATAATTTCGAGGGAAAATAATTGTCCCGGGGCCGGTTATCGAACCCGGGACCTTTGGTTAAACGTACCAACGCTCTCCCAACTGAGCTACCCGGGAACTCTACCCGACACCGATCCAATTTTTCCTCTATATCCACAGACCTGAAAGTGGGCTGACAACTGTCAAGCAACCAACATTGAGTGCACACTAACTCTGTGTGACTTAAATTATGGTTTTCTGGTACATACAGTGACGTGTATTATGCAAATTAAGCTTCCAGGTATACCTCCCTGTAAGGTTAATTTGAATAATTTCGAGGGAAAAATGAAATTAAAAAATCTGTTACAAGACTATGTTGCTGTGAATTTACTGTTGTGTATGTTGGTACCTATATTTTTTAACTTCTACATAGAAATTATCTGTTCTAAAACAGTCGAGGTAAAATTGGGTCCTAAAGTCACTTGTATTATTTTGCGACGGAAATATTTTTTCTGTGGAGAAAATACAAGTGCAAGGGTTTGCAGTATTTGTATATTTATTTATTTATTTACTCCACTCACTCACTCACTCACTCACTCACTCACTCACTCACTCACTCACTCACTATACTCACTCACTCACTCACTCACTCACTCACTCACCACTCACTCACTCATTTACTTATATCGCTAGTAAATTTGAAATGAATACAAATTAAAAAATACAATGAAAGATAAACTAGCCCACTCCTGAATGAGTAAGACTCGTGCTCAGGAGGGGATTCCAATACAGACAAAAATAAAATTAAAATTGAGAGTGAATGCAGATTGAATAGTGTTTAATATGTTTAAACCCAAATTATAAATCCAATACAAGTTTTTTTTTATTTGTTTATTAATTTGGAGAGGATTCGTGCTTGAAATAGGCTATTATTGGAATAAAATTTGTTTAATAAACTGGGACCTTGACTCACGCTATGATAAAGAGCTGCATTGGTTTTACATTTTGGTTCACAAAAACGCAGAGAATTCATATTTTTAGTTCTATATTTATGTATACACCTTTCAAAATTATTAAAATTGCTATGAAAATATTTTAATAAATTAAAATAATACATTTGTTTAATGTTGAAAACTTTGAAATGTTTAAACAATAATTCAGTTGGGTAATCTTTCTGCTTTTTAAAATGAATTTTTAATACTTTTTCTGTAGTAAAATTAACGAATAAAGTTTGGATTTATAATTTCCACCCCAACCTATAATACCATACATAAATATAGATTGAAATAATACTAAATAAATTACACGTAAACAGTTAATTGACAAAATATTTCTTAGAATAACAAACCAACATAATGTTTTACGTAATTTATTACAAATATAATGAATATGATTATTCCATTTTAAATGATTATGAATAATTATACGTAAATATTTAACCTCATTAACTTCATATTTATCAGATTATTTAAAACAAGAACAAGAATATTGCTTACAACATTCAAACATTCCTGTCTTAACAGCATTTTAGCTTTCTTATTATCATATTATGACACAAAATGTGTCTGTATAACCGAAAGAAATGGATGAAGAATACTTTTAATTTTCAATGAAATTCAGCCTTAGTCGCTGTCCATTACGTCACTAGCCTCATCTGAAGACGTCACATCTCTCTCTGCTGCAACAACTGTGTTTCTATCATGAAGTGCATCTGTAGGACTCCTACCGCGAGCATTCCTTGAAATTTCTCTTCCACGTCCACATCATACAGTCCTTATTATAGGTCCATCCTCATGCTTCAGGTCATCAAAGAAAGAGTGGTGTATGGCTGGCTTGAATTTCTTTAGCTCTTGCTCCACTTAGCAAAAGTTATCCTTACTGTATAGTTGGTCCAGCTCAATGTGTGCAGATCTTCCACGAAGATGTTTCGAAAAGTCAGAGATGTAATATATTACCTCTCTCCATTATGGCAAATGAATTAGTCATAAACAGGAGAAACTCAACAATACTATGTAAACAACGCACTTGTATTAGTTTGCCTCTCAGTCAAAACTCTGTATGCATTGTAATACAATAGTTAGGCCAACAGGTAACAGCACTGACTGGAACTGCACTTATATTACATTTTCTCTTAACAGAAGGGACATTAAAGATTTATAATATAAGTACACTTATCTCACTTTTTTAAAAAATGTCATTTGTATCACTTTGCTTCTGAGTGCTACAATTGTTTTAATTTCTTCCGTTCATCGTACTCTTTAGAATTTCGAGAAACGTTCTCCAACAGACGGAAGTTAATTAAAATCATCCCTTTTCGCAGATGTATCTACCATCCCAGACCACATACATAACAGATTGATCATCCCTATGTTAAAATCGGTAGCACTTTGAAGAGAACAACCGCCAGGATCGCCACCCGTCCGCCGTAAACGAACACGAGATGGCAGTACAGTCGCTAATGCAATTCAGTTGGGAGTTATGACGTGACTCCTTATGTAACAACCAGATGGCAGCATACTAATCCTGACACAAGTTGTTACCGTCAAAGCCTATAAGGCCGAGCAATCTGGGTGTAAATGTTCTAGGCTACCATCTAAATAAAAAGCCACGAAATATTGAAATTTTCACCTAAAACTAGAGAAAATTTAATTGCTTTCGAATACTCTAAATAACAAAACAAGAGAATCAGGATTGTTTTGGTTGTTCACGTGCGGCTCGCGACAGGATCATCTTGGCTCCGAGATAACTGCGCATGCGCGGAATACTCGGAGTTGGTTAATAAAAACCTAAACTAACCAAACCTAACCTTCGTATTGCAAGATGTGTAACCGGAGCACGAGGGAACTTCTTGATTTTATCTGGAATGTGAACGCGAAAATAAATGCAGGTAACGATCACGCTGGTATTGCTTGAGAGTTGCGCGCATGCGCCACAGCGAACTGTACCTGTCGCGAACCTCTCCTGTTTATTCCGCTGGCGTGACTGCTGAAACTTAACATCTCCAGTATTTATTTTAAGTAGGCTTATTCCACAGAAACTTGTTAAGGAAAACTGACGAGACAAAAGGTGGAGAATTCTAGCGGCACAAAATCGGAATAGGCCTATATACTGCCAACCTACTAATATAAAATGAAAAAGACCACTCAGATTACAGCTATCTTGGAGGGAACACATCATTGTTACTTTGTATAATTATTATTTCAGTTTTACAATTAGTCAGGAGAATGGAGAAAGTTACACAACACAGAACTTCACGCATTGTATTCTTCACCTGACATAATTAAAGTCTGTGTGATGTAAAAGTTATATTTTATTTAACGACGCTCGCAACTGCAGAGGTTATATCAGCGTCGCCGGATGTGCCGGAATTTTGTCCCGCAGGAGTTCTTTTACATGCCAGTAAATCTACTGACATGAGCCTGTCGCATTTAAGCACACTTAAATGCCAATGGGATCGAACCCGCAACTTTGGGCATAGAAAGCCAGCGCTATACCAACTCGCCAACCAGGTCAACTGTGTGATGTATCTTGTCTCACTGTGAAAAGAGAGAGAAAGGAGATATGTCTTACTTCGTCTGTATTGTTATGGCGATGGGGGAGTGGAGCGATGCTGTCCATCCATCCAGTGGCGGAAGGGACTAGTTAATACATTCTGTAGCGCAAAATAAAATAACAAAATATCTCTCTTCGTACTGTGTAGTTCCGTCACTGAGCTTGTCTTTCAAGAAACTGAGTTCCGGCAGCCTGTACAATAACAAGGTTTTGAAAGGAATACTGAAAATTTACAACCCTCCTATAATCTCCACCCTCATTTGAAGGGACTTGCTCCTGAGACAAGATAAACCTTACCAGGTATAGGAACATTAAATCCAGACGTTTGAGATGGGCAAGGCATGTAGCAAATATGGGCGAATCCAGAAATGCATGTAGTGTGTTAGTTGGGAGGCCGGAGAGAAAAATACCTTTGAGGAGGCCGAGACGTAGATGGGAGAATACTATTAAAATGTGGGATATGATGATAGAAATTGGATTAATCTTAATATTTGAGGAGAAAAATTCGCTCCGGCGCCGGGGATCGAACCCGGGTCCTTGGTTCTACGTACCAAGCGCTCTGACCTCTGAGCTACGCCGAATTCTATTCACAGCACCGGTTCGAACCTTCCTCCTTTTTTAATATTTTTACTTTATGTCCTGACTCCAAGTTAGGCATATATGTTGACGTATATATATATGCAGGTAACATACAGACGTGGACAAATTATTAGCAAAATTGAAGATTTTTATTATATATTTTTACAAACTATGACTCTTCAATTCAGAATACAGTTGGCATTTTTGCGTATTTACACATTAAAAAATTGAAGATTTGTATTGTATATTTTCAAAATTTGACTCTTCAATTCAGAATACAGTTGGCATTTTTGCGTATTTACACATTAAAAAATTGAAGATTTGTATTGTATATTTTCAAAATTTGACTCTTCAATTCAGAATACAGTTGGCATTTTTGCGTATTTACACATTAAAAAGTTGAAGATTTGTATTGTATATTTTCAAAATTTGACTCTTCAATTCAGAATACAGTTGGCATTTTTGCGTATTTACACATTAAAAAATTGAAGATTTGTATTGTATATTTTCAAAATTTGACTCTTCAATTCAGAATACAGTTGACATTTTTGCGTATTTACACATTAAAAAATTGAAGATTTGTATTGTATATTTTCAAAATTTGACTCTTCAATTCAGAATACAGTTGGCATTTTTGCGTATTTACACATTAAAAAATTGAAGATTTGTATTGATATTTTCAAAATTTGAATCCTCAATTCAGAATACAGCTGGCATTTTTGCGTGTTTCCACATTAAAAAATTGAAGATTTGTATTGTATATTTTCAAAATTTGACTCTTCAATTCAGAATAGAGTTGACATTTTTGCGTATTTCCACATTAAAAAATTGAAGATTTGTATTGGATATTTTCAAAATTTGACTCCTCAATTTGGACTACAGTTGATATTTCGGATATTTCCGAATTATTAGCGAAACTGAAGATTTTTATAATATATTTTTACTAAATTTGACTCCTCAGTTTAGACTGCACTGAAATTTTTGCATATTTACAAATTAGTAGCAAAATTGAAGATTTTTATTATATATTTTTACAAAATTTGATTCTTCAATTTAGACTACAGTTGACATTTTTGCATAGGCCTATTTCTATCTACTGTAATGATAGCAATGTGCAAAATTGTCAACTGTAGTCTAAATTGAAAAGTCGAATTTTGTAAACAGAATTATCATAAAAATCGTAAATTTTGTTAATAATTTGTCCACGTCTGTACATGCCTAACTTGGAGTCAGGCCATAAAAGAAAAATATTTTAAAAGGAGGAAGGTTCGAGCCGGTGCTGTGGATTGAATTCGGCGTAGCTCAGTGGTCAGAGCGCTTTGTACGTAGATTTAGCGAATTTTTTCTCCTCAAATATTAATTGCCAATATTACAGATATTATTCTGTTTGAAAAATTAATAAATCTATAATATTGGATTAATCTTGAACAGGATAAGGACCAATGGCGGGCTTACGTGAGGGCGGCAATGAACCTCCGGGTTCCTTAAAAGCCAGTAAGTAAAGTAAGTAAGTTTTACAATTAGTAATGTTTCCCATTTGCCAAACGACTTCTGTGTACCGTGTTATTTTGTTCCACAATTACTCCCCATCGAGTTGTACGGTAATCTCGTTTTATTTAAATAGGTTTTGTAAGCGACAAGCAACGTTAAAATGTAAAGATTGCTCATTGAAGGTTAGAGTTCCCGGTACTAAAGTCGTTTTAACACTAACACTTCATAGAAAACTCGCGGAAACAAATTGACATAAAAATTATCTGAAAAAAAAAATCGTTTTGTCGCAAAGTGTGATGGGGTTAGTAGGTTATTTCCGTGCCCTGCGTTAGGGGTAGGATGTGCAGTGGCACCCTCTCTCCATCCCAGGCAGCGCCCGGGTGAGCGAGCTATAAATACCCTGCGAAGCGAGTCGACCGACCAACCAACCAACAGGCCGGCAGGCGGGCAAGCATACCTGCCGGGGTGACCTGGATCCTAGTGCATAGGCAACCAGTCCTGCTTTGGCTTCCTTATCGATACTGGAACGCTGATTAGACCATTCATTCAGCCTTTGGAGGTTTATCTCCCGGGAATATTAAAATGAGATGGACGAAGCTATCACTGTTCTTGCGGATTATACAGTTTCTTTGAAAATCCGGCTGACGGTCGTCTTCAAGTACTGTACTGAATATCTCCGACAGTTGGATTTAATGCTTTTCATACTTACTTACCGGCTTTTAAGGAACCCGGAGGTTCATTGCCGCCCTCACATAAGCCCGCCATTGGTCCCTATTCTGAGCAAGATTAATCCATTCTCTATCATCATATCCCACCTCCCTCAAATCCATTTTAATATTATCTTCCCATCTACGTCTCGGCCTCCCTAAAGGTCTTTTTCCCTCCGGCCTCCCAACTAAAACTCTAAATGCATTTCTGGATTCGCCCATACGTGCTACATGCCCTACCCATCTCAAACGTCTTGATTTAATGTTCCTAATTATGTCAGGTGAAGAATACAATGCGTGCAGTTCTGTGTTGTGTAACTTTCTCCATTCTCCTGTAACTTCATCCCTCTTAGCCCCAGATATTTTCCTAAGAACCTTATTCTCAAACACCCTTAATCTCTGCTCCTCTCTCAAAGTGAGGGTCCAAGTTGCACAACCGTACACAACAACCGGTAATAAAACTGTTTTATAAATTCTAACTTTCACATTTCTTGACAGCACACTAGATGACAAAAGCTTCTCAACCGAATAATAACAGGCATTTCCCTTATTTCTGTGTTTAATTTCCTCCCGAGTATCATTTATATTTGTTACTGTTGCTCCAAGATATTTGAACTTCTCCACCTCTCAAAAGATAAATTTCCAATTTTTATATATCCATTTCGTACAGTATTCTCGTCACGAGACATAATCATATACTTTGTCTTTTCGGGATTTACTTCCAAACCTATCTCTTTACTTGCTTCCAGTAAAATTTCCGTGTTTTCCCTAATCGTTTGTGGATTTGCTCTTAACATATTCACGTCATCCGCATACACAAGCAGCTAATGTACCCCGTTCAATTCCAAACCCTCTCTGTTATCCTGGACTTTCCTAATGGCATACTCTAGAGCAAAGTTAAAAAGTAAAGGTGATAGTGCATCTCCTTGCTTTAGCCCAGTGAATTGGAAACGCATCTGAGAAAAACTGACCTATACGAACTCTGCTGTACGTTTCACTGAGACACATTTTAATTAATAGAACTAGTTTCTTGAGAATACCAAATTCAATAAGAATATCATATAAAACTTCTCTCTTAACCGAGTCATATGCCTTTTTTAAATCTATGAATAACTGATGCACTGTACCCTTATACTCCCATTTTTTCTCCATTATCTGTCGAATACAAAAAATCTGGTCAATAGTTGATCTATTACGCCTAAAACCACACTGATGATCCCCAATAATTTCATCTACATATGAAGTTAATCTTCTCAAAAGAATATTGGACAAAATTTTGTACGACGTCAACAAAAGTGATATTCCTCGAAAGTTACTACAGTTAGTCTTGTCCCCTTTCTTAAAGATAGGTACGATTATGGACTCCTTCCATTGTTCTGGTACAATTTCCTTTTCCCAATAGCAAGTACAAGCTTATAAATTTCGTTAGATAATGCGCTTCCACCCTCTTGTATTAGTTCTGCTGGAATTTGATCGATACCTGGAGACTTATAATTTTTCAGATTTTCTATCGCAATTCGACTTCAGAAAGTGTGGGTTCGGGTATAAATGGCTCAGCAGTTTGTATTTCAATTTCGTCCCGATTATTTCTATTTGGCCTATGTTGTATTTAGTAGTTGTCCAAAATAGTTTTTTCATCTGTTCAGCATTGAATGAGCGTCTGCAAGCAAGTCACCATTCTCATCCTTGATCACGTTTACCCTTGCCGGATATCATGCTTTTCATACAGTTTTTTTTTTATTATGTGAAATCGAGAGAATGTAGCGTGGTGCTTCATATTACTATTTTGAAATCGTTGCAGATTAAGGAAGAAATCCATTAATACTAAAAAAATGAGATATGTAAATTAAGGTCTTTGATATCTCGGTGGTGTATGAGTGGTCAGACCTTAAGCCTGTCACGCATACGTTCCGGGTTCGAGTACCGGTCAGACCTGAGATTTTTCATTGAAAAGCTTTAAGATGTGGAACAAGTCAAAATGTTACAATATTGCAATTACAATTTTTACAATATTTTACAATTTTTACAGTTTTACAATTTAGCAATTTTCTACAATTTTTACAATTTTCTGCAATTTTTGCAATATTTTACAATTTTTACAGTTTTACAATTTAATAATTTTCTACAATTTTTACGATTTTCTGCAATTTTTACAATATTTTACAATTTTTACAGTTTTACAATTTAGTAATTTTCTTTTTACAATATTTTACAATTTTTACAATATTTTACAATTTTTACAATATTTTACAATTTTTACAATATTTTACAATTTTTACAGTTTTACAATTTAGTAATTTTCTACAATTTTTACTATTTTCTGCAATTTTTACAATATTTTACAATTTTTACAGTTTTACACTTTAGTAATTTTCTACAATTTTTACAATTTTCTGCAATTTTTACAATATTTTACAATTTTTAAAGTTTTACAATTTAGTAATTTTCTACAATTTTTACAATTTTCTGCAATTTTTTACAATATTGTGGCGAGATGTAGTGAGATGATGTCATTCAGACGCTAGATAACCATAGCTGATAAAGCGTCATAAAATAACCAACTAAAAAATTAGTAGGGGGCTTCACTCAAGACAGCATGACATCATCGGACAGGATACGAACCTATGATCATATCTCTTCTGACAGCAATTAAGCTACATGCCTCAAACCAGTTAACGACATTGTTACGAAAACTGAAGGTGAACGCTTTACTTGAGTTTAATGGCCTAGTTAAATGTCAGTCATCGTTATAAGCGGCTCGTTGGTCTAGGGGTATGATTCTCGCTTAGGGTGCGAGAGGTCCCGGGTTCAAATCCCGGACGAGCCCGTATTTTTAACTGAATATAACTTCTTCTCAAAGTAATCTTCTATACTTTTTGAGGAATTAGATGCAGATGCTGTTTTCTGTATATAGAGATACATAGAGATATCGTCTAAAGTAACAAATCTGACAATTGTTCTCTCCAAATGAAGAAATTGACATGGGACAGAATTGCAGTTTAATTTAATGCAGACTCCGGAAATATTCCTTAAGTAAATCATTTTAATTTATTTTTTAGTTATTTTTATGGTAAACAAAGTGGAGGTGGTATAATTACGAAAATTTTAACAGCTTATTCCTTGGGTAGAATACAAACGATAATGCAAATAACACTTCACTGGGGCCTGAATACTTTTCGAAAAAAAAAATACCACTTAAATCTATCTGGAATTATGCTATAGCATAAAATCTCAAAGCGACCAGTATTTTCAGCAGTGGTGGAATCGGTAAGCCTCATAGTTGTATTGTGAATTTCAATGAGAGACACCAGAATATCCACAACAGTGTTCTTGTCGAAACTGTATCTCCTCTTAAATTGTTGGTCCTTCTACATCCCTAAAGGGTTTTCCATATCTCCGATGTATCTTTTGTTGTGTCGAAACACATTTTCATTTTCATTTTCATTATGGAACTCAATAAATTCAATAGAATCATAGCATGGATAGACATAACGCTCGGTTAGAAAAGCCAGCGTACTATGGTAGGAACGATCATGATTTTAAAATCAAATGTAGGAACCAGAAAACGGATGTAGGTAAATTCTCATTTTTAAATAGAACTATAAATGATTGGAATGACCTACCTGCAGCGGTCTTTGAGGGCTGTCCTTCCTTAAGGAGATACAAGAATAACTTAAAAAGTTGTGTATAAAGTGCAAATTAAAATTAAGGTGACATTTAACATTTGATTTTTTAAGGTGACGTGTATTTATTTAGCCTGACGAGTTACTCTCTTGGTTTGAATTGTAAATTATTTAAAAATAGCGTGTAAGAGGTCTTAGACTAGAAAGGTTAGCTTAAATGTACTTCTGTTTATAATTATGCATAAGGGTGTAATTATTTGTCTTATTTGAACTGTTGTATCAGTGAAGCGTGGTGAGTCAGTGGTTATGGTTTTACAGTGCAGTGAATAGTTCCGATCAGTGATAATTTATAGTGTCAATGAATTACGTCCTAAAGTGTCACTGAAATGCGTCATAGTGCCACTACAGTGAGTGAGATGAGAGTAAAGCGAAAGACTATTATCAGTACCAATGTGAAACTTATGTAGGACCTTTATGTAGGTTGTATTGTAAAATTAGGTTCACTTATTAATTGGGTTATTTTATGTATTATTATTAATTGTAATTATTGTGTTAAATTGTATTGTGAATATAATTGTATTGTGTATTGTATAATTGTATTGTATAATTTTATTGTGTATTGTATAATCGTATTGTATAATTGTATTGTGTATTGTATAATTGTATTGTGTATTGTAAAATTGTATTGTGTATTGTATAATTGTATTGTGTATTGTATAATTGTATTGTGTATTGTATAATTGTATTGTGTATTGTATAATTGTATTGTATAATTGTATTGTGTATTGTATAATTGTATTGTGTATTGTATAATTGTATTGTATAATTTTATTGTGTATTGTATAATTGTATTGTGTATTGTATAATTGTATTGTGTATTGTATAATTGTATTTTGTATTGTATAATTGTATTTTGTATTGTGTATTGTATAATTGTATTGTGTATTGTAATTTTATTGTGTATTGTTTATATTGTGTATACCACTGCCACCGGGTACTTGCCCACTTGCAGTGTAAATAAATACATACACATTATCATCATCTATTGTATACCGAATCAGCTGATTACAATGCATATAAGGAAACACTTAAGTAAGCTGACAAGCTACCTTATTTGAGTAAGTGTTCCCTTCAGTGGGATTTATTAATTGGAAATGATTATAAGCAACTGCTCAAGGATTTCCTTGCGATAAGTGTTTACTATGAATACGGACCCTAGGCATCGTAATATGTGAACCTCACCAATCTAATATTTAAATGAAGAAATTAGAGAAATTGTAATATTTTGGAGATAATCCTCGTTCTAAACATCTGCTTGTAAATGGAATTATAAGTTGCATCAAAGGGAACAGGCGTACTCAAATTTGGTAGACGCAATTGCTTTACATCGGAGTGCTTACTGTGGTAAAAAATTTTTGCTTTTACCAGCCAGTTGCGTCCAGTGTATTACGTATTGTGACTCCACTAGACCATTCATTGCGTTTGGAGTATTTCCTCTCAAAGGATTCCCTTTGTAAGCCCATACGGACTAAACCCTAAAATCCTCATTTCACTTTTTTATGCTTAATTCCGTTCTCTCTGGATGTTCGAGACGGTTGAGTCAGGAGTTTCGCGTCCAAACACAGACTGTTACAACTAACAAGATACTTCTCTCTCTCTCTCTCTCTTTAAAAGTGTTGTATAATGTATGAATAAAGATGGGTCTGAAGTATTTGAATACGAAATTGAATATGTTACAAAAAACCAGCTATGATTTAAGCTCTAGGATGTGATACTGAAAATGTGGCACACGTACCAAAGATGGTCTTTGAAATGGACTCTGTTATCTACAGTAATTTTACTAGTCGTATCGATTTTTCTAGAGAAAATCAAAACACGGTTAGGAGGAAGTATATGAAGATTAGAAGAAATAAAGTACTTTAATACAATAAAGCAGTGATGTCAAAGCAAGCGCATTCTGACCTTGACGTCGTTCGCTGGCAGCAAGCGCTAAGTATGGAAAGACAAAGGGTTGTGTATATGAATAAGCAGCCTGTAGGATTAAAAAAAACAGTGGTGCACAAACTTCAAACGGAACGTGAAATTTTATGTCGTTATTTTTATATGTCTTCTTTCTGTTTGATATTAAGTAGGCTATATTCTCTGTAAAACAAAAGTACTAATACCAATTTCTTAATATTACTGTTGTGTTTTAAATGTTAATAACATAATAAAAAGTTAAGAAGGAGTATTCACATAAATTCCATAGTAGTAAAACTATACTGTACTAAATGAATGAAACACATCATTCATAAAGAAAGTGATATCCCAAAAAAAGAGTTTGAGTATGACATGATAAGTTGGAATTGATATTGATGGTATCTTAGCCTTATAAAAGTAATCAATAAACTAATAAAAACAATATTACAGTACAAAGCAAAGTTACCTAGGTTCTATATATATGTTTTAAGTGTAACTAATATTCCATAACAAAATTCTCATCGCTTTATGCTTTTAGGGTGATATTTGTGAGCAACGTCCTATCATAATATTAAATTATTTTCTCGAAATCTGCTGAAGCTATAGAGCTGACATTTTTACAACACATGGGCACGTATCTTTTGCTTATGATGTAACAGTAGTTGCTTTGTTAATTCATTTCCTTACAAGCAATTTCCATGTGAATATTTTCAAAATTTTCAATACACTATCTTCAGTAATACATATTTACGGTATTTACGAAAACAATCTGTAAGGCTACTAAATAAATAGACCTATATCTGGGAATTTCACTTTTCTATAAAAGAAGTTGAGAATTTAATATTTATTTTGAATAAAAAAATCAAACTTGTGAAAAATGAGAATTAAAATTAAAACTTACATTCTTATAATGCACTTATACTTCTCAGACAAATCTAAAAATTAACATGGATACAGTTTTAGCAAGTTCTCTTCCCTTTATCTATTGAATCAGTGCTGGCCATCCCTGAATGTAGCTCGACCAAGCGGCATATACTATCTCTTTCGTCTGTCTCTTTCCTTTCCGCTGTAAAGCGCTCAGGCTCTCCTGAGCTCTAAAGCGCGCGCTTGCTCCTATGGACATCAATTGACATGACTGCTATAAAGTATTAATTGACTTACTAAAATAGTAAACTGTCGTGAGAATGTATTATTGTACCATCTCATCATTACAAATATTTCGCTAGATGACAGAAGTGCGTTATGAGGAGCTGTTCTCTTGTGACCAGTTGCGCAAACTATACAATCTTCTTTGAACTCTATTCACGATTACTAGTAAAGTAGACTTTTTTAAATTCATTTTCATTGGAATACCTTGGTAGAAGAACATTTTTGAGTTAGGAAGTTGAGAGAATATCCTCATCCTTAAATCTTGCCCATCACAATATTATCATTTCAGTGAACGCAGGGAATCGAACCAGAGCTAGCGAAAAATGGCTGTGCTGTATGAAAGAGCTGCCGGAAGTGCATTTTCATATTTCTCTGTCAACGTAAGTGGAATCCATGTCACAACGCATTGATGTGTTTCAATTTCATAATTCGGAGGGCTTCCTGCGATCCCTCTGGGAAATCAAGCTTTTGTGTTCAAAATCTCTCATTCAATCGAAATCCACACTTAAAAATATTCTATGGTGATCCCACATACTGTACCCTCCATATTTCGACTGTATGGATTATACTTATTTTACTGATAATATTCATTTAAATCAAACGTCCTATAGTACGTAGTACATTTATATCCTATAATACATTGCTTCGCCGATTTAGTGGAATGCGTTTGAATCTAAAGAAAGTAGCAAAACAGCACAACGCAGTCTGTTGCTGTGACGAGAATCCAAGCCCCCGTATACCGGTAAGACATCATGCCACAAACACGTTCACGTCTGAGTATTTCTGACAAACGAAATATTATCCAACGTCTTGGAAATGCCGCAAATATTAGAGATATGTATTGCTAGAGAGTTTAAAGTATAGTTAGACTGTATAGCCTATATAATTTTTTGTTTGTTTTTATTATGCATTTATTTATTTTATTTTTATTTATATATGTTATTTTCATTTACTTATTTTTAATTATTTGTTATTTTATTTTTCAATTTATTTATTTCTATTTATTTCTCATTATGTTTTTATTTATTTTATATTTTTTACTAATTATAACCTATATATTTTTTCAGTTATTCACTTTTATTTATTTGTTTTTATATATTATTTATTTTTATTTATCTATATGTATTTTCATTTATCTATATATATTTATTTATCTATGTATTTTCTTATTTTTATCTATCTATGTTTTTATTTATTGACTTACTAATCTGTGTTTAAAATATATTACACCATCTCATCATTACAAATACCCCGCTAGATGGCAGTAGTGTGCTATGATGAGATGTTCTCTTGTTACCAGTTGTGCCACTATACAATCTTTATTAAACTCTATGGACGATTACTAGTGAAGATGGCTTTGTTGATTCAGTTTCATTTCTATTAAAACAGTTGCGTTACACTTCAATTATCCATTTATAATAAACGGCCTCTGATACGTAACTATCCATAATCTCATACAGCAGAAGCTATAACATAACCTAAATAATATAAATAAGATAAATTATAGAAACGTTTCAATTAAGAATGGTGAAATAAACGTGAATCATTTTAAAAAGTAGAATTATTGACGAACAAAGAAACAAACGCTAGGAATGTGATAAAAAATGCTAGGGAGGTGATAAAAATTGTAGGATAAGCGGCCGTGATTGGTTGAAACACATCGTTCTGTACCGTTTTATTGGTAGAAAGTTGTATGACGTAGTAAAAGTCATAATTAAAATATCTGGATCTTGATTTATTATCAATATGAAATTGTGTAACTTTGGCTCGTAACCCTGGCTGTGATTTAGTCCTGTGTTTGCGTAACATTTAGGTTCAGCTAAAGAACATTTCAAATTTCTTCTGGTAGAATAAACATGCCGCCGCCTTTATATCTGTGGCCGGGAGGAAAAAGGTCTTAAGTAAAAATGTTATACTTTTCAGGAGAGCAGTAGAAAGATTGAAATTGGTTTCAATTATAGAGTTTTTTTTTAATTAAGAGGTTTTTCCTGGATATTATTTGTTTATATTTCTTCTAAAATACGTAATGTTGCTCATTTAACAATTTTCTTGATTATTTCGAAAAATAGCCGCACTTAAGCCCTTTTAAGACTAGAAGCCAAACTGAGTAGAAGGGACTATTTAAACATAAGACCTTTTTGATGTCAAAATAAATGAGAAATGTAAATGATTAAAAATGCAAAACGGGTCTTAAACAATTATAGGACTGTTTACCCTGGTGCTTAAAGTTTTAAAAGGAAAGGGCATCAGTATGTGATAAAATGGCTAAAAATACAAGTTAGACCTTTTTAATAGGTAAGCATGGAAAGTAAACATGTGTTGGTTTGTAAGGAATAAAGTATTAAGTATTCTTAAGCCTTTTGTTCTATGTGTGCTCGATTCAAAAGTACTTAGGACATTTGGTAACGCTCTATAAATCCTGTCAGGAGTTTTATTTGACTTTAACCGTTTTACCAGATTGTAGAGAATTATTTCCGCTTTCAGAATATATAAAAATCTCATTTTCACAAAATATTGACTTAAGACCTTTTTCCTCCCTGCCACAGATATGTTCGACGATTTTTATATTTATTTCAATGAAGTATAGTTATACATTTCTTAAATTTGGAAAACATTAAAATCAGAATAGATGAAATTTTTCGGATTATTGACTTCTTTAAGCAAATATTAATTATTTTCTTTTGGAAGAATATCAATAGTGACAGTATAATTAATATGAAGGAATGGTTTTCTTCTACCCATTTTTGCACATAGATTATAGATATGAACTGTGTATAACGACATTCTATCCTGGTTTGTTCAATCCACACTTTCAGTATACACCATATAGTACAAATTTCTTCATAAAGGGGAAAAGTAATATGACGAATGGAGTGTTATTGGGATAAATAAAAAATCAAATCCATTCAAGGATTCCAGAGTCGTCCAAGGTTTCTCCTTACTTTAAGTAATAAGTTCTTTGTGGCAGTAACTCGACCCGATAGCAATCACGGCTGAGGCCGGCCGCTGTATCCAGGGCAACGGAAGAAAGAAGCGAAGTCTCCAAAGCACAGTTTATGTATCCTCTTCGCCTTAACTCCCAGTTAGTGAGAGAGAGACCTTTCGTAAATGATAAAGAAAACCTGGAACAGGAGTGCATTGAAATCACCCTTAATGAAAAACTCTGTGCGGTCTCTGTTACTCATCGTGAATGTAATAAACCTGCCTCGTAACACGTAATTCAGCGCCATTCTTATAATTTGGAACATTATTCAATTAAAGGCGGTGGTGGTGGTGGTGGTGGTGGTGGTGGTGGTGTTTATGTAACGAAGGTTTGATTTGTAGCGGTTTTTCAGCATCGAAATTCAAAGTGGACGAGAAATTTTTGTTCTAACTCTTCATCAGGGACAAGGTCTTTTTACATGCCATAAACCTAAGAAATTGGATCCATGCTTTACTTGCCTCCCAGAAAAAGTCAAGCTGAAGATTTACCTTCAAAATCCTTCACCCAGGCGAGTTCTTTTCTTCTACGGAGCTCTTTGTCTCTTATTCCTGTGAATACTAATAATAATAATAATAATAATAATAATAATAATAATAATAATAATAATAATAATAATAATAAGCCACCGGCGTGGCTCAGTCGTTAAGGCGCTTGCCTGCCGGTCTGAAGTTGCGTTCGGGCGTGGGGTAGGTAGGTTGGTTGGTTGGTTGGTAGGTAGGTTAGATAGATAGGTAGATAGATATAGATATAGATATATGGAGATAGATATAGATATAGATATATGGAGATAGAGATAGATATAGAGATATATAGAGATAGAGATATATAGAGATAGAGATATATAGAGATAGAGATATATAGAGATAGAGATATATAGAGATAGAGATATATAGAGATAGAGATATATAGAGATAGAGATATATAGAGATAGAGATATATAGAGATAGAGATATATAGAGATAGAGATATATAGAGATAGAGATATATAGAGATAGAGATATATAGAGATAGAGATATATAGAGATAGAGATATATAGAGATAGAGATATATAGAGATAGAGATATATAGAGATAGAGATATATAGATATAGAGATATATAGAGATAGAGATATAGATATATAGAGATATAGATATATAGAGATATAGATATAGATATAGATACAGATACAGATATATACTTTTCGCTGATGATTTAGTTCTCATGGCATCAACTGAATATGATTTACAATATTTAGTACACAATTTAAATATGGTCAGTGAAAAATATAACATTGAAATTAATATTGAAAAATCGAAAATCATGTCATTTTGTGGGAAATTCCTTGTACTAAGTAAAATCTGTTTGAATAATACAATAATAGAAAGAGTAAATATCTTCACTTATCTTGGCTATACACTATCACCTTATGATGAAGTAGATATTGCTGAAAAAATATGTAAATATAATAAAACAATGGGGATCATTAATAAAATCATGAAACCTTCACTAGTACAAAGGCACACAAGAATAGGCTTGTATAAAACCTTAGCACAACCAGTATTAAGCTATGGTAGCGAAGCGTGGACTGTGAAGAATAAAGATGTCGGTAGAATAACAGCAAGTGAGATGAGGTTTATGAGAGCAACAGCTGGATATACTCGCTGGGATCATAAAAATAATGAGGACCTAATGCAAGAACTTCAAATAGAACCCATTATACAGTTCATCAGCAAATATCAACTTCAGTGGAAGGGTCATCTCGAACGAATGAATCGATGAAGAATTCCAAAAGCACTGTTTCATTACCATCCTTATGGCAAAAGATCTCTAGGCCGTCCAAAGAAGAGATGGACTGAAAATTCTAGTTTTAGACCGTAACAGGCCACTTGGCCTAGTACTTGTTAGGAAGATGATGATGATGAGATATAGATATAGATATATAGATATAGATAGAACTTTGTCGAAGGCATAATATATGCATAGACATGGTCAAATATATACAATCACAATTTAATTTAAAATAAGTCAAATATAAAAAACATTATTCATTTCTAGGGCCCATGCGTGAATCCTCAAGATTGTACGGACACAATTTTATTAATTTCGTAATCCCCGCTTGGGCTGATTACTTGGTTTGGTTTTTTCCGAGATTTTCTCCAACTGTAATGTGAATACAAGGTAATCTCTGGCGAATCCTCGGCCTCATCTCACCAAAAATCATCTCGCTATCACCAATCTCATCGACGCTAAATAACCTAATAGTTGATACAGCGTCGTTAAATAACCAACTAAAATTTAAAAAAGCAATAATAATAATAATAATAATAATAATAATAATAACTTACAGCGTTTAAGTGACCCGGAGTTTCATTGCCGCCCTCACATAAGCCCGCCATTGGTCCCTATCCTGTGCAACATTAATTCAGTCTCTATCATGATATCCCACCTTCCTCAAATCGACTTTGATATTATTCACCCATCTACGTCTCGGTCTCCCCAAAGGTCTTTTTCCCTCCGGGTCCCAACTAAGACTCTATATACATTTCTGTATTCATCCATCGTGCTACATGCCCTGCCCATCTCAAACGTCTGAATTTAAAATTCCTAATTATGTCAGATGAAGAATACAATGCGTGCAGCTCTGCGTTGTGTAACTTTCTCCATTCTCCTGCAACTTCATCCCTCTTAGCACCAAATCTTTTTCTAAGCACCTTATTCTCAAACACTCCTAGCCTCTGTTCCTCTCTCAAAGTGAGAGTCCAAGTTTCACAACCATAAAGAACAACCGGTAATATAACTGTTTTATAAATTCTAACTTTCAGATTTTTTGACAGCAGACTGGATGATAAAAGCTTCTCAACAGGCATTTCCCATATTTATTCTGTGTTTAATTTCCTCCCGAGTATCATTTACATTTTTACTGTTGCTCCAAGGATTTGAATTTCTCCACCTCGTCAAAAGATAAATCTCCAATTTTTTATTTCCATTTCGTACAATATTCCCGTCACGAGTCATAATCATATACTTTGTCTTTTCGGGATTTACTTCCAAACCTATCTCTTTACTTGCTTCCAGTAAAATTCCCGTGTTTTCCCTAATAATACAACTGTTTTATAAATCCTAACTATAAACTCTTTTGAAAGCAGATTGGATGACAAATATAATAATAATAATAATCAGGGAACGGATTTATATGGACTAAAAATATATGAAATATGTAAATATATATGTAGTTATTTTTACCAAAATGTGGAATTAAATATGGATTTTTACCAAAATATGGAATTAAATATGGACTTAAATTATAAAAAAATGACTATGTACGTTAAATATTGGTACATTTTAATCAAACTAAACAAAAATATAATGGACGTACCTTATCTTCCAATGTAGTTTCAACAAAACACAATTTTTATTGTCTGTTACCATAACAATAGGTTACAAACATTTCTTTCAAGTGCTGAAAAGTGAATCTTCTTCTATTGTCTCTGAGGATAGATTTATACTGACTAAAAGAGCGTTCGACGTCACAAGAAGTAACTGGTACATAATTCAATTTCACAATGTCTGCTGGGGATAAGTCCAAGTTAATCTTCACTGTTGATTCACCACTCATCACAGCAACAACCTTTTGTAGTTCTTCATATCCAGGGTTTTTGAAAGTACAGTGTCCACCTTAGCTCTTACTGCATCTGCAACTTTACCTCTACCACGATTCAGTTGTTCCACAGTACTATTTATAATTTCAAAACTTTCAGATAGTGAAAGGTGCCTATTTTGGAGACTTTTGAGCGTTTTTATGATGCATGAAAATGTATGCTGAATGTGAGCTAAGTCATTCTTCACACTTATGTCACAGGTAACTGTTTTCGCAGTATCAATTGAGACTGCATCTTCAGAGTCCAATGCAAGGAGAACATTGTTAATAGAGTCTATATGTTCGGCATAATATTCAACTGCTTCTAGCCATGTACCCCATCTAGTTAAAATTGGCTTTGGTGGCAATGGAATTTCAGGGTACATTTCTTTCAACACGTTAACTCTACTGGGAGCTTTGAGAAATACTTTTTCACTGATGAAATCAACAAATCTACTTTAGGAAATTGTCTCTGACCACTTCTGCCACACGATGAAATGCATGCGCCACACAAGTAAAATGAGTCAATTTAGGATATACAACAGATAATGCTTGTCCAGCTTTGACCATATAAGGGCAGCATCGCTAATAAAGAATAACACATTATCGTACATAATACCCTTTGGCCACAGGATACCCATAGCTTCGTTGAACAGTTTAACTATAGTTTTGTTATTGCACTTTTCTAGAACATCACAATGTAAAAGAATTCGTTCAGAATATTGTTCACTTAACAAACCGATAACTACATTACCAACAAGTCTACCTTCTTTGTCGGGAGTCTCATCAATGGAAACCCAAATTGAACTATCTTTAATTTCATCTCTTATCTTCTGTATTGTCTCATCGTAGATGGATGGAGCATACGTCTTCCTAAGTGTTGACTCATCCGGGATTGTATGTTGAGTATATTTTTCAAGGAATTCCCTGAAGACCTTATTCTTTAGTTTGTAGAGAGGAATATCAGCAGAGATGAGAGAACGGCACAGGTCGATGTTAAACTCAGATCTTACATTCGATGTTGTTGGTTGTGTTAAAAACAATTGTCTCTGCTTGGAATTTAGTTGTTTGTTGGCCTGATGTTTACTAGTTGTAATGTGTTGTTGCACCAGGAACTTTTGTATAGATGATACTGCACACTGACACAAATTACAAAATAATATTTTATTGTCAGTTGATAAACCATCTTCTTTAAATTCTGAAATGTAACTTGTTAGTTTTGATTTTAAATTGACTGAATGACGTACTTTTGGCATATTTACAGTCTTTATAGTATGATTTACAAAACTGAACCTATGTGTACTCTGACTGGCATTTAACTGTTGAGCTGCACAACTGAAGTCTGTTAAAAATTTTAAATTAAATTAATACAGTTTTGTAACTTACTTTCCCATTGTTGATAGGACTGCTAATTTTCAAATAACTCTGATGTTAAAGGGATTACTGAACATGTGTTTAAATCTCTATTGTTGAAATGTATTTTTAAAAGTTAATGGAATTTTGTTTTGTTTTATTGTTAAACCTAATATAATATGGACTGTTTTATATGAAATATGGAAAATATATGGAAATTAACGAAAATATGTACTAAACTCTAAAATATGGAAAAATATGGAAAATAAAAGTAGGATTTTTCAACCCTACACATTGTTAAAGATAATGCAAAATATAAATTATATTAGCTTTATAAGTAAATATGTATTTACATATAAATCCTTTCCCTGATAATAATAATAATAATAATAATAATAATAATAATAATAATAATAATAATAATAATAATAATAATAATAATAATACTTTTAAGGAACCCGGAGTTTCATTGCCGCCCTCACATAAGCCCGCCATTGGTCCCTATCCTGTGCAAGATTAATCCAGTCTCTACCATCATATCCCACCCCCCTCAAATCAATTTTAATATTATCTTCCCATCTACGTTTCGGCCTCCATAAGGGTCTTTTTCCCTCCGGCCTCCCAACTAACACACTATATACATTTCTGTATCCGCCCATCTTGCTACATGCCCTGCCCATCTCAAACGTCTGGAATTAATGTTCCTAATTATGTCAGGTAAAGAATACAAGGCATGCAGTTCTGTGTTGTGTAACTTTCTTCATTCTCCTGTAACTTCATCCCTCTTAGCCCCAAATATTTTCCTAAGCACCTTATTCTCAAACACTCTTAGCCTCTGTTCCTCTCTCAACGTGAGAGTCCAAGTTTCACAACATAAAGAACAACCGGTAATATAACTGTTTTATAAATCCTAATTTTAAACTCTTTTGAGAGCGGACTGGATGATAAATATAATAATAATAATAATAATGGTAATAATAATAATAATAATAATAATAATAATAATAATAATTATGAAATTCATTCAAAGACTGTAAGATGGTAAGTGTAACTGAATCGGTAATTGTTAAAACGACGTCAATTACAGTATTTCGTTTTTTTTTGTTTTTTTTTTTTCGCAGTATTTATAATTATAGGCCTACGTATCGTTTGGTGTTGAAATTACATGATTTTATGCAGGTCTATCTATCGATAATAATGAATGTACAGAAAACTTAACACTTGAATTTTGTTGAAGCAACAGCGGCTAGCGCGTATTCTTTAGACCATCGAGGACGACCGCAGGACTGAAAATACTCTCGCATGATGTCTGTTCAGTAATGTGGAATTTCCACTTAAACTGCTTGGGTGAATGGCTGATACGTGTTCAGTGCCGTGTGCAGTTTATTATTTTGATGTACTGTAGAAGTACATCTTCCTTCTCACTAGGTATGGAGGAACTTGAGAGTTGACACTCATATAAAATGCAACCTCCCACTTCTTGCATTCCACTGCTTTTACTTGCATTCCCCTTGTTTTTTTGCGCACTCATTGTTTTACGTGCTTAACAATTGTTCTTCTTGCATTACCATTGTTTTTCTTGCATTGCCATTGTTTTCCTTACATGTTCATTGTTTTTCTTGCATTTCCATCGTTTTCCTTGTATTTCCATCATTTTCCTTGCATTATCATAGATTTCTTTGCATTCTCATTGTTTTCCTTTCGTTTCTATTGTTTTCCTTGCGTTTCCATTATTGTCCTTGCATTACAATTGTTTTCCTTGCCCCCCCTCATTGTTTGCTTACATTCCCATTGTTTTTCTTGCATTGTCATTGTTTTCCTTGCATTTCCTTCGTTTTCCTTGCATTCCCATTGTTTTCTTTCCGTTCCCATTGTTTTCCTTGCATTCCCATTGTTTTATTTGCGTTGCCATTGTTTTCTTTGCATTCCCATTGTTTTATTTGAGTTGCCAATGTTTTCCTTGCATTCCCATTGTTTTCCTTGCGTTGCCATTGTTTTCTTTGCGTTGCCATTGTTTTCCTTGCGTTGCCATTGTTTTCTTTGCATTCCCATTGTTTTATTTGCGTTGCCATTGTTTTCCTTGCGTTGCCATTGTTTGCCATTGTTTTCCTTGCGTTGCCATTGTTTTCTTTGCGTTCCCATTGTTTTCTTTGCGTTGCCATTGTTTTCCTTGCGTTGCCATTGTTTTCCTTGCGCTGGCATTGTTTTCTTTGCGTTGCCATTGTTTTCTTTGCGTTGCCATTGTTTTCTTTGCGTTGCCATTGTTTTCTTTGCATTCCATTGTTTTATTTGCGTTGCCAATGTTTTCCTTGCGTTGCCATTGTTTTCCTTGCGTTGCCATTGTTTTCCTTGCGTTGCCATTGTTTTCTTTGCATTCCCATTGTTTTATTTGCGTTGCCAATGTTTTCCTTGCGTTGCCATTGTTTTCCTTGCGTTGCCATTGTTTTCCTTGCGTTGCCATTGTTTTCTTTGCATTCCCATTGTTTTATTTGCGTTGCCAATGTTTTCCTTGCGTTGCCATTGTTTTCCTTGCGTTGCCATTGTTTTCTTTGCGTTCCCATTGTTTTCCTTGCGTTGCCATTGTTTTCCTTGCGTTGCCATTGTTTTCTTTGCGTTCCCATTGTTTTCCTTGCGTTGCCATTGTTTTCCTTGCGTTGCCATTGTTTTCCTTGCGTTGCCATTGTTTTCTTTGCATTTCCTTCGTTTTCCTTGCGTTGCCATTGTTTTCTTTGCATTCCCATTGTTTTATTTGAGTTGCGTTTTCCTTGCATTCATTGTTTTCCTTGCGTTGCCATTGTTTTCTTTGCGTTGCCATTGTTTTCCTTGCGTTGCCATTGTTTTCTTTGCATTCCCATTGTTTTATTTGCGTTGCCAATGTTTTCCTTGCGTTGCCATTGTTTTCCTTGCGTTGCCATTGTTTTCCTTGCGTTGCCATAGTTTTCTTTGCATTTCCTTCGTTTTCCTTGCATTCCTATTCTGCCTCGCATTTCCATTTTGTTTTACATGCGTTGCCATTGTTTTCCATGCGTTGCCATTGTTTTCCTTGCGTTGCCATTGTTTTCTTTGCATTTCCTTCGTTTTCCTTGCATTCCTATTCTGTTCCTCGCATTTCCATTGTTTTACATGCGTTGCCATTGTTTTCCATGCGTTGCCATTGTTTTCCTTTGCGTTGCCATTGTTTTCCTTGCGTTGCCATTGTTTTCCTTGCGTTGCCATTGTTTTCCTTGCGTTGCCATTGTTTTCTTTCCCATTGTTTGCCATGCGTTGCCATTGTTTTCCATGCGTTGCCATTGTTTTCCTTGCGCTGGCATTGTTTTCTTTGCGTTGCCATAGTTTTTCTTTTGCCATTGTTTTCTTTGCGTTGCCATTGTTTTCTTTGCGTTCCCATTGTTTTTTGCCCATTGTTTTCCTTGCGCTGGCATTGTTTTCTTTGCGTTGCCATAGTTTTTCTTGTTTTGTTTTCCTTGCGTTGCCATTGTTTTCCTTGCGTTGCCATTGTTTTCCTTGCGTTGCCATTGTTTTCCTTGCGTTGCCATTGTTTTCTTTGCGTTGCCATTGTTTTCTTTGCGTTCCCATTGTTTTCCTTGCGTTGCCATTGTTTTCTTTGCGTTCCCATTGTTTTCCTTGCGTTGCCATTGTTTTCCTCGCGTTCCCATTGTTTTCCTTGCGTCGCCATTGTTTTCCTTGTTGCCATTGTTTTCTTTGCGTTCCCATTGTTTGCCATGCGTTGCCATTGTTTTCCATGCGTTGCCATTGTTTTCCTTGCGCTGGCATTGTTTTCTTTGCGTTGCCATAGTTTTTCTTGCTTTGCCATTGTTTTCCAGGCAGTCCCTTTTTTGTATTTCCATTGTTTTCCTTTCATACGTATTGGTTTTCCTTGCATTTCATTGGCTTTTTTGCATTCCCAATATTTCTCATTGTTTTTCTCGCATTCCCGTTATTTTCCTTGCATTTTCCTCCTGTGTCTTTCCGTTGTTCTCCTTGTCTTCCCCTTGTTCATATTGCCTTCCTTTTGTTTTAATTATCTTCCCCCTATTTCCCTTGTTCCTCTTGTCTCCCTCTTGTCTCATGAGGGAACTAAGCCAGGAGATAATTGAATAGTGTCTTTTCCTCCTCCATTGCTTACATCGCTGACTAATAAAATATGATTGAACATAATTCTTTGATATCCACCATTAAACTATTACATAATAAGTTTTACGTAGGATTTCATATTTCTCTCTAATTATCTTTCTATATAACTCCCCTAATTTTTACTTATCATTCCACTGTTCCATTTCGTTGTGCCGTATCGTTGAAGTGGACGCTCGATGAGTCGACAATTAGCGAAGTTAAACTGGAGACTGTTTGATTTGTAGCCTTGAATGCTACCACCTGTGCCGCAACGGTATGTAGGCTATATTTTGAAAAGATAAATGGTTTAACAATTTTACAGGAAAACTTTTTTTTTTTCACTTTTAATTTGGTTCTGACAGGAACCCATGTGCAGCTAGTAACATGCTAAGCTGTCGATAGGCCGGAGCGCCAAACTCAATTTCCGTTAAAAGCTTCCGAGGAATATTTGGCGGCGCCTCCACGTTCTTACTTTCTCCACGAGGCACTTCGAAAAGTTGTCCCAATGTATGTAGACCTATATCCCATTTATTTTCTCATACGATTTATTGATGCGAAAATTGAAAACATTCTTCGGGTTAATAAGAGAGCACTTTCATCCAAATTAAAACATCCGTACGTATTAGTTGAAAACAAAAATTATTCCTTTTTTACAGTTCTTCTCATTCTAATTTTGTGTTCCATTCCCACTGATTTCTCCGATTATTTCGTTCATATACCAATGCACCAATGGAGTGCAGCAATCTATTGAGTTTTAACCAATCAGAGCCAACTATCAACTACAGTCTTGAAATTATCTTGTCACACTTTATGAACATTTATTTAATGTCTAGCCTCACCTGATGTTCAGTTGTTAAATACTTTCACTGTTTGTATGTATGTATTTATTTACACTGCAAGTGGGCAAGCACCCAGTGTATGGTATACACAATATAAACAACACACAATAAAATTACAATACACAATACAATTATACAATACACAATACAATTATACAATACACAATACAATTATACAATACACAATACAATTGTATACACAATACAATAAGAATACACAATACAATTTAACACAATAATTACAATTAATAATACAACATAAAATAACCTAATTTTACAATTCAACCTACATATGTATAGGCCCTACGTAAGTTTCAATAGTCTTTCACTTTACTCTCATCTCACTCACTGTAGTATGCACTATGACGCATTTCACTGACACTTTAGGACACATTTCACTGACACTATAACACATTTCACTGACACTATAGAACACATTTCATTGACGCTATAAATTATCACTGATCGGAACTATTCACTGCACTGTAAAACCATAACTATACTGACTCACCTCCTTCAAAAATACAATTATACAATACAATACAATTGTATACACAATACAATAAGAATACACAATACAATTTAACACAATAATTACAATTAATAATAAAACATAAAATAACCTAATTTTACATTTTACAATACAACCTACATATGTATAGGCCCTACATAAGTTTCAATAGTCTTTCACTTTACTCTCATCTCACTCACTGTAGTGGCACTATGACGCATTTCACTGACACTTTAGGACACATTTCACTGACACTATAGAACACATTTCATTGACGCTATAAATTATCACTGATCGGAACTATTCACTGCACTGTAAAACCATAACTTCACTGACTCACCTCGCTTCACTGATATAACAGTTCAAATAAGACAAATAATTACACCCTTATGCATACTTATAAACAGAACTACATTTAAGCTAAACATTTCTAGTCTAAGGCCCTCTTACACGCTATTTTTAAATAATTTAAAATTCAAACCAAGGGAGTAACTCGTCAGGCTAAATAAAATACATGTCACCTTAAAAAAATTAAATGTTAAATGTCACCTTAATTTTAATTTTCACTTTATACAAAACTTTTTAAGTTATCCTGGAATCTCCTTAAGGAAGGACAGCCCTCAAAGACCACTGCAGGTAGGTCATTCCAATCATTTATAGTTCTATTTAAAAATGAGAATTTACCTACATCCGTTTTCTGTTTCCTACATTTGATTTTAAAATCATGATCGTTCCTGCCATAGTACGTTGGCTTTTCTAACCGAGCCGTTATGTCTACCCATGCTTTCTGACCTAGATGTGCTCTATACAATGATGTTATTCTAGTTTTCCTACGTCTGTTTTTCCAAAGTTTCCCATTTAAGTTCTTTTATCGTATCGTTTCCATCTTCTCTTTTACCTTTAACAAATTTAGCTGCCCTATACTGGATTCTTTCTAAGGAATATACCTGATAAATTCTATAGGGATCCCAACATGTAGTTCCGTATTCCATTAACGGTCGTACTAACGTTAGATATGCTATTTCCCTCGATTTGGGGCTAGCCTTTTTCAAGATTCTCATAATAAAGTGAAAAGTTTCCTTAAGAATACAGTCGACCACTGGCATATCTCAGTTGTCTGAGGCGCTTGACTGTTGATCCGGAGTTGCGCTCGGGCGCGTGTTCGATTCCCGCTTGGGCTAATTACATGGTTGAGATTTTTCCGATGATTAATTTTTTCAGCACATTATTATGTAATTTTTGCAGGTAGATACTTTAAAGTGTAACGTACTTAATTATCTTGTTTTATGCTCGACCATGCCGAAATGTAGAATTATACACCTGGTAGCAGTTCTTTAATGCATGTCATTAAAGTACACCTATTCATTAAAGTTCAGGTTTTCGATTATTCTCGCATATATGCAATCGAAAGACAACGAGGGAAACGTCACGGAGGCTGGAAATCCAATACTGTCGCAGAAGGTTATGTTCTGTTACTATAATATATAGCTTTAATTGTAAATAATATTCAAATAAATTCAAATTGTCATCTCGTTTTTCAATTCTAAATCAATTTCCAGGTTATATCAAAATTAGTTCATGTTATTCTCTAAATTATATCAAGGTCAATGACATTATTGTTCCTAGGAAAAAATCAATACTTTCGCGTCTGCGCACATCTCACAATTTATGAGCTATGCACAAGGTCTCTTCCGATCTTCAGTCAGATGCGAATAAAATGAATACTTCTGAATAATTTCAAGTTAGAAATATTGTCGAGCATAAAAGTCGTATTAAACTTGCCTTTGATGGTAATTAAGACGCTCGTATGAAAATTATGAAACTCGCTTGCGCTCGTTTCATAAACAAACATACTCGCGTCTTAATTACTATCATTATAGGCTCGTTGCATAACGTACTATTATGTATGTTGGAAGTTTCTATCAATTTGTCCAGATACAGTTGAGTTATATATAGAGAGCTCGGGCGACTTCATTAGAAACTTGGAAATGGCAGTAGAACTTGTTCCCTTTGACACCTACTAATGAACTCATACCCGGAGGCATTCCAGCACGACGCTACATCCTTAGCAGCGTCATTTCACGACTGGTCAATAGATAACTTCCTTGTCTATTTGCATAGTGGAATGTGAAGTTGTAGTTCGTAGTTTTTCTTAAGACCACACTCTTAATTTTTGCATGTTTTCCACATGGCTATTAATTATACATAACATTATAAAGTGCACGGTTTTGCAGTAGCCTCCTAAAATAGCGTCCAATCAGCTTGTTCTTTACATTGTTGATTATCGATTTAATTTAAAGATTCCTGTGGTCGGGAGGAAAAAGGTCTTAAGTAAAAATTTTGTACTTTTCAGGAGAGCAGTAGAAAGATTGAAACTGGTGTCAATTGTAGAGTTCTTTAATTAAGAGGTTTTTTCTGGATATTATTTGTTTATATTTCTTCTAAAATAGGTAATGTTGCTCATTTAACAATTTTCTTGATTATTTCCAAAAATAGCCGCATTTAAGTCCTTTTAAGACTAGAAGCCAAACTGAGTAAAAGGGACTATTTAAACATAAGACCTTTTTATGTCAAAATAAATGGGAAATGTAAATTAAAAGGAATGCAAAATATATCTGGACTCTTTACCTACTTCTTAAAGCTTTAAAAGGAAAGGGCATCAGTATATGATAAAATAGCTAAAATACAAGTTAGACTTTTTAATAGGGAAGCATGGAAAGTAAACATGTGATATTTGTAAGGAAAAAAGTATTAAACATTCTTAAGTCTTTTATTCTGTGTGTGCTCGATTCAAAAAGTACTTAGGAAATTTTGTAACACTATAAATCCAGTCAGGAGTCTTATTTGACTTTAACCGTTTTACCAGATTCTACAGAATTGTTTCCGCTTTCAGAATATATAAAAATCTCATTTTCACAAAAAAGACCTTTTTTCCCCCGGCCACAGATTCCGTTTCGTTCCGATGTCATCAGAAGTGACTAACATTTTCGCTAGAAGTTTCACAGCTCTTTTATTTCTTAGATTAAACTTTAACGAAATCGTAAATGGAGTGACCATTTCCGTGGCTCAGTCGCTGAGCCGCTGGTCTTCCATCCACGACGCCAGGTTCGATTCCCGGTAAGGCAAGATTAGAATTTTTTATTGACAAAACTGACTTTGAAAATGCTTTTCTCGAGGTACTCCCGTTTCCCTATATCATTTCACTAACACTCTCCACCTTCCCCTTACTTCATATATCGGCAATTCTCAAGCTATGGTATGCGTCGTACAACTAGTGGTACGTGAGCATATACAGCTGCTTTTTATATGTTTTATGGAACACTCCATTAATTAAATTAAAATAGTAACTGTTTTTAATTAACGCCTAAATAAAGCAATCAATTCTTGGTATTAGAGCATAGGAATATACCCCAACCCACACTTTCTGAATTCGAAATCGTGATAGAAAAGCTGAGAAATTACAAGTTTTCAGGTATCGATTAAGTTTCAGCAGAATTAATACACGAGTGTGGAAGCGCATTATCTAGCGAAATTTATAAACTTGTACTTGCTATTTGGGAAAAGGAAATTGCACCAGAACAATGGAATGAGTCCATAATTGTACCTATCTTTAAGAAGGTGGAAAAGATTAACTGTAATAACTTTCGAGGAATATCACTTTTCTTTGAGAAGATTAACTTCATAATTATGTAGTTGAAATTAGTGGGGATCATCAAGGTGCCTTCAGACAGTCTTCGGACAGTTGACTGAACAATAACATCAGTGTGATTTTAGGCGTAATAAACCGGCTATTGATCAGATTTTTTGTATTCGGAAGATAGTGGAGAAAAAATGGGAGTATAGGGGTACAGTACATCAGTTATTCATAGATTTCAGAAAGGTATATGACTCGGATAATGCAGAAATTTTGTACAATATTCTTAATGAATTCAGTATTTCTAAGAAACTAGATGATTAATTAAAATGTGACTTAGTGAAACGTACAGCAGAGTCCGTAAAGACCACTTTCTGGATGATGCTTTTTCAATTCACTACGGCCTAAAGCAGGGAGATGCACTATCACCTTTACTTTCTAACTTTGCTCTAGAATATGCCATTAGGAAAGTCAAGGGTAACAGAGGGTTTGGAATTGAACGGGTTACATCAGCTGCCTGTTTATGTGAATAACTTGAAACTATTAGGTAAAACAGGAGAATTTTACTTGAAGCAAGTAAGGAGGTAGGTTTGGAAGTGAATTCCGAAAAGACAAAGTACATGATTATGTCTCGTGTCCAGAACATAGTACGAAATGGAAATATAAAAATTGGAAATTTATCCTTTGGAGAAGTGGAAAAATTCAAATATCTTACAGGTAGAGCAACAGTAACAAATATAAATGACACTCGGGAGGAATTTAAACGCAGAATAAATATGGGAAATGCCTGTTAGTATTCGGTACAGAAGCTTCTGGCAACTAGTCTGCTCTCAAAAAATGTTGAAGTTAAAATTTATAAAAAGTTATATTACCGGTTATTCTGTATGGTTGTGAAACTTGGACTCTCACTTTGAGAAAGGAACAGATGTTAAGGATGTTTGAGATTAAGGTGCTTAGGAAAATATTTGGGGCTAAGACAGATGAAGTTACAGGAGAATGGAGAAAGTTACACACTGCAGAACTGCACGCATTGTATTCTTCACCTGAAATAATTAAGAACATTAAATCCAGACGTTTGAGATGAGCAGGGTATGTAGCACCTATGGACGAATACAAAAATACATATAGAGTGTTAGTTGGGAGGATGGAGGAAAAAAAACTTTTGGGGAGGCCGAGACGTAGATGGGAGGATATTAAAATGTATTTCAGGGAGATGAGATATTATAGTAGAGACTGGATTAATCTTGCTCAGGATAGGGACCGATGGCGGGCTTATGTGAGGGCACCAATGAACCTCCGAGTTCTCTAAAAGCCATTTGCAAGTAAGTTTTTTTAAGTTGGTTATTTGACGACGCTGTATCAACTACGAGGTTATTTAGCGTCGATGAGATTGGTGTTAGCGAGATGGTATTTGGCGAGATGAGGCCGAGGATTCGCTATAGATTACCTGGCATTCACTTTACGGTTGGGGAAAACCTCGGAAAAGACCCAACCAAGTAATGAGCCCAAGCGGGGATCGAACCCGTGGCCGAGCGCAACTTCGGACTGGAAGGCAACTGACTGAGCCACGCCGGTGGCTTGTAAGTGAGAGCATAGGAATGTTTATTATGACCTTGGGAGCAAAATTTGACGATTTACCATTACAAATTTGATTAGTGGTACAGCTAATGTCCTGCATTAAAAACAGTGGTGCGTCATTGAAAAGGATTGAGAACCGCTGTCAATTAGGCCCTGGGCTATAATTTACAGTAGTTAAAAATTAGGCTGGAGTGAAATTTTGGGAAGAGTATGGATATTGAGAGGCTAAAGTCTATAGGAAAAACTTGGGGATCTGAGCCTCTGATGCTTGTTGGGATCTGGCTCTATCAGGGTCTGAGGCAGGTTGGCCCACCTGTCAGTGTCGGTTTTACGATACTGATTCAGGATTGGCTTGCGGCTGTCGTCTCGTGTGCAGCACTCGAAAAGCCGAGCCTTTACAGGCAATTCCATTTCATCATATGATGATATCATTCCTGGAATATACTGTAATGTAAGAGATTTCAGTTCCCAGAGGAACAAATTGTATAAAGATTTTGTTCCATCCACTGAGTATACTGTAATATATAATGTTCTTTTTACTTCTCTCCATTAAAAACAACGCATTTTTTTGCTTTCCTCTCCATTTCTGCTCGGTACATGCCATGGACGTGTTAATCCTGAGAGGGAGAAGAGAGCAGCAAGTTGACTGCAGGAAGCTCCTCTTCGTAAACTCAGGCTTACGCAAGCAGAATGTCGCACATATATCGCTCTTTTTGAGGATTAGGTTAAAAAACAGTCTCGTTCTCTCGAAATTATATTTAATTCTTTAAGTCATATGTTTACACAACGTTACCATAACGACAAAATATATTTCACTATAAAATAGTTAGAATTAAATTTAGTTTTGTTTTATTTCTTATTGTTGTAATTATTGTAATTTTATTACTGTAACTATTGTAATATTATTGTATATTATATATCACTGCTGTCAGTGTATACCCAATTGTAATGTTAATACATACATACATACATACATACACACACACAAACACACATGTGCAAATACATACATGCATGCATACATGCATGCATACATACATACATACAATTTGTAGATTGTCTTGTTTTGCAGCCTCCTTAGCGAGTTCGTCTGCCAGTTCATTTCCGTAGATCCCTATGTGAGCCTTCACCCATTTTATGTGAATCGTCCATCTATTGTCTTCAAGCTGTTTGTATTTTTGTTTAATGTCATCTATTATTACATTTCGGTTCTGGTTGGTTTTTAAGAGGTCTATGGTTATTTGGCTGTCAGTGTATACTACTGCTGTTCTTTCAGTGATTCTGTTTTCTGGATTTTCTTGGCGTGTGTGAAGCGATTGCAATATGGCTATTTGTTCAGCTGGTTATTGGAACATTCGTCGTGCAGTTTGAACTTCAGTCTGTCGAAAATCAGAAGTACATTTCCATTTGGAAAGACGACCGCAGCAGCACCGACTTTTCCATCAATCTTGCTTCCATCCGTATATATTTCTATCGGGTAATCTTTATTTTCTTCCGCCTCTTTAGTGATTACTCTTTCCGCTGGGTGAGTCCAGTTTTCCAGTTCTGGGGCGGTCTCAATTTGTAAAAGTGTTTCACTCTCGTTATGCATTGCCTTGCAGATTTCCATTCTCTCCTGTATTATTATATCTATTGGTGTGAGTCCGGCTACTACACATGAAGCTTCATAAGAAATAGTTCTGTAGGCTTTGAAAATCTTGATGTTCATGAGTCTCTGTACTCTTTTGTATTTAGCAATATTTTTGTGTTTCCAGATACCATCTTGCCACACTGGCGCTCCATACAGTAGCATTGGGAGTATAGCCCTTTATAGATTGTTTTAAGGGCTCGATGACCTAGTCCCCAGTTAAGTTTTGCAAATTTTGCGAGTACATTGATTAGTGTAATGCATCTGTCACTGACATATTGGATGTGTTTATTGAAGAGTAATTTACTGTCAAATATTATCCCAAGATACTTGATTTCCTGAATTTGTTCTAGTGTTTTGCTGTTTAAGTAAATACTAACAGGGCTATTTTGTTCTCTAATCTTCCTAGTTACTAGCAGAACTTTTGACTTGACTTCATTGAATTGTATTTTATTTTGTTCCGACCAGTCTCCAATTTTTTCACGTCTGTATTAGCATACATTTCAGCTTCTTCCATATTGTCGCCTGTGGTTAGGACTATCAAGTCATCCGCAAAAGCTATGACGTGGCTGTGGTTCGTATACTCTAAACTTAGTAAGGAGTTGTATAATATATTCCATAGTCCTGGCCCGCAGCAGGATCCCTGAGGGCAACCCTTGGTTACTTGTTTTTCTGCTTTGGTGTGGTTCATGGACAGTGTTGCTTTCCGATTGCTAAAGTAGCTTGTAACGAGACTATACAAATTCCTTGGGCACTGCAGTGTTTTAGGTTGTGGAGTATCCGCCACCATGCAGCATCGAAAGCTCCTTTACATCTAGACTCGTTATAATGATGGTCTTCTTTTGATTTAGATTTTTCTGTATGAAGTTTTTAGCGGCCATCGCAGCGTCCACAGTATTCTTCTGCGGAATGAATCCGTACTGGTTTGAGTTAATAGGTTATTTGAGTACATGTGGTGATTTATTCTGTCTATCATTACTTTTTCTAAAATTTTCCCTTCAACGTTGAGAAGACTTGTAGACACATAAAAGTAGAGAGCACAGAAAAGTGGCAACAGAAATGGAACCAGACAACAAAAGGAGCAGAAACCAAGCAGTTCTTCCCAATCATCAATGGCAGATTAAAAACAAACATCAGGCCCACACCAAACTTCGCTGCAATAATCACAGGACACGGCAAAACAAGATCATATCTCCACCGCTTCAAGATAGTAGATTCTCCAATGTGCCCCTGCAACGGAGGGAACCAGACTGTGGACCACATCCTCTACGAATGCCAAGTGATAACGAGTGAAGGAGAGAAACTAGTGAATAGTGTTCTAAAACGGGAAAACTGGCCAGTTTCGAAAAATAGATAAATAAGTAACTATAGAAACAGTTTCATACAATTTGTAAATTCAATAGACTTTGAGAAACTGAATCATGTATAGATAACGAAAGGACATGTTAGGCTAGACTAAGTATTTAATAATGATTTTTAGTTAAATATTTAGCTAGGCATGTAGTGTTACCCACGAGTAACGGAGCATGCCGATTATGTGTATTAAATTAAAAACATACATACATACATACATACATATATGGTTCCAGGATGATTGGTCCACTACAGTTACAGTATGTCGATTTTTCATCAAGCCCAAGGAAAAAAAATGTCCATAATCACGTTATTTCTACAAGCGTTTTGTCCACTGAACATAATGTCCATAGACATTTAATCCACAAACAAATATGTCCACAAGAAATTTTGTCCATATACATCATATGCAATGACTTTTACTGTCAATTAATTATAATTCAAGACACATTGAGGAAATGGTGCGGAATTACCGTGTATACAGAGAAAACGGTGACGTTGACAGATATCTTAGAGGCATTAGTTATCGGTTGAAACTGTATGCAGAAGAACTTCCTTATTGTGAAAACGATAATGAAGCAAATTAATGGTAATTTTATAATTGAATAAACATATGTTACAGTTACAGTAATATATAATATCATCATCATCATCATCATCATCATCATCATCATCATCATCATCATCAACATCATCAATAGCTATCAGGGTTTAGGCCATTTGGCCTGTTCCGTGTCATGTGAAAAGCTGGTCTCTCCATCGCTTCTTCGGGCGTCCACGATCTCTGTATCCAAGGGGTCTGTAATTTAATAATCTCCTGGGTAGTCTATCATTTGGCATCCGTAGAACATGCTCATACCAGTTGCTCCGATACTTGTGGATTGTCTCTGTAATGGCTGCGATATTTAGTTCTTGTCGGATGTCTTCATTATATTTATGGTCATAGAGAGTGCAGCCTGCTAGCGGTCTTAGTAATCTCATCTCAGCTGCTTCTATTTTTTTCAGTTGACTACTCACAAACTGGATCCCCCTGGCCATGGGAGCATACCCAAACAGAAAACAGGCAGGTTCAGAGGCCTTAAGGTGGCATTCCCACCACTGAGCTTTCTCAGCGATGGGTTGGTAACCCATTCTGAGGAGATTTTACTTACTCGTCATTCTCAGGCGAAACAAAGCCGGACTGAATATATAATATATCAAAATTCTAAAATAATGTACATCTGGTTGACTGTATTGTTTCCACCATATTAAAAGTAGGCTGATAATTTTTTTTAATTGGTTATTCCTTCAGATTTGTGGATCTTTTAAATTATGGACAAACCATCTGTGGACACAACTACAAATGGACCTGTAATGTAGTGGACTTTAAATAACTGAACCTATAATGTAAACGACAGAAGAAACTGGACATTTGGACTGTGGACATAAAAATATGGACATTTTGGCTGTGGACATATCATCCCTGTATCACATACATACATACAATACGAAAGTATTTATAAAATAATCATTCTGCACAGCATTTTGCACGTAGTTATATTTATAACAGGAATTTATTTTCTAATTACACAGATATTCGTTTTGAAGGTAATTTATCATTCCATATGTCTTTAACTCCTACTTGTTTGTATATTTCTAACTTCGCTTTGTGTTCACGAAAGCTAGTTTTCTTGACTTACGTTGTTTTTAGCCATTATCATTTTTGTCATCAATGCTACGTCTTTCTGGTCATTTTTACCTTACTTGTCATTGTTTCCGTCTTATGTTTAATCACTTTACGTTATACCCGTCGTCGTTTTTGTCATCCGTAGTCGTTTTCGTCATGTCCGTAGTCGTTTTTGTCATGCCCGTGGTCGTATACCCAATGTAGTGTTAAGAAATACATACATACACATACACATAAACATACAGACACACATACACACATACTGTACAGTAGTGGAAAAAAAAAAACCGGACCGACCCTTGTAGCTGATTGCAGCGATATTTTACTACTTAATTAACTTATTATTCCCAGAATATAAATTTTACCAGCAATCGAAAAGTATTGGGAATAAATTTGAATAAGGGACAGAAAAAAAGGTTCCTTCCCAGGCAGGATTCGAACCACGAAAGTCTTAGTTACCAGTCTATCGTGCTCTGGAGTGAACAAGGCTCTGAAATCAGCAACAAGGTTTGGTACGGTTTCTTTTGCCACTACTGTACATACATACTTAGAATACGAAAATATGTATAAAATAATCATTCTGCACAGCATTTTGCATGAAGTTATATTTCTAAGAGGAATTTATTTTCTGCTTACACATATATTCGTTTTAAACCTTTGCAGAATAGTGGTTGTTCAGAAGAACCACCGTTTTCTTCCTTTCTAAATTTTATGGCACGGATATTCCACCAAGGAACCACCTCTTGAGTATACAAGTCATGTTGAAACCCGTATTTTGTATTATTATTATTATTATTATTATTATTATTATTATTATTATTATTATTATTCACTTGTGCAAGAATATTAAATCGTTTATAGTCCACACCTGTGGAGTAACGGTCAGCGCGTCTGGCCGCGAAACCATGTGGCCCGGGTTCGAATCCCGGTCGGGGCAAGTTACCTGGTTGAGGTTTTTGCGGGGTTTTCCCTCAACCCAATATGAGCAAATGCTGGGTAACTTTCGGTGCTGGACCCCGGACTCATTTCACCGGCATTATCACCTTCATTTCATTCAGACGCTAAATAACCTAGATGTTGATACAGAGTCGTAAAATAACCCAATAAATAAAAAAATAAATAAATCGTTTATAGACATTTAATGACTTTGATAGTGAAAATAGTCGTGAAAGTAAATCTCGTTTCGACAGAGATGTAGCTGAATAATGATGTCGGGATTCTATTGCGATTTCATTAATTTTTTTTTCTAAATTGTTTCTGATGTACAAACGTGTAGAAAGACGTTTGAGAATTTGACAAATGTAAAGGCCTGCTAGGTGGTGAAATGTGCTACCGTACTGTTAATTAGCGAGAGTTCAAAATGCGGTCACCAGAAGAACATGAGAAATGTTCTTGCATGGAGCGGAATGCGTAATGACTTAAAGAGAAGCTCCCGCGTCCAGATTCAATTCTTGCCGGAAATGATGCTAAGTTGCGGGCCTGGGAGACGTGAAAGACGAATTACCGCGGGTAATAATGATGTATGAAGCTATTGATGAATTGACGGTCGGACAGACAGACAAACGGAAGGACAGATGGATAGGAGAAAAAATTAATGCAGTGGAAGGATGATTGAATATAATACGAGTATTTACGGATGGACGCTACGGTGAATGGAAAGAATCTGGGATGGAAGAATAGACAGTTGAATAGATATGAACCACCGCTGTGGAGTAACAGTTAGCATGTCTGACTGTGAAACTAGCGGGCCGGGTTTAAATCCTGATTGGGACAAGTTACCTGGTTGAGGCTTTACCGGGTTTTCCCTCAACCCATTAAGAGAAAATGCTGGGTAACGTTCGGCGCTGGACCCTGGACTAATCTCGCTGGTATTTTCACCTTCATCTCACTCAGACGCTAGATAATCGTAGCAGTTGATACAGCGTCTTAAAATAATCAATTAAGAAGTTAATAAGTAAGTATAGATATTGATAAATGGTTAGGAGGATGGATGAGTGGGTGGGTGGATAATGGATCGATGGATGAGCGAATGATCGATAATGGGTGGAGCGGATGGATCCAGAGATGTATGGAGCGGATGGATCAATGGATGGGTGGAGCTGATGGATCTGTGGATAAGTGCAGCGGATGGATCGCCGGATGTGTGGAGTGGATGGATCAATGGATGAGTGGAGATGACAGATCGATGGATGGAGCTGATGGATCGACGGATGTGTGGATCGGATGGATCTATGGCTGGGTAGAGCTGAGATCGGTGGATAAGTACAGGGATGGATCAGTGGATGGGTGGAGCTGATGGATCGGTGGATAAGTGGAGCGAATGGATCAGTGGATGGGTGGAGCTGATGGATCGGTGGTTAAGTACAGCGGATAGATCGACGGATGTGTGAGCGGATGGATCAATGGATGGGTGGAGCTGACGGATCGATGGATGGAGCTGATGGATCGACGGATGTGTGGATCGGATGGATCTATAAATGGGTAGAGCTGATGGATCGGTGGATAAGTACAGGGATGGATCGACAGATGTATGGAGCGGATGGATCAGTGGATGGGTCGAGCTGATGGATCGCTGGATAAGTGCAGCGGATGGATCGATGGATGTGTAGAACGGATGCATCAATGGATGGATGGAGATGATGGATCGGTGGATGTGTGAAGCGGATGGATCGACGGATGTGTGAAGCGGATGAATCGACGGATGTGTGAGCGGATAGATCAATGGATGGGTGGAGCTAATGGATCGGTGGATAAGTACAGCGAATGGATCGACGGATGTATGGAGCGGATGGATCAATGGATGGGTGGAGCTGATGGATCGGTGGGTAAGTACAGCGAATGGATCGACGGATGTATGGAGCGGATGGATCAATGGATGAGTGGAGCTGATGGATCTGTGGATAAGTGCAGCGGATGGATCGACGGATGTGTGGAGCGGATGGATCAATGGATGGGTGGAGCTGATGGATCGGTGGATAAGTGCAGCGGATGGATCGACAGATGTATGGAGCGGATGGATCAATGGATGGGTGGAGCTGATGGATCGGTGGATAAGTACAGCGAATGGATCGACGGATGTATGGAGCGGATGGATCAATGGATGGGTGGAGCTGATGGATCGGTGAATAAGTGCAACGGACAGTTCGACGGATGTGTGAGCGGATGGAACAATGGATGGGTGGAGCTGATGGATCGGTGGATAAGTGCAGCGGATGGATCGACATGTATGGAGCGGATGGATCAATGGATGGGTGGAGCTGATGGATCGGTGGATAAGTACAGCGAATGGATCGACGGATGTATGGAGCGGATGGATCAATGGATGGGTGAAGCTGATGGATCGGTGTATAAGTGCAGCGGATGGATCGACGGATGTGTGGAGCGGATGGGTCATTGGATGGGTGGAGGTAATGAATCGGTGGATAAGTGCAGCGGATGGATCGACAGATGTGTGGAGGGGATGGATCAGAGGATTGGTGGAGCTGATGGATCGGTGGATAAGTGCAGCGGATGAATCGACGGATGTGTGAGCGGATGGATCAATGGATGGTTGGAGCTGATGGATCGGTGGATAAGTACAGCGGATAGTTTGACGGAAGTGTGAGCGGATGGATCAATGGATGGGTGGAGCTGATGGATCGGTGGATAAGTACAGCGATTGGATCGACGGATGTATGGAGCGGATGGATCAATGGATGGGTGGAGCTGATGGATCGGTGGATAAGTACAGCGAATGGATCGACGGATGTATGGAGCGGATGGATCAATGCATGGGTGGAGCTGATGGATCGGTGGATAAGTGCAGCGGATGAATCGACGGATGTTTGAGCGGATGGATCAATGGATGGGTGGAGCTGATGGATCGGTGGATAAGTACAGCGAATGGATCGACGGATGTATGGAGCGGATGGATCAATGGATGTGTGAAGCTGATGGATCGGTGTATAAGTGCAGCGGATGGATCGACGGATGTGTGGAGCGGATGGGTCATTGGATGGGTGGAGGTAATGAATCGGTGGATAAGTGCAGCGGATGGATCGACAGATGTGTGGAGGGGATGGATCAGAGGATTGGTGGAGCTGATGGATCGGTGGATTAGTGCAGCGGATGAATCGACGGATGTGTGAGCGGATGGATCAATGGATGGTTGGAGCTGATGGATCGGTGGATAAGTACAGCGGATAGTTTGACGGAAGTGTGAGCGGATGGATCAATGGATGGGTGGAGCTGATGGATCGGTGGATAAGTACAGCGATTGGATCGACGGATATATGGAGCGGATGGATCAATGGATGGGTGGAGCTGATGGATCGGTGGATAAGTGCAGCGGATGAATCGACGGATGTGAGCGGATGGATCAATGGATGGTTGGAGCTGATGGATCGGTGGATAAGTACAGCGGATAGTTTGACGGAAGTGTGAGCGGATGGATCAATGGATGGGTGGAGCTGATGGATCGGTGGATAAGTACAGCGATTGGATCGACGGATGTATGGAGCGGATGGATCAATGGATGGGTAGAGCTGATGGATCGGTGGATAAGTACAGCGAATGGATCGACGGATGTATGGAGCGGATGGATCAATGCATGGGTGGAGCTGATGGATCGGTGGATAAGTGCAGCGGATGAATCGACGGATGTTTGAGCGGATGGATCAATGGATGGGTGGAGCTGATGGATCGGTGGATAAGTACAGCGATTGATCGACGGATGTATGGAGCGGATGGATCAATGGATGGGTGGAGCTGATGGATCGGTGGATAAGTACAGCGAATGGATCGACGGATGTATGGAGCGGATGGATCAATGCATGGGTGGAGCTGATGGATCGGTGGATAAGTGCAGCGGATGAATCGACGGATGTTTGAGCGGATGGATCAATGGATGGTTGGAGCTGATGGATCGGTGGATAAGTACAGCGGATAGTTTGACGGAAGTGTGAGCGGATGGATCAATGGATGGGTGGAGCTGATGGATCGGTTGATAAGTGCAGCGGATGGATCGACGGATGTGTGGAGGGGATGGATCAATGGATGGGTGGAGCTGATGGATCTGTGGATAAGTGCAGCGGATAGATCGGCGGATGTATGAAGCGGATGGATAAATGAATGGGTGAAGCTGATGGATTGGTGGATAAGTGCAGCGGATGGATCGACGGATATATGGAGCGGATGAATCATTGGATGGGTGAAGGTAATGAATCGGTGGATAAGTGCAGCGGATGGATCGCCGGATGTGTGGAGTGGATGGATCATTGGATGGGTGGAGCTGATGGATCGGTGGATAAGTGCAGCGGATGGATCGACGGATGTGTGGAGGGGATGGATCAATGGATGGGTGGAGCTGATGGATCTGTGGATAAGTGCAGCGGATGGATCGACGGATGTGTGGAGGGGATGGATCAGTGGATGGGTGGAGCTGATGGATCGGTGGATAAGTGCAGCGGATGGATCGACGGATGTGTGGAGGGGATGGATCATTGGATGGGTGGAGCTGATGGATCGGTGGATAAGTGCAGCGGATGGATCGACGGATGTGTGGAGTTGATGGATCAAAGGATGGATGGAGCGGTTAGATCGATGACTTGTAGTGAAGGGATCGATAGATAGTGCATCGGATGAATGGGTGGAATGGATGGACCGATGGATTGGTGTACTGGTTGGTTTGATGAGTGGGTACAGCGGATGGAGTGGATGGATTGGATGAATTTAGTGGATGGATCAATATTTTTGTCGATGGCTCTGGGATGGGTGAGTGGAGTGTATGGATAGAGTAGAAAGGTAGATGTACGTGTACAGGAGTATATAAATGAATACAGAGTGGAAGATTGAAAGGAACGACAAGGCACTCTGAAATGAATAGAAAACCTATATTACGTTTTGTGATTAAATGCACGGTTAATTAGGAAATTAAGTTTGAAGTTTCAGCAGTCCGGCAACATCGCCGCTAACACACTCTTCTCGTGATACAGATGTAAGAGGTCAACGAACTCGGTGTGTCTCGCTAGACGAGCTGCTCTCTGGCGCTGTGTTGCAACCAACTCGTACTGTGTAGTAGCTTGAATTTAGAATTTAAAAAAAATAAATTTACACGAAAACCGTCCACAATACACCGGAGGAATAAATTATTCTTTATTAGTTTTCCTATCGATATGGACAAAAATCACGATCCTATTCGCAATAGTTACCTAATAAGAGGTTGTTAAACATTTGAGAGAAAATATTCCTTTCTGAAATAACTGTGAACTTTCCACCAATATGATATTGTAGTTGTTTGTTACATACAACATGAGCTATTTTACTCCCACCCTGTATATGGGTGAATGATTGGATATGTGAATAAGTGGATTTATGGATAGATATATAGATAAAGAAATATATGAGAAGATGGTTCGATGAATGAATCAGTAGACGGCTTAAAGGATGAAAGGATGGGTGAATAGATGGATGGTTGGACAGATAGATGAATGGAGAGGTAAATTGATAAATTTATATATCATTACATAATTATGATAAAATGCAAAGTATCTCTTCTACATTACAATCAATAAAAATGCATATTTATTTCATCTTGTGAGAAAATACTCAATGCCCATTTAGAAGAAATAATGCCTGAACTTTTTCCAGCGCTGATCACTAAAGAAAATCACGACGTTTCGAAGGTTGGCATTTGGACGGAATCAAGCCATTTGTAACAATACCAACGAGAAGGATGTTCTTTTCGTTTTTCTTTTCTGTTTCACCTGAAGAGTAAAGGCTGGTTCACAATAAACCGGGAACGGAAACGACAACGAGAACGGAAATATTGTTAAAATAAATGTATTTCACAATTAACTATTGTGAATGCCCACATTTAAATAAATTTATTTTAACATTTTTTTCAGTTTCCGTTCTCGTTGTCGTTGCCGTTTTCTGTTTATTGTGAACTAGCTTAAAATTGAGATAATCTTAAGAACCTCTTTAATTCTTGTAACCTATTCAATATTAATGGAAAAAATACACATTTCACTGCTTTTGATTAATTTACATTGCTTTCTCCCTCGTTCAGAATGCACTCATTTTCCTTGTTTTGCGGAATTCCAATTCGTTGCTGTTTTTACAAAACGACACTCCCGCTATTGTTAAAAGCGATTGAAAGGATTTAGAGCGTTTACATGTCGATTGTTTTGGTATGAGGCTGCAAAATCAGTCCGAGTAAACAGTTGACACAAATGTAATTATTCACCAATGGAAACAGTTGAACATGAAACAGATGAAAGTCGCATGTAGCTATCGTTCTACACGAAACAAAGATAGTGATGAGCGTTGCTATTGGAGACGGAAATGTAATTAGATTCATCATAGTTTGTCTTAGCAAATGATGCATCTTCTTTGAAAAATAACTGATGACTGTAATATGCCTATACGAGGGTGATTAAAAAGTAAGGTAAGAAGAGAATGGCCACGAATTAACCAACATCAATGAAACATTACGTGTAATTCTCCTTTAAATAATTGCACGCATATCACTGCAGCAGAAGATTTTCATATAGCCCGGGCATTAAAATTAGGTATTCCTCTCTTAAATGAGCACATTCCAAATTTATATAATCCGTTATTCAATCTGAACGCACACAGTACACGTGATGGGTTATCAACCTACCACTATTCTCCCCCTTCCACCATCAGCTGTGACATAGTTTACGTAATTTTTGTACACGGAGCGCACCGACCAGTTGCTTTCTGTCTTCAGTGAACTCAAGAACACATCCTCACTCATCATAGTAAGTTGCAGTTCATACAGTTCTCAATCTAAGACACAGTCATTTACGTTTCTCTTATTAATTTTGTAAAAAAAAATATTTTGCCCTTTTAACAATTAATAGTTCAAACTTTTAACCAATAAACAATTGTTCCGTGCGCTTACGTAAATATAATCTCTACACGAGATGTTCTGTAACAGATTCATGTGAATTATTAAGATCTTGGCATTAATAGCATTGAGATATGTATATACTTTGTTCTGAAACGAGCATCATTGAAAAATTTTGAGTATAGATATTACATTTGATACTTTCTTCCCCACAGCTGTCGCCCCAGCTCCCACCAAATATGGAAAGCTACATAACCATCAAACTGGACGACTATTAATTCTGATCTTAATAATTTTAAAGCATTTTAGTTAATTTTATCACCAGCAATTGTAACATTTTATCACGGCCCATAGAGCCGCCTTGTATTTATATTGTAATTTCTGCCTTACAATTATTGATTTTGAATAGAAACATGCCTTTTAATTTTAACATTAATTGAGTTTACTTGTACGGCAACATACAGTGTACTCACACCATACATATGGGCTTACTTGTTTCTGATGATGGCTCCATAGAGCCGAAAACGTTCAAATAAATATATATTATGTAACAAAATATTGTATAACCAATATATTTGTTAAATAAGGATAAGCATAGACGGCACATGTAATAAATTGACATTTATATTTAAGGTAAGAAGAGCTTTCACGGATGAAATATTCTCACGCTTTTTCGAATTTTCCGTCAGGGTTATAACAGCAGACCACGTATTTATCAACCGGCAAATAGATGGCGCGTATAATGCGTAAAACCTTAGCAATATCTCCTGAAAGATGGCTTGGCGCAAGCAAACTTAGTCAAATGTGGAAATGCGTAGTGTGATTCGGTTTCTGCGTTCTGTGTCTTTCAGATTCCTCGCCACGTTCCTTTATCCTGTTTTCTCTACTTTCTCCTATTCTAGCCTAATCCTTTCATTTTGTAATATAAAATAGTTGTATAATTTTCAGTCAGCAACTTATCGAAGTGTAAGTACAGAATGAATTCTGTTACATCACATTAAATTATATATTTCATAAATCACATTATATTTTATGCTCGACCATGCCGAAATGTAGTAATTATACACCTGGTAGTAGCCCTTTAATGCACCTCATTAAAGTACATCTATTCATTATAATTCAGTTGTTCAGCCAATGAGAAATCTCCATTGTACTGATTGGGCCATTATAAAACCGCAAGTATCGATTATTCTCGGATATGCAATCGAAAGACAATTAGCGAAACGTCACGGAGGCTGGAAATCCAATACTGTCGCAGAAGGTTATGTTCTGTTACTATAATAATTAGCGTTAATTGTAAATAATATTCAAATAAACTCAATTCGTCATCTCGTTTTTCAATTCTAAATCAATTTCCATTTTATATAAAGCCTAATGTTCATGTTATTCTCTAGATTATATCAAGGTCAATGACATTCGTGTTTCGGAAAAAAAATCAATACTTTCGCGTCTGCGCACATCTCACAATTCAGGTCAGTTCCGCTCCTCACTTACATAACCGTAACATGAATACTTATGAATAATTTTAAGTTAGAAATATGGTCGAGTATAAAAAGTCGTATGAAACTTGCCTATAATGGTAATTAAGACGCTCGTATGAAAATTATGAAACTCGCTTGCGCTCGTTTCATAAACGAACATACTCGCGTCTTAATTACTACCATTATAGGCTCGTTGTATAATGTACTAATGTTTCACGAATATTTTCGACTTGTACAAAAGTCATCTTCAGGTAACACAATAAAGCAAACAAAACAAATTGAACACAGGTGATAGCAGTACAATGAGTGAACACATATAGGTACGCATTACAAACCATGCATGCTTATTTTAAAAAAGCTTTAGTGTGGTTGTAATTCAGAGCATCATACATTGTAATTAGTTAAAATGGTAAAAGGTAAAAGGTAAAGGTATCCCCGTAACATGCCATGAAGGCACTTGGGGGGCATGGAGGTAGAGCCCTATGCTTTCCATGACCCCGGCACTAGAATGAGGTGGTGTGGTCGGAACCACGCTCTGACCGCCTTTTACCCCCGGGAAAGACCCGGTACTCAATTTTATAGGAAGCTGAGTGAACCTCGGGGCCGTTCTGAAAGTTTGGCAACGAGAAAAAATCCTGTCACCACCTGGGATCGAACCCCGGACCTTTCAGTCCGTAGCCAGCTGCTCTACCAACTGAGCTACCCGGCCGCCCAATTAGTTAAAATGATCAGGTAAAAATAGCAATCAAATAAAAGGCTACTATTAGATTAATATCATGTTGTGTGACACATAACAAATTGTGTGTCAATTCTTACAGATAAATTAAAGTATACAATAGAAACAGAACATAAGCAAGCTATAAACTTCTTAGACATCACCATAACCAAAACAAATAACAGACACGAATCCAAAATATACAGGAAACCCACTACAACCACAACACATACACAATTCATCAAATCATCCCATACAGCATAAATATGCAGCTTTCCGTACAATGACACACATATTAATTAATATACCAATGGATAATGACAACTACACTGAAGAACTAAACACAATAAAATATAACGGATATAACCCTAACATAATAGACACACTAATAAAAAAAGGCAAAACAAAAGCAGAACAAACCAACACAAACACCACGCGAGAATAAATAGGCCTACATAACATTAACATATCACGCAAATCAAGATTTCAGGTATAACTCCCTGTAAAGTTGATTTGAATAATTTCGAGGGAAAAATTATTCATTAACATATCACAATACCAATACTCACAAAATTGCAACTTCATTCAAAAAACTAAAATACAAGATAGCATACAAAACAAATAACACAACACAGAAATATCTAAATAATAACATTAAACATTCAAATAAATATTATTCAACTGTAGTTTACAAACTAAAATGCAATAGTTGCTCACATTTTTAATAGGACAGACAGGAAGATCCTTTCACATAAGAGATAATGAACATATTAAAGCTATAACCAAACCCTACATCACATCAAATTACGCAGAACACATTATCAACAATAATATAGAAACAGATATGGAAATTTTACACATCACACCAAAATGTTCACAGTTAAACATCCTGGAGCAATACCAAATATATAAACATACAATAACATACCCACAACATATACTTAACACACAATTACAGTTCGATACCCACACATTATTCGCCCTCATGATACGTCATAGCACACAAACAACCAGCCCCCACCATAAGAGCAACACACCCCCACCCCTACCATCGACAAATGCACATCGCAGAATCAAGATCACCAGTAGTTCAGGAGACACTGAAGAAGACGTAACATCACGTCGAAACGGGCCGTCTGTCGAAGGTATATACCTTTTTTAAAATTTCAACACTTTTTAACGTATGACTAAGTAATTTTATGTTTTTAAAAATTAAAAATTAAGTTTAAAAATATAAAAAGATATAAAAAACCTAGGAGGTTAAAATGACGGAATATAAGTATTTTTTGCTACGTGCCGAGTTATCTTGTTGGAATCTCTATGTGCTATACTCTATGATTATTGTACACGGATATTGTGAGAAGTAATACATTCTTCGGGTGAACTTGTGAGAAAGTTCATTAACTGTGGTTTTTTTTATTCTAAGATTCCGTTTCGTCAACAGGGGTTAAAACTTAACTTGGTGTTATACAGTTTTAACTCTATATTTGACTAAAATTCTGTTTAAGCAACAGAAGTTAGTTTTGACACGGGGTTAACCTTGGGGTTAAGTTAACACTTACTTTCGGTTGGGTTAAATGTTTAACCCTTGGCTAAAAACAAAATGGCTGCTGTAAATTATGTGTTTGATGCAGAAATGCTCTATATATTGATAAAAATGTGTTAGTAATGTTAGAAATTATTTTCAGCAACAATTTGTAGATTATCGAAAGACTCGTCAATAAGGTTCATTCAGTGTTCTGCCCAAGGGCAGGTCTTTCACTGCAAACACAGCATTCTGCAATCTTTTCTATTTTCTGCCTTTCTCATTGTCTTCGTATATGCTCCATATATATGTGTATATATAAAAAATGTCGTCTATCATATGATACTTTCTTCTACTCCGAACTCTTCTCCGGTTCACAATTTCTTTCAGTGCATCCTTCAGTAGACAGTTTCTTCTCAGCCAGTGACCCAGCCAATTCCTTTTCCTCCTCTTGATCAGTTTCAGCATCATTTTATTTCTTGACTCACTTAGAGTTATGGAAGTGTATAACTTAAGATTTGCTGATGATATGGCGTTGTTAGCAGAAGAGGAGATGATGATGATAAGGGATATGCTAGAGCTAAATGATAGCTGTGAGCAGTATGGAATGAAGATAAATGCCAACAAGACGAAGACCATGGTCATAGGAAGAAAAGTAAAGAAGGTAAACTTGCAAATTCTAAATGAGGCAGTAGAGCAAGTGGACAGGTTCAAATACTTGGGGTGTACTGTAAGCAGTACCATGAGCTGCTGCCAAGAAGTCAAAAGAAGAATAGCAATGGCAAAGGAAGCTTTTGATAGAAAAAGGAGCATCTTCTGCGGACCTCTGGAGAAAGAGCTAAGGAAGAGACTAGTGAAGTTTTTTTTAAATTCGGTTATTTTACGACGCTGTATCAACATCTAGGTTATTTAGCGTCTGAATGACATGAAGGTAATAATGCCGGTGAAATGAGTTCGGGGTCCAGCACCGAAAGTTACCCAGCATTTGCTCGTATTGGGTTGAGGGTAAAACCCCGGAAAGTACCTCAACCAGGTAACTTGCCCCGACCGGGATTCGAACCCGGGCCACCTGGTTTCGCAGCCAGACGCGCTGACCGTTACTCCACAGGTGTGGACTCTAGTGAAGTACTTTGTGTGGAGTGTAGCATTGTATCAGACAGAAACATGAACATTACGACGAAGTGAAGAAAAACGACTATAAACATTTGAAATGTGGATATGGAGAAGAATGGAAAGTGTGAAATGGACAGAGAGAATAAGAAACGAAGCTATGTTGGAAAGAGTGAGTGAAGAGAGAATGATGCTGAAACTGATAAGAAAGAGGAAAACGGATTGGCTAGGTCACTGAATGAGAAGAAACTGCCTTCTGAAGGATGCACTGGAAGGAATGGTGAACGGGAGAAGACTTCGGGAAGAAGAAGATATCAAATGATAGACGACTTTGTCCACACCTGTGGAGTAACGGTCAGCGCGTCTGGCCGCGAAACCAGGTGGCCCGGGTTCGAATCCCAGTCGGGGCAAGTTACCTGGTTGAGGTTTTTTTCCGGGGTTTTCCCTCAACCCAATACGAGCAAATGCTGGGTAACTTTCGGTGCTGGACCCCGGACTCATTTCACCGGCATTATCACCTTCATTTCATTCAGACGCTAAATAACCTAGATGTTGATACAGCGTCGTAAAATAACCCAATAGAGTAAAAAAAAATAGACGACATTAAGATATATGGATCATATGAGGAGACAAAGAGGAAGGCAGAAAATAGGAAAGACAAAAGAAAGCTGGGTTCTTAGTGAAAGACCTGTCTTTGGGCAGAACATTATGAATGAAGGAATAAATGAATGAACTAATTAATTAATTAATTAATTAATTAATTAGAGTTGTAGTGGAAACCCTCAGCCTTCCTCTTCTCAATAATAATAAAAGAACAGTCTAGTAAAGTAGCTTCACTTTACCAATAAATTCTTAAATATTTTAGGGTTTTCTCATTACACTGGGTTACCTCTCATTGTATGAAGCGAAGGTGATTCAAATTGGGAGGTTACCGGTTCGACCGCATAATGAAGTCGTGGACGCGCTGAGAGTCGTGCCTGTGTGAAGGAAATGAAAGCAGCTCTGTGTGGAAATAAGTTTATTTTCCTGGGCTTGAACGCGAATACCAAATTCTTGGTAATGGCTGCAGCCCCACACCTCCAGGCTCCATAAATCTGTCCAACCGGTGTGCCTCGTTACTGGCTCCATCTAAGTGCCCCTCCCTCGTCCCCACTTCATACATCATTCTACAGCAATTTAGAGAGGAGGAGGAAAGGCAGTGAAACGGGGATGCAAAAGTAAAGATGGAAAGGAAATGGAATGAGAGAAAGAGAGAGATAGAACCGGAGGTAGAGGAAGGAGTAGAGAGGGGTATGGTTAGGAAAGAATGAAACCAAGGTGAAATGTAAGAAAATAGGAAAGAAGTAGGTAAGAGAAGAAAGGAAGTTGTAAGAGGGGAAATGGATAGAGGATAGGTAAATTCATATAAGACAGATGAGAAAAAATGATGCAAAGGAAGTGAAATGAAGGCATTAACGAATGTGGACCAAGAAATAGAAATGAAGAATGAAAGGATAAAAAAAGAAACAAAGAGAGAATTTAAGAAAAAATTGAGAAATAAAATATGAAGTTGAGAAACGAAAGCTAAAGACTAAGTCGAGAAACTAAAGGTGAAGTCGAAATTTAGAAATGCAAAATGAGTGCGAAATTGAGGAAGAAAAGATGGGGTGAAGTTGGGAAGAGAAAGATGGGGTGAAATTGAGGAAGAAAAAATGAAGATGAAATTTACGAATGAAAGATGAGTGCGAAATTAAATAACAAATGACGGGGCGAAATTGAGAAAACAAAGATGAGTGTAAAATTGAGAAAACAAAAATTGAGAAGAAATTGAGAACTGAAAGGTGTGAAAGATGGAGACGAAATTGAGAAAGGAAATATAAATGCGAAATTGAGATTGGGAAGACGTTTTCGAAATTGAGATTGGGAAAATATTTTTGAAATTGAGATTGGGAAGATATTTTCGAAAATGAGATTGGGAAGATATTTTCGAAAATGAGATCGGGAAGATGTTTGCGAAAATGAAATTGGTAATATGTTTTCGAAATTAAGATTGGGAAGAAAGGGCGCAAATAGCCATTGTAGCTGACGCGCACTTTATAAACTCCACTATCTATCTATCTTTGGAAGATGTTTGCGTAAATGAGATTGGGAAGATGTTTGCGAAATTGAGATTGAGAAGATGTTTGCGTAAAGGAGATTAGGAGGATGTTTGCGTAAATGAGATTGGGAAGATGTTTGCAAAATTGAGATTGGGAAGATGTTTGTGAAATGAGATTGGGAAGATGTTTGCGTAAAGGAGATTAGGAGGATGTTTGCTTAAATTAGATTGGGAAGATGTTTGCGAAATTGAGATTGAGAAGATGTTTGTGAAATTGAGATTGGGAAGATGTTTGCGAAATTGAGATTGAGAAGATGTTTGCGAAAATGAGATTGGGAAGATGTCTGCGAAATTGATATTGGGAAGTGTTTGCGTAAATGAGATTGGGAAAATATTTGCGTAAATGAGATTGGGAAGATGTTTGCGGAATTGAGATTGGGAAGATGTTTGCGTAAATGAGATTGGGAAGATGTTTGCGTAAATGAGATTGGGAAGATGTTTGCGAAATTGAGATTGGGAAGATGTTTACTAAATTGATATTGGGAAGATGTTTGCGTAAATGAGATTGGGAAGATGTTTGAAAAAATGAGATTGGGAAGATGTTTACTAAATTGATATTGGGAAGATGTTTGCGTAAATGAGATAGGGAGGATGTTTGCGTAAATGAGATTGGAGGATGTTTGCGTAAATTATATTGGGAGGATGTTTGCGTAAATGAGATTGGGAGGATGTTTGCGTAAATGAGATTGGGAGGATGTTTCCGAAATTAAGATTGGGAAGATGTCTGCGTAAATGAGATTGGAAAGATGTTTCCAAAATTAAGATTGGGAAGATGTTTGCGTAAATGAGATTGGGAAGATGTTTGCGTAAATGAGATTGGGAAGATGTTTGCGAAATTGAGATTGGGAAGATGTTTGCGTAAATGAGATTGGGAAGATGTTTGCGAAATTGAGATTGGGAAGATGTTTGCTTAAATGAGATTGGGAAGATTTTTGCGAAATTGAGATTGGGAAGATGTTTGCTTAAATTAGACTGGGAAGATGTTTGGAAAATTGAAATTAGTAAGATGTATTTATTTATCTATTCATTTATTTATTCATCTATCCATTTATTTATTTATTCATCTATCTATCTATTCATCCATTTATTTATCTATTGAACTATATATTCATTAATGCAGTAATTTATTTATCTATTGAACTATTTATTTATTAATGCAGTAATTTATTTATCTATTATTTATTTGTTTATTTATTTATTTATCTATTTATTTTAATACAGTATGAATATGTACATGTATAATTACAAATGTGTATACAATATATTATAATTATACTCTGTATGTTCATATCAAGGACCCTCTTTCGACGTGTTCAAACGAATTTGTCTCCAGACCTGAGCGGCCTACTTATTCTCGTGGCCTCACTGTCATTCCTAGTTTATCCATCAGGATACAGAACTGTGTTCTTTTCAGACCACCGCATCAAAATTAAAACACGCTTTTGAAAAACTGCTTCCTTTCCCAACGAAGATTATCCCTTTGTATGACGTCACGTGATTACTTGCTGGGTTGAGTGCGGAACGGAGGGGAGGGGAAACGTGAGTAATTAAGTTTCCATCCCTTTGAAGATGTAATCCCACTTAACTTAAGTTTCCAATAAAACCCTCCCTCGCGTGTCTCTGAAATAAAGAGTCATACGCCAGGATCATCTAGCCGCAGTCTTTAATTCTTCCCACTCCTCGAACCACGCAGCCTGGGGTTCATCAAATTACTCCGAGATTAGAGATTAATTCGTCGAGGGTAAACAGAGGCCAGCCTGTATCGAGATCTTATTGGGGATTTACGTGGGAGGTTTATTTTCGCTCTTTTGTAAGGTCAAAGTGTGGCATAGAAGAAAGTTTGATGTTTTCTCAAAGTCTCTTATTGACAAATTATAAAATACAGTATTATATACCAAGAAAAATGTCAGATAATTGTAAATGATTAGTTTCTTCTAACAAGGAGAGGACACGCTCTGTATATCACCGAATGGAATAAGATTGTGTGAGATGAAAGTACTGGATGTTCATTTCAAAGTGTGTCATGACGTCACTGTTGTTGGGTCACCGATTTGAAGCGAGTTTCAGCTTATATGTTAGAGAAGTTGCCTATTATTTAAGGCGTTCTTCAATCTGAACTTGAGAACGTGTACGGTATAACTTGAACGTCGTAGCAACACATGGCGGTCTGTACGGTCTGTGTGCTACCATAACCTCTTTCGAACTGTGTTTTGCGCCGGCAAGTCGTACGCAGGGTATTTGTTATCATCGGTTGCGTACGGCAACATTCCACAACATAAATCAAATGCTTCGTGTCCATGTTGACCGTCGAAGTTAATGTCAACAAATACGTAAGTAATAGTCTTAACCCTCTCCCCATATCCCGACAGTACGTATTTCCAAACAGTTCACATTCCTGCCACTACCGGCGTTACCGTACGTATCGGTACGTACTCTTCAGAATGAACGCCGTACTTGCTAGGCAACTTCTCTGCCTCCTAGGTTATACACCTCTGCGGAAGTGTAGGAAGATTGAATTCTCTAGGCTCATCGGCTAGCCACATGACGGCATACAGCGAGCCATGACACATTTTGAACTGAACACCCAGTACAAGAAGTACTGTTTAAAGTCATACCTGGTATGGGTGGCCAATGACCCTTCGTTTAGAAAATATTGGCTATTGTTTGTGACATACTTCTGTTAGGTGTCTAATAGGGAAGCATTAGACTGTGTAACAGCGTAGCTCATAATATGGTTGGGTGCTGAGTTGTTATCCAGGCAACCTGTGTTCGAATCTTAACTGGTCCTATATTTTTTCTTTTAATAATGATTAATATTGTGATCAGAATTATCTATTTACATATATCATATTTCTCAATGTATTGAAGGCTTCATCATGTTTTAACTAACATTGTATTACGATGAAAGAGTAATGGAACGGAGAAAAATTCTCTCCGGCGCCGGGATTTGATCCCGGGTTTTCAGCTCTACGTGCTGATGCTTTATCCACTAAGCCACACCGGATACAACCCCGGCGCCGAATAGAATCGTCTCAGGTTAAGCTCCAACTCTTGGGTTCCCTCTAGTGGCCGCCCTCTGCACTACGTCATAGATGTCTATGAACGTAGGACCGAAGTCCACACATGTGCTGAGGTGCACTCGTTATGAGTGACTAGTTGGCCGGGATCCGACGGAATAAGCGCCGTCTTAAATCACGAAGTGATTTACGCATATCATATATATTATTTTAATGTACCGAAGTACATAGCCGGTGTGGCTTAGTGGATAAAGCATCAGCACGTAGAGCTGAAAACCCGGGTTCAAATCCCGGCGCCGGAGAATTTTTCTCCGTTCCATTACTCTTTCATCGTATGATGACTCAGAATATCTGCATGGAAATATCATATGCACTTCGGTACATTAAAATAATATATATAACATTGTATTGTAAAGAAGAAACAATGAAATATTGCTTATGTAGGCAGGTAAGCTGTGTCACTGGTGTCTGTTCTGTTTCTATTCCACTTCATTTTGTACATGATTCATTATGATAAATGTCATAAAACCACACAAAACATACATATTTCCTGCACCATGCTCAGCAAATGAAAGAAGGTTGTCCATAGTCACACACATTTCTCCTCACTTCTGCTGCGAAACAGATATCCTTCACATTCACAAACACTTCTTGTTCGTTTATTAATTTTGATGCATTTGACGCATATTTCAACATGGCTTTGAATATAGGACAACTGATAGTAAATTAAAATAATAATAATAATAATAATAATAATAATAATAATAATAATAATAATAATAATAATATCAAGCTTTAAAAAATGAGACTGCATTAGGATTCGAACTTAGGTTGCCCGGATGACAACTCAGCATCCAACCATATGAGCTACGCTGTTTCACAGTCTAACGCTTCCCTATTAGGCACCTAACGGAAGTATGTCACAAACAATAGCTTATATGTCCAAAATGAGGGGTCATTGGCCACTCATACCAGGTATGACTTTAAACAGTACGTCTTATACAGGGACATCATTTTATTTTTACTTCAATTTTTATTGTACCTGAGTTTTTTAATGTACTTCATTCTTACCCCTTCTGTAATGTAGTTTAACCGTACTACACACAGATCCAAGACCGCATATAGTAGCCTTACGGTCATAGTAAACAGGACGTTCCAAAGATATTTTCGCGTTTTCCAGTGACGAAAGAGCTTTCAATATTGAATCATTTTCGCACAAGTTCTGTTTTCCATTTGCCTACGTCGTATCCCGGTTTCCCAACCAGCTTTTATTCGCCAGCTAGTTGCTGGGCTGTCTTAGCTCTTTTCTGAGAACATTAATTTCTGTTAGAAATTGGACTCTACGTAATATTATACAACTGTTTGAAATAACTTAAATTAAAAGGGCCTCGTTAAGTAATTAACTGTCACGTGATTTCCTCCCTTTCTACGACCCTACGACATAACCAGTTGGACGGACAGTAGATAGGCTAGTATGTCTGATTAATTTGACTTTCCGGATCGGGCAGAAGTGAAGATTGAATTTACAGTACGTAAGGTACTCTTTTATAGTGTAGGTACAGAATTATTTCAACATGAGTTACTGATACGAAGTACGAACCTGGTAATTGGAATTACGTACAATAGTCTATAGTGCGATAATATGCACATTAGAACTGAAGCCTGTATCGAAATGAACGGCCACCATTTTCAAAAATGTGTTTAAATATCCATATTATGATTATTTTTCAATTTAACTTCATTCTCTATATTATACGCTAATGTGCTGTAGACAGTATAATATACACTGCATAATGAATACGTCCACATGGAAAACTCAGTTCGTGAGTAAAAATACTCATTGTTAATACTGTACTGTATTTTGATTAAACAAAAACCAAATGAAAATGATCAAACTCAAATGCGTAATATTTCCTAGTTTACGTAACTGGATGAACTACTTTTCTTTGTACAGGGACATCATTTTATTTTTACTTCAATTTTTATTGTACCTGAGTTTTTGAATGTACTTCACTCCCACCCCTTCTACTAATGAAGTTCAACCGTCCTCCATACAGATCCAAAACCGTATATACAGTCAAAGTAGCCTTACGGTCATAGTAAACAGTGCGTTCCAAAAATATGTTCACGTTTTCCAGTGACGAAAGAGCTTTCAATATTGCATCATTTTCCATTTGCCTACGTCGCATCCCGGTTTCCCCCACCTGGTTCTATTCACCTCTCTGTAAATGCTAGTGGCTGGGCTGTCTTAGCTCTTTTCTGAGAACATTAATTTCTGTTAGGAATTGGACGTCTACGTAATATTATACAACTGTTTAACATAATTTAAATAAAAGGGCCTCCTTAAGCAATTAACTGTCAAGTGATTTCCTCCCTTTCTACGACGCTGGGAAGTAATTACTTGGACGGACAGTAGATAGCATGTCTGAGTAATTTTATCTTTTCGGATCGGGCAGAAGTGAAGATTGAATTTACAGTACGTAAGGTACTCTGTTATAGAGTAGGTACAGAATTATTTCAACATGAGTTACTGATACGAAGTACGAACCTGGTAATTGGAATTACGTACAATAGTCTATAGTGCGATAATATGCACATTAGAACTGAAGCCTGTATCGAAATGAACGGCCACTATTTTCAAAAATGTGTTTAAATATCCAGTTTATGATTATTTTTCAATTTAACTTCATTCTCTATATTTTACGCTAATGTGCTATAGACAGTATAATATACACTGCATAACGAATACGTCCACATGGAAAACTCAGTTCGTGAGTAAAAACACTCATTGTTAATACTGTACTGAATTTTGGTTAAACAAAAACCAAATGAAAATGATCAAACTCAAATGCGTAATATTTCCTAGTTTACGTAAATGGATGAACTACTTTTCTTCCCTCCTATACATAGTAAAGTGATTTGTTTGTATATTACGCCAGTATCATCGAACTCCAGTCGAGGAAGGGGGGTAGCAAACGACGTTGATCCAGAGGTATAGGCAAGTTAATATTAAAAATGTTAGTAAAAAGAAAATGATGTCCCTGTACTTTCATGTCACAAAATCTTAATTAATTCGGTGATACACAGAGCGTGTCCTCTCCTTGTGAGTTTACTGCTCATGATACCTAAGCAAGTAGTTTGTATCAAGTCACTGTCATGTTTTGGACGCGTTTTGCTCTCATTTCGCCTTAAATGATGTAGAGAAGCACCATACCCAGTCAGTTAATTTTTGTATGATATGAGAAATAACGTTACACACGCTAACCAAAAATTTGTTAGCAGTTTGTAGTTAGGTTGTGAATTACCCTTTTACGTGACAACGCCCTATACATTCTGTGGAGCTCTCAGCCGTGTAATTTGATTTTTATCAAGTGACGTGGCATCACAGACATTCTGGCACACAATTTTGTTGCTATAGTTGCTGTTCTATAAATAGGTCTCTTGTGTTGCCCGCCTTTTCAGGAAGTTGATAATCCTTTCATTACTTGATAATGAACACATTGCGCTTACATGAGACCTGAGGCTCCACTATATCTGATTTGAAAAAAAAAATAAAATTTGTGTAGTTTATTTTTGAATAATGAATTTACGAAGTCTCGAAAGTTGACGAGAGACTGAAGTAATCATATTCGAAAATATTATAATGAAAACAAAAATTACATACAATAACATCCTTCTACTCATCATCTTTTAGCATATCGATTCCACGCCTCTGGAATTCTCTCCCTGACCATGTCAGAGACTGTTGGACAATATCAAAATTCAAATTTAAATTGAAGAATCACATTCTAGTTCATGGAATTGCTTGTTGATCATTTGTCAGGTTGCACAACTTCGGCCTAACCCATGAAATATAATAAATATTGTAACTATGCTGTTGTAAAATTGACAATTAATATATAATGTATTTATTATTATTATTATTATTATTATTATTATTATTATTATTATTATTATTATTATTATTATTATTATTAGTTATCACTATCATCATTGCTATCTCTGCTTTTCTTTCTTTTTTTCTTATATTAGCTCGATGAGAGCTCTATAGTGTACTTTTGACCCTGTTTACCCTCTATAGGGCTTTAATTTAATTTGTTATATTTTCATCAGCGTCTGTATTTCTTTTTTTGTATTTATATATGCTATCTGGTAGGATGGAAGAAAGGTCTTATGGCCTTAAATAAATAAATAAATCAATAAATTAAATAAATAAATTTAAAAATAAATAAATTTAAAAAATAAATTTAAATAAATAAATAAATAAATTTAAATAAATAAATATTCACCTGCATCTTTCATGCAAAAATTTATTCTTCCTTGTTCACATTCATTATAAATTTATTAGAAAAATACTTATTAAATAGATATGTAGAAGGATGGAGTGTGTGAAATGGACAGACAGATTAAGAAATGAAGCTCTCCTGGAAAGAGAGTGAAGAAAGAATGATACTGAAACTGATCTGGAAGAGGAAAAGTAATTTGTTGAACTAAGAAGAAACTGCCTACTGAAGGATGCACTGAAAGGAATTGTGAATGGGAGAAGAGTTTGGGGCGGTATAAATATCAGACGATACTTACTTACTTGCAAATGGCTTTTAAGAAACCTGCAGGCCCCTCATCCTGCCAAGATTAATCCAGTCTCCCTATCCTGTCATATCCCACCTCCTCAAATCCATTTTAATATTATCTTCCCATCTACATCTCGGCCTCCCCAAAGGCCTTTTTCCTTCCGGTCTCCCAACTAACACTCTATATGCATTTCTGGATTCGCCCATACGTCTACATGCCCTACATGCCCATCTCAAACGTCTGGAGTTAATGTTCCTAATTATGTCAGATGAAGAATACAATGCGTGCAGTTTTGCGTTGTGTAACTTTCTCCATTCTCCTGTAACTTCATCCTTTTAGCCCCAAATATTTTCCTAAGAACCTTATTCTCAAACACCCTTAATCTCTGTTCCTTTCTCAAAGTGAGAGCCAAGTTTCACAACCATATAAACAACCGGTAATATAACTGTTTTATAAATTCTAACTTTCTGATTTTTGACAGCAGGCTAAATGACAAAAGCTTCTCAACCGAATAATAACAGGCATTTCCCATAGTTTATTCTGCGTTTAATTTCCTTCTCCGAGTACCATTTATATTTGTTACTTTTGCTCCAAGATATTTGAATTTTTCCACCTCTTTGAAGGATAAATCTCGAATTTTTATATTTCCATTTCGTACAATATTCTGGTCACGAAACATAATCATATACTTTGTCTTTTCGGGCTTTACTTCCAAATCTACCGCTTTACTTGCCTCAAGTAAAATTTCCGTGTTTTCCCTAATCGTTTGTGCATTTTCTCCTGACATATTCAAATCATCTGCATAGAGGTGATGTAACCTGTTCAATTCCAAACCCTGTCTGTTATCCTGAACTTTCCTATGGCATATTCTTGAGCAAAGTTAAAAAGTAAAGGTGATACTGCATCTCCCTGCTTTAGCCCACAGTGAATTGGAAAAGCATCAGATAGAAACTGCCCTATACGGACTCTGCTGTAAGTTTCACTGAAACACTTTTTAATTAATCGAAGTAGTTTCTTGTGAAGACCAAATTCAATAAGAATATTATATAAAACTTCTCTCTTAACTGAGTCATATGCCTTTTTGAAATCTATGAATAAGTGATGTACTGTACTCTTATACTGCCATTTTTTCCTCCAATATCTGTCGAATACAAAAAATCTGATCAATAGTCGATCTATTACGCCTAAAGATATAAGACGGTAGACGATATTAAGATTTATGGATCAAATGCGAAAACAAGGAGGACGTCAGAAAAGAGGAAGGAGTTGAGAATGCTGGGTTTGCAGTGAAAAATCTGCCCTTTGACAGAAAACTATGAATGAAAGAATGAATGATAACTTCACTGTGTTAATATTCATGTTTATATGACAGTTTATGCTCAGATGTCTTCAGAAATAAGCTCCTTAAGTGGCGGTGACTCCTTGAAAATCATCCTGTATAGCTGTGTAAGTTTATTGAACAGACTCTCTTAAGTTTTGTCTTAAAGCTGTTTGAAAAAAAAAAAAAACTAAGAGCGTCAAATTTATTTTATCAGTTTTGTCACTGTTCTCATAACTTGTCATTTGGACATAAGCCAGTTTGGAATCCACCTCTTCAATTATTTCTCGCTGTGTCTATGGTCAGCTATGTTTCTCTGTTCTTAAGTTCTAGTTCAGTGACCGGCATGTTCCGTGCTCTGTGACGTCATACCACGGAGCTGCCACGCTCTTTGCTCGGCAATCTCTGCATACTGAGCACAGCGAGGAGAGAAGGTTCAACTGAACAGTGGTGGTACGGCGCCTATGCAATGACAGAGTGCGATCCATTCGTCTCAAGTAGTATGGGAACAGCACAATTACAATGCATTTGTACGAAAACAAAACTGTACATCCGTGATAAATCAATGTAACAAAATATTTTGGTTTGTAATCAAATTTAATATACTTATAATAATATGAAATTCATAATACAGCCAGCTGCAGAAGCGTTCGCATTATGTAAATGAGGCTCCGAAACTGCTATAAATATACGAATATAGAAATAAATAATTTAAACAGTACTACAACACTTTGTCTACTCGGAAACTTGAAAACAGTTCAAGTGTTTTTAACAGACATTTTCCTACACAATATCAGATTAAACTATATAGGCCCTAACTTGTTGAGTAGTATGCAAAGTATATTTCAACTTTTGAAACACACCATCACTTTGTGTTACTACCGTGCCCAAGTTAAATGCTTTGTCGAGATCAAACTGTGTTATGGAGTATGGAGGAATGGCGAAGTGTTTGATTTGTGGCAAGCTGTTTCAGCATGTAAAGAAATTCAATATACAATGCCATTATTCTGTATGCCACACAAATGATTATGACAAATATGGGGGAGGATATCGACAAGTACTAGTGCAGCAATTGAAAGATAAATTGTTAAGTGAAGCTATACCACACACTGTCAGTGAATCAATGGTAAGCTTAAGGCTTAAGATATAGGATTTCATTAGCTATTGCAAAGAACATGCGTTCTTTTAATGACGGGGAATTTGCCAAGAATGTTGCCATCATGACCGCAGAGTAGTTCTTCCCTAGCAAAATACAGGAATGTGATTCCATCAATTTATCTCCAAGAACTGTCGTATCATTGCTGCACTGACGCCACTGCGCTGGTGCGTGTTAACAGTAATACGACTCAACTTCGCTCTTCAAGCTCTTGAGGCCTGACTGGCTCTTACGTCATAACTGCAGCTTCTGCCGGCCACTGGTCTACTGGGTGTTCATATCAAAGTGTTCATGACGTCACTTTGTTGGGTCGCCGATTTGAAGCGAGTTTCAGCTTATATGTTAGATTCATTTATTTAAGGCGTTCTTCAATCTGAACTTGAGAACGTGTACGGTATAACTTCAACGTCGTAGCAACAGATGGCGGTCTGTACGGTCTGTGTGCTACCATAACCTCTTTCGAACTGTGTTTTGCGCCGGCAAGTCGTACGCAGGGTATTTGTTATCATCGTTGCATACGGTAACATTCCACAACACAAATTAAATGCTTCGTGTCCATGTTGACAGTCGAAGTTAATGTCAACAAATACGTAAGTAATAGTCTTAACCCGTCTCCCCATATCCCGACAGTACGTATTTCCAAACAGTTCACATTCCTGCCACTACCGGCGTTACCGTACGTATCGGTAAGTACTTTCAGAATGAACGCCTTACTTGCTCATTAAACTTACTCTACCTCATTTATTTATACACCTCTGCGGAAGTGTAGGAAGACTGAATTCTCTAGGCTCATCGGCTTATTTACATGACGGCATACAGCGAGCCATGACATATTTTGAACTGAACACCCAGTAGTTCAAACCCCGAACACTCTTCTGAGATCTGGCAAAACGTTTCCAGTGGCTTTGTATGTAGTCGGTTACCCTGTAACCTTGAATCTGTTATTGTGGGTTGCAGGAAGAGGAGACAAGGAGCTCACAGATAAATGGCTGTGCCCTGGCCAGGAACCACATTAGTAGAGATTACACCGGAGGGGATTTGGGGGATTCCCTGTTGTTCTTGCCCCGCTCTCGTAATCCGGCCAGGGTAGTGGCCTTGCTATAGAACGGCAGCAGATATTTGGTTTATAAAAGCAATGCGGCGAAATAATTCTCACAGATAGGATGTGGTGACGTAACTCTTAGAATACCACATTAACATCACAATAAAGACTTTTTAGAAAGCAATATTGAGTCGTTCAGAGCAGAAGTGGTGAAAGTCAAAATTGGGTAATGAGGTTTAAAGTAAAAATTCTGTAAAGTACAGTGCAAAGTAGCAATTAATATGTCTTTCGTGCTATCCACTGACTACTAATAGTTTAAATAAATTGAATATTAATTGCAACTTTACGCTGTATTTTACAGAGTGTTTACTTTAACCCTCATTACCCATTTTTTACTTGCACCACTTCTGCTCTGAACAGCTCATTTACAGTAGATACGTACTTGTGGATAACCCACACGAGTGTTAAGCATGAAAAATGGAAATGATTAAAATTACATTAGTCATTCATTCAGTCATTCATTTAGTGGTCACTGAATCATTAATTTACTTATTCATTCATTCATTCATTCATTCGTTCACTTATTCATTCATTTATTCATTTATTCATTCATTCATTCATTCATTCATTCATTCGTTCACTTATTCATTCAATTACACGTTTCCTAATTCATTTACTCGTTCAATAATTTATTTGTTTGTTCACTGATTCATTTAATCGTTCACTCGTTCATTCATTCATGTAGTCCTTTATTCAATTATTCATTTAGTCGTTCACTAAATCATTAATTCACTCGCTCATTCATCCATTCACTTACTCGTTCAATGATTAATTTCCTCGTTCGCTGAATCAATCATTTACTCGTTCTTCAATCGTCTGTTTACCCGTTCAGTCATCATTTTACTCGTTCATTTAATCATTCATTAACTTCTTTGCTCACTCATTAATTTATTCCACTCACTTATTTACTCGTTCACTTACTCATTAATTTACTCCACTCATTTATTTATTATTTCATTTACTCATTAATTTTCTACACTCATTTATTTATTCGTTCACTTATTCATTAATTACTCCACTCATTTATTTACTCGTTCACTTACTCATTAATTTACTCCACTCATTTATTTACTCCACTTATTCATTAATTTACTCCACTCATTTATTTACTCGTTTACTTACTCATTAATTTACTCCACTCATTTATTTACTCGTTCATTTACTCATTAATTTACTCCACTCATTTATTTACTCCACTTACTCATTAATTTTCTTCTTCATTTTATTTACTCGTTTACTTCATACTCATTAATTTACTCCACTCATTTATTTACTCGTTCACTTACTCATTAATTTACTCCACTCATTTATTTACTCCACTTACTCATTAATTTACTCCACTCATTTATTTACTCGTTTACTTACTCATTAATTTACTCCACTCATTTATTTACTCGCTTACTTACTCATTAATTTACTCCACTCATTTATTTACTCGTTTACTTACTCATTAATTTACTCCATTCACTTATTTATTTACTCGTTCACTTACTCATTAATTTACTTCACTCATTCATTTACTCGTTCGCCGAATCAATCATTTATTCGTTCCTTCAATCGTCTATTTACCTGTTCACTCATTTATTTACCCGTTCAGTCATTCATTTACTCTTTCACTCAGTTATTCATTAACTTATTCACTCATTCATTTAAGTATTCCTTTACTCATTAACTGATCGATTCACTTATTCATTTTTCACATTTTCGCTGTAAAACGAAGTCAGTAAAGCTGATAGACGTCATATTTCCTGCAATGAATCGTTGTACAGTCTGGGACAGGGTCTTAGTTTCTTTCTTCTTCCTTCTAGCCTCCCTTCTGCGTAGCCATATATCTGCGACTCTGCATTTCCCAATCCCAGCACTGAACTGGGAAATGAGAATGGTTCGTGTGCGACTTTAACAGCTCTAATCCCATTTCCAGTCGGCCGCTGAATATAATAATGTCTAGTTTCAACCTTGTGGGACGTCCTAAATGGATTTCTGTTGTTCTCACGAAATTATCCCTTAATAAAAGTTCTTCCTAGAATGAAATATACGCGATATGGACGTGGTCGTTCCCCCATCACTCTCACATCCTAGCGTGTGGGCTTGCTCATTACGAATGCATTTTTAATCTCCACATTAGGAAGTCAGCTACTAATCAGAGTTCCTTGAAACTGGCCGGCTAATTTTTACATGCGTGCGTTTCGTTAATATTTAAGCCTGTAATAATGAGGACCTCTGCTCAGCACCTGCCTGTCCCTTGTCCTTGGTGTCACTTCGCAACCAGAATCCTGCATGCAATGCAGTGTTACATCGTCTCCAGTTATTCATCCTATAAATTTCGGAACTAAGACATTTGAAGACAATCAGCTTTTCCTCCCCCAATCGTTGTGATGCTACAAAAATTAATTTCGAAATATTCACGGTAATACACGCTTTCAGAGTTGTCAATAAAATACGAACTGATCATTATTACTTCTTAAACATCATAGTATTTCTGTATAATATTTCATTACTAGCGGTGACCCGTGCGCTCCGCTGCACCTGTTGAAATAAACATAAAGAATTACATAATTAAAATAGGACATTTGATCCAGGAACATTCGTGTTTGATAGAAGGATAAATCGTTTAATATGTTACTTAATTTAAATTGTATTTAAAATATTAAAATGCGATCATTTTGATCCAGAGACCACTCATTTGGTTGACAATTCCTTTAACATGTTTCTTAATTGTTATTACCAATTATTTTTGGAAAAGCGAAAATTAACAGAAAAATTTTGGCTACAGATTTATTATTAAGTTTATATTATATTATGAAAAAAATGTGTTGATAACGGATGTACTAGAATTAGAAACTTTTTAATTTGTTGTGGGAGCTCTTGAATCTCAGGAGGAATAACTTTTACAACAGCGCAACATAATCTGTTTGAGAATTACCCAATTTTTGCATTGCATTTATTGCATATGTATTTTATGTATTTTAACATGATTCAATTGAACATAGTTAAAATTTGAATTATAAAATAATGGATTGCTAACCTAACGTACTATTACTGTATACTAAATCAATACACTCTCGTTGTTCGTTAATTCTCTGAGATAAAAATGAATATGTTCATAAACATTATTATAAGAAATATAGGAAATGAATATACAGAATAACCTATCAAGTTTTCTGTGATAAGGACCGATGGCTATTTTAATCTTACCTGTCCTCAATTCACTCACAAGTTACTGTAATAACATTATAGCATTATGTCCATCCAGAGAAACTACACTTTCCAATGATAAAATAATAATTAATTATACAAATCGGTTAATTTAGCTTCCGATATTACTTCATACAAACACAGAAACATTGTCTGTAGGCTATGTTTCATAGATTTCGATTGTTGTGTCCAAGGCCCCTTATAGACGAAGTCATTTGTTTTTTATTTTATTACACCGCCTTAGATGGCAGTTATTTTAATTTTGAAACTCATTTGTCTCATTAAATATCAGTCCTATCAAAAATTTTCAGAGAATAAAACTTATCAGAAATCATTTTTAAAGAAACTTTTGTTATGTAACATATTTCACAAAAAACAATAATAAGCGAGATATTTCGATTTATTTAATTCAGGCCCTTATAACCCCCTTTTAAATAACGTATTTTGAATGACATATAGCCTAAAATCTACGTTACAACGAACTTGATTTATATTCCAATTTTCATCGAAATCCGTTCATCCAATATCACGAAAAGGTAACAAACATACAGACGGACAGACAGACAGACAGACAGACAGACATACAAACAAAAATTTCAAAAAGCGATTTTCGGTTTCAGGGTGGTTAATTATATATGTTAGGACCAATGATTTTTGGAAAATCGAAAATTACCAGAAAAATTTCGGCTATAGATTTATTATTAGTATAGATAAAGGTTCCAGTAGAAATGAACAAAACTAACTGCCGCTCTCGCTCGCTGTGTTCGTTGCATTTGTCTTTCGAGTCTCGTCTCGTAACTCCCGTGCGCACCAAATCTTGCTCATCATTCTCGAAATAGCATTTGGACGACGTGTCAAGATTTCGTAACTTTGAATAACATATATAATTGAAATAAATAACATTATATATGTTTATTTGATACAAAAAGACAAAACAAAACAGTATCATTGTTATCAAAATGTTCTGATTCTATTACACTGAACAACAAATTTTTACTTTTTGCCTTGCTCCGAAATAAAAATAGATGAATATTACTAATATGTGCCCTAAATCTGAATTTAAAATCCGAATTGCCTCATCACTACCATTTTCCGGGAAAGTGAATTGAATATTTTTATGACAAAACTTTTTATTTTTTATTTTTCGCTGCTACTGATAAAATTACAATAGACTAGGGATTCAAAATGCCTCATAATACTTTAAAAATGTGTACTGGATACAAAAATGATGTTACATAGTTTAAAACTCAAAACACACTACAACAATAAAATATTTCATATGTAGAATGAGAAAAATCTCGAATTTGAACTTATCATCTTAAAAGATTTTCTGGATGACTTCAGTTTATAATTAGACCTGGGACTGTCATTTACAAGCAACCTACAATAGTCTGCCAGCATGTTGGATGATGAGCTTTCTTTATATCTCCTTTTCATTTCAGATATTTCTTGATGAAATCTTTCCCTATGCTGGTTGCTTATCGCTCCAAGGTTAGGAGGAAAGAAATCCAAATGAGAATGTAAAAGTGTATTTTTGAGAGATATATTACTCCCCATTTTCTTATATGCACTTAACATGGTTTCCACAAATTCGATGTAGTTCTCTGCCCTAGAATTTCCAAGGAAATTTGAGCAAACATCTTTGAAAGCGCGCTATGCCATTTTTTCTGTGACGGAAAGATTTTCCTTAACCCAGATAAGCCCAAAAATTTTTTTGTGATAAAAATACAGTAGCGCATTAGTTACTCTCAAAAATCGGTTAAATGATGTTGAAATAAACTGAAACAAGGAACAAATACTACCAACATTATCGCACAACTTATAAAATGTCCCTAACACCAACAATGACATAATATCCGAAGGCACTGCAACTGTCCTTAAAAAGGACGGTGGGAAAATCTGGTTAAACAAAGGGTCAGCCAAATCTTCGTGAATTTGTGAACTGATGAAAATGCCCTCTTTTAATTTGCCTTCAGTCAAATTGATAAACTTTTCCTTTAAATACTGAAAACCACACCCTTGTTTACTCATTGCGTAGACTCACATTGAACTGTTATGAAATTTACTGAATAGAAGGGACCAATATCTGTTTATTTATTAGAAGTACAAAAGAACATATCAATAACCATAAGAAACCGGCAATAGGTCATAAACTCGTAAAATGCATTAGCTTTCAGCGTATTCCGAATCTCACCGGTCCGGTGGCATCAATGACGTCACGTTGCAACGAAAATAAGCAACAAAACTGCTGGAAGAATTGATGCTGTCATGGCGACTGTGTAAGTGGTTATCTGTGCTACGCTAGCAAAATTTTGCGAAATTTCCGTACTGCCATCTCGTTCAAATAAAAGAGATCATAAACAACTTATTTCTTGAACCGGTAGTAATAACTGGTCCGTTGACATGTTCGCTCATAAGCCATTAACATATTGTTTTTACGTTGTGCTCATTACAAACAATACAGCAGAACTAAAGCAGAACACACCGCCATGACACAACAGTGCACGATGTTATTCGTCTGCTAATTCCCGCCCTATACAAGAACCAATCAGATTCACTGATGGCGGCTGATGGAGACTGCCACCACCTCTGCAAGTTGATGGCACCGGTGCGACATCGGTGGAGCATCAATGACGTCATCGGTGGAATTCGAACACCGTAATGCCATCGGATTGCTCACCGGTGAGATTCGGAATACGCTCTTTCGTTTTGGTTTTTGGTTTTGGTTTACAATCCCCAACCCGCGACAGATCTTTCCTAGAAGAGCGCTGACCGAAAAGTGAAATCATAGTATATCTTATAAACCTTACGTGATACGAAGAAAAGAGATGCATTTTCGGATTCAGCGCATACGAAACCGTAAGGGACACATTGTTTTAAGTCGGAGCAAAATTCTTGTTGTTCAATGTTATCAGATATTACGTATGGTTATACAGAGTGATTCAAAACCTCTGCGACAAACTCTGAGGGGAGCTAGAGCTAACAATAGGAACCCTTTTTTAAACAACCTATCTCTTTTGAGGCGTCGTTTCGAAGTTACCGCTGAAAATGTTTTTGCGTGGACGTATGTCAATGTATGCGAATGTGTGCACCCCTGTTTATTTGTTGAGATATTTGCAAGAGACGAGAAGGCTTGTTGTTGTTTGTTTACGTTTAATATTCAATACCTTTTCCTTTCAGTTCAGTCCAATCATCAACTGAGAATGGAAAAGGAATTTTAAAATGTTACAATTGTTCGAATCAAATTTCTGCACATTTATAAGAAAAACTACAGGGACATCACTTTATTTTTACCAACATTTTTAACATTAACCTGGCTATACTCGGAAACACTGTTTCCTTCCATTACAGGAGTTTGATGTTACTAGTGCAATATGTAAACAAAAATTTTACTAGGTATAGGAGGAGAGAAAAGTAGTGTATCCATTTATGTTGTAGGGAAATACGATATTACGATTTTCAGTTTGATCATCACTTTTACGGAATTTATCAAAATACAGTAGAGTAGTAACATTTTTTTCAAAACCTCAACTTTTCAGGCGGCTATGTTCGTTATGTAATGTCTACTTTATTTAGCATATTAATTATTGATGTTATCATACAATATAGAGAGCACACTTTTGAGAAAATGGGGTTTAAATATTTAAGCTTACGTAAAATCGATGAAATTTTTTATTTAAATTTTAATGTGTGATGCGAATAAAATATCCCTTTGCCACTAAAATTTTAGATACTTTTGCTTACACTGGATGCACTTAACTCATGTTATTACAAATGTTACTAGCATTCCTTTGCTTCTAGCCACCTCAATTCAAAAAAGCTAATCTGAATTTTTAAACAAGTTGCTGAAAATGGCTGCCGTTCATTACAGTGCAGGTTTCAATTCAGTACGCATATTATTTAAAACATTCTGAAGCATATTCTCTGAAATTGAATTTATCGTTTCTTGAATATAATTTTTAGTACGATATTATTAATATAGGTTCTTTCTTCTATAGAAAACGCAATCATATTTCTGAAACACACTATACACTGCAGTGTTTACTTCACTGCTTGAAGACTTCGAATGCAACAGCGGCCGTAAGTTTGTGTGTCTGACGGGAGCAAGGACATTAGTGAAGGGGTGAGAGTGAAGTACATTCAGAAATGCAGGTACAATAAAAATGCAAGTAAAAATAAAATGATGTCCCTGTATAATTCTTCCAGTCATGTATTACGTATCATAATACACTGCTCTCTTAAATTGACTGAGCACATTTGAAATAAAATCAATAGCTTTCCCTACATATGCTAAAATATGTTTCATATAAAATAATTTTAATCTCGGAAAGGAAGCAAAAAATGAGCAAAATTGTATTAAATTTTTGTTTGAAATATCTCAAATAATAACCCCTGAAACTAATGACATTACATACGGCTCATTCTGTATATTTTTTTGCAAAATAATGGTCATACCTGTTTTAACACTTCCGGTACCTCTTTATGTACAATTGGCTTTGTACTGCAAAACAGAAGTTCTTGTTTAATTTTAGTAAGGGCAAAATGCTGCATTCAGAGAATTTTTAAACGGAAAAATAAACCCGAATAGAATTAGAAATCTGTTTAGTGTATTTTTTCATTTCATTGGGTTATTTTACGACGCTGTATCAACATCTCAGGTTATTTAGCGTCTGAATGAAATGAAGGTGATAATGCCGGTGAAACGAGTCCGGGGTCCAGCACCGAAAGTTACCCAGCATTTGCTCGTATTGGGTTGAGGGAAAACCCCGAAAAAATCTCAACCAGGTAATTTTTCCCGACCAGGATTCGAACCTGGGCCACCTGGTTTCGCGGCCAGACGCGCTGACCACTACTCCACAGGTGTGGACTTTACACTGTGTATCGTGTATCGTTCAAAGTAGATTTTTCTATCGAGTAATAGTCAACACATATGAAGTCAGCTAGAGATAGGGACAAATGTGCAACCTCGTCAATTTTGATATGATTTTCATTTAAATTCGATATTTATCAAAATGCTCATATAGGACCAGCGCCGAGTTAAATGGTTCTATACTTAAATTTTACTACATCCTATTGTTTATTCCTTTCTGATTATAATTAAGAATTAGTAAATAGTTCCACATTATGCTTTTGCTGAACTTTATTATTTTTTACTATTTGTAACAAACTCCCAAACGTGAGCAATGCTCTTTGGGATCAACGATATTTTAATCTGTGTACTTTTATTTTTATTTTATTGCCTCGATTTTTGTGTTTGTACGATATTGAATGATGGCTTTTTTGTTGTTTCAGGTAAGTTCCGTGTGATTTTCAAACACTTCCCGGATTTAAATCGAAGACTTGGTAAGCTCTGTTTATAGTACTTTTATACAGTGTGTACAAAATCATAGTCGTTATACATTTATTTCTCAAAGGAAAATATCGCACTAAAAACTTGGAGCTACATGAACGATTTCTTGATACGTAAAATATTCAACAGTATTATCTTCGCTATACTTGTTATTTTTAAGTGAATTGGAAAGAAATCGATACACAGTGTGTTCGGTTGAGTTTGTTACAAAATTTTAGGAGAGGTAGGAGATGTCAAGATGGTATGCAAAGGAGGTAGATAGTGATTATTGTTAACGTATATCTGCATTTGTACTAATTTTTAGTAAGGTATACATTTTTTACATAGTGTAATACAGTATGTATTTTTACATAACTGACAAATACGTAAATTTAGCGGACATGATCAAAATGTCTCACATCCAACTCGTTGCACACATTGCATCATGGCACATCTACATGTACTTAATACTAAAAATGACACTATATTCTGGATATTATCGCATGCGGCTAGTATCTTTGCTTAAACTGTCTTCGTCTTATCCACTGGCGTCTCCTAAACCAGACTTCTCATAGGCCCAGAAAAAAATCCAGTGCTTTTTTAAGTATGGAAAACGTGGTGGTCAAGCTACAATACCTTCTTTCCTGATCTATTTACCATATTATTGTTGATTTACTTTCTCGCGTAGACCGTGTGCGAAATGGGTAGGTACACTCTTAGTTATAGTTATTTTTACGTGAATCAGATGGATCTTGCTTCAATCATGGTGACCAGTGATATCATGAAAAATCTCAAAGGCTTTCTAAATTCCGAAAGAATTTTAATTTTTTGGGTTGTAGCTATGAATCTGACTGAGAAATTTAAAATTAGACTGAATGTGCCTAAATAATTTGAATTTAAGAACTATCACAAGACTCAATAATAAAGCTGTATAAAGCAATGGCCATCCCCACTGTATCTTATGTATCTGAAACATGGACATTGACTGCAGAAAATAAAAGAAGAATACAGACAGCTGAAATGGAATTTCTGAGACCTATAGCGGGATACACAAGACTGGATAAAAACCAAACAATGAAATAAGACAAGAGTTAAAAATAGAAGAATTAAATAAAACAATAACAGAATATAGAACCAATTGGAAACAACACTTGGAAAGAATGTCAGTAAACAGGATACCCCAAGCATCATACAACTACAGACCCCAAGGACATAGAAACCCAGGAAGACCAAAGAAGAGATGGACACAACAAGGTTTTGGAGCCGGAACAGGCTAAAATGGCATAAAACCGTGAAGGAGGAGGAGGAGGAGAAGAAGAACTATCACGAAAATACCCTTTTACTATCACGGAATTATACCAGTCCATCTAGGGTGCTAATTTTTTTTTGTTGTTTATATGTATTGCTTGTTTTTAAATATTGCATAAATTTGTTGGAGGTAAAAATGCTGACATGTAACTTCCTGAAATTTGAAAATGTACGTTAAAAATACTATTTTTTAGCCTTATTTTTGCACCAAAACCTTAGTATCACGAAATTACCAAGTCTGCCCTACAATAATGTTCTTACAATTCTATAAATGTTAGGTAACAACAAAATCAAACAGAAAACTGATTACGTCTGTCGATGACTCTGGTCTTGGCCATCCCTGTCGTGGTAATTAAGCCATATCATGCATAATGTGACAAAGCGGTTATGCTGAAACTCTGCGCTCGGTCGCAAAGTTGGGGAGCTATTGTGTCTCTAATCCGGGCAAACTTGTATTGTTGCGGTTGCCAAGAGACTTTCACCTGGAGATCCACTGGCACAAAGGGGACTGCTGCAATATTTAATACTCAGCACAAAGGTAGAACGTACGGGGCCCTAAGGCAGGAATACGTCCTCGCTAAGGTGAACACGTGGTACTTAGAAGTGCTTAAGTTAAAAATAAATGAAAGGAAACGTTTTCACTGCTGGAAGTCTTCATAATTTAATTTTTCATTTTATTTTACGAAGTGTTAAGGTAAAATACGATAATGATGCTATGGAGAAACGGTGTCCAGTTAATTGTGTAAGGTTTGAAAAGATGTTTAATGGCGAAGTGCATCAACATCGGTTAAAAACGCAGTAATCATAGATTACGAAATGACGGTTAAACAGTAACCGTGGTTAAAATGTAATTTCTGTGCACCATTCATAATCACCGATTACTTAAACATAGTTAGCTGACACTTCATTTAACCAGAGCAAAGTCTATGATGGTACACTGTTTCTACAAAATGACTAAAGGAAAGCATTCATACCACAGCAAAGATAATAGTCAACATCTAAAAACGACTGCGCTCACTCCGTTCTACATCAAGTGAACATGTCCTACATTTTCGCGTTGCATTTGTTTGCCTTTGGGCGTTGTTATATTTGCGAGTTGCATTTCTTGTGTTTCATTGCTGTTAGGTTAAAATCGTACAAAATAGAAAATTGAATGCAAAAATGATTATATCCCAATGTGAGGTTAAGTATCGATAGACTTACTTAATAGATTTAAATATATTATATAATAAAGAAGGAATATCCATAAAGGAAAAGGATGCAGAAGATTAGTAGAAATGTGTGTATGACCCAAGATCCCATTTACACCAGGTTACTGTTCATTATCCTAAGATCCATCCATAACCTCTCTTTGTTCAGCCAGTGACAGAGAAAGAGATATTCAAGTATTCCTCTTAAAATACAGAAAATAACAGTTGCATAGAATCTTAACATAAGGAGCTGATCAACAGAAGAAATATGACTGTTTTTGAGTTATTGCAAGTGAGCCATTTGTAGATTTTGATAAACAAAATCCCTCCTGAAATTTTCTGTCACCTAATTCCTCGTAAAGATTCTCTCTTTCCACTAAAGAAACTTCACGCCCACGCTCTATCCAAGTAATTCAAGTACTGTACAATAATAATCGTCTTCGAAGTAAACATCTGTGGCTCTGGCCGCCATTTTGCTTTACTTGCTCTACTAATCACTGGTTATCTCCTTTAACCGCTCGAAAATGGCCGGTTATAGATTACTGTGGTTAACCTCCTATTTAAGTCGTAACCGAGGTCGATCTACTGTAAAAATGCTTAACCAGAGGTTAGATGACAATTTTAACTGGTGGTTACACTAACCGACGTTGATGCACGTGGGCATAAGATTTCTACAAACGATGAAAACTAGGCCTAAGTCTAATTGGATAATAGAATTACAAAATAATGTGAGCAGTTTAGGTCTAAATTGGTTATGGTAAGAAATTGGTGAAATTGATATAAATTTCATAATCAGAATTTTAATGGAGAAGAGTAACGAGATAATGAGACAGGAAATGTGTAGCAAGTTAAATGGTTAGATGACAATTTTAACTGGTGGTTACACTAACTGACGTTGATGCACGTGGGCATAAGATTTCTACAAACGATGAAAACTAGGCCTAAGTCTAATTGGATAATAGAATTACAAAATAATGTGAGCAGTTTAGGTCTAAATTGGTTATGGTAAGAAATTGGTGAAATTGATATAAATTTCAAAGGCAGAATTTTAATGGAGAAGAGTAACGAGATATTGAGACAGGAAATGTGTAGGAAGTTAAATGGTGTAAACTCATTAATAAATTACAAGGAAATGGAAATCATATGGGGATAGGAAGAATATACAAAATTTAACAACAGCGAAGAAAAGATACGATTAGCGTGGTGGAGATTGGGCATTTGAAGGTTAAAAAATAGAAGAGGAGGAGTAGGAAGAAAATATATTATGTCTTTTAATATAATCAGAACGAAAACGCGTTACACATTCTTCTATCTTGTCCAGAAAATGAAAGAACAGGAAAAATTTTATTCAGGAAGCTTTACTAAAACTAAATGTAGAAATAGCATATAGGAATTCATATAGAACAGTAAATGGAAGAAGATCGAGGAAACTCGGGAAATATTTGTATATAAGAAAAATGGGAAGAAAAAACTAAGGTATAAACATACAGTATGTATATAGCAAATATTAATTGAAGGAAAAGAGTTTTTATTAAGAAATAACTATAATTATTGTATGTAGTATGGAATATATAATAATAGTTATTAATAGAAAAATGTAGTTAAGGGTGGTTTCCTGGAAAACAGAAATTTAACAGGATTACCATTAACGAATGATATGTAAATTGTACATGATTTTGATGACAAATATACATACATACATGCATTTACATATGGCCACATTGACTTATATAAGAAGATTATTATTTATTCATTTGTTTGTTTGTTTATTTATTTAATCTGGCGGAATTATGCCATAAACAAAGTGGTGCATTGCTTGTGTTTTTTGAGTGATAGCGGGAGAAATATAGTATGGAAAGCACTTTCTTGATAATATGATTTACTTGGTTGTTCCAGGTTAAATGCGTATCGAAGTTACTGCAAGGTTTTTAATGCAGGAAGCAAAAGGGATTATTGTGTCATTTAATTTGACTGGATAATAGATGTTGATGTCACACTAGGATTGCTTGTGATTTTCTTGCATTGAGAGTCAAACCGAACTTTCTGGTCCATGCAGATATACAGTAGCGTGCAAATTAATCCGAACAACGTAATTACTTATCCAAAACACTCAAACGAGATAAAAAAAGGATCTAAGACATACCTCAGTAATCTATGTGGCCTCCCTTGTTCCTAATAACAGCTCTGAGACGATTTGGCATGGATTCCACTAATTTCCCACAAATAGTCTTCATTTCTTCATCGCGAAACCATACACCAATGAGGGCAGAAATCATCTTCTCCTTTGTAGAACAATCCATTTTTTGCATTCTTCTTTTGCAAATTGACCACAAGTTCTCAATGGGGTTGATGTCGGGTGAGTTGCCTGGCCAGGGAGTACCTGAATATTCTTCTTGTTGAAGAATTCTGTAGTTTTTCGAGACGTATGGCATGGTGCCAGGTCTTGTTGGAACACAGCTCTGCCATCCGGAAATGATTTTTGCAGCTGGGGTACGATTCTGGTTTCCAATAAGTGAATATATTTGTCAGAATTCATCATTCCCTTGATAGGTATTAATGCTCCAGGCCCTTCATGTAAAACAACCCCAAAACATTATTTTAGGGGGTATTTGGGTGCTTGTTGGAGATGAGCTGCTGTTACTTTTTCGGATCCTTTCCGTATGTAAGAAATGAGACTCGTCGGAAAAAGTACATTCTTCCAGTCATTCACTGTCCAGTATTGATGTAATTTTGCCCACATTAAGCGTTATTTGCACATAACAGGGGTTAGCAATTGCTTCTTAATAGGCATACGAGCCCTTCGTCCAGCTTCCAAAAGCCTACGCCGCACTGTTGTGACGTGAATATTCGCCCCAGTGGTAGCCATTAACTCGCGGGTTAAGTCGACAGCAGTTAGTGTAGGATTTAATTTACTTTTCCTGACAATTAAACGATCATCTGCAGGTGAAGTCTTCCTTTTCCGGCCACAGTTTCCTTTTTCTGGGGTGTGATGGATCCAGTCTCCTGTATCGTTTTATGATCGAATTAACAGTACCCAAACCGATGTGACATTCTGCAGTAATTTGCCTCTGTGTCATAGATTTTCCCTCAACCCAACACGAGCAAATGCTGAGTAACTACTGGTGCTGGACCCCGGACTCACTTCACCGGCATTATCACCTTCATCTCATTCAGACGCTAAATAACCTAAGATGTTGATAAGTGTCGTAAAATAACCTACTAAAATAAAATAATAATAATAATAAAAAGCATTTCCTGATATTACTTTATTAAGAAAAAATGTTTATTTTCATGTTCCCTACCACGGCAGAGAATTACTTACTTACAAACGGCATTTAAGGAACCCGAAGGTTCATTGCCGCCCTCACATAAGCCCGCCATCGGTCCCTATCCTGTGCAAGATTAATCCACTCTCTATCATCATATCCCACCTCCCTCAAATCCATTTTAATATTATACTTCCATCGACGTCTCGGCCTGCCCAAAGGTCTGTTTTCCTCCGGTCTCCCAACTAACACTTTATATGCATTTCTGGATTCACCCATACTTGCTACATGTCTTGCCCATCTCAAACGTCAGGATTTAATGTTCCTAATTATGTCAAGTGAAAAATACAATGCGTGCGGTTCTGCGTAGTGTAACTTTCTCCATTCTCCTGTAACTTCATCCCTCTTAGCCCCAAATATTTTTCTAAGAACCTTAGACTATTCTCAAACACCCTTAATCTCTGTTCCTCTCAAAGTGAGAGTTCAAATTTCACAACCATACATAAGAACCGGTAATATAATTGTTTTATAAATTCTAATTTTGAGATATTTTGACAGCAGACTAGATGATAAAAGTTTCTCAACCAATAATAATAGGCATTTTCCATATTTATTCTGCGTTTAGTTTCCTCCCGAGTGTCATTTATATTTGTTACTGTTGCTCAAAGATATTTCAATTTTTCCACTTCTTCGAAGGATAAATCTCCAATTTTTATATTTCCATTTCGTACAATATTCTGGTCGCGAGACATAATCATATACTTTGTCTTTTCGGAATTTACTTCAAACCTATCTCTTTACTTGCTTCAAGTAAAATTTCCATGTTTTCCCTAATCGTTTGTGGATTTTCTCCTAACATATTCACGTCATCCGCATAGACAAGCAACTGATGTAACCCGTTCAATTCCAAACCCTGTCTGTTATCCTGAACTTTCCTAATGGCATATTCTAGAGCGAAGTTAAAAAGTAAAGGTAATAGTGCATCTCCTTGCTTTAGCCTGCAGTGAATTGGAAAAGCATCGGATAGAAACTGGCCTATACGGTCTCTGCTGTACGTTTCACTGAGACACATTTTAATTAAGAAATAGTTATTCTGTTACACTCTATAGATCAAATGTTGTAAATAACCCATAAGAAATATGTATGCAAGGGCTAAATTGGGTGCAAAATAAACATCCTTTCCTAATTGCTGCCCGAACAAATTCATGCTACAGGAGATCGGTTATTTTTTTTGTCTTAGGGTACATACACGTTGGAGCAACGATAAACGATAAGAGAAATGATCTAGCGACGCTTTGGTATTATCAAAGAATCAAGTGTTCATATCGGAGCAACGAGGTCGCGGGAAGCGAACATTTTGTTTTATCAGTAGAAGATATTCTATGCATACATTAATGAAATAAGATATATAAGAAATAACAGCTCCTAAGTTCAAGGTTAATATAACTTAAATACGTACAAAATTCAACCCGTTTCTCATCCCGAAGATATTATAAATTCGCTGTGCTGTGATTGGTTCTTATGATCACATAACAAATGACGAATAAATACACAACTGATCAATTTGTCAACATCTGCAATAATTAATTTAATAAGCCGAAATAATAATAATAAATCGATTAATATTCGCATATATTGATAACCATCGGTATTTATACAGGTTAATATTATCTTAATCAGAGATCATATGAACGACAAGAGCGAAGAAAATGGAACTTTGGTTTTTCGTCGCTTTTATCGTGCATCTTCGCTTTTATCGTTGCTCCAATATGCACACCTCAATGACAATGCATGCTTCAATTCTCTCTGATATAGCATCGCTGCTTCTTTTATCGTTTATCGTCGCTCCAACGTCTACGTACCCTAAGGCTGTGCATATGAGAGATAAATTTCATTCAGTAACTGCACATAATTCTTAATACTTCTATGTATTCACCATATTTTCACACTGCTTTCTGCTGCTATAAATATTCTGTATTAAAAAACCTCCAGCTGATAGAACTGCGATTGGCTGTGATAATATGGTGTCTGTAGAATGTTTCTAATCTCACCATTTACGTAATGAATTGTGCATATTCTAAAAGACTTGGCATAAAAACGCCATTCGCGTTGTGGGCGGTAGAGAGAGTGCACATTCATAGGTTTAAAAGTATATAAAACCCTTTCTCTCACTTTGTGGACTGAAGCTTTCACTCAAAGCAAATGGGCAGTCTGTCTCTCTGTCGCTCTTTTTTTCTTGGCCTCTGACGTCATTTCATTCATGGAGCTGTTCAAGTATTTTTATAACGTCCGTCATCTCATTCCTGGTATAAAGACGCCCGCCCTGTCGCTCTGAAAGATCAAACCTCCCCCCCTCCCCCACCACGCATTCCACTCCCGGCGTCTCCATCAACCTGACCGAAAACTCAAGTCTACATCGATCTGCTGTCTTTCCTTTGTCTTGAACCGATTCCGGGTCGTATTCCACTTAGTGTAATGAGAGTCGCCGCGAGAGTTGGCCGCGGGATAGCGTGCCACCCTTGTAGTACGGATGTCCGGTATTAGTTCTTTACATACGACTGCTATTCTTTATCTTTGGGACTCTCTTTTTCCTTCAGGCCAGTATGAACTTTCCATTTATAGCATATTATAGGTCACTGGGGTCTATAGAATTGACAGTGGAGGCAAATGTAGTACAGGGACATCATTTTATTTTTACTAACATTTCTGATATTAATCTGGCTATACCTTTGGATCAACGGTTTCTACCCCCTTCCACGACTGGAGTTCGATGGCGTAATATACAAACAAATCACTTTACTAGGTATAGGAGGGAAGAAAAGTAGTTCATCCATTTACGTAAACTAGGAAATATCACGCTTTTAAGTTTGATAATTTTCATTAGGTTTTGTTTAATCAGAATACAGTACAGTATTAACAATGAATGTTTTTACTCACGAACTGAGCTTTCAATACGGACGTATCCATTATGCAGTGTATACGAGGCGCATCCAGAAAGTAAGTTTCCCTATTAAAAAAAAAAGAACACACACTTTAAGGAAAACATTTGTTGGCAACAGGTACAGCAATGTTTCAGCTATTTTTCAACATAGCCACCATCAGAATTGAGACACTTGTATCGTGGGATCAACTTTTGTATCCCTCTGTTGTAGAACTCTGCCGCCTGTGAATGGAACCAGCGTGTGACAGACGTCTTCAGCTCTTCGTTGTTGCCAAAACGCTCACAGGAGGACAGGAATTTCTTGAGAGAGAGAGAGAGAGGGGGAGGGAGGGGGAGGAGAGAGGAGGGAGGGAGAGGGAGAGAGGGGGAGGGAGGGAGGGGGAGAGATGTTCGGCCCATAGGCCTGACAGCTGCCGATGAGAGCTGGCAATGCTTTGTGCATTAAAGAACTTTATCACCGACCAAACCTCGAGGCGGCGGGAGAAGGAATAAGAGCTTCAATTTCGAACCACTGCTGCCACGCTACTGGCACCAGGCGGGACCTGTCCGGCTGGCATATGATTGATACGTCATAGATCTGTTACGCATTTACACGAATTACGTCTACTTTCAAGGGAAAATCGGGAAACTTACTTTCTGGATGCCTCGTATTATACTGTCTACAGCACATTAGCGTACACTATAGAGAATAACTGAAATTGAAAAATAATCACAATATGGATATTTAAATAATTTTTCAAAATGGTGGCTTCATTTCTACAGGCTGTAAAAGAGTATCTTACGTACTAGTAACTCATGTGAAAAATTCTGTAATCTTCACTTAAATTCAATCTTCACTTCTGCTCGATCCGAAAAGATAAAATTACTCAGACATGCTACCTACTGTCCGTACAAGTGGTTATGTCGCAGGGTCGTAGAAAGGAGGGAAGTCACGTGACAGTTAATTACTTAACGAGGCCCTTTTATTTAAGTTATTTTAAACAGTTGTATGGGTATAAGTTTACGTAGATGTCCAATTCCTAACAGAAATTAATGTTCTCAGAAAAGAGCTAAGACAGCCTTTACAGAGAGGAGAATAGAAGCTGGTGGGGAAAACCGGAATGCGACGTAGGCAAATGGACGACAGTACCTGTGCGAAAATGATGCAATATTGAAAGCTCTTTCGTCATTGGAAAACGCCAAAAAATTTTTTGGAACGTACAGATGCCTCAAACTAGGAAGCTGCCTGGAGAGGGGAAGTAGCAGAGCTAACGGAGGGGGCCCACCTAGGCTGCGATACCCAGGTATAGTCATATTATTTGAAAAGTTGACCTCTTGACAATGTATTCAAGATGTATCCTCCCTATGCAGCATTCTCAACTGTTATTAGAACTGAGCTGTACCGTTCTAGTCCACAGTGCACAGTAGTAGGCGGACAGTGGTAGGGGAGAAGTGCTCTATGCGCCTGTGCGAACGAGACAGCTTGCTAGTTTGAGGCATCTGTACTGTGACGGTAAGGCTACTATGACTGTATATGCGGTCTTGGGTCTGTGTGGAGAACGGTTGAACTTCATTAGTAGAAGGGGTGGGAGTGAAGTACATTAAAAAACTCAGGTACAATAAAAATTGAAGTAAAAATAAAATGATGTCCCTGTACAAGTGAATGTAGGTTTCAAGGATCCGTCTGTTTGCTTATCATGTTATGTGTAGTCTTGTATTATTAACTAAGCCACATTTATTGATAGGATTAACGTTTTCGGCAATTGTTTGCCATCATCAGATCATTACAAGTATCATATTATACACGCTAAATACTAAATACGAATGTGAGTTGAATGAAGTAATATTCGGGCAAACAAACTTGGTTGCCACTTGACTTAATGCATATTACATTATGATTAGATGCGTCCTGACCCAGCTGTTTACATGAACAGTATTTAAATTTTGTTATAAGTATTATTGAACACCAAATTATGACATAAAATAATTACATATGTTATTGATTCTTCGTGTGGAAGTATTATGTTCCATATATTGCATAAGTTAAACCTAGCAATATATATTATTATAATGTACCGAAGTACATATTATATTTCCATGGAGATATTCTGCGTCATCATACGATGAAAGAGTAATGGAACGGAGAAAAATTCTCTCCGGCGCTGGGATTTGAACCCGGGTTTTCAGCTCTACGTGCTGACGCTTTATCCACTAAGCCATACCGGATTCCACCCCGGCGTCGGAAGAATCGTCCACATATGTGTGGACTTCGGTCCTATGTTCATAGATATCTATGACGTAGTGCAGAGGGCGGCCACTAGAGGGAACCCAAGAGTTGGAACTTAAAAACTGAGACTATTCTTCCGACGCCGGGGTGGAATCCGGTGTGGCTTAGTGGATAACGCGTCAGCACGTAGAGCTGAAAACCCGGGTTCAAATCCCGGCGCCGGAGAGAATTTTTCTCCGTTCCATTACTCTTTCATCGTATGATGATGCAGAATATCTGCATGGAAATATCATATGTACTTCGGTACATTAAAATAATATATATGATATGCGTAAATCACTCCGTGATTTAAGACGGCGCTCATTCCGTCGGATCCCGGCCAACTAGTCACTCATTACGAGTGCACCTCAACACATGTGTGGACTTCGGTCCTATGTTCATAGATATCTATGACGTAGTGCAGAGGGCGGCCACTAGAGGAAACCCAAGAGTTGGAACTTAAAAACTGAGACGATTGTTCTGACGCCGGGGTGGAATCCGGTGTGGCTTAGTGGATAAAGCGTCAGCACGTAGAGCTGAAAACCCGGATTCAAATCCCGGCGCCGGAGAGAATTTTTCTCTGTTCCATTACTCTTTCATCGTATAAACCTAGCAAGGTTACGAACATACTTAATGCAAAATAATTGCTGTGTTTGAAAAATTATGCTGTTGAAATTACAAACACTGATGGAAATATTACAAATTAAATTAAAGCCCTGTAAAGGGACAACAGGGTCAAAAGGACACTGCAGAGTTCTCATCGAGGTATAATACAAGGAAAAAAAGGAAGAAAAACAAAGATAACAGTAATGATAGTGATAACTGATAACTGATGATGATGATGATGATGATGATGACAATAATAATAATTTATTTTATTTGTTTATTTATCTTTAGCCGTGATAATGGCAACATGCACTATTCAAAAGTGAACGCCCATAAGGACCACCTACAATACAAGTAAACAAATACACAAATAGACAAACAAACAGTGAGAAGAGTACGTAAATAGATATATAACATAAAAGGAAGAGTAACAAATTTTATATTTGGAGGGCCATCAACTTCTCTTTGCTTCCCAATACTTCTCTACCAGTGTTGCGGAGGACAATCCATTAGATGGTCTGAGTCCATTACGATGTTCTGGTTGCAGAGTGGGCAGTTAGAGTTCTGCAGTAAACCAATGCGGCATAGATGTTTACCCAAGCAATCATGTCCAGTTGCTAATCGGAATTTGGCAACTGCTTCTCTCCTTGGCCAATCTGGTACCGAAGTTACATTGCCTTTCCATTCAGAGGTGCTTATGTTATCTTGCGGAGATTTTTTATAAGGGTCCTTTACCTTACGTCGTATGATGGTTGATGCTCGACTGTAGGATACTTCACAAACATAGGGCAGGATTTTAGTGCCTTTTTTGCAAGAGAATCAGCTATTTCGTTCCCGGGGAATAAGATAATAATAATAATAATAATAATAATAATAATAATAATAATAATAATAATAATAATAATAATAAATAATAATAATGAGATCAGTTTAAGAAAAAAGCTCCTTGCGACAAAGTTTTAAAAAGTTTTAGTTCAATATATGCTCAAAAGCTTGAAAATAGTCAATAGAATAACATTTAATTAGCTTTTTGAGCTCAATCTAAATATAGGGACAAAAAAAATTCTTAATTTCACGAATTTACCACTACAGCAGATTTCATTCTGAATGCAATATGAATATGCCCTGACGTAACTTAATATTAATATTGATCCACCGAATTAGCTCTGCGATAGCGCGTCTGCGTCCGGACTAGCCGGCCCGGGTTCGATTTCCGGCGGGGTCAGAAATTTCCATGTAAAATTTCTACCTCAGAGCTAGGAGAGATGGCGGTGCACAACTTCTAATCACTATGTGCCTGGGTTAAATCCAAAATCTCTCTGCAGTGCATGTGAAGAGAAGGCATATGTTACTGTTGATAGTGATTCGTCCGTCGGACGGGGACGTTAAGCCTGGCGGCCCCATTGGTGCTATTCGACAAGAGTAGGCCACGTGCCGGCACTTGGTTTTCCCTTCTTCCTTCATCTTTATCATCATCATCCTCACCCATTCCCTACACTACACTTACACTAAACATCATGCATAACGTGGCCCGCTGAAGTACAGCTCATGCCTTTTGTCCAGACGCTCCCCATTCTTCCTACAGAGCTGCTAATGAGATCGGATGAGTCTACTTACAAATTATAGGGGAATGAGTTAGCCTTTGCCTTGAACTCTGTAGACACACGCCCGACCTTCCCTTCTACTCCTAC